>BDMV01000006.1:35935005-36535005 GCA_008326285.1 Oryza officinalis | reverse complement strand
GATCATCACCGGCATAAAAATTTCACCAGAAGATGCAGCAAGGATACCCAAGCGTCTGAGAGGGAATACCTCTCGTGGTGCACGTCAGCTAACTCAGCACCTCAGACTACATGGTATGCCCAAGCCTGCAGATGAGGAATCAAAAGAGGTGTCCTCCAATGATAATGACGACGACGGAGAGATCTTTGAAGGTTTTAGCAAAAAAGAAATGGAGTTCCAAGCATGCACTAGATGTGGAGAAAAATTGTGTAAGTTGCACCAATCATATCTAAAATCCTAGATACTCCATGGGTTCCACCATTGTTTTTATGATTTTCAAATTAGCCTTACACATATGCGAACCAGATATGCTTTTAGTATGTAGGAGGTGTGTGTAAATTGCATTGTTTTGATAATTATAAGTGCTATCATATCCAGTTTTATAATTTAGATTTGATTTTTGAATTTGTGCTGTAAAATGGACATTTTTCTTAATGAAATGTCAATCTCATAATTCCAATTAATCTCTAGAGCTGATATGATATTATTTTTGTTTCTTTTTTCCATGGAGGTAACACTTCAAATGCTTTTGTTCATGCAATTGTGCTATGGTGTTTGATGTTTATCACAGTTCTTGTTCTTGGTATCCAGAATGACATGTCTAAATAATTAAAGGCAATGTAAGGGATATCACTCAGACTCGAACTCTGCTTTCTTTTCTTTTTCTTTTTTGACTAGAGACTTGAACTCTGCTTGATCTTCAATATATCTGGGTCTTCAAAAAAAGAAATTTTGTACTACATTTTGTTATTCTTACATTTATAGTTATGTATAGCTCAAGAATGATAATCTCATATTGGACTGTAAATAACAAAAATGTACTACATTTTTCAAGGCGATGATTGACAAATTCCCATCCATATCTACTCGAAAGCTACCAAAAGCAATGTCTGTGCCAACTCGTAAAAAATATAGTATCAATCGACGAGCGACTATGGTGACTTCCATAGAATGGTGAAGCGTAATATTATGATTGGCATGTTAGGTTTTAACGCGCAGGTACAAATCTCGACAACTTTAAATTTAAGAATAGTGGTTTTTGGATATCTGTCACACTCAGTTAATTAAGCTCTAACAATGCACTGCTTGCAAAAATTTCAGAAACAGTTTCACGGTACAAGAGAAAAGATGATCAGTAGCGTGTTAAGCAGTTTGCATGAATTGGTTGCTCTTGACCCACATTCTCCTCTAAACTTCAGAGAAGTTTACATTAGTGAGCTCTTCGGCTTGTCCTTGACCCAGGTTTGTATTACCTTTGAACTTAAACTCCCCAATGGTCCGGTCCGTTTGTTACTTGGTCATACCTACTACTCCATATGTTTTATATTATGAGATATTTTGATTTTTTTTTCTAAATCAATATTTTTAAGTTTGATCATGCTTATAGAAATACGTAGCAACATATAAAACACCAAATTAGTTTTATGAAATCTAACATTAAAAATATTGCTATGTTTTCTATAAATGTAATCAAAGTTAAAAAAATTTGATTTTTAAAAAAATCAAAATATTTTATAATATGAAATGGAGGGAGTTTGTACTACAGCAGTACTGATCATGATTGTTATGAATTTCTAATTCCTGCTGGTCATTTGCATGAAGGCAAGGGTATCCTATATTGACTTCTTGCTGGAAGCTGACAACAGTACGCAGCTGACAGAAGACCAGCTGATGCTGGTGCTGTGGGAGGCCGTCTTGGGCGCTGCGGATGCTGTCCTTGTGACCACCGAATGGGCCATGTATGAGATTGCCAAGAACCCTGACAAACAGGCAAGAATCGACTGATCGATACTCACAGTGATCTTTGTTAAAAATATAATCATAATTCGATATATTTTAATAAAAAACAAGATAATAAAACATATGAATAACGGAATAATCCATTCATAGTGCTAAACATCAATATGCTAGTTACAGTAATAGCATCATCTAGGAACATGTTTAACACTAAAGTGAATAAAGTAATATATTCAGAGAACGCTCAAAAAAGATGAAGCATTGTTATTGTTGTCTCCATCGGTGTTGACGTTCTCCGCTCCTTTAGTGCCGTCGTTCCCTCCTCCACTAGTAGCGTTGGTGCCGATGGTAGACATCGCGATGTAGAGGAAGAAAACCTTAACAATGAAGAGGATGCAGTGCTGAGAGAAGTCGCGTGAAGAACGCGCTCCCAAAGACTTGATCGTCTGTCTACCCGAGCAGGTTCTCAGGTGAACGATAGTTCCGAGGTGAACGATAGTTCCGGAGGCTTGCTCGTCCCGAGTACTTGTGCGCGTAGGTATTCAGAACTGGGGAAGCCTTGAGTTGCACAGAAACAGAAGCACGCAGGAGAACTAGTAGTGGAGAGCAGATGAACAGAGAAGTGCACTCTGTCTATCTCGGAGTTGAAAGATAACCAGCGCAAGAGGGAGACGTTTCGGGAAGAATAAATCCAATTGAATGATCCGTCCGCTCCTGGAGTAACGAGGGTCTCCGTCGGTTACTTTTCCATCATAAAAGAAAACGTAACGTTAGAGAGAGGGAGCAGCCAGCCAGCCCGCTCGCCACGCCTCGCCCTCGGGCACATGCGCACGTGTGGCAGTCCCACCACCACATCAACTGCTCAACAAGCGCTCTCAATTAGCAACCTATTTAAGTCGAGGTCCCTCCACGTCGGTTTCCAAGGTGGTATTAATCCCTTAACATTAATTGTGGGCCCATAAAATTTACTAGGATTAAATTGAGCCTAACCAATTTAATTCTAACAATCCTCACCAAATTTCAGGGCTTACAGGAAATGTTCTCAGTTAGGTATCTGTTTGTTATACCAGTGTTTTGGTGGAGACTGTTAAGTTGAACTTTCACCTAGAAAAAGAGCTACACTTGACCACAACTAAACAATAGAATATGCCTTGAATTGTTAGTCTTGTGTAGTCAGACTTTACTCAATTCCTTAACTGATACTAGGTTGTCATTAGCATCTCCTTTGTTTAGAGCGTATAAGTCATACTCTAGGCATTTTGATGAGTATTTAGATATCACCCAAATCTCATAGTGTAACGCCCTGAAAATTCGACCGTCAAATGCGAAACCCTAAACATACGAAATTTCGAAAACCTTTAAGTCAAACTGCATCATGCCACGTTTTATTGCTCGCTTATTTGAATCTTTATTTGCGGGATTAAATTTATTGAAATCTAGTTAAGTGCAAACCCTAAAACGGAGGATCGACAAAATGAACGATTAAGAAAAATAAATTAAAATAAAGTTCTGGACAAAATTATAGTAAAAAAAATATTCTACTTAAATGTCATCCATTCACTTGGGGAAATATAAATTTAAATAGGAAATTTCATATGTAAATATATAATTATCCACACCTAGGTGTGTGTGTGTATATATATATATAAAGTTTGGTGACATAAAATGTTGGGCCATTCTTTGGGTTATGGTGATCTAAATTCAATGAGTATTTTACATATATATAAATATATAAATATAGGGGCATGAATATAAATCCTAGGCATAAATATATATAGACATTATATATATATATATATATATATATATACAAAATCTTTGGGCAAATTTTAAATTGAAAATCAACTCAAATTGCAAAATTTGGAAAAAGCCACTGTTCATAGGCCGCCAGGTGTTTGACCGGGGACCTAACCTGTCCCGTCGCCGCTGCCGTGCCGCGCCCTCGCGCCCCGCGTCCGCGCGCGTCGCCATCACCGCCCGTCACGTCCCCGCGCCTCTGCACTGCCGCCTCGCGCCCCGAGCCGCCGCTGCTGGCCGTCGCCATCGCGCCCGTGCCACGCCTGTCACCCCGCGTCGAGCCCCATGCGCCGCTGCCCCGCGTCCCATCCGCCCCGGCAGCCGCGCGCCGCGCTCTGTCGCCGTCGCCCAGCGCCGCGCCCCGCGCCTCTGCAGCGCGCCACGTCGGCCACCTTCCCCCGCCCTATAAAATACCCCCCCCCCCCCCCCCGGTTTCCCTTTCACCCCGTCCCACTCCCCCTCTGATTTTCCCCATTTCTCCCTCTCTTCTCCGCCCTGCTACCGCCGGTCGCCGCCCCACTGCCGTGCGCCGCCGTCGCCGGTTTGCGCCACCGCTGCCGGTAAGCGCCGCCCCCTCCCCTTTCTCCCCTCCCCCCTTCCGCCGTCGGTGCCGCCTGGAGAGAGAGAGGGCCGAGCGAGGAGAAGAAGAAAAGAGAAGAAAGAGAGAAGGGAGAAGGAGGAGGCAGTGAGAGAGAGAGCTGGAGGGAGAGAAAGAAAATAAAAAGGAAAAGGAGAGAAAAGAAAAAGGGAAAAGGGGAAATTAAAAATAAAGAAAGGAAAATTTAGGAAATCCAAAATTAAATTTATATATAGATACATATGTATATTTGGGTTATATCGTAGATCCATCGTCGATTATTTTTGAAAACTATTAGAAAATAAATCGAGATTATTTAATTGCAATTATTTACATAATTAAGATTATTATTTAATTGCAATTATTTACTTAATTAAGATTATTCATTTAATTGATTATTTCTTTAGCGGGTTATTTAGCTAATTGTTTAGACCTTTGCTCATTAGGTTATGCAAATCCGCGTATATAATAATAATAGATTTATTCATCGGTCATTTCTAAAACTTCCAAATAAATCGTTGCCATTTATTATTTATTTAAAAATCTATTTAGTCAGTTGTTTAGTTTGTTTTTACTCGTTAATTAGGTCATCAACTTAATTAGCCGTTGCGATTATTTAGTCAATTATTTATCGTTTAGGGTTAATTATTATTATCGGAATCTAATTTATTCGGAATCGTTTAAATTAAATTGAATTAACACTTTAATCAATTAACGCAAATATTTTAGGAAAAATGGATTAAAAATTGAAATAGAACTATTTCATAAATATTGAAATCGATATCGACATTCGACGCTCGCATTCGATCTTTTTTTAATAAGATTTTATTGGATTTTAATTGAATTCTAATTGAATTCAATTTCTTTCGCACGTAATTCTAGACACCGAGGGAGTTGCGAGTCCGCCTGAGGATCAAGCCCCGCAGGGATTCGAGCAAGACAAGCCATCACTAATCCTTGAACATGTTGATCCCAAATTGCGAACTTACTTTGTTTACAAATAAAATTGCATGCGATGATGAATATCCTACTTGTTATTACGTCATACTTTTGACTATTGTTTACCTTATTTCCTTGTACCCATAAATGCGTGTGAATCCCTAGTCATTTATGACAAATGCTTAGTAATGCTAATTTAAATTCATGCATTCTCGTATTTATTAAAGGCTATATGCTTGGGGAATTACCTTAGGGAAGGTAATTGATATGTGGCATGTGAAGACATGAGCGCCACATTGCCATGGCATTGATGACATGATTTGTGAAAGGAAAAATAAAACCAAACAACTGATTTCTACTGGGGCGGCTGGATGACTTGGGTGGAATCTGGTTAAGGCTAGTGTCGTCCCTGGTCAATTAAGGACTGAGCCATGAGATAAACATGAAACAAGCTAGTACAACCATACTTCTTGATGGGTATAGACCTAGTGGATTAAATAGCCGAATGGAAGCGATACCCTGCATAATGGTTCACTTAGGTGTGTGGTTAGGCAGGGAGCCTACAGGTGGGTAACCATCGGTGGGTAACCGAATTAAAACTGGACTTAATTACAACTTAAAGCATGTGTGAGTTTTTTCCCTCTCAGGAGCGTCATAACTCCTCTCACTACTAGAAACTGTGTACACCTAGAGTGCATGAGGACTTAAGTTCTTGGAGCGGGTACTGCCAATGTGAGGTTATTGAAAGGCTTTGCTGTGGCGCGTCTCATTCGTTGGGACTTCGGCTCATGTGTTGGGCAAGTCACGGAGTACGGGTAAAGTGTATATCCACTGCAGTGTGAGTAAATCAAATCTATTCGAATAGCCGTGCTCGCGGTCAATGAGCACCGGGATATGTATTACACTTGGCTAGACTCTAAATTCTTAAACTGATTGGGATGGGTATGCATAATGACTTTTATGTGCTGGTGGTTCAACTTCTCGAGAAGTGAGAAGGGGTAGGCCCCAGAAAACCATGACGACACAATGGCAGGAAGCTATCCTTGGGATCACAATGGATGGTGGACAGAACCGTCGTTGATTAATAAACTATGGTATTAAAACTGGATCAGTCTATGCTAGGTCTTAGGCTTGTGAAAAGAATTGCAAAACTAGCTTTACGCAAAAGAACTACAGCCGTTCTTTGACTATCCCCTATCATATGCATCATTGCTGTGGTGGCTTGCTGTGTACGGTTGGTACTCACCATTGCTATATGCAAAACATTCAGATGTGGGCGATGAAGTCCCCGAAGACCCGTACGAGTACTACCAGGAGGGTACGGAAGATGATGGCGCCTAGTAGGTTTTAGACTTGGTCGTTGCCTGTGGCAATAGGGTGCCGCTGCCTTATCTCCGTTGCCTCATCTATATTCTGCTTTTGCTTGTATTCCGGACCGTTTGGTCCCCTGTTCTAGACTATTGCCTTCGGGCCTATTATTGTAATATTTGGCGTAAGACGATTGGTGTATGCACTCTTGATAATTCGGCAATGTAATCGTGGGTACCAAACTACATGATCCAGGGAAATGGTACTATGAACACGAGTGATTCCTGTTACAGAAACGGGGGTCCACACATAGACTGTGACTAGTAGTCGGACTCATATAGATGTGTTCCTTCTAAGATGTTTTGTAGGCCAATATCTCTGCTTTAAGAAAAGCCACTTGGATCACATTAAAGTATTCACCAACCTGCCATACAGATAAGGAGAGAAGTATATCAAAGAGATGAGCATTTTAAGGGTCTCTCCTCCCAATCACCCAATAGCTTGTTTCACCATCCTAATTCACGGTATCTCCGATCACATAGGACAGGTTACCACTATTGTGTAACTTCAAGTGGGTCTCAAGCTCATCTCACTCAATGTACTTTCCATCACATTACGTGATAGTCCCTTAATGAACTGGTCTGCCAGGTTTTTAGCTGTCTGGACATAGTCCAATGCTATCACTCCAGAGTTTTTCAGTTTTCTAACAGACTTCACTCTTATCTTTACATGTCTGGATGACTTCATGTTGTCCTTCGAACTATTTACCTTAATAATCACCATTTAATTATCACAGTTCATTAGGATAGCTGGTATTGGTTTTACAACCACCGGCAAATTCATGAGGAGCTCATGAAGCCACTCGACCTCAACAGTGGCAATGTGTAATGTTGTGAGTTATGCTTCTATTGTTGACCTCGTTAAGATGGTTTACTTGCAAGACTTTCAGGAAACAACACCACCTCCAAGTGTGAACACATATCCATTTGTGGCTTTTATCTCATCAGCGTCAGAGATCCAGTTTGAATCACTATAGCCCTCCAGTATTTTTATGTACCCAACTAGTGAATTCCATAGCTCACAGTGTCTTTTAGATAGCGCATTACTCTTTCCAGAACACGCCAGTGATCATCTCCCAGATTTGAAACAAAGCGGCTCAACTTGCTCATAGCAAATGAGATGTCAGGCCTCCTTGCACTAGCCAAATACATCAGCGAACTAATGATCTAGTAGTATCTCAGTTGATCCCTTATTATTATTTGGTTTTTCCTTAATAACACACTGGGATCATACAGAGTGGGAGTTGGTTTGCAGTCACTATAACCAAAGCGACTTAAGACTTTGTCCACATAGTGAGATTGCAGGAGTGTAACCCTACCATCATCTCCCCTCAGTAGCTTAATGTTAAGAATAACATCAACCACCCCCAAATCTTTCATCTCAAAACTTTTGGACAGATAGTCCTTGATCCCCTCAATCACATTAAGGCTAGTTCCAAACATCAATATATCATCGACATATAAGCACACGATCACTCTCTCTCCCCCCTACCATAGCGATAGTACACGCATTTGCCAGCTTCATTTAGAACAAAGCCAATAGATGCCAACTTTTGTCAAACTTCTGATGCCACTGCTTGGGTGCTTGCTTAAGGCCATACAAGGACTTCAACAGCTTGCACACCATTCCCTCTTGATTTTTTAATACATATCCATCTAGTTGATACATATAGATCTCCTTCTCTAACTCTTCATTAAGGAAAGTTGTCTTAACGTCCATCTGATGAACAAAAAGACCATGAGAGGCTGCCAGAGTAAGTAGTACTCAAATCATGGTCAAGCAAGCAACTGGTGAATAAGTGTCGAAAAAATCCCCGCATTCTTTTTGAGTATAACCCTTGGCCACAAGTCCTGGCTTATACTTTTCAATTGTACCATCAGGCCTAAACTTTTTTTAGAAAACTCATTTGCATCCTACAGGTTCGCACCCGTAGGGACACTGGACGACTTTTCAAGTACCATTAGACATAACTGAGTCCATCTCACTACGTACCGTTTCCTTCCAATAGTTAGCGTCAGGAGATGAATATGCCTTTTCTATGGTTTTTGGTGTGTCATCCACAAGGTATACAATATAATCATCACCAAAAGACTTTGCAGTCCTTTGTCTCTTACTCTTACAAGTTGCTACAGTGTTATCCTCCTCAAGATTTTCCATAGGCGCTTGATCATCGTGTCTTATTGGCACAAAAGACTTAGGGGATAAAATAGGTTCTTGACTAGAAGTGCTAGGTTTATCTTTCATGAAAAATTCATTCTCAAAAAATACCGCTCCGCCTCAAGCCGAGCCGCCACTGTGCCTCGAGGACAATGTACTGTAGATCCATGTTGCCGCCGCTCCATCTCAAGGGAGAGGTCATCGTTGTGCCTCGGGCACGACGTCGTCGCTTCGGGCATAGCAAGCCCGAAGAGCTCGCATCCGCACTGCACGCGACACCGGTGGGATCAGCCGCCACGTGAGCTCACGGAGCGCACCAAAGGGACGGGGCTGTTGCGCGAGCTTACCGGGTGGAGCCCCATTGCGGAGCCTGCTCCTTAGCCATCACTGCCGCTCGTCCTCCTCGGTGGGAAACGGCTCCGCCTCGGACCTCACTGGTGGCCAACTCTATGCCCGCCGAAGCCACTGACCACCCTTCCACGCTCTAGCTCGTCGGCGTCGGCGTCATCCCAGCCACAGAGAGAGATAGCAGAGAGGTGGAGAGAGAGAGAGAGAGCAGAAAGGGCATGTAAAGAGGAAACAGTCATTGACCCATGGGTCCCATATATTTTTTATTATTTTTGTTATTGTGATGCCACATCAGACTCAGAGACTAAGTCAATTCGACATGTCGATGCCATGTCAGCGAAAAACATCTTCAAAATCACTAGGGGAGACATTTTACACTGGTTTAGATATCTTGTATTTTGGTTAAGGGGTACAAATCAGATTGCACCTGTAATGGAGGGTGCCAAAGTGGACTTATTCCCTCATTCCTCCCTCCACCTCTCTCGGTGGAGGCCCAGCTTCTGCTATCTCTCTGCCCCTATGAAAAAAAAAGAATTTTTGAATTTTTGAATTTTATTTATTAAAATATTTACAAAAATAATTTTTGGTTTCAAAGTTTTACAAATCTACACCCCTGACATTCTTTAGGAGGGTGTTTTTTAATAAACGTCATTTCAAAGAGCGTTTTTTATGACGTGGCATGTGTCTGTTGGAGGAAGACCGATCATTTTGTAGGTAACCCTCTTGCCGCCTCCCAAAGAGCTGCATAGGAGCCGCTTGCAAAATAAACGGGGTTGGCTATTTATAGGTAGGCCCTTTGCCGCCCTCCCAAAGGACTGCAAGGGAGCTACTTACAAAATAACCGGGATTGGCTATTTACAGGCAGGCCCCCTTGCAGCCCTCCTGAAGGATGATAGGGATGTAAGGGGCTGCGTGTAAAATGGTCAATTTCCCTTCGCGTGACCGTTACAACACACCAATCGATACCACGTCATAAAAAAATCCTTCCTAAAAGACGCTAGGGGTGTAGATTTGTAAAACTTCAAAACTAAAAATTATTTTTTAAATATTTTAATAAATAAAATTAAAAATTTTAAAAAAATCAGCAGGAGCAGCACACCACTCACACACCATTGCCGATCGAGTGGTGATGCGGTGTCGCAACCGCTGGACACCACACGCTTGACGCTTCAAGCCATGATGAATCAAATCAATTCTGTAGGAGATTATCAAATTTCAATTCTGTACGTAGATTGGTCTTTGGGAGATCAAGATCGATGGATACTCATCTGAGATGTAAGATCTTTGGCTGAGTTCTTTTCGGGTGTTGGCATAGCAACTCCGCGGCACGCAAAACGATTTGAGGAGTTACCTGAGAGCGTTTGCATTGCAATTTGCAAATGTCGTTCAGGAACGTGACTCCGTCCTAAAATCCAAAATATTAGAACTTATAGCCTTCAAAATTTATCTCAAAACATAACAATTTCTTAACTAATCATAACCTTTCACCACTTAAATTTCTTACGTACTTTCACTTCTTAACCAATCACAACATCCCTTCATTTAATTTCAACAAATTTTTTAATACTCGTGTTCTAATTGCTCATTTGACTTTATTTTAAAACCTAACTATCAATTTGACCGTACTTTTTTATGTTTTTGTTTGACCCTGCTTTTTATAATTGGGGTTTAAGGCTAACCTTGTTTCGAAGCACGATAACTGTGTTAACTAGGGGCAAATTATTCTTTTTGCCTTGCTCATTTAATCCTGTTGTATAAAAACTATTTTTTCATTCGAAACTTTTTGACGTATTTGTAATGAATTTAGTATATCTTTGACAAATTTGAGACAAGTTTGATAGATTTGGCTTCATTTTGATACATTTGACTTCAAATTGATAAAATCAAAATGAATTATTGCAAATTTTTGACAGCATATTGTCTTATTTTTATCCATCCCAAATTGGAAAGGGTGAAGAAAAACACAGATATAGCTCTAGTAAGGAGGATGCTCGGTCGGCAAACATAGGCCGATCCATTGCCGCCGCACTACAGTTTCCTTGCTCGCTGCTGAGCCGTCGCCCCAAGGCTGCCTCACACCATCGCCGCCTTGCCACCGCGCGTCAGGAGCATCGGAGCTGGCCTTTCAACCGGTCAGGAGAGCCCCCGTCGTTGCCGCCACCGTCTACCTGCGCTTAACCAAGAGATACGACCGCACCCTCCCCTTGCTTGGACGTTGTCCGCGGCCGCCTTGCCGACAATTGCCTTCCCGCCTGCACGTCACGAGGGCCCGACCAGATCGGGACGGAGGACGCCGGAGGTGGATGCCAAGCTCGATGCAGGAGAGCAACCACCGTGTCATAGCCATCATCATCGCCGCTGTTGTCGCGCCATCACCATCGTCGTGCCCGTTGATGGCTCAATTTCGTCGTGCCGCTAGAAGGGCATTGGCCTTGCAACGATCTTAGCTCGTCGCGTGGTTGGTCGACGGCTTGCTCTGGCGACGGTGAGACAGCGACCCTACCCGTGCTGCCGCTGACTCTGCGCTCATATTTTAAATCTCCGGCTAAGCCTCTTAGCTGCTGACCTTCTCAACAGCTAAGCACAGCTATAGCCGGAGATAGCTGCAGCTAAGCCATTTAGCTGTTTTTGCAAATAAATAAATAAATAAAAGACATGATCTTGGCATAACTTCATAACCATTACCAATTGATACATAACCAGTTCAAATGAGTACATTACAGGTTCATAGGAGTACATTACATCACAGGCTAAGTGGTTAATAGAATACTGAAACATCAGTTTCACAAAAGTACAGCATTCTGGAATAAAGACAACAGTACAACACAAAGGTCATCAAGAATTCTGGATAGTGGATACTAAATTACTAATATGAGGCAATATTGCAATCTTCATTTCTTCTAGTCATCAATCATCGGTCTCAGAGACATAGGGAGAGGGAGAGGGTGACTTATCAGAATCAGAAGTCTGCATTGGAATACCATCATCACAATCTTCTGAGTCGGATGATGGAGCTTCAGGATGCACTGGGGCATTGCGCATCAAAGACTGTAGGCTTCTGACTTTCCTCTTCTTAGCGTGCACAGGCCTTTTCCTTTTAGCTGGTGCTGGTGCTTGTGGTGTTGTGTGCTGCTGTGACTCTTTTGCACATTGTTGATCCATTTCACTTGATGAAGGCACAACACCAGTAATGAATTCATTGTCACCATCTGCCACAACATCATCCACTTCCTTCTCTATAGGATCTCTACCCTTGTTCTCTCTCTTATTTCTTAACTTGGAGTTAAATTTAACAAACACCAGATCTCGCATCCTTTCATGAAGTAGCCTGTTGCGCTTCTTTGTATGAACCTATAAGCCAAGTAGTGAACACAAAGCTGCAGGTCAGATCTAAATTCCATAAATAAGCATTATAATTCAAAATAGACAGCATGCACATAAAGCTACAGGTCACAAATTTCTTTTTACCTGTTCAAAAACTGACCAGTTCCTCTCACAAGCTAAGGAGCTGCAGGTCAAACTCAAAATCCTTGCAGCCAACTTCCTAAGATTTGGTGTGCTTGTGCCATGGTTCAGCCACCATTTTGCTGCATAAACATTACACAAATTACAACAAAAATGATATTCAGCAATAAAATTAAGTTCACATGTTGAGATCTGAACCTGGATTGAAATTTTTGTTCTTTCGCTGCCTTACGGCAATTTCGTGTCCAAAACTCCCATGCTGATCTTGATACAAGTTGAGTTCTTCAATTATTTTGTCTTGGATATCTTCATCATCAACCAACTTGTCAATACAGGAAATCACACCTACTCTAAATGATCCATCACTCTCGATCTCTTGCTTATTTGGGTAGTAGTAGTAGGGGTTCAAATAGTACCCAGCCAGGTGTAGTGGAGTCTTGAGCTTGTTGTCCCATCTTTTATCAATGATATCCCAAACTTCTATGAAGCGGCTCTTATCATTATCGAATCTCTGAGAAATTTCTTTCTTCGCCTCAAGCATTAAACCATGGAAGAATCCCATTGATGGTATATCGCTGTCCATTCTTCTCAACACGTTAGCCAATTGCTCAAAGTAATTAACTGCAATGTCAACATTTTTCCAAAAGGTTTCAGATCTGATCACTTTGCTGGCTTTCTTCCCCTTGGCCTGCTTCAAGTAACCCAATTGCTCCATCTCATCTGATTTAAATAGTCTTACTAACTCTTTTTTGTTGTCTAACAAGCTTTTTAGATTCAAATAAGCTGTGGCAAATCGTGTAACCCCAGAGCGAACCAAGTCTCTGTTAAGAAACTTCCTCATCAAATCCAACACCCTAGTATGAGCATACAAGAAAACAGTCACTTGTCTTGCATTAGCAATGGTTTCCTCAACTGGTCCAAGCTTCCCAATATCCTTGAGCATGAGATCCAAGCAATGAGCAGCACATCCATTCCAAAATATTGATGGTCTTTTTACTGTCAATAGACTTGTTGCAGTTGTGTTGACGCTAGCATTATCAGTCACCACTTGGACAACATGTTGTTCCCCTATCTCTTCTATGTACCTGTCCACAAGTTCAAAGATATATTTGCCATCTTTCCTGTCACCTGAGCATTCCACTGAATCTAAGAAGAGTACCCCATGAGCATTATGCACAACTAAATTCATCACTCCCCTACCCTTCCTATCTGTCTATGCATCTGTCATGATAGAACAACCTGTGAGCTCCCATGATTCCTTGTGCTCCTTGAATCCATCCATCACCTTTTCCTTCCTTTTCTGTAAGAACGATCCACTCATCTCATAGGGACTAGGCCCTTTCAGACTTCTACCAAATTGTCCAATGGCCTCTAACATATGAGCAAAGCTAGGAAGGGTTACTATGTTGTGTGGAATACTAGCTTCATAGAACCACTGACATATGTACTCACAAGTTCTATTCCTCCTCTCTTCTCTTTTCTGAGTTGTCAATGCTGTTTGAACCTTATTGCTTAGCTTAATTACTCTTTGTGTCATACTGGCAAATTCTTCTATAGAAGGAGGCTTGTAGTACTTGTCAATAGTATGACCACCTGCTACAGATCTAGAGCTACTAGATCCTGTTGTCTCCTTTGGCTTCACCACAAGAACATTATTGCCATGATCTGAACCTTCACTGTCACTTTCACAATCTGAATTTTCTATGTCAACTTCAGCTCTGGCCACTTCCTTTTCTTTGTTTTTCTGTTCCTTTTCATAGTCTTCTTGGTAAGCAAATCAAACATCTCTTGCTGCACTGGACTTGGAACTTTCTGACACTTAGTAGTATTGAAATCTTTAATTCCAACAAGATGGTACTTAATTCTTGTAATTCCAGTAGTGCAGACCTTGTCACAATACTTGCACCGTAGGTGATGTTTCTTGGTTATGTCTGGGCAGAAACAGTGAGCCCATGCAGGATCATCTGAGTTGATACCAGCTTGTTTTGGTCCAGCTTCTACTGAGACAGAGGCAGCACTGGACGGATTACCTATACAAAAAGCAAACTTAGCCCACATTAATGCTAGCGTCAAAGCTGCCTAAGCATCAAAATAATGCAAACTGATATAGCACGTATTATCATTACCACCTAAACAGGCGAAACAAGCAAACGAGAGATCTCTGGGAGTAAGAAAATAATTCACATATAGTAAGATCTACATCATAAGGCAAGTATCTGAAATTAGAGGTAACAAATATTGACAACTTGTTCACATATTGTAAGATCTGCAACATACAAGCAAAAAAGAGAGGAGGATGTGAGAACTGACCGGATTGTTGTGCCATGCCGTCACCTTTGGTGCTGCTGCTTCAGTGCTTCAGAGACGTTGCACTGACGGACCTCCTCGTCGGACTTGCGCCACTGCTCAGCTGCCTTCAAAGCCGCCGCCGCTGGTTGGACGCCCGCTCGAAGCAGCAGCCGGCGCCGGTCGCCTCCACGAGCCGCCTGCGTTGGTCGATACGCTTGAAGCCACCGCCGCCGCCGGCCGCCTCCACTTTTCTTGCAGCTGGAGAGTGAGCGCTTCGAAGTTGGAATGGATAGTGTGCTGCTGGGAGCTTACGAGCTAGGGTTTGCAGCACTTTACCCACCTCTCAACTCTGGTCTAGTTGGGCCGGTTTCCTCTTGGGCCAGATCGGCCGCGTTTTACAATTTAGCTACACTAAATTACGGCCAGTTTAGCGGCTATTGCCGGCTAAATGGTGCTATTAGCGTCCCGCTATTCTTAGCGCTAAAAACTGCATCTCTTAGCTCCTTCCGTTCCCAGCAGCTATCTCCGGCTATAGCGGCAGCTATAGCCGGAGATTTAAAACTTTGCTCTACGCACCACCATTGCCCTTGCTGGCACGCCACCATCGCTACCTCTGCGTGCCACTGCCGCCCTTGCTCCCTTCGCACACTGCAGTTGCCACTCTTGTTGCACACCGCCCCTCCCACCGCCTCAGCCACCATCCGCCACGCCTCCCTTTGCACTAGCCTTCTGAGATGGAACGGGTCAAGAGTGGATGAGAAGAAAATTTGGGATAGATGTTGTGTACGGAGTGACATTTTGGTCCTGTTCAGCTTGTAAATACATATATTTTTTTCTAAATGAAACCCTAACTGTGTAGTAAAAACAAGAACAAATGGCAACTCCAATTCTGAAAAGCTGGAGTCAAATGAGTAAATTTGAAAATTTGAGGTCAGAATGCTAGCTAGGTTTCAGGACAGGGTCAAATGAGCAAGAAGGGAAAATTAAGCCGACCTGTTGCCAGATGTTAATAGGGGTGTATATAGTGCACTCAGTTCACCGAGAACAAAATTTAAATATCTTTTTGTGAGGAATTTAAATACTGTTTTTGATGCTGGCAGTCACCAATTTTAGCAATATAAATTTGTCCGTGTTCAGTAGTTATGTGTACGGATCATGCGCACTTAATTGTACCCTATCATACATGTGTCACATACAAGGGTATTTCGTAGATAGATATCAAGATTCTTTTCACAGTGATAGATAACAATATCTAAAAATATAAGTTCAGATTATAGTCATGACTGGTCTCGACTTAAAGAGTCGACAATTTTTATGGTGATTTCCTATCAATAGAATCAATTTCATATTTTGTTTATCTAATGAATCATACATATTTATATATACTACGATGCATATTCATTATCAGTAGTACTATAACTCATAAATCGATGATTTTGATCATCTTTTATTAGTAATAACTAGCTGTCAACCCGTGCATTGTACGGAATGTTAATCTAAAATTTGTTGTGGTGTGATAAAAGTATTGTTTTTTTGGTACAAATTATAAGTAGACTTTCTATTAAAGACAGTCAGTTCCATGTAATGTAAACTTCAATTTACTTTGCAGTTCTAAAGACAAAAAGATTATTTTGTCTCTCTGCTTGATACATTTTTTTAAAAGCTAAATTTTTTTGATGTGACTTTCAGAATTATTATTTTGGACAAAAACTTCAGAAATAATATCTTTGAAATAAGGTTGACTATCCAACTGGCAAAGAAAAACACCCTAAAATTAATTTATTTGACTAAAACGCAAAAATTGATTTTAAAATTGAATTATGAAGCTATAAAGTTTTCAAAATTTCATAATACTAAAATTCATGGCTAATAAATATCAAGTTGTACTCGTTTGAAATCTTTTTAAAAATTTAATTACAAATTTAAATTTCTAAAATTTAGAACTAACAAATTGACTTGTATCCGGTTTGGAGCCTCAACAATTAATAGCTTTTTCATGATTTAAAATAAATTCGGAATTCGGAATTAATAAATATTGATGTGTTATTTCTATGATCTAATAATTGATCACTACCTGTCTGTTCGGATGGTGATATCTCAATTTGGCATTATTTTCTTAATGTAATAATTCCATCGTTCAGAATTAATAATTGTGAGTTCTACCCTTCTACTCATTGGAGCCTCTCCTTTAGACTGAGTAAAAAAACTATATAATTCGCGTGATTTTTAGTGGCATGTTTATTTATCACACAAATTCGATGCATGGCAAAAGTGGCCAACACCATTGCAAATAGGCATATATAGCACAGATTAAATGAGTGGATTTCAATTGAAAGGAAAAGCTTTGAATTATTCTGCTAAATTTTCTTTTCCACTGGAATCACTTAAATTTTCAATTAAATGGGTTGTACTTAATTAGAGAAGATTTGTTAGGAGGACATAGGAACTACTTGTCTGGAAAATTTAACATATATAAGGATCAAAATCCAACGACATTACCTTCAATTATGCAATATAGACTATGTTTAGTGCATGTGGACTGTATTAATTTCCATACATAAAAGTTATTATTATTTCAATAAAAATCATAAATCATAAAAATGGCTTAGTGTCATATAAAACTGAGTTTGATGGAATACCTTTGTGGATTAATGCAGATATTGTGACGGTGACCGACGGATCATCTTGGTGTAAGCGGACTTTTTATTTTGAGGATCAACGACTGGAACCGGAGATTCACAGGTGATGGTAGCTGAGTCCTGATCAATGCCGTTTTAGTCTAGGCACGACAGAATTATAAATCAATCTAATAAAAAAGAGTACCTGAGTTGTGTACGTACCTTGAGGTCTCGAAGTCTTGAGCCTGGGCGATGGAGTCCAACTCTAGTTGCGCATGCATGCACCGCCCGCGTGATGAGATGCTCATGAAGCGTCTGACCGGGCGCAGGCATGGTACTAGCAAAACGATTTTTTAGATGAGATACTTTTATCTTTGTAGGGGTGTAAATTTTTTGGCATCATATGTCCTCTCCTATTATGAGAAATAGAAGACAAGATGGTCGTTCGTCTACGAAGATACACCTTATGCCATTCGTCTGTGAAGATACGGCCAACTCGTCCCCGTCTCCCATATTGCAGGCAGACTTATAGCGCCAAAAAATTTACCTGCCTATGAAAATAAAAGCATCTCGTCTATGAAAATTGTTTTTTTAGTAGTGCTCTGTGAAACAAATAAAGCACAGTGTTCTCATAGAAAAAAATCGTCAGTTCCCACCCCATATCACATTTCAGAAGAAAAAACTACAAGAAAAAAAAATAGACCACGTTACAAGATCACGTTGCAACGCGCGACAATATATGTAACTAGTAAATATAAGTTCAGAGTAATTACCTTAAAAAGACAAGCCATAAATACTTACACTAATGCCAAAATATCAACCTCACAGGTAGCTACACTATCAAAAAAAAAAAACTTCATAGGTACTGGCCATATAGGTGTCGGTTTTGCTAGAACCGACACCTATAAGACGTTCTCCGCTCATGTTTTCACGAACCGACACCTATAAGATCTTATAGGTACCGGTTCGTTGAGAGAAGTATATTGGTGCACCAATGATTCCTCTCCAAACGGTCATCATGCCCAAAAATGTATCGGCCTTCCTTATAAACCAGCATCTATCACATAGGTATTGGTTCGTAATAAGTACCGGCACCTATGTCACGTCCAAAAAGGTGTCGACCCTTCTTATGAACCGCACCTATGTGACAAATAGGTGTTGATTTTATCCCTACCGATTCTTTATATAACTTTTTCATATAAAGTTGGATGAATATAAACTTTATATCAAATTTGTAGAGCTCGACGAGATCTATAGTTTTGTAGTTGATGACTTTTTGATTTAAGGTCGTTTGAATGTCCGAAAATGTGTTATAATGTCTCAGATCTATTTGTATAAGTGAATATTTAAAATTTCTAAACGATCTCGGATGAAGACAAAACATATATAAAAGTTGTAGATCTAGATGAGATCTATAATTTTTTAGTTGACAAAATTTTCATTTGAGCTCATTTATGGTGTTAAATATGGATTATAAGTTCGGATAACAATAATCTTAAAAGAATAGCATTTGTTTACAAGACAATAAGTATTTATAGGTAAGATAGTAAGATGCCTTGGATGAAAAGAGAGATTTCGAGTTCAAATCTTGTTCAAGGCATATATATAAATATGAGTTGAAAAAATCATAGGATTTATGGACAGTGGATTGTGATGGTATAGATACTAAATAAAATACAAAATTTATTTTTTAAGTCTTTTTAGCACCTACAAAAATTAAAAATGAGTAAATCCCAATAGATGCCGGTTATAAATTAGAATTGACACCTATAGTGTCACATCGGTGCCGGTTCTCGAACCGGCATCAATGACTTAGGTCATTAGTGTCGATCAATTGGTGCCGATCCCAATCCCAAAATCCGCACCTATGTGACCTTTCGATTTCAAACCGGTACCTATGAGACTTTATGTACGTGCTAGCCAGTCAGGAACTTCTCTACTTTGATTGGTATGTTTTCCACGCCCTTGTCATGAAACTCAACTATAACACTACCTGATGACAAAACGACTCTATTATACTAAAATTCCACACAAGTAATTAATTTCAACAATTACTTCCAAACTGATTCAAGCTTTAGCGCACACACATGTTTCTGAACTTTCTCCCGAGCAGGCGAGCAGCAACACATGGTTTGAATGACTTTGAACAATAACGCACCAGCAGGAGTACGTGGTGGCTATGACTATGAGCCTATGACGAATTAACAGAATCTGTACATGTGCCGGCCATTTGGACTCCACCGGAGCGTGCAGTTAGCTAGACAATCACGATATTTGGAGAAAAACATGCTACATGTCAATATTCTTCTCGCCATGGACCGAATTCGGCATGCGGCATGACTAAAACTGGTTACGTTGTTGTCTGGCTGTCGTATAGTAACGTATATGGTCTTTCAGAGCGATCCAACCAGAGCTGCTTAATTACACGCATTACTACAAAAACGGTTTTTCCGTGCAGGCCGAAAAGTATCTTCCCGTGCGGAAGGCCTACCCGCACACACGAGAAGGTCTGAAAAAAAGACTATTTTCGCGCACGGGATAATAGATCTTTCCGTGCGATCGCGCTAAGTCGACCGCACGGAAAAACAAAAATTCAAAAAAAACCCTAGCTATCTCGGCGGCGGTGGCGGCGGCGCGGATCCGGCCGTCGCGAGCGCACGATGAAGGAGGCGGTGGACTCCGTCGTGGCGACAGGAGCGACGTAGATCCGACCGTCTCGTTCTCCTCGTCGTCGTCATGGGGCCAGCGGCGCCTTTTCTGACAGCCTCGTCCTTCTTGTCGTTGGCGGCGACACCAGCGGGGACGGAGATGGCGCCGCTCCCAAGCGGCCCGCAGCCCGCCCACTGTCGACCACCGCACGAAGTCTCGCTACCGCCTCCCGCCGCCACGTTGCCGCTCCTGGCCGCCGCAGGGAAGCGCGGGGCCGCGCCGCTGCTCGCCCGCTCCCGACCACCGCCTCGTCGGTGGCGGCGCCGAGCCGGCCGCCTCTCATGCCCAATGCCCCACGTGCTCGGAGAAAAGGAGAAGAGAGGAGAGGAAGAGGGAAGAGAGAAGTGGAGAGAAAAAGAGAGAAGAGAGAATAAAAAGAAAAGGAAGAAAGAGTAGGTGAAAAATTTGAAGTGAGTGAGAGGGAAGGGGAGTTATTTTCCCGTGCGGTCCACTTAAGCGAGTTATTTTCCCGTGCGGTCCACTTAAGCGACCGCACGGGAAAATCGATTTTTCCGTGCAGTCTCTTAAGTGGACCGCACGGGAAAATTCATTTTCTCGTGCGGTCCCTTAAGTGGGCCGCACGGGATAGTGTGGCATTTCCTGTGTGGTCCACTTAAAGGGACTGCACGGAAAAATCGATTTTCCCGTACGGTCGCTTAAGTGGACCGCACGGGAAAATGCCGTATCGGTTTTTTCAAACGTGGCCACTTATGGCCCGTCTGGGAATTATTGGGAGCCTCGTCTAGGAAAATCGATTTTATAGTAGTGACGTGAACTGTATATAAATGTTACTGATATATATATATATATTCTTCACACGTGTGCTAGCTATTATACGTGACAATAAATTGCATACTTTTCAACGGAAAAAAAACATATCGGTTTTAGCATGATCAGTGACCGAATCTATTATTATATTACTATAACAGTCTTTAAAAAACCATCACATTGATATCCTTAAAAATATTATGTCGTTTTGTTGTATCACTATATCATCTCAGTCGAATACTATCTAACGATACAAATAGCTAGGTAGCGAGGGCTCCCTCGAGCCTCCACGGCTCCTGCACCCGTCAACACCGGCAAATACACCCACATTCATACATGCAACAAAGGGACCGACGACCCCTCCGCATGTGGCCGTTGTGTCACGCGTGAGCTCGGCCAACGTCGCACGCAGATAGCACGCACTTATAGCCTTAAACCCCATTGTAGCACTGAATTTCTCAGATTTTGTTTTGCCGACTATCGCATGTCAACATCGCTGTTGTGTAGATCCCAATGCAACCGAACATGAGAATCTGTATACTTAATATAATTGTCGAAATCTACACATGCGAGATCTCTAGTTGTCGTAGATTTTGATACCTGTATATCTTTCTATATTTTTGGTACAAAGATTAGATGGAATTTTACTGATCAATAAAAATCCATTATAGAAAAGAGGGTTGCTATGCTGCAGGAGCCTGTTTGGAGGATGATACCAAGCAGATATCAGATTTCTAATACCAATAAGTATTAGATTTGGTACCCCATAGGTATCGTTTGATACCCATCAGTTACCAACTAATACCCCGGTACCCATCGATACCAGACCTGGTATCCATCGGGGATCTGAGTTGAGAGGGTGAATAGAAGAAGGGATAGAGATGGCTACTAACATCGGTTCTCCTACCTTTGGGTAACGACGATGAAGAGCTCAGGTAACGCCAAATCCGGTGATCGGGGATCTTGGGGTTTCAAATCCGCCACGAACAAGCAACGGGGTTTCAAATTCCCATAGTGTGAACTATGAAGTCCCGATTTCAATGACAATGACTGCTTCCTCTCTCGCCGTGACCCCAGGCGAGAGGAGGTGGAAGACCAGGAAAATTTATCGATACTATATATATCAACCATAAATGCATGCACCCATTTTAAGTATAGGACTTAACCCAAGTGGGCAAGTTTCATCATAAGAAACTCAATCAGTTGAGCTACGCTTACTTTGCGGTTATATAAGCAATGCTGATAAACACTTTTTAACTCGTTCCAATGGTCAGACCTTAATTTCACTTTGAATAACGTAGTTATTCTAGTTTCGATATTATCAGGAGGGACTAAGGATTTGCCCCATAACCTTGAATTTTTTTTATTTATCTTTTTGAACTTCTTGACCATGTGTCTATTGGCAGACATAGGAAATATAAATACTATTTATATTATTAAAAAAGATCAGGAAATCGGGGTGAGTTAATTTCTCTTATCTTGATGACGAAAGAAATATAAATCAATGTAGTTATATTTTTAGTTACACTAAAATTATAATAGAGTTGCATTTGAAAATTTTCTAACCTAAAATTTCATGACAGTTTTTTACAATTCCTATGTGGGTATTAATAACGAGGAAAACAACAAAAGAATGTCAAAAATCAGGTGTACATGCATGGGTCTTACTTCGTGACGACTAACATAAAGCCTGGTCTTATTTTCAAAGCACGTGAGCTGACCGCGCGATGAGTATATATATACCCAAATCAAGCCAAGGAGTAGGCATGTATGCATGGGCTTGACGAAAACGACACTATAACAACCACCTAATTTTTTAACTGAGGTCTGCTACACGTGTTAATTTTTTTATTACAAAGCTCTTAAAAATAAATGAGATATTCACAGCGTGAAACGATTAATGAGATAATCACAGCGTGAAACGTAGTGCTGGTAAAAGTTTAGTTTTAGAAATATTAGTATGATGTTTTTGAGAGGATAAAAAATGAGAAGACTGACAAATACTAAAATGAGTTGAGTCATTAACATATAATTAATTATGTATTAATTATTTTAAAATTAAAAATGGATTAACATATTTTTTAAAAAAAATTATATATAATTCTTTAAAAAATAAAAAATATATAGTAGTTTGAAAAACTTGTGCACCAAAAAACCTTCTCTCTTTCTTCAGCTAAGAACGGTCGAACGCAGCCAAACCGCAAAAAAGACTTCAAGTTCGTACAGCGACGGCGGGCTGCCTCTCCGATCCCCTATAAATAATAAAGCCGGGATTACTTCAAGAGGGCGTGTGATCTGAGTGGCCATGGAGTCGCTGCTCGCAGCCGGCGCGGGCGCGGCGGCGGTGGCGGTCGTCGGGGGCCTCGTCACGGCGGCCACGCTCGCCGATAAGCTCGTCGCGGCGCCGCCGCGCAAGAACCGCGGCAACCCGCCTCCAGGTAATCGAGCTCGCCGTCGATCTCTCCCGTCGTTTCGATCGATCAAATAACTTCTCCAATTGATCCCCACTGTCTCGGTGTTCGTCGTACTCCAATTTCTCCATTGATTGATCTCTCGGAGATGGTAGTGTATGGAGTTAGCTGTTCGTCGGAAATATCTCGAATTTTCTCTCTTTCAGCTAGTGCGTAAGCTTTTCTCTCTTTTTTTCCCTTTTTTGATGGAATGGTAATTTCTGGTCTCGCAACAATTTAGAAATGGGCATGAATGATCAATTTACCGTAGATAACAGGATTTGAGCTATAACAGCACTCACGACTGCCACAGCACACCTACCGTGTAAGTACTGTTTACCTATATTTTATTAAAAATTACTCTACTGCTTTAGAGGAAATCGAACCATGAGCCAAAAATATCAAACATAGCACACTGAGAAAATCGATTGTTATGTGTCAGATAGCAAAATCGATCTTCAAATATGAGTCGATGTTAGACGATTAAAGTATTATTTGTTATGGATGGGATTGAACACATTTAAACCCTGTCACATAATTTAGAATTTTCTCTCTGCTTTTTTTGCTGTACGAGGGTCCTATAAATCGACGCACACGCTGTAGCCACCGAATCAAAGCTGCATTCGTTGTTTGTGAAGTAAAGCAGTCGAACACACACTAGAGCTGCTCTTAAAAGCAAGTCCTCCTCCTTCCGCCTTCTTCTTACCGTGTGCAGGATAATTCACCCATCCGGTCATCTTCAATTATATGGTCATGGCCTGTATTTTTAGTGATTTATCCTTAATTTACTTAGCTAGCCCGTCAATCCTCAATTATATGGGTATGGTCTATTACAGTAATATAAATGGAGGAGGTGGTTAGTGGTTTTGGTAGCTTGGATTTTTGCAGATCAGAATTTTATTAAAAATAATTGTGTCACAATTTCAATAATTAATTTTGATATATATTGCTTGAAAATCGAATTTTCCGAACAGCAATTTGTCGAATGGACCATATAGAAATTAAAGTGGATAATCCGAATCCACTAGATTTTATGAAAACTATATATCCTAATCCTAATACTAATCCGTTGGATTTTTAAAATATACTTACCATATCTCAGTTCGATTGGATTCAGGACGGATCAGTTCGAAAACTGTTAAATCTTTTTTCATCCTTGGCATTCCTCACTATTGATTGTTGATTGTTGGTTCTGTAGTCCTCGGTTCAATTTTGACTGGAAGTCTGAAAGGGATGTTGTTTAATTAACTTGAAACAGTTCAAAATTACAAGCATTCATGTCTCTGTCAGTTGAAGTAGGCTTCTTCTGTTCTAGCCATGTTCGTCAGACTACTTCAGAAAGCAGGTACTTCCTCTAGTCAAGAATATTTTACTGAGAGGCTATGGCTAAAAACATACTACCTCCGATTTGCAATAGACGACGTCCTTAACTTCTAAAAACACGTTTAACCCTCTATTTTATTTATAAAATTTATATAATTATTATTTATTTTTTTAGTTGTTTTATCACTAAAAATACTTTAAGCATGATTTATATCTTATATACTTACACAAAATTTATAAATAAGATGAATGATTAAACATGTATTTAAAAAAGTTAACGGAGAGCCATCTATTAAAACAGATAAAGCATATCTGAAACTATGAAAAGAGCAGCAATTAACCATTTCTACCTTAATCCACCTGCATGCAACTGGAAATCACAAAAGCAAACTTAAGTCACTGCCACGGGGCTTGTACAGTAGCCCTGCTTGCAGGTACCAAAAGAAAATCGATCAATGTCGTGCAGGTGTGACCAAAGTACTGGATTCCATGCATAGCACAAGAACATTCCACGGAAGTACCACAGCAATCTCAATCATTCGTTGTAATTGGTCCAAAAGAATTAAGAAAACTGTGCACCTCTTAACCCATTCTAATGCGGAGGATCCATTTCCTAAATAAAGGACTTTGTTATCGATCAATTATACTATATTAATAAAGACGAGTCATTTATTATTTATTTTTTAAAATAAGTTGACCAGAGAAGAGAAACATCCCAAAGACATTGCCGTCTTACCCGTATACGGACTCTGTTGCCACCGTTCTTAAGGGACATAAAAACTTTTAAAACGATTTTCATTTTCTACGCAAAAGAGTATTAAGGTAGAATAGTCAAAAAATGATTAAATCATTATCGTTTTTTCCGACGGTGTCAGGGAGTATATATAATATATATTTATGATGAATTGCATTCCCCTGCTTTTGTGCAACAGAGTTTTCTTTCAATATCTCATTCACTATTCATTTGACTTATATGGATTTTAAAAATAGGCAATTTATATGTCATACCGTGATCCATTCTGTACATGGATTAACTATATTTAGAACGTAAATTTTGAACAGACTAACCTTTTAGTGTGCAGGGACTATTAAAAAAACTTTAGAAAACTTTTATCAATCCATAAAATGTGTCCGAAAATTTGTTCTTCAGTTTGTTTTCTTCTGGTTAAGTATGCACTGGTTCTGGTTGGCACATGTATAGCAATTCTGATTGTATATCTATTTTGATGATTAAGAGCAAACAAATTGAAATAACTTTCTTTGAGTTATGCTTTCAGGTAAGATTGTTTTGAAATTATTAATGTGCAAAATGAAAGTAGTTGTTATAGATCTTTTCAGATATGTCTATTTCAGTGAGCCACTAGTACCTGTGTTGAAAATGCAAATTATTCTAGATAGATTTTGCTAGAGGACATCGTGACTTCGTGGTTTGAGCTGTACGACACTGCACAAAGTGACTTTGGAGGATGACACTCTATAAACGTGAAAATTGGCTCATGGACACCGCATCTATTAAAATATTCATTTCTAATTGAATAAGAGAGAGAAATCATGTGAAAGTTCTGATATACCTCTGAGCCACATGTGATGTCTTTAGCTCATTTGATTATGTTTACTCCATCTGTCCATCATCTATCCATGTACATAGCTAGCATGATTCTTACTGAAAAATGACTCAAGAAAAGGAAATATAGAACCAGTACATGTTAAATTACTTGCTTGAATGTTTAGTGTTTTCATTTATGCAGAGACGAATTACCAAAAAATTCATTTCAAATTAATTTCAGTCCATTACAAGAGCTTTAGTACTAATATTTAGTTATTGTAATGCAGCTGTTCCTGGTTTACCCATTATTGGAAATCTGCATCAATTGAAAGAAAAGAAGCCTCATCAGACGTTTGCAAAATGGTCTGAAACTTATGGACCAATCTACACTATAAAGACCGGAGCTTCTTCAGTGGTTGTGCTCAATTCAACTGAAGTAGCCAAGGAGGTATGCAAGTTGTCCTTTTTCAGCATTTTTTTGTTACCTGTTAATGTGTGCATTTTCTTTTCGACTATCCAAATTGGATGTCCCCATCGTACTCTCCACTCTTTTACCCACTCTTTTCATTCACCAATCTCCTGGACTAGCACCATAGTTTGTTAGGAAATAGAATAAAATTATCCCGACCTTTGCATCAAGTAATGCATGTCTTCTTACAAAATTTTGTAACTCTGGGTGACCACGTAACGTTATAAAATCAGCCTATCCGACACCTATTACAACTCCAAGTTTTAAACTATAACCGACTTTATATACATATTCGACATAAACTCTAACAGATAAAGCAATATCTAATTCACTAGAAACAAACTTTGACTTATATGGTTCAAAATTTAATCTGAGTTTTTTTTCCTTGTTTTCCAAAATTTCCACTTGATCTATCTTAGACTCTTCTGAATTTCTATTCAAACCGACAGAACTCTGAAGAGCAACGAATTCTGAAGAAAAAATGAATTCAAACTGACGAAATTCAGAATAACTAAGCAAGGTTTCAGATTGACCAACTCGAAAAAAATTTGCTCTAAAATGCTAAAACACAAATGAAGGGGTAGTTAAGGACAAGGAAGCACACGTGGTTACAGTTAAACCATTGTTTTTATGCTTTTCAAATTATCCTTACACATGCAAAATGGAGGTGCTTTTAGTATGGTGTGTGTGTAAATTTATGGTTTTGATAATTTCAAATGCTATCCTATCCAGTTACTTAGTTTACAGTTAATTTTTGGATGGACTTGTGCAAAAGTTTAGAATTGTAAACGGACATTTCTCTTGATAAATTAAATGCGAACGTCATAATTCCAATTAATCTTGATACAGAAGAAATGAAATCCACCTACAACATGAACTCTAGAGCTGATATGATATTATTTTTGTTTCTCTTTTTCCATGGAGGTAAAACTGTAAACGCTTTGGTTCATGCAATTGTGCTATGATGTTGGCTTCTAGTTCATGATATGGGTGCTATGATGTTTGATATGTTTTATTTTCCTTCTTGTTCTTGGCTTCAAGGTTGACATGTCTATATATGTTTGTGCAATACCTTGTTTGGAAAAAAAATAAAGGCAATGTAAGGGATAACATCCCTGAGACTTGAACTCTGTTTGATCTTCAATATATCTGAGTCTTCAAGAAAGAACTTTTATACTACTTTTTCTTATTCTTGCATAGTTACATATACTCAGGAATGATAATCTCATATTAATTGGACTGTAAATAACAAAAACACATATTCTGTACTACTTTTTTCAGGCGATGATTGATAAATTCTCATCCATATCTACTCGAAAGCTACCAAAAGCAATGTCTGTGCTAACTCGTAAAAATATGGTCGCGATCAGCGACTATGGTGAGTACCAAAAGATGGCGAAGCGTAATATTATGATTAGCATGTTAGGTTTTAATGCACAGGTACAAATCTCAGCAAATTTAAATTTAATAGTGGTTTTTGGGTACCAGTAGCACTCAGTTAATTGAGCTCTAACAATGAAATGCTTGCATAAATTTCAGAAACGGTTTCGCGATACAAGAGAGAGGATGATCAGTAACGTGTTAAGCGCTTTGCATAAGTTGGTTTCTCTTGATCCACATTCCCCTCTGAACTTCAGAGAAGTTTACATTAATGAGCTGTTCAGCTTGTCCTTGATCCAGGTTTGTATTACCTCTGAACTTGAACTCTCCAATGGTCCGTTTGTTACTTCTAGTACTTGTCATGATTGTTATGAACTTATAATTGTTGCAATTTCGTAGTTACTTGGACTGATCTTGATTGTTATGAACTTATATATAATTGTTGCAATTTCAGAGTTTAGGTGAGGATGTGAGTTCAGTTTATGTGGAAGAGTTTGGGAGGGAGATATCCAAGGAAGAAATCTTTGATGTCCTTGTGCATGAGATGATGATGTGTGCAGTTGAGGCTGACTGGAGGGACTACTTCCCCTACCTCAGCTGGCTTCCAAACAAGAGCTTCGACACAATAGTGTCTACTACAGAATTTAGACGAGATGCTGTGATGAATGCGTTGATCAAGAAGCAGAAGGAGAGAATTGCCCGCGGAGAGGTGACACAAAACTTCTATTCCTATCCAAAAATGAAGAAAGGCCTTGATCGTTTGTGCTGGCTGCAGCAGCCAGCAGCAGGCCACGCGGTCCTGTTGCAGCTGCAGTAAATCGATCAGCTGTTTAGTGTGGATCCCCTGGCTGGCTGCAGATGCACTGCTGCAGCCAACACTATCGATCAGGCCCAAAAATAACATTTTTCTGCAGATCATCTGAACTGAACTGTAATGTATTGCATGCAGGCAAGGGTATCCTATATTGACTTCTTGCTGGAAGCTGAGAGGAGTGCACAGCTGACAGATCACCAACTGATGCTGCTGCTGTCGGAGTCCGTCCTGGCTGCTGCTGATACTGTCCTGGTGACCACCGAATGGACCATGTATGAGATTGCCAAGAACCCTGATAAACAGGCAAGAAATTAACTGATACTACCTCCAGTTTTATTTTTGTTTTCGGACAACACATGTTTTAGCATGTTTTCTTTGTAACTTGGTTGTCGTAAACGTCAATTAATTTTGTCCGCAGGGAGCACTTTCAATTATTTTGTATGCTCTTTCTTGAGATCATCTGACATAACTTTCTCTTGATATGGTCATTCACATGTGAGCTAGTGGGAGATAGGCCGCACATATCAGTGATCATATCTCTATAACTTTACGACAAAGAAAGTCTAGAGGATCTCAATCCGTCTTTCTTTCAGATGCATTTCAGCATTTCGTCAACCAAACTAATACTGTATTGTTCTTGGCACATCGATCAGGAACTGCTCTACCAAGAGATCCGAGAGGTCTGCGGCGGCGAGGCGGTCACCGAGGACGACCTGCCACGGCTGCCGTACCTCAACGCCGTGTTCCACGAGACGCTGCGGCTCCACTCTCCCGTGCCGGTGCTGCCCCCAAGGTTCGTCCACGACGACACCACGCTCGCCGGCTACGACGTCCCCGCGGGTACCCAGATGATGATCAACGTGTACGCGTGCCACATGGACGAGACGGCGTGGGAGTCGCCGGGGGAGTGGTTGCCGGAGAGGTTCCTCGGCGAGGGGTTCGCCGTGGCGGACAGGTACAAGACGATGGCGTTCGGCGCCGGGAGGAGGACCTGCGCGGGGAGCCTGCAGGCGATGAACATCGCGTGCGTCGCCGTCGCGCGCTTCGTGCAGGAGCTCGAGTGGAGGCTGAGGGAGGGCGACGGGGACAAGGAGGACACCATGCAGTTCACCGCCTTGAAGCTTGACCCGCTGCACGTCCACCTCAAGCCCAGAGGAAGCTAGGATGCGAGCCAGAAGAAGCAGTTGCAGAGGAATCTCTGTTTTTTTAATATATGACGTTGGATCGTGCAATTGAGGGATGTTATATATACTATGCAATTGGGGGATGGTATATGTACCATACGGCGATGAACGATGGCTGGATACATCTTTTATATAAAGGCTAGATTAAATTGTATCGCCGATAAACAATATGGTGACGAACCGACGTATATAGGCCTTGTTATAGTAAAACTTATACAGTGATATTATTTTGTACTGGAAATAAATTGTTTTATGGTTTGTCCAAGGGATCAGAAGTGCATTTCTCACAGCTTACTAATTTTGTTTATACGAATAATATCCATAATCTTTTCAAAAGAAGCTCACTAACATACATAGCAAGGGTATCGAGCATGCCTCCCCTCTATAACCTACCATGCAAAAAAACCAACAGAAGTTGGGCTTTTGCTCTTTATGCCTCATGAATGAGCCTCGGCACAGTCTGCTGAGACCGGCCTCTGCTCCACATTGGCACTGACCTCCTCTCCGACCTCTCTACCTCCGTCAGGCCCCGCTTCCTCTCAAGCTCACCAGCTAGCATCCCCGCACCACTCCCTTCACCTCACTGCAGCCTCTCGGCTCAACATCCTCTCAAGCTTGCTAGCACCGCTCCGTACTCCACGGCTCCACCTCACCACCGCCATTTAAGCCTGGTAATGGGCTGGGATCCACCCCTAACCCGACCCTAGGCCCATATCTCTAAATGGCCCCAATCCTAACCTAACCCACTACATGCATTTTCAACCCAAACCAACCCCACCTCTTATACATTTCAGTCCTGGCCAATCCTAGCCCTTTTCTAAATCCTTGGGCTGGACCCATAAATTATTAAATGGGCAACTCAAGCACGGTTGTATGTCTGCACGGCTACACCATAGCCCCATTGGCTGCATCAACAAATGAGCTGAAATGTGTTTTAAACAAGTTGAACTTTTTGTTCCAACATCAACAACTGTTCAGATCGTATGAATCAGCCAGATGCTAAAACACATATGAATTAGCAAGATGTTAAAATATCTGTTATCTCAATTACATCAATAGCTAACGCACGTGGCAAAATGAAGATTACAAACTAAAGAGACTTAATTGTTCAGATCTTAGAGTACCAAATAAAACACTAGGATTGTATCTAGTAGTTAGAAAGACTGAAAAAAGGTTCTTCCATACATAAATGAGCCATCCTCTTATGCCAATGTCCATTGTCCAGTACCTATAAAATAGAGATTAAGATCCATCTTTGATAAATTCAGTGCAAACAGCTATTTCCCTTGCAAAAAAAATGCCACATATTTATATTGTTGTGCTACTAATTTTGCCATGAAAGATCATCCAACAATTAATAGCTAAAGTGATTGTCGAGCGTGCAATGGTTAATGTATTCAGAGATGGCAAAAAGAGTGATACCAGCACAAGAGACTCTCATTGTGTAATTTTTAGAGATCATCTTCCAAATCATAAATTCGACTTCCTTCCGTTGCATAACCTGCATATTCACAAGAAAACACATCAATATGTTCTGTAAAACAATTTTATACTCTTAGTAAGTAACAAAGCATTTTTTTTACCTTTTTCATCATCGTCAAATCCAATTATCCAATCTTTTGTACAAATTAGTGCCTCAAGGGTTTCAGGAGATAGAGAAGTTCGCTCTTTGCCCAATAGCCTACCAGCAGCGCTGAATGCCGATTCGATGATACTGTGCTAACAGGAATCGCTAGAAAATCTCTTCCCATCAAGGATAAGATAGGGTATACATCAGCATTTCTTTTCCACCAACCCAAAACTTCAAAGTTCTCTTCAGAATTAGAGTGAACTCTGGGATCTTCCAAGTAATTGTCTAATTCAGATTTCTTTGTATGCATTTCTACGTTCTATGAAGTAAATTGAGAAAATGCAAGTTCTATACGCCTCTTCCCCAAAAGTGAACCTCATGTTGAGCTTGAACTAGGTTCACTTGTAAGAGTATGTTCATCACGTTCTATAAATGTTGGAATTTCACGACTTCTAACAATTTTCTCATACTCTAAATAATACTTGTTTAAGCATATGCGCAACTCCTTGATCTTTTCTTCAACATTTCCTCCAATTGTGTAAAAATAGAACCTAAGATAGTCTAATTTTTGTGTAGGATCCATGACAGTAGCAATAAGAAGGAAAATATTATTGCAGAAAGGGTTTTTCCAGGCGTCCAAAACGCATCTTTGCATGCGGTTGGCCAGCCCGTCTACGCCCAGGTATCTGCGAAGATCACCATTTTCGTGTGCGGGCAGCCCAACTGCATGCAAAGATCTATCTTCACAAGCAGGCCTCTTAATGCACCCGCACGCGAAGATCCATTTTCGCATGTGATCGCGTTAAGAAGCCCACCAGCGAAGATAGATCTTCGCATGCGACCATTAATTAGCTGGTCGTTTGGGAAGTTCTCGACCGCTATGTAATATAATATTTTCCCCTATTTATAATCGAATTTTCGACTTATACGCATGCGAGCTAACTGAGGTGTCATTATTCGCACATAGTACAATCTCGCTTTGTCCAATAAATAGGATATCAATACATAAAACAAAAAAAATATTTATATACATATATATGTACATATGTCAACAACACTACCACAAAAAGGATTTTCCAGGCAGCCAAAACAGATTTTCGCATGCGAACCTTCGGCCCGTCTGCACCCAGGTGTCTGCGAAGATCGCCATTTTTCCATGCGGGTAGCACAATCCCGTTTTTGCATGCAGTCACCAATGCCGACCACACACGAAAATATTTTTAACGAAAAAAATAAAAAAATCCCAAAAAACAAAATCGTCAAAAACCTTAGCTCCTCGATTCTCCCGAAACCCTAGCCACTACCGCCATCGTCATTGGAGCAGCTGCCACCGCCGCCGTTGTCGCAGCAGCTGTCACCAGCAGGTCGTCATCGTCGTGTCGCTGCTGCCCGCCGTCGTCGCTCCCGAGGGCGAGGGCGGTGGATCCACGTGCCGCCGTCGCTCCCAAGAACGGGGGCGGCAGATCCACCCGTCAGCCGCTCACTCCCGCCGGCCGCTCGCTCCCGCCGCCGTCACTAGTCACCCACTGGAGAAGAGAAAGGGCAGAGAGGAGAGGGAAGGAGAAGAGATGGGGAGGGGGGAGAGGGAGAGGAAGAGTTAGCATGGAGTGGGGAGAGGAGGAGAGAGAGAGAAAGATGTAGTGGAGAGAAAGAGGGGGAGGAGAAAAAAGTGCGGGAAAAAAGCGTGGGGCCCACTTGCTCTTTGTGTAGCCCACATGCGAGCGGCTCCTTAAGAGATCCGCATGCAAAAATAGGCTCGTTTTGCATGAGGGTGTGTTAAGAGGTCCGCCTACGAAAATTAATTTTTACATGCAGTCCTCTTAAAGAGCCGTATCCGAAAATGCAGTCCGATTTTTGCAGGCACGACCAGTTATTGTTCACCTGCAAACTATAGGGGTTCTCGTAAAAAAATTATTTCTGTAGTAGTAAATGTTTGTATCATATATTATAAGTCCACACAAATATAATTTTCAATGCATATATTCTTTCTTCCACTCTCTTAAGGGTTTGGATTCATCTTTTAATGCTAGTTGGCTCTTATCGTCGTAGAATTTTCCTAATGTGTTGCAGCAGTCGCGACGGATGTGGCACAGGTTAGGTGCTGTTGACGAAAAATCCATGTCCGGCCAATGGTGCCAAATCTGTGTTGACACGAACTATGTCGACAAACATGAAGGCCTAGGAGGTTTGCTTAGCTCCAATGCAGGTCCTAAAAGATGCAAGCGTGCCAGTCAATTTGATCCTACAACTGACAAGATAGATAAATCCGTTGATAATCAAAGAGTCGATCAGCCAATAAATCGATGTAAAAATACTAGCCGATGTTGATAGGGTTTTAACAATCGGCTATATGTCCGATGTAGATTCTGACACTTGAATAAATAATGATATAAAGACAATCGGCTGATGATAATGTAATAAGATAATGAACCAATCAGCCGATATAAATGTGACAAATTAGATATCCAATGAACCAATCAGCCGATATAGATATAATGAAGCAAATATCCAACAAACCAATCGGTCGATATTGATATAGAATGTTAGATTAGGCTCGATAGTTAAAACATACATCAGTTGAAAGTCCGATGTTATTAAATCTAGATGATTAAGTAATCGGCTAAAAACAATCTAATCCTTATAAGCCGATGCAACACTTAAACAATATTCAGATAACTCATCGGCTGAAACCCCGACGAAATAGTGATTGATGCCTACTGACTGAAATAAATTTAACTTACAACCATAACCCTATAGGTCGAACCCAACCGATACAGCATAAGGTTGATAATTGTCTGATAGATTTAAACCAGCCGATATAACACCGATCAAAGTGGTCATGTATTAAATTTAACCAAGACAGTAAAATCGTCAAAGAGAAACTTAACACATCAAATAAGATCGGCTAACCCTCCGATGAAACATTAGCATAAACCTATTGACGGAGCGTGAAACTCTTCACCGGGAGACCGTGAAGGTCCCCCTTTGCCGGTTCGGCCGGGGGCGCAAGGTGAAATTCTTAGCCCCTGATCTGTGGGATCTCAGCGAAAGAAAGCGCGTGGACGCATGCGGTTTAGACATGTTCGGGCCGCTAAGAAACGTAATACCCTACTCCTGTGTTCTGGTAGATCTGAGAGTGTGATGGAATCCAGAGAGAGTCCAGCCTCTAGACCGAGTCAGCCAGAGTCCCTCCTCCCCTCTCCTAGGCCCGGGCCTCCTTTTATATGGCAAGGGGCTACCACATGGGCCACGAGCTGCCTAAGAAAGAAAACATTCTTTTACATTTAAGGCTATCCTACTGCCGGAATCAGCCTCTGACGGACGCCGCAGCACGCCTCTGCTCGGCCAGTTGACCCATCCGGGGGACAACCGTTTCAACTTTCATTAAATGGCGGGCGACTTTCTCATCTCGCCTGCGCCGGAATCGGGAAAGCGTCTAACCGGGGCTGACATACCAACTCCAGGAGTTGGCACGCCAACTCCGGCTGAGAGACGAGAGACAGAGGGCTCTCATCATTCCGACGGGACGGGGCGAGGCGTGCTGCAGGCCGCCTGGCGCCACCTAACCAGCGATCTAACCGGTCTGCGATCGGTCACTCGCTGTGACCGGTCACGGACCGGATATGCAGGCGCCACGCCGCATTAAATGCAGCGTAGTGCGCTCGTCTGAATCGCCATAAATGCGGTTAGGTGAGCTCTACCATGCTCACCTAACCTGCGCACGTGGCACCAAAACCACAGGGGGTCGGGGCGCCCCAGCCCTCGGGGCAGAAACGGGAGCGGCCCGACCCCCGGGGGGAAACCGGGAGGGCAGCCGCCACGTCACCCTCGGGCCCGACCCCTCCGGGGGAACGGGCCACGTGGATCCCTGTGGCTGCCCTTCCCTTTGGTCTCGACACCCCCAGTCCCATGTCACCGACACCTATCGACTTAACAAGACTTAGATTATCAATAACAACCTAGTAGGTCGGACCTAACCGATGCAGCACGAGATTTTATATGATAATCTAATACTCAATGAGCCGATAAATCTGTCTAATGTGATGGATATAACAAATCTATCTAAAGCAACATTATGTTTAAAGAAACATCAACTTGATCAGAATATTGAACCTAACCGAGAAAGTCCTAACTAAGTCGATGTGACTATAAATAGTAATGGAACTAAAGATAGAGAGGATATACCAGATAGGCAACACTTGCGTCAACCCGATTAGAATATTGGACTCAACTGAGGATGTTCTAGCCACGCCAGCGCAAGCGAAGATGATGGAACTCACTTCTTGCCAAAGGTCGAACTCAATCTATGCAGCCCGTGCGCGAAAACAAGAACTCGTCGAAATAAAACCTCATAAGAGAGTGGCGATGCGCCGAAAGTTGATGTAGATTGATCTGTGGAGATAGTTTACAGGGACCTTGGGTGTACATATTTATACCCATAGGCTGATAAGAATCCTAATTGGACACGACATAAACTTTCTTAAAGATAAAAGGAAAAACATATAGTTCTTATCGGATATGACACAAACTTTCCTAAATACAAAACTTGCCTAATTAATAGATAAACTTAAGCCGCCATGTAATAGTTTTCAAGATTCCTTCTTGAATTCGGTCTCTTCTGAATAAATTTTCATCGACTATTTGACCTCTTTCCTCAACTGAATCCACTAAATAATCTTACCAAATTTTAGCGTTAACAACCACATGATTTTCGCATGCGGCCCTTCACCGGTCCCAAGGGGACCGATTTTTGCAGGTGCGGGCACTTCTGACCCGCCTGCAACCTAATGGAAGGCTCGTCCAGAAAAATCATTTCTGTAGTAGTGTGATATGCCACATCGGTGCATAGAGTGGATTGAAACCCATTTGAACCTATATGACACCCGACATATATAAGTTAAGAGATCCGGAAATACATTTTGGGAGTTGAGAGACCTAGATGACACACCCACGTAAAGTCAAGGATCGTCCGTACACTTCACTATATCTCAAGATTGACAAGTTTACATGTAAACTTATTCCAATATAAATTGATGGTTATAGTTTTGAAAGTTGGACTAAATTTTATTCTAAACATATGACCGAAGGGAGTGCCAGGCAGGCCTTGTTTCATCTAAATTCTGATCCAATCAACCTAAATGAGATTGCAACTTTTGTTATGGGTGCATGCATCCTTAGGCTGTGTTCAGCGGTTATAGTTGGGAACTAATCCCTCGCGTACGTAAAACGAAACGACTCATTAACGCATGATTAATTAAGTATTAATCTTTTTTAAAAAGAATTAATATGATTTTTTAAAACAACTTTAATATAGAAAATTTTTGCAAAAAACATATCGTTTAACAGTTTGAAAAGCGTACGTGCGAAAAACGAGAGAGATGAGTTAGAAAAGATGAGGAAAGAACATGGTCTTAGTTGATGCAAATGCTAGAAGTTATACTTTCTTTGTAAAAGACACTTTGTTAAATGACAAAATTACTATGACAAGATGCCCAGAGTTTGACCAAGCGATTATGCTAAGTTGGGCATACGCAGCACAAAATTGACAACACAGTCCGAAATTAGCGAACGAATTCGTTTTTCTTTTCCAAAACCACTGACTGCAATTTCTAATGAGCTGAAACTAAATTAGGCTGGGCGATCTCGCCGGAGTAAAAACAGAATTGACAACCAAACAGAATACAAAATAATTCGAGAAAGCAGCAGTAGTATGGTGATGCAGTCACAGGTATACATGACTCCATCCATATCAATCCAAATCCTTATATTCATAAATATTACCTACATACAGTTGAACTTTCAGAACAGAGATATGACGCTGGTTGTTGTGAGTATGTGTTTAAGTTAAATCTCGTGCACCATGGTCACTCTTCGGTTATGCTGTGAAGGCTCGGCTGCCAAGAGTATGACGCCGAGTTCACCGTCGACGCGAGGCGCCGGCGCCGGCGCACAGGCGATCCACCGTTCTTCGGAGCCTTCCCATTCTCCTTGGTCTCCCTCACGTCGTCAACCTCTCCGACGACTGCCGCCTCGTCTTTGCCGCCGCCGCCGACCAGTAACCTGAGCCAGCTCTTGCGGCGGCCGACCTTGTACCCCATCTCGTGGCCGCCGGAGCTGGCGAGGTGCCTCTTCAGCGACACGCCGCCGCCGCCGCCGCCGCCGGCGTGCGGGGAGGAGGAGGAGGACGCGTGCATCTGCAGCCGCCGCACGGTGCTCTTGGGCACGACGTAGTACTTGCGCCCGAGCGCCAGCACGGCGTCCGGCGCGGCGACGGCGCCGGAGGGGTCCCGGAACACGTCGGGGCGCGCCACGCAGAACCGCGGGTGCCGCGCCATCACCTCCGCCGCCGGCACCGGCCGGTCGAGCAGCTCGACGTGGCCGCCGGGGAACACCAGCTTCACGAACTGGCCCCGCGCCGCCGCCTTCCTGGAGCAGAACAGCCAACTCGCCATGGCCGGCCACCGCGCGCGCGCACGTCACGGAAGCTAGCTAGCGCCGAGGAAGCCAACGCGCTGCTTATAATTAAACTCGGATTAGATCGAGGTAGATGATGAGATTAGCAGGTTAATTATCCGGCTAATCCACCTAGGAGCGTGTGTGGGTGACATCGTCGTTGCCATTTGTGTGTGCTCTGCATGCGTCTTGGACTCTATCAAAGTCGTGCAGTGTTAACGATGGTTACAAGGGAGGTTTTGGGGTTATCAATGTCATATCAGGATAATTTGGCAGAACACCCTCTTGGGGTGAAATGGCTTTGGCTCTATTTGGTGATCATGCCGAGACAGCAAAACTAATTAGTTGTCATATTGGTATACTGATCTACACATTAATCAAACGGGTTTACTTAAAAATATGACACCATTTTTTTTCACTTAATTTCATTCATTTTTTCCTATGTGATTAATCTCTTTTATATGTAAGTTATATCTCTACTATCTCCTCTTCCAAGTAGATAATATATATATTGTGTATTAGAAAAAAAGTTATAATATAAGTATTGGAACCTACAATGTATTTGCAGTGTAAGTTTTTGAAATTTACGGTGCAATTACAATATAAGTGTAGGTAATTTACAATGTAATGACGTTTTGATTTTTTTTGAATGTTCGGGGATTTTTGGTATTAGGATTTTTTTTGCACCGGTTTTTTAAGTTGAGAGGGATCAAGATTTTGGTATTGCCGTTTAAAGACATGATTTAAACTCGATGGAAAGTTGAGGGATCTAAAGTGGACTTATTCCGATGAATTTTGCCCAAGCTATCGATTCAAGAGTTTGAGGCCTGATAGCCAGCGAATTCAGGCCCAGCCTATAGCAGAAAAATTGTCTGGGCCAGGGTCAAGCAGCCCAAAACTCAGTCCAAAACATGAACTCTCCCATATGTCCTCAGTTCGACCCAAAAGAAAACAATTGAATTTGACAAATTTTGTCACGCTCTAAAAGCAAAAATCTCTTTGTAAACCACCATGCTTCGTTTAATTGTGGAAAGAAAACTCAGGCCAGTCCTTCGTTGCAAATGTTAACACGAACATTTCCAAAGGAATTAGCAAATGCAATTTAATTAGCAGCATGTTGTGTTTCTGTTCCAGTTTTTGTCAGCGTGTGCTTTTCTTTGTTGAGTTTTTTGTTCTGCCAGATCCAATCACACTCATCATCAATCATACAAGCTGTCCACGTGGTCCAACCCGAGAACAATCTATTATCCCCTGAGCCAGCAACGTCATGGCGATGGAGGTAGACGCTTGCACCAATCACAACCCTCCATGTGGCACCAACCGGCTGGCAAACGTGGCACCCACTCGTTCACAATCTTGCGCGAGATATATGGTGATGAAAATCGAAAATCCTACTGTTAGACTAACCACTTTGTAACGGAGGAATTTTAAAAGATAATTATAGGTATCAAATTAACTCTTATGAAATTTATGTAAAATTGCCGCGTTTTGAAGGAGGAAATTTAATTAATTTGTTACCCGTTTAATCTCAAAATAAAAAATAAATTTTACTAAAATATTCACATTATATACATATTCATCTTATATACTTCCTGTGGTTTTTAATGTACGACGTCCCTGATTGTTTGATATATGTTTGTTATTCGCCTTATTTAAAAAATTAGTAGATAAAAAAATATAAGTGATAACGATAAAACAAATCAAAATGAATTATAATTATATATTTATTCAGATAATACGAATTAGCAAAAGTTAATTAAAAATCAGAGTGAGTATTTAGTAGTGGACCAAACAGCTGTACAGCGCCGTCCATTATATCCTCCCAAGTATACTATCAAGCTCTTCAAAGATTTATTTTAGGGTCAGTTTCAAAGCTAGAAGGGAAAAACTTACTAATGCATTCGAAAATTGTCTATTGTCTATATAATGAAATTAATATCTGCTGATTGTCCTGAAAAATAAATGAGTTTTTATTGAGCAAAAATGTGAACCTAAAAATGCATGGAGCTTCATGTTGACCTCTGGAGGTTACCCCTTTGGGATGAATAACTTAGGCCTCCTGGAACATTTCTAGAGCATTTAATTTTCATGGCATTTTTACGATATTGTTTTTTAACTTCAGTGTGTGAAGGACAAGAATATTTCCTATGTAAAATTATTGTATCATTAAAAGCACAAATATAAACAACCCCTTACTTATTTTTGACTTAGTTATGATCATATTAGACATGGCTCAGCTACTTTGTCATCCTATGTGCTGAAAGATTAAAAAAAAGCATATACAAGGTAGAGGGTTGGGTTGCATGCTTACATCAGGGAAGGCAACTATGGCGTTCTTCTATGTGCTGAGGAAACAAAGGAACACAGTTTCTGGTAGGAAAGCAGGCTTGGTCACATGCTATACCAGTGATGTGCTGCTTGGATTAGGGAGTACAATTGCAAAAACATCCTGAAATAAAAAAAATGCATCAAACCCACCCCTATATCACTGCAAATTGATGTAGTAATGAACTATGAAAATGTGAAATATGCGAGCACTGTTTGCACGATGTAATCATACATCATACGGCCACGTCATCCGTATGTCTCAATCCGCAATCGATTGCCCTAACTAAAAATCTTAGTTCTTGAATTGGAAATTTCTGTTGGAAAGTTATTTTTTTTAGTTTTCAAGACAACAGTACTGATTATAAATAAATAAAAGAAAAGAGATTTCATCAACTGCCATGTCACTATCATTCATGGGATCTTACTTTCACATCTTAGTATCCAATCGAGCAGGTTGTGAATTCGAGCAAATGTAATTAAGGAGTACTCTTTCCGGCCCAAAAAAAATTAACCCTAAAAGATCAAGACAAATTTGGGACTAATAGCAAAAGACTAAAATGCCCTTACTTAAAGTACACCTAATCATTATCACTTGCACAAGTAACCAATAAAGTATTACGTACTATTAGATTCCTGTCAATATTAGTTGCTCCATATACAAAACACATAGGCATCCACCACCACCAGGGTAACAAATTATTTGAAACAAACAAGGAGATTGAAGCACAACTTAATTGGCGGCAAATAATATAATTCTCACCATACACCAGTACACCACGCCCTATAAAAGTTTGAAATGAACTAGAACACAAGTATGCTTTTCACTTCATCACTTCATGAGTCTACAACAAGCACCTCCATTGATCAATCATCTAAATATTATGAGGGAGTTGAAAAGGCTTTACCTAAAACTTCAACGAACCAGTGGCTGAAGACGAAAATGAAATACATATTGGTCATGAAGATGATCAGCTTGGAGGTGACATCCAAGGGGCGCCACCTATATGCTTCCATTTGATCTCAACCTTGATGCATTTGACTAACAAGAAGAAATACATCCAAGGTAGCCTTCTTGTAAACAACATGAATAGAAAATGAATGATCTTTACAAAGATGACTTACATAACTCACTCCAAAAGTTTTGTCAATTTTTTGTAAAAATGATTAGTAACATTTGCATTGCTTTAAAAGACTTGTGTATCTTTTTTTATAAAAAAATAGATATTCAAAAGTTAAATATAACCTTTACTTATGTTTTTCTTAATAAGAATATGCAAGGGCACATTTCTTGATGCGAAGTACAACATTGATTTATACTAATTCGGTTTTCACGAGATGTATGTTTTGTGGATTGGGGAATTTGGAGTCAAACTTATCCAATAAAATGCTAGAGAACCACAAGAAACAAACCTCCAAAGTGATTGCCATATAGAAAAAAAAGTGAATAATAACATTAATAGAAAAACACTAAAAGTTCTCACAATAGTCAAAGAAACTAAAATATTTTGTGCCCATGTATGGGATCTACCGCTAATACTGATTATAATTGGTTGTATGCATTCTGAGTTGATGCATAAGCTAGATGGATTTCATTGTTTAATGAGATGTTTATTATTTTGAGAAATATACTTATGACAAGCAAATGGTCTTTTGTAGATCATATAACATATATGACTCCGACATGGATTCATGCCCATTGACTTTGACTGTTGAGTAAGCAAAGAACATATTATATAAAATATATTTAGAGCTGTATATTTTGTGTATAGCTAGGTTGGATTGCTAATGTAAATCCAAATACATTATCCTCAAACATGAAATTGCGATAGTAAATTACCTCAAGAAAAAAAAGAGAAATTGCAACAGTATAATAAATACTCAACATTGAAAAATATCAGCTTGGGTCGCATGACTGTTGCTACTAATACTGTGATTCGTGTTATTGTTAGTGTTAGTGTTGGATCCCTTCACGAGGGGTGTAGTTAGAAATCCGGCATTTGGTCAGGGGTAAACACGCAAAACTACCACCTCCCATCTCAATGACATCCGCTTGTATTTCTTTCGTTTAACTTCGTTCTCTCTCCTCTTCCTCCTCCCCCCACCCGCCTCGTCGCCGATCCGATCCGCCTCCGCCTCCGCGTCGCGGCCGGCCTACCTGCCCCACCGCCGGTGGTCCCGATCCGAGGTAACCGAGGTATCCCTCTCGCGCTTCTCGTGCCCTCTCCGGCAAGCCCCCCGCCGCGCCTCCGCCTCTCGCCTGTTTCCCGGCGGATTACAGCGAGCCCGATCCGTGCGCCTGCGTCCTGCGAGCATCGGCGCCGGCGTCCTGCTGCTTCCGCCGCATCCTCGCCGTTGTGACACCCGTGCTTTCCCACCCCTCTGTACCGCCGCCTCTCTCTCTCTCTATATATATATGCCTTATCGTTAGCTTCTCTTCTAGATCTGGAGACTTCTCTCTTTGCCTTAACCGAATTCGTGAGGTCCGCCCCCTGATTCAGGTTGGGGGGGGGGGCAGGGCGGAGAGATTGGCTGAGAGGCTTTTTCGTTGTCGGTGGATTAGGATGATAGAGCGATCGATCTTGTTAGGTTAATTATTTGTTTGATCTGGTGAGGTTGATGATGTTTACCTGCGTGCAGGTTTGCTCCTGCTGGGCTCAAACATGGGTCTGGTGAAGGATGGCGCCGCCGATTTGGAGGAGGGGACCCTGGAGATCGGCATGGGTGAGTAACTCTATCGATGAGATCGGATCGGATCCCATTGTGTTGTGTCTGTATATAATAGCTTTTGCATGATCAGTGGCTTGTGAGTTTTGTGTTTTGCTTCTGGGCTTCCAGCGGCATGTGTGGTACTGGCGCCATTGCAGCTGACCAGTGCCTGCATTGGCACAGGCATGCCAGATTTTTGTTATAAAGAAAAAGGAGCCTGGTTAAACTTTTGAGAAGTTAAGTACCTTGTTTGTGAATTGGTCCAATCTAAATGTTAGATCATTGGATGTTGTGATAGCGTAGTACTCACCACCAGCCCGCTGAATGAATGGGGGAAATATTGGTGTATTGATACTTAAAATTGCTGGTTATCCTATTGTGGTCACCACCACCACCTATTTATAACGCTATGCTCAAAGTTAGGTTTTGTTCAAGTACTTAACCTAGTGTGCCAATCATGATCTGCCCTGTTCATTGTTAGCGTTACATTGCAGTTTTAACTAAGCAACACTATGTTATGTCCTCAGGTCTTGGTATTATGGTTAGACCATGCTCTTAGTTTACCATATTCTTTTGTTGGCTTACTATATTGATTTGCTGTGATTTATAGCACATCTAAAAGTGCAAATTTCACAAAAGCACCATTCATTGTGGTATAGACACTGTTCCAGCTTTCCAGGCTTAGTCATAATGTTGTGATAACAACATTTTTTGTCAAACAGCCTAACAAAGATGTTGCACACTTTTTTTTTTCCAATTTGCAGAGTACAGGACTGTTTCTGGTGTGGCAGGACCTCTGGTTATCTTGGATAAAGTAAAGGTATGTGCTACTGTTACTCTACAAAGTTTCAACAGATTAAGCTGGTAGCAAGTTATACTGAGCATTTCTTTCTTCATGTAACTATGTTCAGGGCCCAAAGTACCAGGAAATTGTAAACATCCGATTGGGAGATGGCACCACTCGCCGTGGCCAAGTTCTCGAAGTTGACGGTGAAAAGGCTGTTGTGCAGGTTATCACTTCTCTACTTTTATGAACATCTTGTTTTCTCCAGATTGTATTTAGATTTGCATTAAACCTATGGTAGTTCCATTATCCAGAACACTTAAAGTTTTATTACTGAATTACTTGTTTTTCAGGTCTTTGAAGGCACTTCTGGAATAGACAACAAATATACCACTGTGCAGTTCACAGGAGAGGTATATTTCCTCTTATTCATCTCTCCCTCCTTTTATGTTCACTTCCTGGTTACTTCCATAGTGGTTTATGTGTTCTAATAGGTCAGTCACTTTGAACTGGACAGTGTTAATTTGGAGAATGATTTCACTTTTGGTTGTAATTGATAAAAAAGGATTATTGAGAAAGCACGTGTGGTTGTGATTGTCGAGTATTGCATGACTTGAATAATCTATAAGTTTTTGTGGTTTATATCTTTTCCTTGTTTGCATATATGCACTGAAGTAGCTGCATTGCTTACTTATTATGTGTGGTAATTCTTTCTATAGGTCCTGAAAACTCCTGTCTCACTTGATATGCTTGGGCGCATTTTTAATGGATCTGGAAAACCCATTGATAATGGTCCACCTATTTTGCCGGAGGCCTACTTGGATATCTCTGGTAAGTTTTTGCTCAATTCAAGCGCACTGCTATCGAAGTTCATGGCTAAGTGCATGTTCTTTTATCAGTATGGACGGTGGTTAATCTTATATTTCTCTTCTGATAATAATGTACTCTGATGTTTATTCCAGGAAGTTCAATTAACCCCAGTGAAAGAACCTATCCAGAAGAGATGATTCAAACAGGGATATCAACCATTGATGTCATGAACTCCATTGCTCGAGGCCAAAAGATTCCCCTCTTTTCTGCTGCTGGTCTTCCTCATAATGAAATTGCTGCCCAAATTTGTCGTCAGGCTGGCCTTGTCAAAAGCTTGGAGAAAGGCAAGCATGCAGAGGTAGCCAAACATTTCTCTCACATAAAGATAATCTGACTTAACATTTGATGACCAAGTGAGATTTGGGCTCACGTATATAGCTTAGTAACTTTAGTTGTACATGAAATCCTTCTTGATTTGAACGTCCTGTTCTTTCGACAATATTTGGATGTTGGCATTATAGTTTTTTAATTTTTATGGATAAAAATCCATATGGTTGTATGCTGTAGGGCAATTTACCTGTTCAATTTTTTCCATGGAGACATTTTTTTCATAGCTGAATCACTTGCTTATTTGCTGATTATTTTTAATCTCCAGGGTGGTGAAGATGACAACTTTGCTATTGTGTTTGCTGCTATGGGAGTGAATATGGAAACAGCCCAATTCTTCAAACGTGATTTTGAAGAGAATGGGTCAATGGAGCGGGTCACCCTTTTTCTGAATCTGGTACATATAGCAGACTTTTGAAGTTCTGATTCATACCAATTTGTTATGCATGGAAACTAATTCTGCTAGTGTATCTGTGCCTAATTTCTATATGGTTATATATGCATCCTTTTAACAGAAGTTGACCTGATTGTTAAAGGTAGAACAAATATTTTAACACCAGGCTACTCTGTTTACAGGCAAATGATCCAACCATTGAACGTATCATCACCCCTCGAATTGCACTGACAACTGCAGAATATTTGGCATATGAATGCGGGAAGCACGTGCTTGTCATCTTGACAGATATGAGTTCATATGCAGATGCGCTCCGTGAGGTTTTTGCTTTTTATCTTTTAGGATGTTGTACTACTTTGTTTCTTTCTGTTTTATAAGCTATTCTTAGACCTTAATTCCACAGATGCTCATTATCCCAGTCATCTCTTAGATAATTGAATTATAAGGAATCATATGTGTATTTGATTTCCTTACTGAACTAAAATATCATCCATCATCCATGTGATTGCAAATTTTCATGTTTGAATGTATTAAAATCATGAAAAGGCACATTTTCAATCAGCATGAATGGCACTTGTACAAATATATGTAGCATCTAGACTGATCACTTTATCAGAAATGACGTTAGCTTGGTTTTGACAGTGAAAAGTTCATGCATTTTCATTTGATGATGTCACCGTTGACCAAAATGGCTAAATTTGGACGTTAAAGTAGTTATTCACGTTTCTTTTTGCTTCTAACAGTGGGTTGTGGTTTTCTCTATCTAAAACGGTAGTATTCTCTATCTAAAATGGTAGTATTGCATTTTCCATGTTATACATCTACTTTTATGTTCGACTGCAATAAATGATAAATTGCTGAAATGTTATTTATTGTGATTGGTAATAATACAACACGGTAATTGTGCTTATATGTAGGTATCAGCAGCCCGAGAAGAAGTGCCAGGTAGGCGTGGTTATCCTGGATATATGTATACTGATCTGGCAACCATATATGAGCGAGCTGGGCGTATTGAAGGAAGATCAGGCTCCATTACCCAAATTCCCATTCTAACTATGCCTAATGATGGTAAGTGACTGTGTTTATCGATTTATTTCAGTTTTATATCACCACCACAACTATCTTGAGTATTCTATAAACATGTTGTGTATAAGATTTTTCCTGAAGTATGCGAAGGTATCATCATATCAGGCGTATTATCTGCCGCAGCCTTCTCTTTCCCATTTTATGTATAAGATTTTGTCTGCCATAGAAAGTAATGTGTATGAATATATGCACTAGCCCAGCATGGACATCTATGAGCTGGATGCAAGTTTGTGGGTTGGGTCCAATATAGGCACACGTCTTATTGTGTGAATCTTTACCATTTATGTTATTATTACCTACTGTACGCTTTGGATAGTCCTAAAAACAAATATGTTTAACACTGTGCTGTTTCATCCTAAACAGATATTACACATCCAACTCCTGATCTTACTGGGTACATTACCGAAGGACAGATATACATTGACAGGCAGCTGCATAACAGACAGGTACGTTCTTTTCTGTTCTTTTATTTGTTAAGTAGTAGCAAAGATGACATCTTTGTAACAGTAACTGGCTGCTTCATATTAAGAAACTTTATACTATTATTTTGTACTTGTTAATTTTTTTCTCCATATTATGACACATGAATGTAACTTATGGATGTTTTATATTTTTACTCTACCTCAATGTTTTCTTGTTACTTTCAGATATACCCACCCATCAATGTCTTGCCATCTCTCTCTCGATTGATGAAGGTGAGATATTGCTTCTCAATATAAATTTCACATAAACTGGTCTCATAACAGTACAACCATTCACATTTGCATTCTAAAAACTGTGTAATAATTCTTGCAGAGTGCTATTGGTGAGGGTATGACCCGTCGAGACCATTCAGATGTGTCTAACCAGGTACACATTTGGACTCCATACATTTGGTTTCATTTAAGCTCTGGCAAATACTTACCGTGGAACTCGTGTGCTGTTTCATGTTACAGCTTTATGCCAACTATGCAATTGGAAAGGATGTCCAGGCCATGAAAGCCGTTGTGGGAGAGGAGGCGCTCTCTTCTGAGGATCTGGTTTGTCACTAATCATTATTGAAATAATCACATGCTGATGTTTCTTTTAGAAGTAAGCAAATCTAATATTCTGTTCTTTATCTGCAGCTTTATTTGGAATTCCTCGACAAATTTGAGAGGAAATTTGTTACACAGGGAGCATATGATACAAGAAACATCTTTCAGTCACTTGACCTAGCATGGACATTGCTTCGCATATTCCCTCGTGAGCTTCTCCATCGTATCCCTGCGAAGACATTGGATCAGTACTACAGCAGAGATGCTACCCACTGATCTATGTTCAGAAATCAAATGTTCTCTCTCAAGTGCAGCTTGAATAAATTGAAATGTTTGAACTTGTGGCCTTTTTGATGTAGTTATATATAGTCCGGTCCTATTCTTTTCTGTCGGGTGAGCATAATTCGTTCTTAGATCACTTCGTCACGGCAACTTCTGTAATATTATGCCATGTATCTTTAAACTACACACTTGAGCTCTTTTTGGTTTTCATTCGCCAGAATTGTTAGCAAGAGCATTGTAGGCCAAGATGCTCGAACCTCAAACTCTCCAAGGCACTGGCTGTATCTACTTTTGTGAATGAATAAAGATGGAACAATAAACTGCGATGAAATATACATGCTATACAATGCAGGTTCTGAAAAATAAATATATGCAAATTTGGTGCGCTTCAATTATTTAATCCTTATGGAAATGCTCTGTGTGCTATTTGTCAATTATTTTACCCTTGTAGAAATGCTCTTTGGCCATTTATGAAGATGCTTCATGTGCAGAATGAACGGTTTGAAGTCTAATTATCTCTCTGCTTGATGTTTATTACTTTTCATATTATAAGTTGTTTGATTTTTTTTAGTCAAATCTTTTTTAGGTTTGATTAAGTTTATCAAAAAAATTAGCAACATTCATAACATCAAACTGGTTTTATTAAATTTAACATTGAATATATTTTGATACAATGTTTGTTTTGTATTAAAATAATTATTATATTTTGCTATAAACTCGATTAAACTTGAAAAAATTTGACTACGAAAAAAGTCAAACGACTTATAATATAAAATAGAGACGGTAATTTCGGACCATCAATTTTATATTAAAATAAGTTTGTAAGATTAAAGTAAGTTTATAAAATCTTACAAGTTCATAATATTAAGGTGATACTTTTTGAGGTAAATACATGTATGTTTTCTTTTGTTTTTGAAACTAGACCTAGCTTTTGATAGCTATGGCTATTTCTCGTAGAATAAAAAACGTTTTTAAGTTGTCTAGCTTCTCATCCAGATTCTGATAAATTATAGCTTTTCATCCAGATTCTGATAAATTATAGATACAGAATTCAGAAAATAAACTACTAGTCAAAAGCTGAGTTTTTTAACTTCTCTAGATTTTTAAAAGCTGGTTACTAACTAACTAACTGTTTCTCAAAATGTTAGAGCTCTCTAAACCGGTTCTAATGTTAGAGCTATCTAAACAGGTTCTGATGAAGATGAAGTTAGGACACGCAAAACGAGAAATCTATTAACGTGTGATTAATTAAGTTTTAATTATTATAAACTTAAAAAATGAATATATTTGATATTTTAAAGCAACTTTCTTATATAAAGTTTTCGCACAAAACACGTCGTTTAGTAGTTTGAAAAGCGTGTTAACGAAAATCAAGGTAAAATTTTAATTTTAATGAGAAAAAAACATCACCTAAATATTGGAGAAATTAGTGGTAGGCGTAATTCTAATAAAGTTCTTAACAAGTTTTTGAGGCAAATCTACATGTGACTGGAAGGAGTACATGTTTTTGAGTTTCAAGTGCTCTTTTATATTTGTAATAAATATATTATTGAAGCTTGAAATCATTAAAAAAAGAGAAACAGCAGCTTGAAACTAACGGTGAGTTTCCTTTGCTGTGTACACAAGATGACGAAAGCTGCCGCTGCAAGTCAAGTTCACTTTGTGTTCGTCCTTTCCAGATTTGTTTATTTGTCACTTGTACTAGCTTAATAGTACGAGTACAAAATGAACTAGAATAGAATATTTTTGTACGTACGAGAATACTATGTACTACTCCAGTAGTATTCCAAGTCCTAACCATATAAAATGCGCTATTTCTTACCAATTTAGGTATGACTTGTGATCCTTGTTCTGTCGGACTTGTTTTCCAAAATATTAGAGAAATCCATACCATGAATCAAAATAAAAACCAATGTTATTTAAAATCATGTTATTACATTATGATGTCGCTTTATATCACATTAAATTCTATGATTCAAAGTTAACCGAGCACTAGCTCACTATTGTTAGTGTTTCCTTATTTTTTAAGAAAAAAGAGACTACTGTCTCCGATTATTTATTTAAAAATAGGAGTCATGGCCAGTTTTATAAGATAATTTCTGGGAATAGATGATGAAGACATAGGAACGAATGTCTTCCGGAGGTGCTCGTATACATAAGACGTGTATGTGTATATTTATAAAGATAAATGTATGTGCAATGTGGGTCATGCATTTATACTGTGGTTCTCAAAGAAAAATTGTGATGTTTGATCTAGGGTTTATGCCATTGTTTGTTTGATGACACCAGCTTACCAACTTACGAATTTAGCAAGTGATTGAAGTTGGTGGATCATCTAATCATATCTCTTGTGGCGTTTGAGCACATTTGTTCTATGTTGACAAATTAACTGTTTTCCATATTTAATATAGTCATCAATCTTATTAATTACACTATTCGTCTCAAATTATAGGATGTCCTTTTAAAAAAAAATCGAACTGGATAACTTTTAGCTAATAATCATACTAATCATATCTATGCTAAGTATTATACATGTTATATTACTAGATTCATTTTTTGAAGTATTTTCATGTGATGCTAATTTCATATTTGTTGAAAACATAACATAAAATAAATTAATGGTCAAAATATGTCATAAAAGACTGTGAAAAAATATAGGCCTTATAATTTAGGACGGAGAGAGTAAAAAAGTAACCATCTATTTTTCCCAAAATGCACACATTAATTCGATCCATGCCATTTCAGATAAATGCCATTACAAAATAGTGATGTGTTCTATCAGATAAGTGTCTGGTACGTGGCACAAATTAATGATGTTGATCCTCATATTTATAACATCATTCATGACCCTGAGAATCCAAATGTGTAATTCTGGTCAAAGCCGACACCTTACTAGCACCAGCCTCCCTACTCTGACCAGTGGCAGCATGTGTTCTATCAGGAATTTCAGCACTCTGAGGAGGACCTGGCTGACAAGGCTGTTGACTTGGAGGAACATTAAGGTACTCATCATCCACATCAATATACTCCTCCTCATTATCAAATATATCTGGCTCTCTAACATCTACTTCATTCGTTGCAGGCTGGTCAGCTCCTCCAAACAATGAGAGTAGGTTGTTCACCACCAACATTGACAACATGGTTTTCATCAAGCTGAGGAGGCTACACACATATAGGTTCTAGGGCATTTAAAGCAAATAGAATAGACTTTTCAGCATCAAAGATGGATATAATTAGCTGAAAATGGCTCTTTTATGCATACATTTCAAACAGTTCAGGAATACGGTCGTTCTTCAAGAGTCTCACATCTTCACCTAGTGACTTATGAAAGAACCATATACTGAATACCATTGCCTAACAAAAAATTACCAAAGGATGAATAACTCTGCAAGCTAAAGATGAATTTTACACATTGCTTTCCTTTTAACATTAAAGCTCGAGAATTGATTTAGGTTAGATATACTCACGATCTAGAGTATATGGGTGGAATCGATTCGTCCAACTCCATCTTCTCGCCAGCTCGAGAAGAGGTCATAGTGTTCGTCGTCGCCATCACATTGGCCAAATGCTCACCAGCTAGTGAAGCATCTCTCTCTCTTGCCTCCTCATCGACACCACTTCTGCAAATGCCGTCGCCGTCCAGATCTACAACTCGAGTAGGGAAAGGAGAAGAGTTGCCCCTCCCCCGAGGTCGTCATCGCGTTGCAAATGTCGTCGCCGTCTAGATCTGAAGCTCAAGTGGAAATTGGAGAAGAGAAAGAAACTAGGGTTTCGAGTGGGGAATGAGACGAGCACGAGCCGGGTACAACTGAACAAGTAGATTATAGTATAGCTCAAGGGACATTTGAGTTTTTTATGAAAATATGTGTCAATGAAAACGTCTACAATGGTACTAAACAGGTACATAATGACATGATTACAAATTAACAATAGTACTAATAAAATAATTACGAATAAACAAATTATAATAATATTTATTTGACATGGATCGAATTAACCCATTTCATACCATTTATTGTGAAAAATCACGCTCGTTTATTGCACACCCCCGCGTGCTCCTCTCTCTCTCTCTCATAAACTCGCACCTCCAGAGTCCCCACCTCACCGACCACCACGCCTCGCCATCCTACTCTCTTGTCGCGCACACTTCCCACTCCTCTCCGCCTCGCCTCGCCGCGCCACCCCCTCATGGCGATCGCCGGCGGCACGGGCCGCCGCCGCCGCCTCCTCCTCCTCCCACCCCTCCTCTTCGCGGCGGCCCTCCTGCTCTCCGCCGCCTCCCCCGCGCTCGGCTTCTACCTCCCCGGCGTCGCCCCGCGCGACTTCCAGAAGGTGATCCGACCTACCCTCCTCCCCCTCCTCGGATCTAGCTTTAGGAGTCCCCTCCCGGCCGTCGGTGGCGGCGGATCTGGCCGTACGGGGAGGCGCGGGTCCCAGATCTGGGCTCTGCTCGGCTCGGGTCGATGCCTTCGTTCTCCCTGCATTTGTGGAGGATTGTTCGCGCGTGGTTTAGGGTTTTATGGGAGTGACGAGTGAAATGGAATCTCCGGACGAATGGATGGGCTTAGGTCCGCATGTTTTCTTTTCTGGGCTACGATACGAGGGGTCAAGGGAGAGCATTTCGCGAGATGCAATGCCTATCTCGCCTTTGATTGCCTGTGACTTATACTTTGGTGAGATAGCTTGTATTGGTGTTGGAATACTCATCTGGCGTACTGTATTTTTGCTTTTTGGTGGTAGGATCATCTGTGTTTTAGTTTAGTGTAGACTGTAGAGCGTACAAGAATCCAGAGGGAGCAATTTTCATGTAGGATGACCTAACGTAGAGTTTTCCATTTTGAATTCATCTAGAGGCACGGATACGATATGGCCGTTGTTTTGTTGGTGCTTGATTTTTCCATTTTGTCGTGTTAGGATTTTGTATTTACTGGTCCTATAACTATGTTTGTGTTTAGGTTGCGCGGATACGATAAAGTCACCAGTAATTGTTTATATTGGCTGGTTGAGTAATATAGTTATTACTGAGTGTAATATTAATAAAATGGAATAACAAAAACTGGAGAAACTGACCTGACCTGAAGCATATTGAGGAGTTAAGTTTTGCTAGTGTGACCGAAGTGCCCTTGATAATATCTCAAAACATGTATAATGTGAGAAAAGTGCATGGTGATGGGTAGAGTTGGTAGGGTCAAATGTGTCAAGTATTAGTAAATGTGTACCTTATGAGGCATGAAAAAATTTCCGTTTTAGCCACACTAGAGTCATCGCATAAGATGGCCATTCTAGAATGTCCAAGATTCTGTAAAATTCTCATGTTTATCCTGCGATATCTTTTGATCCTGCATAAGTGGCATCTTTAAGCTCATATTTGGTCTTGTTGAATGTAGTTCAGATGAGTATAAACTGTGTATTCTATAATGATAATCCTTATGGTAAGCATGACACGTTCTTGATTGAAGAAGTTTGATCTGTAGAGCAGTTCATGATAGTAGTCTTAGGTTGGCGCTTTCTGGTCCAAAATGTCCAATTACCAAGGGAATCTGGAAGACATACCATATATTTTTTATATAACTTACTAACGTTTGCATGAGCAGATATTCATGGATGTGATCAAATTGAGATGTTTGTCCCATGCTTTATGTTTGTGGGATTCCCCTCATTATACTGCACTGACAGCAGCTATTTCGTTGCTAATTTATTTTTAAAGGTCAGCTAACTATTCAACTTGCAGGACGATGAGCTTCAAGTTAAAGTCAACAAGCTTTCATCTACGAAGACTCAACTTCCATATGACTACTATTTTCTGGACTACTGCAAACCTGAGGCAATTAAGAATAGTGCTGAGAACTTAGGGGAAGTCCTTCGTGGGGATCGCATTGAAAACTCTGTCTATAATGTAAGGCTATTACTTTTCTAATTGCTCTAGTTTCTACACAAAATGATGCTGCTTGTAGGGCTAGGGAGCAGTGGAGCTTTGCCACTTACTATGCAAAACTGTTTGTACATTAGCTATAGTTTAACTTTGTCAACTCATATAGTTCAAGATGAGGAGGGATGAGACCTGCAAGGTTGTTTGTCGATCAAAGCTTTCTGCAGAAGCTGCAAAGAATTTCAAAGAAAAGATTGATGATGAGTATCGAGTGAACATGTATGCTATAAGTTTTTACCATGTTATTTCTAATCAGCTATCTAGCCAGCTGATATATTGTACTGTATGTTCGGCAGATACATTCAAAATACAGCGGCTGAACTTTTTTTTCCCTCTTAATAACCTTTTCTTCTCAGGATTTTGGATAATCTCCCAGTTGTGGTGCCTAGACAAACAAGGGAAGGAAGCCAAACACCAAGCTTCGAGCATGGTTACCGAGTTGGTTATAAGGTGAGTATCTCGCCAAGTCAGTTGTTTAAACTTCAAATGCTGATCAAGGGGCCTTCATTAGTTTGATGTTTGCATATAATATTGCCAGCTCAAGGATGACAAGTATTATATCAACAATCACTTGAGTTTTAAAGTCTTATATCATGAAGACCCAAACTCTCCTGATGCTCGTATTGTTGGCTTCCATGTGATTCCTAGCAGGTATTGTGTACAATACCATTTAATCTTATATTTCTATCATTGGTTCCTACAATTTCTTCTCCTGCTGCTTACATGCTTTTTCTTTTTGTAGCAGTTCCTGCTCATGGTGAATTTGTTAGGCTATTTCATTATGGTTTATTTTCATAGTTAATCAGCGTGAAACCATTGCAATTTCATGTATGCTCATTGTTTTTATTGTTTTACTGATTTGCAAATGAATCTGTGGGATGTAGATGCAGATGTTAGGAAAAAGAATTCCACTATTCTATGCAAATATGTTTGTATGAGGTATAATTTGTCCTTTTTGCTTGCCTTTTTGTTTACAGCATTAAGCATGAATACAGTGGTTGGGATGACAAGAGCCCTACAGTGCAAACTTGCAATGCTAACAATAAGATAACTCCTGGTAGCCACACTCCTCAAGACGTGGTTCCTGAAGCATATGTTGTATTCTCTTATGATGTTACCTTTGAGGTAGAGCTCCCTTCTGATGACTCTTTTGATGAACTACTTGTTCCCCTCAATTTGATTTATGTGAATTGAACTGTTGCAGGCTAGTGAGATCATATGGGCATCTCGTTGGGATGTCTATCTTCTTTCAAGTGATAGCCAGATCCATTGGTTCTCAATCATTAACTCACTGATGATTGTCCTTTTCCTTTCTGGCATGGTAGCCATGATCATGATGAGAACTCTTTACAAGGATATTGCAAACTATAATCAGCTTGACAACCAGGATGAGGCCCAGGAAGAAACTGGGTGGAAGTTAGTGCATGGTGATGTCTTCAGACCACCTGTCCACTCAGGCCTCCTTTGTGTTTATGTTGGAACTGGTGTGCAGTTCTTTGGAATGACACTGGTAACCATGATGTTTGCGCTACTTGGATTCTTGTCCCCTGCAAACCGTGGTGGACTAATGACTGCTATGGTCCTTCTGTGGGTATTCATGGGTGTATTGGCAGGATACACCTCATCTCGCCTATATAAGATGTTCAAAGGCACTGAATGGAAGAAAATCACCCTCAAGACTGCCTTTATGTTTCCTGGTATAATCTTCGCTCTCTTTTTCTTCCTAAATGCCCTGATCTGGGGTGAGAAATCATCAGGTGCAGTTCCCTTTGGAACAATGTTTGCTCTGTTCCTCCTTTGGTTTGGCATCTCTGTGCCGCTAGTCTTTGTTGGAAGTTTCTTGGGCTTCAAGCAGCCAGCCATTGAGGACCCAGTGAAGACAAACAAGATTCCCAGGCAAATTCCTGAGCAAGCATGGTACCTGCAGCCAGCTTTCTCAATACTTGCTGGTGGCATATTGCCATTTGGCGCTGTCTTCATCGAGCTCTTCTTCATTCTGACATCAATCTGGCTGAACCAGTTCTACTACATCTTTGGCTTCCTGTTCATAGTCTTCATCATCCTCATCGTTACTTGTGCTGAGATCACAATTGTGCTCTGCTACTTCCAACTATGCAGCGAGGACTACCACTGGTGGTGGAGGGCATACCTGACTGCTGGCTCTTCAGCGCTCTATCTTTTTGCTTATGCCATCTTCTACTTCTTCAACAAGCTGGAGATCACGAAGCTTGTTTCAGGCATTCTCTACTTTGGTTACATGCTGATCATCTCGTATGCTTTCTTCGTGCTGACTGGTACCATTGGCTTCTATGCTTGCTTCTGGTTCGTGAGGAAGATATATGCTTCTGTGAAGATCGACTGATGAGACAGCTCGAAACATCATCTGCTACAAATGTGATACAATGGTGTCTCCCAATTAACATATATAAATGAAAGTGGGATGTGAGACCGGATTGGATGGTTTTTGGTAGAACATATGTAGTCTGGTAGGAGTAAGAATTGCCTGATGTTCAAGAGAGGTCTTGATACTCCCTGTAGCGTGACATGGATTTTGTAACTATGAAGATGTTTGAGTGCTGCTTTTAATATCTCATGTCTCTTTATCTTACGGCTTCACATATTTCTTTTTCTGGAGATTGAGGCATTGCACATACAGAGATACCTACTTATCATGATTTGCTTAATTGCTTTGCATCCACTACTTTCTGCAGATTTGCTTATGCCGCGTTGCCCTTTGTTTCTGTGCTTCCTGCCATGATTTTCACTCGTTGCCAGTAATACCGTGCAATATTTTTCGTATGCATTGCAACCACATTACACAATCATCTTAATTAGCAAATATAGACATTATTTCTTTGTTACATGAGCATATGGAGTTATCACCAAACAATTTAAACCACTCTTCATCACATATTAAGTGATCTTATTTCGCAGTGGCCAATCACAAGTTACGGCAAAAATGACATTTATACCGGAATGGGCATGCTGAGGAGCTCATGGCGCTGGCGCCGGCGATGGGAATAGGCACGCTGAGGAGCTCATGGCTCTGGCGCCGGCGACGGAGGCAGCGGCGTGGCCGGGGTGAGCGGCGTGGCGGCCGTCCTCGCCACGAGCCCGCACGCCATGGCATCCTTGGGCACGTCGAGCTCGTGCATCTTGTCCTCCCCTTCGATGAACACGACGCCCATGCCCATGTGGAGGTGCGGCTCGATGTGGCAGTGGAACGCCCACGCGCCGGTGTTGTTGGCGACGAACCGGAGCACCGTCCACCCGTGCGGGAAGATCACCGCCGTGTTCCGCAGCGGCGGGTCGACGGCGTTGAGCTCTGCCGCGTGCCTGGCCGGGTCGTACCGGCCGTCGCCGTAGCCGAGCACCCAGAAGTCGTGGCCGTGGAGGTGCCACGGGTGCGTCTCGCTCACCTCCTCCCTGAGCATGTTGGCGTTCTGGAGCACCACGTCCACCACGCTGCCGTGCCGGAGCCTGAACACCCGGTCGCTCACCGTCGTCGCGTTGTTCACCGGCGGCCTCATCACGTCGTAGTCCTCCGGGAACGCCTCGGGTGGCTCGCCGGACGCGTCGAACGCGCTGTCCTGGAGGCCGTGGTGGAAGGCGCCGAGGTACGGCGTCGCCGGCAGCGTCAGGGACACGTTGTTGATGGACCACTTGTAGTGCCCGTCCATGATGTTCTGGGTGTTGAGCAGGAAGATCTGCCGGTCGGCCGCCGGCGGCGGCGGCTGGTTGGTGTCCTTCCGCGCCTTGATGCTGTAGGTGAAGGCCTTGCTGCGCTGGGTGTCGTTCCACGCCGGCGTCACGGGAGGCTCGCCGGCGGGAAGCTGGAGCGGCGCCGCCGCGTTGCCGTTGCCGTAGCTGAGGATGGCGAGCGCCGGCACCGTCTTGGGGTGGCGCCCCCTGACGCCGACGGAGATCCAGTAGCTCGCCGGCTTCTGGTCGGCCTTGAGGAGGACGGAGTAACTCTCGCCGGAGTAGAGGTCGATGTCGTCGACCACGAACGGCTCCACGTGGTTGCCGTCGGCCTCCACCACCGTCATCTTGTGCTGCGAGAATTTTACCATTTGCGAAATTTACTACTTTCTTCAATTTCATTGAAATTGTTAAACAAGTCACATCGAATGACTGTCGAAGATGGTGACCGATACTCATTCATATATTCTCACATATGCTCAAATTAGTGCTAAGCGTTATATATAATTGCGTTCCCTTGCACGTGAAAATATATATATATATATATATATATATGCGCGTTTCTCGTATAATCGTAAAAAATATAACCCATATATATATATATAAAAGCATTGAATTATTACCCCTTGGATCTTGACGTTGAGGAGAGAGAGGGAGGTGGTGCTGGCGATCCTAAGACGGTAAGTCTTCCCCTGCTCGACGTTGAAGACGACGGGGGCGCACTGGCTCCTGGGGCAGTACGGCCCACACTCGCTCCTCCTCAGGCACCTCTCCTGGTCATTGCACATCTTCTGGTCGTCGACGCAGGTCTCCACGTTCTCGTTGAGGAGCTTCTCAAAGTTCTTCCTCGCTGGCCCCAGCGTGCACTCGAACTGTCCTCTCCCATTGATCAAGATCGTCTACAGTTGCAAAAATTAACTGTTAGAAAACACATCGGAGTTGACATGGTTCTCGATCACCGGAGATGGCGACGACGACGACGGCGATGTGTTTTTTACCTGGGGCTCGCCGATCCACTCGAAGTGCCTGTCCTTGCCGTCGAGGCCGGCGGCCTGGGCGTAGACGTTCTGGTGCCACCAGTCGCTGAGGAGCATCATAGGGAGCTCGCCGCCGTCGTCGTACTGGTGGCGGAACGGCTCCGGTTGCTCCGGCGAGTCGAGGACGATGAGGGAGCCGTACAGGCCCGCGGCGCGCTGCATCCCGAAGTGGCCGTGGTAGAAGTAGGTCCCCGGCTTGTCGGCGACGAACTTGTAGACGAACGTCTCACCCGGGTTCACGGCGCACTGAGATATCGACGCTGTCCCGTCCGCCCACGGAGTGCCAAACTGCATGGGTGGTAATTAATTTACATCATTTTTTTATTATATTCTACGACTATAAACTCATAACTGTTTAGTAATTAAGATTACTAACAAGAACAACTAAATTGCATAACCTTTCTAGTTTCTACTCAGTTTGTCGTTTTGAGCGATTTTTCCCTTCAATTTTTTTTAGCGATTTTACGGTTGAGAAGGAAATGAAAGTTACTATTGTTACACTGGTAACAGTATAAAATTTATCACGTCTCAATACCTATTAGGAGATAAAACAGTTATACTCCAAAAGTTATTAATTCCTGTCGATGCCTCTTAAGAATTATATGTTCTTATTGGTTGTCCATATTTTCTAATAATTCAAAACAACTTTATATATATACCTACATACACATATATATACACACACAAAAAATTAAAATTCTAGCTTTGTCTTTGATTTATTAGGGAAACCTATACTTTATATATATATATATATATATATATATATATATATATATATATATATATATATATATATATATATATATGTATGTATGTATGAAATGCAACACATGTACCTACAATCTACATTGTTGACGTGTTTCAAAATACGTGCTACAAAATGTATCTAATCTTAACCAAATGAATGCTTACTGTAGAAAGAAAAAATATAGAAAGAAAAAATTAGGTTGGCACATAATATTTATAATATGTATGTTGTATTTTTTATCAAATAATTTTTTTCAATAATAACCATATATGACATTTAGTGCATGGTATTTCTCTAACCCTTTTTTATAACATGATATTTAATCAAAATGAGAAAATGATACATCTATTATATTACCAAATTAATATATTGCAAAAATGATACTCTCAAAATGATATATATCCTACCATTAAAAACTACATAAACAAGATAAATTTAAGCTGGTATTTTACACACACACACACATATATATATATATACATATATATATATACATATATATATATATACATATATATATATATACATATATATATATATATATACATATATATATATATACATATATATATATATACATATATATACACACATATACATATACATATATACATATACATATATACATATATATACATATATATATATATATATACATATATATACATATATATATATATATATATACATATATTGTGTGTGTTGTGTGTGTGCGCGCGCGTGTGTGTGCATGCGCATGCGTGTGTTTTCTAAGTGTCTTAAAAGCCATAGTTAAAAATGAATCTACATTGAAAACATCTTAAAATCAACTTCAAAAATTAAATTTAAAAATTAGAATTTTGACTTTGTTTTTGGTTTATTAGGGCAACCTATGAGGCTCAAAATTTTTCTTTAAGTTTTAGGCTGTACTCGAGCTGGTTAGTGCATAAAAAAGAGTATAAAAGCAGAGTAGGGCTTATACTCTGTTTCAAAGTTAAGATAAACTACATTTTTTTTCACAAACTAAATTTTTATAATAGAGAAATCGGCCTAGGGATAAATACCCGAACTGATACAAAGGCTAAACAAACTGACAAGGGAACAAGTTTTTCTAAAGCAAAGTAGTTTCTCGCAACTTCTGAAGCGACGTTGGTAGTGCAGCGTGGGTGGTTCCAGAATCCAGATAGACCCGCTTTATTAGTTTGTACCTTCTCTTTTCAAACACACGACCTTTAATTTACTTTTCGCTTTTCCGGTTCAAAAATAAAATCTTCTTCGTGTTTTCTAGTTTTAGGCGTTGCTTAGAAAACCAGTGGCCAGTTCGAGGCCGTGACAGTAAGATGGAAAACCAAACCGACCGAAATTCTCTATAAATTAAATTATAAAATTTTGAGATTTAAATTTAGAGTTTTGATGGTTTATTATGGAAACATTTTTCTTAACCGGGTTGCCGGTAGTTTTCGGCCAGTAACCAAACCGGTCCAGTTAGTTACTGTTTCTCTACCCTGTAATATAAATAATATATAAGGACTATCAATTTTTTTTAATTAAAAAAGTAGATAAAATTAAATAACGAATGATAGTGATTGTTGAGACGTGAAAATAGGTAGAGAAGTGATTATGATTCGATGAGATTAGAGAGTAACAATTTCTAGTTATGTGTCTGAATATATCTTTATTCACATATATATAAAAAAATATAATTTAGGACAGAGAGATTATATATTTTTTAAAAAAAAATTGAACGCTGTAGTAGAGTGTAGTACCTGTCTGATGCCGTGCCAGTGGATGACGACACCCTCGGTGTGCATCTTGTTGTTCATGGTGACGCTGATCACGTCGCCGGCGCGTGCGGTGATGTTCGGCCCCGGGAACTTGCCGTTTATCCCTATCATCACCCGCTGCTGGCAGTCCGGCGCCCACAGGATGTACTCCACGTCCCACGTCACCTCCACCGTCGCCGGAGCCGGAGCGTGGGCTCCGACGCTGGCGGCGCAGCACGCAGCGACGACGACGACGAGGAGAAGCAGCACGGCGGCGTTATCACCGGCCGCCATGACCGGCTGGCTGCTCTCCGAGAGGGAGATGGTACAGTAGTACTGAGTGGTGTGTGTCACGAGGCTTGGGTGACGTGTTAATGAGGAAGTGAGCTATGCTACACTATATATGGAGTGTGAGGGAGGGTCCCGTGCTTTCTTTATATATAGGTAGCCCAAATTAATTAAATTGGTTATTCATGTTTTGTGAGGGTAATTAATAAAATTAAATAGGGTGTAAATTTCTGTTACGTTTGGAATCATGCTGAGATGGGAGATTCCTTGAGCACGAAATTTTCTGTTTGTTTGTACTTGGTTGCTGTATAATATAATATAATAGATATACACTAGTAGCTTTTCTAGGTGCTGTTGTAGATTTTTGCTGAATTTCCTGCGTAATTGTAATTTGGCCCTATTGTTTGGCTTATATTTATGCTTATGCTTATGAGTCAAAATTTAAATTTTAAAAATTAATTTTAAATTTGATTTTTTTGGTTTTTTATTATAGTTTATTCTATAGCATTTGCCTTTGAGCAGTAAAAACATGTATATAAAAGTTTTACACATAACTAATTTTTTATTTACTAATAAATAATTTAAATAAACATATGAATAAGCGAAACAATAGACCTATTGCTATTTGTCCTTGTCTTAGATGTTGATGGGACCTAGACCGCACAAACACATACGGCCTACACAAGCCCCGTCTGGTTGAAGTTGAATCATCACTTGGAATTCCTGCACAGGGAGTAGTGGAGATATATAGTATTTTCTTCATCCTATTTTGATCATCCTCTAAGATTTTTGAGATCTTCTCAAAATGACCATAATCTAACAAAGTGTCTCTTTGTTTATTTGTGTAAAGAGTAAATGTGCATCATTTTGATCATCCTCTAAGATTTTTGAGGTCTTTCTAAAATAATCATCATCTAACAAAGTGTCTCTTTGTTTATTTGTGCAAAGAGTAAATGTGCATCGTTGAGTGCCCTACATGCATGTATGCAACTAATCAAGATTAATTTTTATTGGTTTAACCCATGTAACATTTAAAGTGTGTATTAATTTTTGTTGAATACGAAGCGATGGAGCACCTTGAGAATTAATTTAGTTTTGGTGTTCTTGGTCTTGGTGTCATTTACTTATGGGATGATCAAATTGGGATGGAGGGAGTATATATCTCTAGCTAGGTGATTTTATCTTGGGAAAATATCCGGTAAAAATCATTAAATTAATAAGTGAAACCATATGAAAACACCTAAAAGTTTTTTAAATTTGTGAAAATAATTATAAGAGATAGTACAGACATGAATTATGTTACCACAAAATCTTAAGTTCAAACTTAAAATAGCAAATTTAAGATGAACAATACCTTTTTTTTTCAAATGAAGGTGAGTTGGGCTCAAGATTTTCTGGTAACGTATATCATGCCTATATATATCTCTTCTAATTTTCTTTAGAAGGTAGAGAACTTTTAAACTTGATTTTGATGAGTTTTTTTATTTATTTGATGGTTTTCGCTTGATATTCCTCGTGTGTGGACATTGCTGGCCGATAACGTCTTAGGCTGTGTCGTGACTGTGAACTCCACGCGCGTTACAGTAATTTTCGCCCATGCACGCTTTTCAAACTACTACACGGTGCATTTTTTTTAAAAAAATTTCTATACAAAAGTTGCTTAAAAAAATCAAATTAATCCATTTTTGAAAAAAAAATTAGCTAATACTTAATTAATCACGCGCTAATGGCCACTCCGTTTTCCGTGTTTAACTGTGCGCGCCCTCACGAACACAGTATTAGTCTGCTTGTTCGACCATGGGCCAGCATGCCCCTAATATAATTCCAAAGCTGTCAATTATGTGCCAGCAATCATCGAACAATGTGCATAGATAGCACTCTCTTTTCTTCTCACAATATAACAATATAATTATCTTAATACAATAAATTTAAACAAAATACATGTCTAAATTTATAAGAGTAAGATGAATCTCATATTATACTATCATACTATACTATGTTGCTATATTTTGAGATAGAGAAAATATCCGTATTACTACCTATGTTTTAAAATATAAAGAGTTTTAGCATTAGACACAAATATTAAAAAAGTAGTTAAAATTAAATCGGAGGAGGTTATGATTGGTTGAGAAGAGAAAATAGGTAGATAATTTGAATGATCGATGAAAGGTTATGATTGATTGAGAAGAGAATATATATAAAAAAGTTGTTATATTTTAGAATAAATTTTAAATATTAAAAAATATTATATTTTGAAACACATGGAGTAGGAAGTTGTTACAATTGTAGTAGTAGTCATTTGTTACAACTTGCAGTTACACGCGCACACATATACAGGAGCTATTGCTAAAGAAACTTATAATCACGGTCTAAAAAAAGTACTCACTAGAATTAATGTGATTTTTGTCAGCTTTTAATTTAGCTGGTCATTTTACCATCGAAGTACGAGACTAATCCCATCTTTTCCTATGTTGACGAGCTATACCCGACAACTATATTTGTATAGTATGAAAAACATTGATGCTAGGGTATACACGAGATTGTGTTCAAATAGATGAAATATAAGGATTTTTATACTGATTCGGGTCCTATGATAAATAATAACCCTATTTTAGTTTAGTTTATACGTATAAGCTAGCTAATCTAACTAATCCAATGACTTGGAGTCGACAGCTAGTGATCAACTTCCTTCTAGCTAATTCTCGATGTGGCTAGTGGCTATGACTTGTGATTTGATGTTCTCCTCTCATAATAGGTTTTGTATTTATACGGGTATGCAACCTTTTTTTGTCAAAGTAAAACTTAGGAAGTCCTTATAGAATATGGACAGACGAGACCCTGCCTTTCCCGGGTCGAAGTCCAATACTTTCTATTCCTATGAAAATAGTTTCCTTACTTATCTGCTATATTCTCATATTTTAAGGATACCTTTTCGTATAATACTAGATATGTGGTATTTCTGGTGGCTACATATCTAAGTATAGAAGATATACCTAATTCATAACACTGACACAATATATCATTTTCCAATGACAAAATTTATTGCACTATAAAATCATTTTCGATGACATCCTTTGTTTTTAAGTCATGTCTATAAAAATACACTGAGGGATTCCAGTCACAGGCTGCATGTAAAAACTCACAAGAGTACAACATATGAAAACCCACAACTGTTGGACTGAGCCATAAAAATCGAAGCCCCTTAACTCTTATCCTCTCTCTCACCTATCGTTATTAGGATCAAAGTCCGGCCATCCTCTCACCGCCCTACTCGCCAGAAGCACCCTAGGCCGAGATCCTCGCTGTCATCCCACTGTCGCCCTCTTCCTCCACTCCTTGCCGAGGCAGAAGGAGGTGAATTCGGATGGAAAAGAGGAGGAGTGGAAGCAGGTGGATCCAAGTGAGGTGGAGCTGATCTGGGCTGCCAGATCCATGGTGACGGAGACGGTTCAGCTACAACGGCGGCGATACCTCTCCTAGGATAAGTGCGGTGGCGAGAAAGGAAGGGGCAAACAACGAAGGGTGGCTATGGAGGCCAAGGGGGGAGCCGAGGCAGCGATGACGACCGCGAGGCTTCTGGATCTAGTCCAGCGGCTTAACGATGATGATATCTCTCTTGGGACAAGTGTAGCAGCGAGAAAGGAAGGGGCACACAGTGGAGGGTGGAGGCCGAGGCGGTAACTCCTCGATCTAGTCCAGCGGCTTCGCGACGTTGACCACGGCCAAGACCATGAGAAGGGATGCGATGATTGAGACAATTGCCGACTTCTAGATATGACGAACATCATTTTTTTTACCAAAAAATTATCTCGTATGCGGGTCTTTTAGGGTTCCACCTGAAAAAATTAATTTTTATAGTGACCCATCAACAAAAATTTATTTTCACAGGTAAGTGTAGAAACCATAAGGAAAAACTACTTCCGTAGTACTGTTGGTTGTGTGTTTGTTTGTAATGCCAGAAATGTAAATCATTTTTTTATCTTACAAAGATTGTTAAATTGTTAAACAAGCTTTTTTATAACTTGCTAAAGAAGCTTAGTAAGCCAGTAGTACAAGAGTACTACAACTAACTTGACAGTCCTTAATTATACTATAATATTTAAATTTTCCCCAAACATGATAAATTATGCTAAATAATAATAGAGATTGTAACACTTTTTTATGAGGAAAAACAATGAATGATCCGTGAACACAAAACAAAGGCTTAGAATATCGCGAGAGAAATGAGTAGATGAGAGCAGCCACAAAGCCGACCAACTCAAGTACGCACAAAAGTAGCAACTGAATAAAAGACTCTAAACAAGCCTAATTTTCATAAATGCAGGGAATTAGCCATTTTAATCTAATCCTAAAAGTAAAGACTTATTTGGACGTTTAGTTCATTCAGATGTTATTCTTTACAACAGGTTTACAAACACTCTAAAAAATAATACACCAAAAATTATTAGCTTTTTCTTTTTCGCATTCTCATACAGCAAATTTTCTTTTATAAATGTTGAAAGTCAATATTTAGCTTGTCGTACATTAGTGTTTTTCTCTGCTTCACTCTATCCATTTCATATCAATAAACTTATCTTATAAAAATAGGTGTGTTCCGTAGTACGTAGGTATTGGAACATACTTTTTTCGTCTCGTAAAAAATCAATGTAGAATAAAATGTGATGTTTCCTAGTATAATGAATATGAATAAGTTTTTGTCTAGATTAATTGTAGTAGAAAAAGTCACTGTCATATCCGAGAATTATTTATTTTGGGACGGAAAAAATAGGACCCCTGTCGTGCGTGTGGCACTGTATAGCGTTTACATCGAGCGCGGCAGCCATTTCGCTGTATCGACAGTGCGTGCCGGATCTCGCTGCGATCCGACGTTGTAAGGTAGCGCTAGCTGGTACTGTAGCTGTGCAGCGCTCAACGATGTGCTACCGACGTGTCTGTCGGTCTCACCCCCGAATGGCAAAAACCATAAAAATAGTTATGGACAATCTTTGGAGGAAAAAAAAAGGTTCAGCACTGATTCAATGTACTTATCTAATCTATGTTATGTCATGTATCTCATTCAACAAGTCTAAATTTGACCAATCCATCAAATTAAAAGAAGGACAAATTCAGCAGGATTGCTATCTCGCGCGCACTCAGAAACGCACGTATGCATGCATCTCTAACAATCCCACCCCTACATATGCGTACCGGTCTTTTTTTTTCGTTTTTTAGTTCTCATCTTAATTGATTTGAAATATATTGAAAGTTATCAAAATTTTTGCTAGAAGGTATTTTTCTTAAGGATTTGTTTGGTAGAAAACTTCTAAACTTAACTTCAAAATTTGGGTCTATGAAGTAGTTTAAACCTAAGTCAATATTTCTAATTTATTTTGTGAGAACGCTTTATCCAGTTTCACTCTTATTTTAGATGAAGCTGAAACTGTTTGGCTGGGTTCTAGCTCTAGGAGAGGTGAAGTTGGAGCTAAGGTCGTGCCAAACAGATCCTAAAATTTGATATATTTTTTTATAGTTCAAATTTAAAATTTCCAACTTAATTTATAATAATTTTCAAGTTTAATTTTGAAACTTTCAATTTAGGTTTGAAACCTTTCAAGGTAAAATTCTACAACCTTTCAACTCTAAATTTCAAAACTTTCAACTCTAAATTTTAAAACTTTCAACTAAATTTTCAAAAAAAATCAAGTCAAAATTTGAAACTTTCAACTCAAAATTTAAAAATTTTGAGTCAAATTTGAAAACTTTTGAGTTAAAATTTTAGAACCTTTCAACTCAAAATTTTTAAACTTTCAACTCAAATTTAAAATTTTGAATTGAAAATTTTAAAAGTTTCAAGTCAAAATTTAAAACTTACAACCCAAGATTTGAAAACTTTTAACTCAAGATTTGAAAACTTTCAATTCAGATTTAAAACTTTCAATTCAAAATTATAAAATTCCAACTCAAATTTTAAAATCTTTCAACTACAAATTTAAAACTTGTAACTACTAATTTGAAATCTTTCAACTAAATTTTTTATGCAATATTTTTTAAAAAATAATGGTAAACACTATCATTAACGTTAAGAACTGTCATTAACGTTAATAGCGCGTGTTTCACGAGCGTGTGGAGGGGGCGCAGCCGCGCACGACGTACGCAGCCGGCACACGCGGGGACTAGGAGCTCCAAATTCAATTGTAATTTGTCAATCACAAATTTTCACTCGTTAAATTGTGTTATTAGATAGTCACCTGATCGTCTTGAATTTGGCTACGGGTTAGATAACTGATATTTTCCAAATCTCAGTCACCTGCTTGTTCAGTACATTACAAATTTATTACAACCATTGTACATACGTGAATGTAAGTAGCAACGCCCATAGGTTTCAATAATCGTCAATCTGTGGACATCAACTACACTACACTAAAGTTAGCTCTTGCACGTGCGTAATAAGCTGGTGAATGCCCGTAATCTATTATGATTGGACTCCACAAAAGTTTCGATAGTCACTGCCATCTACTACTATAAGCATTCAGTTCATATTAACCATCCTACTCATTAAATATTTGAGCGATAATAATATCCACTATTTCTAAATCCTGCTATGTATAGGTTGGGAATTCTAATAGATACTGAATTTTTTAATAGGCACCCATTAAACAACAATGACAAGACATCTTATGTTATGTCTTATGTCGGTGTGACATCCTCATTGGCAGGGTGCACTCTTTTTTATTTTTATGGGCTCGAAAAAAGAGATATTTTATATTTTACTAGACATCTGTATATGGTCACACTTTAGTTCCAATAAGTCACAAGATTTCTACACTATCTCTTCACCCAAAGTTTTTTTACCACCTCACCTATAAACACTTTTATCTTGAAAGCAAATACTATTCTATTAAGACTACTCTGATTCAAAACTTATAATCCATACTTAACATCATAGATGAGCTCAAATGAAAAAATTTTCAATTGTAAAATTGCATATCTCATCTGGATCTACTAATTATATAGATTTCATCTCCATCCGAGATCGTTTAGAAATATTAAAAATTCACTTATCCAAATAGATCTGAGAACTTAATCACATTTTCAAATATCCAAACGACCTCAAATCAAAACATCATCAACTACAAAGTTGTAGATCTCATCGAGATCTATAAATTTAATATAATGTTCGTTTTCATCCAATTTCATATGAAATATATATACATACACACACACACATATATATATATATACATACATACATATATATATATATACATACATACATACATACATACATACATACATATATATATATATATATATATATATATATATATATATATATATATAGCGTTATCATAGTTTCCTTTTTTAATTGTTAAAAGCGGCATATATAGACTCGTAGGTGTTGGTTTCTATCAAGAACCATCACATATGTGATATCTATAAATGTGCCGCTTTATTATAAGAACCAACATATATGATTTATGGGATTATTGGTGCCAGTTTTTATGAAATGACACCAATGAGTGATTATTGGTGTCGGGCTTTATTTATAGACCTATAAAAAGATGAGAAAAACCTCACATGTGTTGTGGCTTTTATGTACCGGTGTCTATGATGACGTTTTCTATTAGGTTTTTTTTATAGTGATGCTGGGTCCTGCCTGTTTGTCCATATTGCACATGCCCATATGATTCTAATTTGTCAGGGTGTGCCACCAATCACATCACTTGCTATCATTCATCCTAGCCATTTAGCCAATTGTTACAACTTAATTACTGTTGACACATGCTGTTGCTAAAGCTTACTAATTATACTCCTTTGCTCTGTGTTACACCTGCCCCTGCATTTCTAAATATAAGTACTTTAGGATTTAAATTACGTACACAATATAAATAAGCAATTTGAGGCACTATTTTTAGTGCATAAAAATATAAGCATTTTCAGCCAATCATGTGCTTAAGATGAGAATCCAAACTTTAAAAAATGAGATGACCAAAAGAGATTATTTTTTCCTTAACCTTTATTCTTACTTAAATAGCCTAGAAATATATTCAGGAACGAAGAGAACACCTTAGTTGGGGACTAGATAGGTTGAATCCCATAAATTGGCTAGTTTTATGTTTAGTCAATTTTACTACGAACTATTTATATATTTGTTTCCTCTACCAAGACCATGACTTTTACACCCATTCATGGACAAGAGAAGTAGTAGCAATCATAAATAGGGCCAACTAATTTTTTTAATCAAACCTGATAATTGGATTATCACGTGTGCATCACGCAGGATCAAAACCACCCCATGCTAGGATGAGGGTTGTATTTCATCTAGATTAAATAGTTCAGTGGAGTAATTTGTCTGGTTTTGTACTTGAGAGATAAATCGTACTTTTGCAATATTGAGGGTGGTAAATCCGACTTAATCCATATAAACAAAAGAATTACACATTTACATGTGAGAAGATAAAGAAATGTCTAGCCATTCTAATATGTGAGGGTGATATCTACCTTTTGCTCTATGAATAACCATAGGCAAATTCTGCTATAAACACATATTTGCATAGTTAGAGGAATGATTGGTAACTCTTGTGGGCACCACACACCTTCGTGGAGATGATGTTGCGACGCTCCTTTCCTCATCTGTGTCATAGTGTGTTGACTCTCCGAATGAAAATCTGGTTTCGATTGTCATAGTGATGGTGACATTTAAGACGTCATAACCTTTTTGAAGACGTCGTATTGGAGGTTCCCTATGATGGTGTTTCCGTTGATTGGGTTCGATTGGTAGTGGTAAGATCTGGATGAATGATTAATCTATAGCCCAGCTGATCTTCGACGTTTTCTTCTGCTTTGGTTCGACGCTAGTTCACCGGTGGTGATGGCAGCAAAATTCAATTGACAAAGAATAGACCGTTCGTTTCAAAGATTATACGACTTTTATGGTTTTTATGGTTTGAGAAAGAACAGGACTGTATATAGCCTATAAGCCCTAGGTAGAAACAACTGTTATGTATACTTTGGCCAAACATAGATGGAGATTTATGTCTTTAGGATGGTATTTTTTTAAAAAAATTGTTTTTAATAAAGCTATAATTTTATAATTCACAGTTATTCATCCCGAAATCTGTAATAATTGATTGTAACTTCTATGAAATTAAGGCCAGAATGAAATTCTTTATTAAAGAAAAAAAGTATGATCCAATGTTCCTGAAAATTTTGTTAGAGTTCAGTTCCGCATTTTCGTCGAGGCTGATTTATTTTCTAATTTCAAAATATATACTTTGTTCCTAATTAACAATATCATTTACTCATCTTAATTAGTCGTAGTACAGTCTCATCCTGGTACGAGCTCATCTGGTCATTTCAGCCAATTGTTCGATACTAAGTTGACTCTAAACGAGATTGGACATGCAATACTGTCAATATTCAGAGATGACAGTTTCCTTCAAACCGTCTGCGTCTTGTCATCAGCTGCTAACGACAGGTGCGTTGGAGGACCATATCCACCGTAATTCTATCCTCCCGATCGATCCATCCATCCACCGATCCCTCTCCTCCACATCGCACCTGTCTACAGTGGAGAAGACGTCCACTGGCAGGTGACAAGGCATCCACCTCAGGTGCCAGTGGATGACACGTATACCTGCACGTGCGCACGCATCCCTTTTTTTATCGATCGAGTTCGTAAAAAATAAACCAATTTATTTTGAAACGAAAAGAGTACACCGTAACGTGCCTATGCTATGATTCGTATTCTGCACGATCCGTTGCTGCAAACACCAACCCGGCCAGGCAGAGCACCACGTACAGCATGTAGCCGCATGTACGTGCCTGCTCCATGCGCTACAGCAGATTACACGTCGTCGGTTCGATCGCGTCGTGAAACCTGTTGTCCGCCCGGCTGCGTCTACGTACCTACACCCGGCGTAAAAAAAATAATTTTTAAGCTATGTATTTAGATATAAGTTATGTCTTATTAGATGATACGTAGTCAGAAGTTGTATTTTTGATTGTAGGTAGAGTGAGTACTGAGTAGCTTCTAGAGCGCGTACGTTACTCACAGTAATGTGCTACTTGGCTGTAGCGTTCTGCGAGATATGCTGGCGCTAGCTGCAACATGTTGTATATATAGGTGCGCTGCACGATGCTCTGATGTTCTGCTGGCTAGAAACTGCCAGTAGATCTCATCCGTCCCAAAGTATTTTCACATTCGAATTTTTTAAAATATGATAAATAATTCATCTATTTATTTTATCTCAACTAATCACAAAATCTCTTATTTAGGCTGAGTTTGGTAGTGCCTTTTTCTAACCTCATCTCTCTCTTTTTCGTTCGCACAGTTTTCAAACTGTTAAACGATATATTTTTTCAAAAAAATAATAGAAAAATTGTTTTAAAAAATTATATTATAATATTAATCATTTTTAAGTTTTTTAGCTAATACTTAATATTAATCATTTTGATTTGTTAATACTTAATCAAACATAGCCGTAATTTTTATTGTCATCTACTACCTCCATTCTATAATATAGAAAGTTTTAGAATTAGACATGGTTATTATTAAGAAAGTAAGTAGAATTAAATGAAGAGATATTATGATTGATTGAGAAGTGAATGTAGATGAAAAACGAGAATGATGAAGGGTTGTGATTGGTCGGAGAAAAAATACTAAGGAAGAAGTTGTATTTTGAGATAAATTTTAAGTACTACGAGTTGTTATATTTTGAGATGAAGAGAGTTAATTTTTTTATATAGATCTTGTCATCTACTACTTATAATCGCTTATATTTTGGGACGTCCAAAGTAACAGACACCGGCGCTGCGCCAATTTAATTAACACGTGCCTTGGCGCTGCCCGTGTGACAGAATGATGGCATGCATCGATGCAGTTGGCTGTCACCCTCATCTCGGGTGCCGGCGAATCTGTCGCCGTGCATCTCTCTTTCTCTCAGCGTCCGTCGTTATACACGCTGACGAAGACGTTTCTGGCGTGCATCGGCTGGATGTGACTCGTATGACGATGTGTTGGCCTTGGACCATATCGATCGATCGATTTGTTTGTGATCTGAGCTGCTGAGAGATTGCTACATCCTGTAAACTCATAGATTGATTTTGACAGCGCGCGCTAAATATAATGGGAATGCAGGGCGCTAGCTAAAACAAGAATATATTCGCAGCTGCATGAAGACGATAGATAAGGGCATGCAGAAACCGGACATGACATGCATGTGATATACTTGTAAGAACTTAGTGTCCCTTATGATTTTGATTTGCAGGTAGAAAAAACATAGTAACATGAAAAACATAGAAATTGAAATAGTATGCTTTTTAAATTCTATAGAAATAAAAAAACACACGAATAATAATAGGAGTCATTCGATCACATGATGAAAAAACAAAGAAAAGTTCACAAAGAGATCACATCTCTTTCTATTTTTCTTATGAAATGTAAAGCATAGGAATACAATCCTATGAATAGTTGTCTTTCTTCCTTATAAATCAAAGGGATGTGTAAGAAAAAATCCATTGAAATTTAAATCTTATAAAAATCATTTGTCAATCCTATGAATTAAATTGGCCCTTAGGATATGTACAATGATGTTTATTATACGAGTTCTTTTCGTTATCATGCAAGTAAATTTTATAACATGAAATAGAGGAGAGAGGAGAGAAAATACAAACATATTTTGGTATATTAATGGCTCAGAGTTTTTGTTGTCTTCAGACAGACACTCTCTTCTAAGTACGTATGTATAAACTTATAGGCCGTCTCAGACTACAGCTTTGTCCATGCTCTTAGCGTCTAAAATGGAAGTGAAAAAGGTGCCACACATACGCATGCATCGTGTGATGAACCTGTCGAGGAACAGTGATCTAATTTGTCAGGCCGATTCACACGCTGCTTGTCGTCGATCGTCGATATATCTGTTACGTTCAGTGACTCCATCGTCCTGCTCACGGTGAAGCAGACCGGCCGCCCGTCCGCGTTGTCCTGTAAAGCGGATCAAATTAAGCCGCAATACGGGCGGCGAATGGTTGGGCGACACATGAGCAGGTCGATCTGCTAAACTATTCGGATGGGTTTGTGAGGAGAGGAAATAAAATTTTTTAAAAAAAACACGTAAAATACAATAAGTCATTAACATAAGATTAATTAAGTATTAATTATTTTAAATTTTAAAAATAGATTAATATGATTGTTTTAAAATAACTTTTCTATAGTTTTTATAAAAACCGTATCGTTAATAGTTCGAAAAACGTGCGTATAAAAAACGAGTGAGTTTTTTTTATTGAATCTGTTGCTGTCGAACGCATGCATCACCTGATGTAACACCGATGAGCATGTGATCTAGCTATTTAGGAAGTATAATTTCGAAAGTAAACAAACATCAGTACATCAGCACACATGATTGTTGTGGAGATTTTGAATCGACGATCGATAGGCCTGTATCTTGTAATCGAATTTGGTGAGTCTAACATTTCTTGTTTAAGCAATGGGCCCAGGCCCGCACAGTACGTAGCCTTGCTTGGGCTGCATCTATAGTAGGATGACATGGAAAAAAAATCGGACACCTCTCCTACCCAACCGATTAGTGGCAGCAGCTTCGGTGCAGTCGAGCGATGTACGTCATATATACCTCCAACGCCTGACCATCGCTCGGCCGCCTTCGCTTGTAACCTTCATCTTTCTCTAGCGTTGGCACTACCGCTAGAACCAAATCTCCTCCCACTCTTATTATCGTAGTCCAAACCTGGCCACCGGAGAGGAGTAAGAAGTGATATTTAGACTGGTAGATTTGTTTTCTTTTGATGTTTCAAGTTGATTTAGTTTCTTATGATGTTTCAAGTACTTGGTCTTGCTGTTACAATAAGAAATGTTAAATGTTGCAACTGTTTTAAAATATTTTTCATCAAATGATAAAAATATCTGAGAGAATTCTTACCAATTGATGAAATTAGAGACGAAAACGGCTGAGAAAATGTTTAAACCATTTCTGTCACTATATTCTTTCTCTCAGAAACGGAATCAAAATGGTAGAGCCAAAAATTAGAACGATATTGGTATTGGAACATCGGAAAATGTTGGAAACATAATCATAAATGTAGCCTCAAGAACAACGTAAGCAAGTCATGGTCATCTTTACATTACAAATTAATGTCATAAACATATATTAGTGAAGACTCAAACTTCATAACGATATTATATATCAACAATGATAACATATAAACTTTATATTTTGATGGGTTGCTATTATACGGTAATTTCTTCGGAAATTCTACATGAAAAGAAAATTGTCAAACCTTATACCATTTTCGTTTCATTTCTGAACAATACAGATTCAGAATAAACGTTTAGTACAAATGGTCAGAAATTTCCATATTGTTTTTATCCCTAGATGAAGCACCGCTCAGTTTTTGGCTTCCGATGGTGGTTCGATTTGTAGTCGCCCCTGTACTAATATGGTGTAATTTTACATAGCTTAGTTGTCATTTAGTCTCAAGCCCCAAGATATGGCCAGTCGAGATGGCTTGGACCTTTCCTCTGTTAAAGTTGCATGGTCAATGATAGGGATGGCAATGGGCCAGGCTAGCATAGGCAGAGCAAGACCATGCTCGACTCAACGCTTGACGTCGCTCGCCCAAACCCTGGTTGTTATGGTTAGCAGACAAAACTTTGTACCCGTGACAACAGGTTTCCCTACCGTTGCCGCCCTGAGCCGCCGTTGCTACCGCCTACAGTCACCTGCCTTTGCCGCTGCCGCTTGTTCCCATGCCGTGGCCATAGCCTGGGCCACCGCCTGCCTACGTCTGGTCAGCCACTACACCTCATCGTGGTAACAGTAGCCATTGCATCTGCTTGTGCCACTGCTACCGATGGCTCATGGGAAACTAGGAGCTAGGAGAGGGAGAGTGCGGAAGTTAGTTAGGGTTCTATCTAGTTGAGTATATATATGTTTCTAGTTAATGGGCCGAATGGGCAAGAAGATGGGGTATGAGAATTGAGAGATGAGTCAAATCTGGTGTAGCTTACACACTACCCACTATGTACTTGGATCTTTGAGCTAGTGTGTCCATGGGCAAAAGAAAATGCACCAACGTCCATGCCCATCTGGCCAGGTTATTCCATAAGAAAAATTGTCATCCCTAATCGATGATACATTATTTTCAAATTACATAGTCCATCTTCGATGATACATTATTTTCAAATTACATAGTCTATCTTAAATAATACTATATGAGCTGCTCTCTCTACTCTACTCGTAGAATTGCGCAACCGTTGGTTGGCACGACCCATAGCACCCATGGACCACCTCAACTGCCATCTCCAAATGTGTTCGGAACTATGGATTTTCTGAAACAAACCCTATTAGAAGGATGAAAATACCTGGGAAGGATTTTATTGGTACCCATTTTTCTTTTCTGTTTCTTTTCCTTATCTCTGGATTTTGTAGAACAAACATATAAAATATGTAGGAAGGATATGTGTATATGGTTCTACTGTACTATGAGGTTGGGTTGCTGGGATTTTTTATAGACATAGGCATATTTTAAATCTGTTTATTTTTTATGATAGTGAATCGGGTGTATTTTTTATTTCAACGAATCAGGCGATTGTGCCACGTGCGTACGAGAGCGAGGTTTACAGGTAAGGGGGGCTGTGATTGATTGAATATGGATCCGAGACCAATGCCACGTGCAGGGAACGAGATCACGCGACATACGAAGCCGCGAAGGCACAACACGACGGATGAAATCGGATTATGAATTTGTGACGATGGAAAAAATGGGTACTCCCTCCATTTCTAAGTTACTTTGATTTTTTTCTAGTCAAACTTCTTTAGGTTTAACGAAATACATAGATAAATTTAGCAACATTTATAACATCAAATTAGTTTCATTGAATGTAAAATTGAATATATTTTGATAATATATTTGTTTCGTGTTGAAAATATTGTTTTTTTTAGAAACTTGGTCAAACGTAAAACAAAATTGACTAGAAACCTTAAATGAAATGGAGGGAGTATTTTCAAGTAGGCATATAAATTTGACACCTCAAAATTTAAGCTAAAAAATATGGTGGTTTTCATACCTACTCCATACGCACAAATGGTTGTCTTGATCCCATTTAGCTTGATTTTGGATGAACAGTGAGACTGATTAGTTACACTACACTCCATGTGATCTAGCTCTTCATCCAACAAGCAAATCCAATCCAACAGATCGCAAGCACGCTAATTAACCCATACACAAACACTTCTAAGGGCTAAGAAAGCGGGCATAAAACACCAAAATTACCAACTAGAAGAAGAGTGCAACGTGCATGCATATGCACGCACACTTGCAGATCGAATCAAGATACCATCGATCACACGTGGTCGCCGGCGACGCCGGCGCCGGCCATGAGCGCGGTGGCGGTGGCGCCGCACGAGACGGCCGCCTTGGGCAGCTCGCCGACGCGGTCGACGGCCTCGGCGAAGATGACGCCCATCCCCATGTGGAGGTGCGGCTCGATGTGGCAGTGGAACGCCCACACCCCGGGGTTGTCCGCCACGAACCGGATCGCCGTCCACCCGTACGGGAAGATCACCGCCGTGTTCCGCAGCGGCGGGTTCCTCAGGTTCAGCGCCGCTACGTCGCCGGCGTCCCCCCGGAACGCGCCCTCGCCGTATCCCAGCACCCAGAAGTCGTGCCCGTGGAGGTGCCACGGGTGCACCTCGCTGACGTTGCGCGCCAGCGCGTTCGCGTTCTGGAGCACCACGTCCACCGTCGCGTTGTGGGCGAGCACGTACAAGTTGTCGCCGACGGTGGTGTTCGGGTTCGCCGGCGGCCGCGTCACGTCGTACCCGCGCCCGAACGTGTCCGCGGGCCTCGCTGACGACGAGAGCGCCGACTTGAGCCCCATCTTCAGGGCACCCAGGTACGGCGTCGCCGGGAGCACCATGGACACGTTGTTGATCGACCACTTGACGTGCCCGCCGCCCATCCGGTTCTGCGTGTTGAGCAGCTCGATGCGCCGGTCCGACGTCGCCGGCGGCGGCGGCGTGGCACCGGCGCGGCCGAGGATGCGGTACGTGAACGCCTTGCTGCGCGCGAAGTCGTTCCACGCCGGGGTGGCCGGCGGCGGCGCCGCCGGCAGCCTGGACGCGCGGTTGGGCCGGTAGTTGAGCACGGCCAGCGCCGGCGCCGTCTTGGGCTTCCGGCCGCGCACGCCGACGCTGACCCAGTAGTTCGCCGACGTGTCCTGGTCCGTCGTCAGGAGCACGGAGTAGCTGTCGCCGGAGTAGATGTCGATGTCGTCGACGGCAAACGGCTCCACGTAGTTCCCGTCGGCCTCCACCACCGTCAGCTTGTGATTCTGTCATTAAAATTATAATTCAAATGTAAAGTTGCAAAAATCCAACAAACTTGTAATCTATTTTGACGAATTATGTTTGGTTGGATTGCTCACCCCGACGGCGAGGTTGAGGGACGCGAGCGAGGTGGTGCTCGCGACCCTGAGCCTGTACGTCTTGTTGGGGAGGACGGGGAGGACCACCGGAGCGCAGTGCCGGTTGCCGCCGGCGGCGGCGCACTGTTTGGCCCCCGGCGTGTGCGCCGCCGCCAGCGAGCAGTTGAATTGCCCCCTCCCATTGATCAGCAACGACTGCAGAGTTCAGCTCATGTCATCAGAAGTTCAGAACATTCAGAAGGAAATTCAGGTAAAGATTCTCATCACTGATCAGAAAAGCATGCAGTGTTGTGATGTCTGCCACATGAAAGATTGCCCTAAATCAGCAGCAATCAACAGGCATTGCATTGTGATGCTGATTTCTGATCTCTTTTCTTCGTTCGTTTTGCAGTTTTTCATGAGAGATCTAATTCAGATCATACTCAATTGACGGATGGAAAATAATTGAACACTTCTTTTTGGATAACTTAAGTAAACAATAGGACGTTGCTGGCACAGACTCTGTCAACCAATGTGCAATCAGTGCACGTCTGTCTGCTTGAGATGCCAAACTTCTTGTAATAGTATATGTCAGCTGTGAAATCAGCCAAATTTTCTCTAAGAAAAATAAATCAGCCAATGTGCAGCACAGCCTTATCATGCTTGGCTTGACCTTTCCCCTGCTTCCTGCCTGCCCAATGCTCCCCACACAATAATAGTACTAGCTAGCTCCCTTCATCATCATGCATCTTGCAAGACAGTTTCCCAAGATCAGAGAGTAAAAAGAAGGGCCCTAACTTGCATTGCATGGATGCTTTTTTTCTTTGCAGCATGACAGGATGTGTCCCATTACAAAATCATGTGGCCTGGTGACCAGCAATGTCCTTTTTGGTCTTTGGTTTCCTAATCATTCAGACACCCCTCCAACATTTCTTCAGAAAATTTTGTTGTGACCTTGTGAGAGGAGAGCATCTAGTATTCCGTTCGTTCTTTTTTACTTGTCATTTAGGACAACTATGCGGGATAGTTAACTTTTTGCCATTCTATGGGAGGGGGTGTTGTGAGAGGGATTAAACGGATCTGCCAAGAGTGGCAGTCTCCAATAGATGTGTTTAATCATCAATTTTGCAATTATGCATATACTTTAACATTATTAAAAATATAACTACATGAGAGTATTTTTCAATGACAAATAGCACACATTAAGTCTTAAACTCTTAATATACTTTTTACATATATAAGCGACCTTAGATTTCGATATTTGATTACACGTTTTCTAAAACGGCATCTATTAGCGAATAGAGGGGTACTAGCTATATGATCTTTCTTACTGTGCAATGGGACATGATCTGTTGTGATCTCTGACTTGGTTGTACAGATGCTGCTGGCATTGTGTCCAAAGTGTCATATATACTTGATGTGCTTTTTGAAGAGGGAGTGTTTCTTTCTAGGAACCCCAATGGGGCTGGGGCTGACAATATTTTTGTTCACTTTTCTGATCATTTCAGTGGACCTTGCATACATTTTTCAGCTTTTTGGTGTGTTTGAGAAAAGGAAAGCTAGTTGTGTGCATTGTCAGTTCATCACTATCAACTGAGATCTTTGAGGCCATGTTTTATTAGCTTTAGTGGCTGGTCCAAGCCTGGCACTTGCCTTAATCTGCATTATTTATATAAGACTGAAAAGTTTCTTAAACTAAACTTAAGTATTTTCAGAGCAAACACTGCCACTATTCTGTATATCTGTATGCCACTCCAATAATTGAATTCAGTGGTGTGCATTATTGCAAATCATGTCATTCAGCAGTGAACTGAAACAATTTGAAACAATTTGCTGCACGAGTTTTAAATAAATTGAGGAGCTGATTTGCACCAATCAGTAATGAGTTTTTTAGTGACAGAGTATAATAAGTCTCCTTTCAAAAATAATCTGAAGTTTTTTTTAGTGTCATAGCGCCATTTCTACTTAACCAACGTATAAATCCACTTGACGCACTACATCACCAAACGATCTAAAATTACCACCTCAACCAATCACAAACAATCAAAGAACCTAACAAGAAACTGCATATACACATCTGATATCTCTGAAGAAATAATTGCAAGAACAGTAGTGCAGTTCTTCAGAGATGGTGATAAACTGATAATTGAACTAGTGCAGCTCATCAGAGATAGTGATGAACTGATGATAATTGAAGGGCACATATATATACCTGCGGCTCGCCGATCCATCGGAATGGGTTGGAGGAGAGGCCGACCATCTGGGTGTAGATGCTCTCGTGGTACCAGTCGCTGAGCAGCAGGTTGAGCTCGCCGTCGTACTTGAACGGCTCCTCCTCGCCGTCGGCGACGTCCACGATCAGCGACCCGTACAGCCCCGCCGCCCTCTGCATCCCGTAGTGGCCATGGTAGAAGTACGTCCCCGGCTGCAGCCATGAAAAACCACTCAATGATCATGCAGAATTAATTCAGATGTCACATATGCCCAACTGAATTCTTCAGCATTCTTCAGATACATGTTACTACAGTACTTGTGCTCTGAATTAATTCTGGTCTCGTGTTTAAGTTTCTTGGCATGAGCAATGATCATATCATTTAGTAGTATAGTGCCCGTGGTAGAAGTACGCCCCCGGCTGCAGCCATGGAAAACACTCAGCACCGATCATTCAGAATCAATTCAGATGTCACACACAGCTGAATTCTTCAGCTACATGTTACTACAGTACTTGTGTGTTCTGAATTAATTCAATTTAAGTTTCTTGGCATGAACAATGATTTAGTATAGTAGTACCTTGTCGACAACGAAGCGATAGGTGAAGGTTTCTTCAGGGTTGATGGCGCACTGGGAGATCGAAGCCGTGCCATCCGCCCATGGTGTCCCGATCTGTCACAATCCAAGCCCATGCAAACGTTGAATTATTTTTGCATGATCACAAACCAAGCAGCACTTATCAAAATTAACCCGTACAAAATTGATAGTTTAATGATCAGTACTATAATTTGCTATTTCAAAAAAAAAGTGTATTTGAATTCTGAACATGTCACAAGAAAAGGACATCAGTTGCAGTTGCAGTGTTTGTGTGAGTTCTTGCTAAATAGAAGTAATTCAGTTTAGTTATTACTGACCTGTCTGATGCCGTGCCAGTGGATGACGACGCCCTCGGTGTGCAGGCCGTTCTTGAGCTCGACGACGATGGTGTCGCCGGCCTTGGCGCGGATGGTCGGCCCGGGGAACTGGCCATTGATGCCGATCACGACCTTCTCCTCGCAGTCCGGCGACCAGAACATGTTGCTCACCTCCCACCTGAAGTGCCTCGCCTTCGCTGCCGCCGCGCATTGCGGCAGAAGCCCACACGCCGCCATGGCGACAGTGAAGCACACCAAGAACAGCAGGGACAGCCTCATGGCTGAAAAGCTTCGAGCTAATTAAGCTTCTCGAGGCAACAATGGCGATTGGCGAGAGGCTCACTCACAAAGAGTAGTAAGTGGAGGAAAGGTGAAGCACTCACACTTGAAATGGGGGAGAGAGGCTTGTCCAGGTTTTATAATACTAGCCAAAATGCCTTTCCTTTTTCTTTTTCTTTTTCTTTTTCTTTTTGCTCTCAAGTCACAGCTCACCTTGATCTGTTTGTATGCGCATTTTTGTTCATTTTTTTTGCAGGAAAAAAAGTTGATAATTTTGCGTAGTGGAGTTAGGTTTGTTTTGGCGCACCTGCGCAAATATGTGTGGGCTTGTTTAGTTGCCCGCACGAGCTCTGGGTGACGAGTACCTCAGCTTTCCTGATTTTGTTGCACATTTGTAGCCGAAGGAAACAAAGAAGCTCATATCATGTAGCTCCTTGTAGGGTGTTAGCCGGTTGCATGTGATGGTGTATGTGCTATTTCTATGTTTCTTACCAAATGGGTTTTTAAGCAAGAGTTTATATATGTGTGTGTGAACATGTTAGCTTTGTCATGTTGAAAATTGGTTCACATGCTCCTTCATAGATGTTTGGCAGTACTGCTTTGCATCTTGCAAAGGTTTGATCTCTCATTTTTTCTTTTTCTTAAACAAGTTAGATGCAAAGCTGATTTTTTTTCCTTTTTGAAAAGAAGCATAATGTTGTCTTCAGGGTTATGAATTTGGCACATAACCCTTTTACGGTTGTGCTATATATAACAAATTTGCAGACAGTGCAGAACATGCTGTATCATTTTCACTACTTGCAGAAAACTCCATGCGGTTTTATCACTACGGCCATTATTAATCATGTCATCTACATGTTAACATTAAAATTTGATAAGATTCTTTAGTGGATTTGATTAAGAAAAGAGCACAATCAGTCGATGAAAAGCTTATCCAGAAGAGACTGAGTTCGAGAAGGAGTAATGAAGACCATAGCATGATAGTTTAAGTTTATCTATTAATTAGATAAGTTTTGTCTTTAGGGAAGTTTATGTCGTGTCCGATGATGACTTTATGTTTTTCCTTTCATCTTAAAAAAAGTTTGTGTTGTGTTCAATTAGAACTCATATCGGCCTGAGGGTATAAAGATGTACGCCCGGGGTCCTTGTAATCTATCACCACAGATCAATATATCTACTTTCGGCACATCGCCACTCTAGTTTTCTAGGTTTTATTTTTGACGAGTTCTTGTTTTCGCGCATGGGCTGCATCGATTGAGTTTGACTTTCGGCAAAAAGTGAGTTCCGTCATTTTCGCTTGCGCTGGCGTGGCTAGGACTTCCTCGGTTGAGTCCGATATTCTAATCGTGCCGATGCAAATGTTGCTTATCTGGTATATCATCTATATCTTTAGTTTCATTACTGTTTATAATCACATCGGCTTAGTTAGGACTTCCTTGGTTAGGTCCGATATTCTGATCAAATTGATGTTTCTTTAAACATAATGTCGTTTTAGATAGATTTGCTATATACATCATATTAGACAGATTTATCGGCTCATTGAGTATTAGATTATCATATACAATAGTGTGTTGCATCGGTTAGGTCAGACATACTAGATTGTTATTGAAATCTAAGTTTTGTAAGCTGATAGGTTTATGCTATTGTTTCATCGGAGGGTTAACCGATCTTATCTAATGTGTTAAATTTCTCTTTGATGGTTTTACTATCTTGGTTAAATTTAATACAAGTTCACGTTGATCGGTGTCATATCAACTGGTTAAATCTATCGGACAATTGTCAACCTTATGCTACATCGGTTAGGTCCAACCTATAAGGTTATGGTTGTAAATTAAATTTATTTAAATTAGTAGGCATCAATCATTGTTTCATTGGGTTTTAGCCGATGAATTATATGGATATTATTTAAGTATTGCATCGGTTTATAATGATTATATACAAGTTGGTTTTAGCCAATTGCAGCAAAGGTTTCACTGATTACTTAATCATTTGGATTTAATGATATTGGATTTTCAGCCGATGTATGTTTTAACCATTGAGCCTATATCTAAATTTCTATATCAGCATCGGCCGATTGGTTTGTTAGATATTTGATTTATTATATCTATATTGGTCGATTGGTTCATTGGTTATTTACTTTATCACATTTATATTGATCGATTGGTTCATTATCTTATTACATTATTATCAGCCGATTGCCTTTATATCATTATTTATCCAAGTGTCATAATCTACATCGAACATATAGCCGATTATTCAAAACCTTATCGACATCGGCTAGTATCTTTATATCGGCTTATTGGTCGATCGGCTATTTGATCATTGACGAATTTATCTATCTGCAGGATTAAACTGACTGACACGTCCGCAGCTCATTAATATTTTAGGACCTGCACTAAAACTAAGCAGATCTTTCAAGCCATTATGTTTGTTGACATAGTTCGCGTCAACACGGATTTGACATCATCGGTCGGACACGGATTTTTTTGTCTAACACTATCAAATTTAGTTGATGTCACGTTTGATAGATTTAAGTTATGAGAAGCAAAATCTCATGGCGTGTTGTCACTTGTTTGTGCTGAGATGTAGACAGTTCATGCTCATTTTAGGCTGAGCTGCAACAAAGAAAGCATTTATAGTTGCAATGTGACAAGCACATACTTATTTTATAAATGATTGTGCATGTGCAAAAAACTATTTTACCAAAAAGAACTAATTTAGTGGACAATACGACTTGCACTACATAGTGCCATTATCCTCTGTCATCTTAATTCACCATACTTTGTTTCTGCAGCTGAAATGATGGTTATCCATGTGTGAAACGAAATTGTGGTCTTGCTCATAATTACTGCCTTAAGAGTCAAGATCAAAGTAGCTAATGAATACTAGCTAGCAGACAATGCATGCAGATACCGAGATACATATGACATGATTATGAATTATGATAGCACCGAACTGCTTTTTGTCTGTTTTTGACCGTATTTTCCCCTGGAATTAAGTACCAGGCACGCAAGGTATTATCGATTTTCTTAGGCTATAAGAAGCTATTCTCTTCACACATCGATGATGATTACTCAATCCATTAACTACATTAGATATAATCTTAAGAGATTGTTTGGGTGATTATTGCATCCACTTGGAAGTGAGTATCCCCTCTTGCACATGCCTTGTTGATCAGTCCCCAATTTTATCTTAATGATAAATTCACATCCATATCCATCATCTTACATCTCCTACCTAGTGCTCAGGCACTATCCGTATCCCTTTGATTTACGGTCGTAGTGGGATACATTTACCACTTTTGAGAAAATATATATTTACAGTCATGCATGGGATACATTTACTCCTTTTGAGAAAATAATTATAGTCGCGGGATACATTTACTGCTTCGCAGGAACAGCTAACTAGGGCCGAATATCCAATAGACGGGACGCTAGTTATACATCATTATATTATAATCAAGTTACACCGCATCGTGAATTTTCCAAAATAAAGTATCATACTGGAAATTGTTGTGTTACTTATCTCGGCATTCTGAGGTGCCAACTGCCAAGTTAGTCCGGGTTTCTTGCATTGCACCACAAATGTCAAGTAGAGTTTCTTGAAACATTTGACAATGCCAAATGGAGCACAAAACCAAACAGAAATTAATGCATTGCTTTTTCCCCATGCCATTTGATGTCACTCCCATGCATTCTCCTAGTAGTTTTTGTCTTGTTGAGCAACCATGCTGTCTTTTTTCCCCAAGGATATAAATCCATATCTTCCCTTGTCATTTCAATCATTACAGCACAGATTCTCCACTCAAAGTATACTGCAACACCACAAGGGTTACAAAATAAGCATCTTGATTTGAGCTTAATAAATTATATCTTCATAAAGAAATATAATTAATTATAAAATTGTATATGGGCTAAAGTGCAAAGAGTACCAACGGAAGAAATGAAGCATCTCTCTGTTCTTCTTCTCCTGTCACTGCTACAGAAACCTTAATAGATGTCGGTTAAGAATTCCTCGTAAGGGTTGGATCCTCAACCGGCATCAATATGAAGGCACATTTGCTTGTTGGCATAGGTGCCGGGTGCTGATACCTATAGATATCAGAGGTGCCGGTTTATAGTATAGGTGTTAGTTTTTTATATCAACCGGCACCTACAAATGAAAATAGTTGTCGGTTCCAATTAAACTAGCACATATGAGCCATCGCCTATTAAGGCTTCTGTAGTAGTATGCACAAACTTATAAAAAAACTCAAAAATCTATTTTGTTATACCTCCAAAGAAAAAGTTATTCCTATCTGTGTTTTATTTGCTCTTCTGTTATCTCACCAAAAAAAATCTATTGAGTGCCAAAAATGTCAAACTGTACAAAACACCACAATGCAAAACAGAAATAATCGACACAAGAAGTTAATGCAACACTTTATTCTTTTTCCATGTTGATGTCACTCCTCACTAGCTTCACACTCCTATGGCATTGACTCAAGGATACAACCATGATGTCTTTTCCTGCATTTTGTATGGTCACACACCAAGATAGTATAGTGTTTACTTCTGCTTTTGTGCAGAATATGTTCATGTGGAATTTGGGTTATCTTTACAGTTAGCAAGCACACAACAAAGAACAAACGCAGCGTAGCCACTAGTGTGTTATTTATTAAAGTAACTGGCCTGTGTCAACTGAAAGAAGGAAAGAAAATTCCGTGTCAAGTCATGGATCCACACAATTATATATGTAGTCTCCTTTGGCAATTGTACCAAATTGCATTCACAGTGTGCACCAATTATACCAGCAAAGGTGACTTTGTACACTTCACTGTTCAAGAGCCACTTGTCCAAAATAAGTTGGTAAAAATGCAACCAAGGGTTCATTGAACTGGTTTGTTCCATTTATCGAAATTAAACTCCTTCAGAAAAAAAAAGAAAGATGATAGAATTCGTGGTTTAAATTCTGGTGTCGATGAATATTACACATGATCGGGTGTACTTTCTATAGCAATTTAGTGAGATTAGGATTGCAAACGAACACAAATCGTGGACAACGCCAGATACCAAATTCGCCGGTCGACGATCGATCGAGCTGGAGATGGACAAACACGACGCCCTTTTGCTCTTTTCACCCGCGCGGTGGCAAATTGACACTCTTTGACAGAGACAAACATACGAAGGCAACTGGCTAGCCACGGCAACATTCACATCTACTCCTACGAACGTCGCAAAAAGCTGGAAATTTACGCAGCCTTTTCAGCGCCGCGCCAGATTTTTGTCAGCGCAGCCGGCAACGGGTGGTCCGCGCGTTCCATTTTTCCTTCTCGTTTTCAAGGTGTGCACACTCGCAAAGTCGTACTCTGACGACGCTTCCATGCACTCTCTGCTCAACGCTCGACATGGACACATCGATCACACGCCATGTTGGGCAATACTCACTCATTTCTCAAACTCGCGGATGCATCATGCATGTCTGTAGTGAGTAGTGACTTGTCACTCATGCTTGACTCACAAATAAGAAATAATCAAACTTATTAGCTAGAAAAAAAGCCTGAATTGCACCCATGAACTATTAGGTGAGTACGAATTACCCCATAGACTCGAAAACCAGACATCTTTCACCATCAACTATTAATATCGGACGATGAACCCCCAACACAATCCGAAGAGGTCCTACCAATTTTTTTTTAAAAAATGCTGATTGGGCTATCACGTAGGACCAAAACCACCCTAAATTGAGTTAGGGGAGTTCTTCATCTGGTATTACAGTTGACAGTGAAAGATGTATGGTTTTTAAGTTTAGAGGGCTAATTCATACTCACCAATAGTTTAGAGGGGTAATTCGGACTATTTCCTATTAGTTATTAGTGAGGAATTCTCATTCCCCACGAATAGTCATGTTCAGAATTCAAGTACTGTGTATTTGCAAATAAGCACTACACAACACAAGGCAGACATTTGTTAGCTCGCACCAAATGTTGACCTTTACCAAATTGCCATAGAGCATTGAAGTGATCAAAGCTAGCAGTTGGGTGTCGTTGTTTTATCAGTTAGAGAAAATTTTTTCATCACTTGGTTAAATGTTTTAACTCAATTGATTAAAATCTTTTAAGGAGATACAACATTTAAGAAATACTAGCTGAAACACCTACTGGTACAGAACTTCTTATCTGTAACGGCCTTTCCTGTGTCGGAGGCTTGCGGACCGTCACAACATCATCATCTCTAACGGGCCGAAATAAACACCGACAAAAATATACTCGTACAGACATTATCCATATACATGTATTTCGAGCCCGTCACCGATGAGACCTATCAATGACAGGCTTATTTTTAGGCCCGACAAAGATTATCTTTGTAATCTTTGTCGGGCCTTGAACCTACGCCCGTCACCGATGTATCATCGGTGATGGTCTCAAATTGAGGCTCGATAAAGATAATATTTAGGCCCGTCACTGATGGTTGTCATTGGTGACGGGCGCAAACTTAGGCCCGACAAAGATAACTGCAAAACCCGTCACCGATGTCTGTTCGTTGGCCGTTACCGATATTTATTGCACACTATAAATACTCCGACTGCCTAGGGAATGGTTATCCCACTGTTCACTATTTTGGTGGGAGGTTGAGGGGGGCAATTTTTGTCTCTTTTTTCCAAGAAAAACAGAACTTGCCTCCTATACGCTAGCCCATTTCATGGTGCTCCAACATATGGCAGAAGTTGTCCCATACTTTGAGGAGCATTTAGCGAAAATCCGACAGGAGAACATGGGACGATCGGATATGTGGATAAACAGAGAACATAACTCTCATTTGAACAAATAGTTCAAGAATCGTATTACAAGGTCGACCGATGGCCCAAATGAAACAGTACAGTCGTTGGCGGCGGGACCGTGTTGGAATATTGACACATGGCAAGAATACGATATTAATGGATACACATTTTACATCATCAAAAAAGATGACAAAAGCACAGTGCAAAACAGCGGAGTCCATATAGATGCATTTTAGGATTAATCAGGATCGAACACATACTACGGCCGCATAGAGCAGATCTGGGAACTGAACTACGTAAAGTTCAAAGTCTCTTTGTTTTGTTGCCGTTGGGTGAATATACGCACTGGTGTCAAAGTCGACAAGGAAGGTTTCACTTTAGTAGATCTAGCCAAGGTTAGATACGCCGACGAACCATTCGTACTTGCGAAGCAGGTCGAGCAGATTTTCTACATAAAAGACCCTGCAAACAAGAAGTTGCACGTCGTTAGGGATGGCAAGCAAAGAATTGTTGGGGTTGACAATGTTGTCGATGGAGAAGAATACAACCAGAAACTTCATGTAAGACCTCACATCGACCTTAACGATAATCCCAAAGAGGATGTGGCATATGCTCGTTCAGATCATACGGAAGGCATATCCATAACTGAAGACTTTGTATTAATTTGATTTGAAATTTCTTGTAATGAATGAAGTATTTTGTATCATTGCCTTTGTAATGAATTATTTGCTATTTCTTATAATGAATGAAGTATTTAGTATCATTTGATAAGAAAAAGTCAACAATGATTTGTTATTTTGGCAACGATGGTTTGCACGCGGCGTGGCCGTTCTTGCATTGCACATCAACAAACAAACATCAAACATACAAATGTTGTTCAAGCCTTCAAGAATGTATCTAGATGCCATAATAATCATGTAGTACAACTATAAACAGCTAGGAGTACCATGTAAACTCGAGCTTCAAAAGGAAGGAAGCAAATGCCACACTCGAGCGAGTCACGATCGATGGAGTAGGTCATCTTGGTCGTCTCATTTTCCGCATACTGCTGATCCGTGGAGAGCCCCGCCGCCGCTTTCTCCAACCTCGACCTCTTGGGCGTGCTCTGATTCATCGTAGGCTTCTTCCCGCATTTCTTCTTCATCGATCCCTGCAACACACAAATCATATACATACATGAAAAGCGTCTTAACACATCTAGTGAATGAACTCTACTAGTATGCAATGCAACGCAGAAGAGAAGCTAATACCTGCTAGCTAAGCAAGCTTGTAATTCGCCCGGTAGCTGCTTGCTGCTTGAGGCACCATGCAACAGTTGTATTTATAGAAGTAGAGCGCATGGGGTAGCAGTGAGGAGGAGTGGCATACCCTACAAGATTGTGTTGCTTTCAAAATTTTGTTTAAATTACAACTTTAAAAGGCACGAAGCAAATGCCGTACTCCCACTTAATAAGGAATAAGAAAAAATAAAAAGTCCAAACCAAACCTATTGTACCCTGCTAGTACTCACCGAATTACTACTAGGATCGTATTACAGCACAACCATGTAGCCGAGCAAGAAAGAAGCGAGAAGAAGAAAGTATGGTAACTACGGGCTATTACTAGCAATAAAATAAGGAATAAGAAAAAGTCAACAATGGTCAACTATGAAAGAGAAAACAAATAAAAGTAATTTGGTTACTAAAAAAATGGAAAAATGCTATCTCAATCGGGCTTAAACATAAGCCTGTCACGGATGATCTCATCTCAATCAGACTTAAACTTAAACCCGTCATGAATAAGCTCATCTCAATCGGGCTTAAACGTAAACCCGTCATGGACGAGCTCTCAATCAGGCTTAAACATAAGCCCGTCACGGATGACTGTCATTCGTGATGACACTAGAGTTGAACCCCGTTACGGATGTGGTTTGACCACATGAAGACTAGGGTTCTTTCACTCTCAGATCTACACACACTTCACTCCTCTCAGATCTACACACACTTCACGTCCATGAGCCCGGCCGGCCATCGTCGACGAGCTCCTCGCCGATGCTGCATCGACGCCCTCCCCCGAGCCCGGCGCCGTCGTCCATGAGCTCCTCACCGCCTCGACCTTATCCAAGCACGGCCGTCGCCCTCGCCTCCACCGCCTCGACGTCCTCCTAACCCGACGCCGCCGTCCCCGAGCCAGTCGCCCTCCTCCTCCAGTAAGTTTATTTGTTGATTTGTGATGTTGAGATGAGATGTTGATTGTTAGGATAACTAAGTGATTTTAGGGTTTTACTAAATTTAGGTTTGAGATGAGATGAAATGTGGATATATGTAGACTTGAGATGTTGAGATGAATGTGGATATATGTAGATTTGAGATGTTGATGTGCAAATGGACTTAGTGAATTTATGGTACTTTAGTTAATTTAGGGTATTTTATTGATGTTAGGGTAATTTAGTGAATGTATTTTACTTTTAGGGACAATTTATTATGCATGTAAGTATTTATGTATGTATGTAATGAATTATATTTGAGATGGACTTGTGATGTTCATGTGTGATATTTATGTGTGATGGGACTTAGTAATATGTGGATATATGTCGAATGTAGGGTATTTTAGTTAATTTAGATGAATTCTAGTGATAATTATATTTAGATAAGTGAATTGAGTGAGTTATTTGGGCTTGTGATGTTTATGTGTGATGTGTGATGAGACTTAGTGAATTAAGATGGGCTTGTGATGGGACTTAGTGAATTTTAGGCATTTTAGGGTATTTTAATTAATTTTGTAATTTTGAATAATACTTTTAGTGAAATATTAATGTTTTTTTTTAATTTTTGCCGTACACAAGTTATTTAGAAAATGTCTCAGCAAGGCGAACCCATGTCGGCGACAACTAGTGGGACCACATTGATCTGGAACCTTAGGACCCAAAATAAGATTTCTAAGGAACGAATGACCATAATAGAGGTCAACGCCCTAGGATTCCCGGTGGCTCCCTCCAAAGTTATTAAGAAGTTTGCATTGGTATTCGAGGTGCTAGGGAGACGGCACTTCACCATTTTTGTCGATGACGTCAAGCTTGTCCCAGCTGCAGAAAAGGAGGAAACTTGGGTGCAGTTTAAGCATAGCTTCGAATATCCTAAAGAGGACGAGCAAAGGCTTAAGCGCCGTGCTTTCCAAAAGATGGGAACCGCTTGGAAAAATTTCAAGACAAAGATGGTCGGCAAGTACGTCCTCAACCCCAACTAACCAACACCATATGAGACATACCCGTGGATCACCAAAACCGTGTGGGATGAGTTTCATGCTGCCAAATTAACCCTCGAGTCCCGGGTAAAAAGCGAGGCCACTAGGGCACTACAGGCTAGAAACGTGCACCTGCACCGGCTTGGCACTGGAGGATATAGCAGGAAGCAAGATGAATGGTAGAGGGAGGATGACGCTGCTACGCAATCACACCCCGCCGCCATTTGCTGATATCCCGGACGAACGAGCAAGGAATTGGGCAAGGGCAAGGGATGTTAAGAACAGCGATGGGACAGTTACGTTCCCAAATTCCGAAGATCAACGAGTGTACGAGCATTAACCCAACCTTAACTATACCACAGATCGCATATGTTGCCGACAGACCATCCTCGCAAGAGGTCTGCTCACAAAGACGTGAGGACGACATCCTCACGAAAGCGTTGGTGTCACCCTAACTACTAGGGTGCACTGTGTGGGTCAACTAGACTCTGCAGTATCCACCAAACGACGAAATTTTGACCCTAGGAGCTGCACGTGGGACCTTTATCTAATGGCCCAAGGACTCGTCCGCTGCCAATACCCACTCCAACTCTTCCTTCAGCCCCTGCTGCCATTGAAGAACAAGATGAAGATATTCAATTGCAATATGATACGGATTTTGGGGATGATCATATGGACCCTCCTATCAAAAAGAGAAGGAAGGCACAATCTTCTCCTCTATTTGAAAAAACGAGCAAAAAAAGCTGTTGAAAGGGGGAGAGGAAAAGGAAAGCTGCAAACCTCGCTTCTTGCTCCAATGAAGCTAGATCTAGGCAAGGCGCCATCAGTTCCTCCTCCGACCACCTTCTAATTAGGCATGCCTTTGGTTGGAGACCATGACTTGCAAGGAGTTGCACGAGTACTACATGGAGAAGACCAACGCAAGGAGGAAGAATAGAGAGACCTCTATGACGAGCTATCACGGTCCACAGCCGTTTCTTGGGCCAGCAACCTTTATTGTGTTAGACTTATCAGATCTCTTTGACCTCTACAGGCTGCAAACGATGGACACCAATCTCCTTAAGTGCAACTCGTTGTAAGTATTATTGCGTACAAAATGGTAATAACAATCCATATATTATGCTTATATGGATCTTTGTCTTGCTTGTAGGTTATCTTGGAAGCGTATTCAAAGACGTGCACCGGATGTTGTCTTACTAGATCCATCTATGGTCAACGAGACAAATTTGGAACACGATCGAGAAATGATGACAGAATATATCAAGGACTGCTTGTGGACCCGTCAGGACAAAGAGTTCATTATGTGTGCCTATAATCAACAGTAAGTGTACCCTAATTAGATGCAAATCCACGACACGTAAAGCTTTAGTATTTAACTTGCAATATATTAATGCCGCAGGAATCATTGGATTCTTTTGGTTTTAGTGCCGAAGTAGAGTATGGTATACTACCTTAACTCCAAAATTAATAAGAAGACATACAATTGGTCGAGGATTAAAGATGCATTAAACAACGCGTGGGACCCATATGTGCAAAAAGGTGAAAGGCATAACGAAGAAAAACCCAACCTCACTCACAAAATAGACTTCTCATGCCATCAACAAGTTGGCGACCAGTGTGGGTTCCACTTGTACCATAACATGAGGACCTTTTCGGAAAAGGTGACATTGCTCAACCTTGAGATTTGTGCTTCAATTATGTGAATTGTGTATACGCCTATATATGCTAAGTACTTCGAAGTATATACATATACACTAACTTGACGTCTCACATGCGGAAAAAATTTTTCAACATTCCACATCACAACTTCGAAATCATTAAAGAAAAGTTAGCACGTTTCATACTAGATGAAATCTTATCAACAAAAGGAAGTTTTAGAATACAGTCGTAGCTAGCTCGTCTCTAAATGGTTGAACATTTTTCAATGCTTGTCAAAGACATGTGATTATGTACCATTTATGTATATATTATATGTAATATAATCCGGTCTAATGTTTTTGTATATACTTGCAATGCTAATTCCATATAAATTTATTTCAATTTATAACTCGATTTTGTAGGTTTTGATGCTTAACTCTTGAAGGTGCATGTCGATGGTTTGGTGATCACTTAATGGATGTGTGAATGGATGTGAATGGCATATGTGAATGGATGTGTGAATGTGGATACGTGATCACTGAATATATGTTTGATTTGTGAATTGCTGTGAATGGCTGTTTAATTTGTGAATTGTTGTGAATGGCTGTGTGAATAGGGTTGTTGGGAAAGGAAATATATATATCTGCTTCTGTCATTCTTCAGCGGGCATGGCTAGCAAAGGCCTGAGACTAGCCAAAAAACAAAATTTATTCTTTTGGGTTAAATACTCATCCGTGACGGGCTTAAGTTTAAACCCGATTGAGATAAGTCATCCGTGACGGGCTTAAGTTTAAGCCTGATTGAGATAAGTCATCCGTGACGGACGCCATACCATACCGAGTGGCCGATTTGTTTAGCTGCGTCGGGCGTATGATAGAAAGCATTTTACTTGAAGTATTTTGTCTTAGAATCAGCATAGAACATACATCTTCGGTTTTTAAAGTTTAAGGATCCACTTTAGTTTAAGGATCCACTTTTATACAGTTTTGAAGTTGAGTGACCAAAATTATACTGATCAAAGAGTTTAATGACAAAAAAGACTCTTTCTCCGTAGCCCCTGCGCTAATCTAATATTTGGCTCTAGGTCTAATGAAAGGTGAATAAAAAAACCATTTAATAGTTGTTATAACTGACACATCATTTCTTTGAGCATCAGTCATGCAAAAAAAGAAGTCCTGAAGTTCAGATTGGATTACCACATAACTTTACTTGAAACACATCGTCCTTCTAGCATTTCATGATATGTAAAGTCTTCCATTGATTTTCATGAGCACTCGAGGAGAAAATGAAGGCAAAATTTACCATAGGACATTAAAAAAATAAATATGGTATTTGTTGGTAGACACCCTAAAAACATGAATTGCCCCAGAACACTTCAAAGGTATGGTAATTTGCTATAGAACACCATACACATTAAAATATAATATTCATCTTATCCACCCAATTGATGAGAAAAACCACATAAAATGTTAGTTTTGCCCTTATCTTCTTTCCCATTCTCACGGTCTTCTTCCGAATATAGGACGATGAGGTCCCCGCGCTGCACCTATTTCGGTTCACGGCGCCTTCATGGTGGACTAGCCCGACGACAACACGGAGATGCACCCGGTGTACGCAAACCGGACGAAGGACAACATGCTCCTACAGGAGGAGACCGACCGGTGGGGCAACGACGCACCTGACACAGTTCAAGGTGTGGTACATGACAAGCAAGGTGGCATGGCCCAAGGACGAGTGGGAGTACGGCGTGGGAAGGGTGGACAAGCGAATAATCAAGGAGCACCTGCCGTCGGGCGACGACGAGACACTCGTGCTTGTGTGGGGGCTGCCTGCGATGGTCGAGTGTACCGCAGCTGCACCGCCGCCCACGCCGGATGACGAGCGAGCCCCATTCCCGGCACCTGCTCCACCAATGTTGCCCTTCGCTGCCGCCGCCAAAGACGGTGTGGACGACCTTGTCCCCCATAACGGCATGCGGCACAGCCCGAAGCTACTGGCCCCCGCCGCCTGCGGCTCACCTCCAACGATGGCTGTCCGGGACCCACACCCGCTTCTCCACCGGCAACACCATCCCAATCTCCAAATCCCTCTCCCTTGCACCCCTAATCACCCCCGATCTACAAAAAAGGGGAGGGCAGTAATGTCATTTTTGTTAAATTCTCTCTCCAACTCTAATAAAAATAATAGTTTAATGGCCTTAGTGTCCTATGGTAAATTACCACATTTTTAAAGTGTCCCTAAGCAAATTCACATTCTTATGGTGTCTACCAGCAAAGACCACGTTTTTTAAGTGTCTTATAGCAAATTTTGCCAAATGAATAGGAATGAAGAGATACTTGAGCCAAAGCACGAGTCTACGAGCCTATTTGGGCAAGCTGATTGGTAGCCAATTTATAAGAATATGAAAAAGTTGGTTTCCCAACTCCTAGTTTTTAGTTCATTTTTTGAATTCTACACTACAACTTCTAAAAGTCTGGACAAAAAGCTAAACTGTTTGAGAACACTTCTGATTCTGAGAGAAACTGTGGCTGCCAGAAGCTTCCTAAACAGGCCCTACATCTTATCATCATGTTTTGATACGCACCACTGGAGAGGGCCACTACGTTGGTTAAGACCAGCTAGAAACCATTATCTAAATTCAAATATTTGGTTTGAGATATTGTCAGCAAACAGTTGTAATCAGCCGGGTAATGGTCTGGTTCATACTACCGGTATTTTCGCAACTGCTAGGACTGCGAAAGACGTGCAACCTTCAAGTAACGGATTGATAATATAATGTAGGCACAAAAATAAGTCTTAACACCTCTCGTCAATTTTTATCTAAAGCATATCGATGTCGATAAGGCATATTACCTAAGAAGTAGGAACATGCACGTAATTTCAGGACCTTACATATCCTAGATGAACTTTCACTATGGAATGGATAACACAACAAATGCTTTCTGCATGGCCCAGGCGATCAGACATAAACACCACTTGCAAGGAGCACGAAAAGAGATCCAAAGCCCTGCAATACAATGGAAGATCTTAGATATGCATCGATAACCATGTTGAATTGCCAAAAAATAATAATAATAATAATAATAATAAAGAATAAAAAAATCAACACTTCTTACAAGAACATACCAGAAAAACAGACGCGATGGTTGCTGTGGCAATCTCCTTCGCTAAGCTACGGTTACGCCTGGATGAAGTTGCTTCATAGCTGAAATAGACCAAACCAGTAGCATAATATAAGTTGGTGTTCTGTTCCTTTGATTGAAGCTCTATAGCACTCTGTTAATATCTATCTTGGATATTTTACAAATACAATTTGGTTCATAATCAGTTCACGATATTTTACACTCATTTCTGTGGTTCTTCTGAACAAAACAATTAACCAATTTTTAGAAGGCTGTTCCATACCCAATAAAAAAGATGGTGAGTTACAGTGCTAACAATTCATAGCTATAATCTGCACCCGATTGGCAGAAAATATCATATTGTACAAAAAATAGGATATATTTCCAGGCAAACCATATAGGTCAGGACTAAAGGCTAAAAACTGATAAACACTTGAGCAAGAGCATGAATCTATTGGCTATCATATTTTCATAAAGGAATCTTAAAAGTACACATCGATACAATATAAAGGTCTACTAAATTAGAACACAGAATTTACATTTCCTAATTGGGATAGTAACAAGACCAGAAGTCCAAGGGTTAATCTTGGTTGGTTGAGTTTGAGTCTTACTGCTTACAACCCATGAGGCCATAACCATAACTAGGCCAGGTTAACCAGCTTGGCAGAGGCCACTAGCTGGTTTGACATACCAAACATATCGGCAAGCTACACAATTATATGGTTAATTGGATATTAGACAACAGTTCTGGACAAGGTATCCCCTGGTTCCCGAATCTAATAACATGATTTCTCTTGGTTTCAAATGTTAAATACTTGATATCAAAATGTTAATCATAACATGAATTTTCAGATAACAGTGCATTTGAGAAGGTTTTGCTGGTTTTTGGAAATTGTTTGAATGGGTTAATGCTCATCGTTATAGATAGGCATCTTCGTTTACACAATATTAAACGCACAGGAATTTCAGGTCGCAAATTATGCTTACTACATATAATGTTCAAACTAATCTTAAAGCAAGGACAGCCTTTCATGGCAAGGTGTAAATTCACATATCTGGAAGCATAATGCAGAAAGCAAATTTCCCCATGAACACTAAAACCTAGCAAGACTCAAATCCATAAAAGTCCAAATGCACAGCGCCACTACCACCCAAAAAAAAAAACCACAATCATGAAATTTTATTGAACAAAACTAAGCCCACTATCATTTGAAATTCCTAAACCTCTAAAGCTGAAACATAATCTTGAACACAACTTTGTAAAGCAAAAAGGTGCCTAGCAGCCTAGAACCTGAACCCCCAAACCTCCTTGGCGAGCACAGAATGCTACAACCTACAGATGAACTGATGAAGTATAAACTACACAACGAAGTTGCACATCAGATCCCCAATTTCTGGCGCCTGGAAGAACCAATTCCACGAATTACCAAGCAGCACAACCAGCTACAAGCCTACACGCGTCGGATCAGATCACGGCCTTGCGCAAACCACGCCGAGGCGGAGAGGGGGATGGACAGGATGCGGAGGTGGGGGAAAGCGACTTACATGAAGAAAGATGCGGTGAACATGAGGCCGACGGCGACCATGGCGACGGCCAGCGTCGGGTACCAGTCCACCGGCACGGGGCTCGAGATCGCCTTCGCCGCCTGCACACACACACCACCACCACCACCATCCCCACAACAGCGAGGTCAGCACATCACCGCGGCCTGGTTAAACCCTAGAAACCCTAGATCCCCTAGGAGATATCTCTCGCGGGGCTTACCATCTCGCCGGATCTGAGCCTCTGTGCCGCCGGTCTTGGTCTCCGCCGCGGCGATCTGGTGAGTAGCGAGCAGCGGTGGACGGGGCGGAAGACTCCTATGTCCTCTTTTGGGCAGGTGTTAGGATACCCGTGGGCCTTTGGATCCCGGCCCGGGACAGCAGTAGAGGGGGATTTAGTGGGCCCGGCCCAGCTGATGGGGGTTCGAAAGGGTTACAATGCTTGATGGGCCTTGTAACGGACGGGCCGGCCCGCCCTCGCGCACAGCCGAAGAAGAGAGCGAGATTGTGCGCGCGGCCGCGACATGTCCATGCGTCGCGTCCGCGTCTCCTTGGTCGGCCGGCGGAGGCGAGACAGCAGCGCAGCGCAGAGCAAAGGGCACATGCGTGTGTGCTAGGCTAGCTAGGAGTACCGGAGTACTAGTACATTGCTAGATCGATGTAGCTGGGCCGACGTGGAGTACATGCATGAATGTATAGGGGAACGGATTGTGCGATAAGAGCTGGCTAAGTGCTATGACGATTACTCATATCTTCTAGTGAATTCATGTCATTCGTAAACAAACAAATCCTCATATTTCTTGGGTCAGCTGCGAATTCATGATATATCCCATCGATATTCTTCCATTGCATCGAATCCGTAGGGTGCCATAGCATATTGTCGACCTTTCGATCTATTGAGTGCCAATGATCTAACTCCGTTTTCTTTAGATTGAAAAAAATTTGCTTGAATTGATCGACATTAGAAAGATATCACAAAACCTTTGCGGGCCCATCTCTCTTTGACTTTTTTTCTTCTTCAGAACTGATCTTTCGCTTTTATTGAGAAGCATTACATACAGGACATGCATCCAAGTCGGCGTATTCTTTGTAGAACAGTATGCAGTCAATTGGACATGCGTGAATCCTTCGGACCTCTAATGTCATATGTCGTCTTGGGCAATGTGTTCTCCTCTGAAAGCAAGTCCTTCAACAATTCAAGTTGTTATGTGAAATTTTTGTCTATCCATCCATTACTTGCTTTAAGCTTCATCAGATCCAAGGTCGCAGATAACTTCGTGTGCTTCGCTACACATTCGGCGTACAGAGATGTCTTGGAATCACTCACCAGCCTGGTAAACTTCACATAGTCTCTCTCATTGTAAGATGGGTCTTCAACATCACACAACATTGCTTCAGGAGTATCGTTATCAACATACACCTGATCACCATCCAATGGGGAAGGGACAAACATATCATCTTCGTGTGGTTCCTCGTTCAGACCATCATCCGCTTCATCTTCAATATTCTCTAGCTCTTGTTCTTCATGTTTGGTCCAACATATGTAACCCTTTATGAATCCTTGACAGATCAGATGCGTGTGAATTCATGCACTACTTTCAAACATCTTCCCATTCCTACAATCAAAGCATGGACAAGTTGTGTATTGATTGTTCCTTCTGTTCTTGTCTTGGTCTGCATCATTTATAAATCAGTAACACCCCTTCTAAACTCTACGCTCACTCGATCACTTTCATACATCCAACTTCTATCCATCTACAAATTGTGACAAAAAATTAGATATAATATCAGTAACTATATGTCATACGGAAATTGTAATTGTAATTTATTTATTATTACCTAGGGAGCTTCTTGTATTTTTTTCCTTCAAATAAAAAGTAAAAATTCGCCTCTATGGTCCTTCCTCTCAAAATGTGAATAATACACTTGGTTGGAATAACGATTCCTCTAAGGTCTTCGGGTATTTATAGTTTATGCTATCAGTAATGAGCCACAACTAGACCTCGTCAAAGATAAAACCTCATCGATGACGGACTTCACAGTCATCTATGTTGGACGGTGATACCGGGCCCATCACCAATAACCATCATCGTTTACGAGGTTTTGTTACGACCCATCACGATTACCTTTGATGGGCCGCAACCAAACCCATCGCTGATGATGGTCCTCGGTGATGGGGCCGATCCCGAGGACTCAGATAATGCCTCCCTTGGTGCCTCTGTGACGAGGCTTTCTGTGGCTCGACAAAGAAGAGTACCTTAGTAACGGGCCGACGTCTTCGTCACAGATGGTCCGATTTGAAAGCCTGGTTCTATACTAGTGTCAAATGCAATTGTATCTTTTCAATGTATGCTGACACCTCGTGAAACTTCTCATTGTCTTCACCATGGCATTCTAAGTCTAGGTGGCAGCTAGAGGCAGACGCCAAAAACACGTATTGTTCATTTCCTAACTAAAAGACGGACGATCCTTCAAACATAATCTCGTAAGTGTAAAACTAGGGATTGGGATCGGGTGCAGTCCCAACTATAACTGCACATTAGGGACTGCAAAAGATCTTGTTTCAATGGAAGGTCCAGATTAAATGCTATATTAGCTTTATAATAATAATTTGAGTAAATTGCACTTTGGGTCATCTTTTATTATCCAAGTTTCACTTTGGACCACCCTTAAACCTATCTTTTCATTTTGGATCGGATAAATTCGTCATTGTTATGGTTTGGACCATCCCGAACAATTTTTTCAATACACATCAATGACTTTAAACACATCGGCTTTGGTATATATGGACCATACATAGAGGGGTTCGCCCGTATACCAGAGCCGATGTGTTTAAGGTCATTAATGTGTGCTGAAAAAATCGTTCGGGATGGTTCAAACCGTAACAATGATGAATTTATCCGGTCCAAAATGAAAAGATAGGTTTATGGGTGGTTCAAAGTAAAACTTGAATAATAAAATGTGACCCAAAGCATAATTCACTTTAATATTTTTATGCTGGATTGCCGGAATGAACCGTGTCCTATCAAATTTGTGCCTTTGGATTTGTATCCTACAGCCATAGTATGACCGCCTAAGTTGCAGTCATATTAATAACTGCACAGGAACTAAATCCCAAAACTAGTGTTGCCGCCGGCAGTACACAACTAAACAAGTACACGACCGAGATCCCCTTGGTCTCTTCGGGTGCATAAACACTGCTGCTGCAGCAGCAGCAGCTACAGCTGCAGCTGTGCATGCATAGCGACGACGACGACGACGAGCTCGTGATTCTCTCCTTGTGTTTTTGCCTTGTCGTCGTTGTCTCGGCTTGTCCTCGTCTCTCCCACCGGCCGTGTGTGTGGTTGGCACGTGGCCGTCCATCTATCGGCCGCGGCCGGAAAGCGAGCGGTGGCAGATCAGCACGGCGCACGTAGGGGCGCTCTGCTTTTCACGGCTCGGACAGGCAAGGACCCCTCGACCTAGTAATAAAGTTGTTCAAGTTATCAAAAAATATATAGTAGGAGTCGAGTCGCACGTGCTACACATACAAGAGCTCGAGAGATCTGTCCAAAACGCACAGAAGCAACTCCAAGCTGCACGTCTGCCTGTCGGCTGTCTCCGCTGACGTACCGATAACTGATAAGTGCTACAGTAAAGTCCTACATTAACATAAACCGAATGGCTTCTTCCTACTACTATTACGTCTACCTTAACATATAAAAGATTTTACTTGTCTAGTTAATTACACGAAGAAAACACCTTACTCATGTGGAATTGGGCATTTTCGTCGGTCGTGAATCCTCACCTGTAACGGCTAAGGCGACCTGATTATTAATGAGTAAACAGTGATGTGAATAACTCGTCCATACCAAACGTGCGAGTTATCATCACCAACGTAAGACATCTTTTATGGATTTAAACAACAATCCATCACTGATGAGGTTCATCTCCGAGTGAGACATCTATAGCCTGTCACCAATGACTAATCTCTGTAACAAATTATAACTCTGATTTGTCAAAAATAATTCAGTTATCTTAGGTAATAGTGGTTTTTCAGTTTTAGAGGACAAGCATGTTGCACGCAGCTGCGATCTAATTTATTCTGCAGCGTTTCTGTGAGAAGTGGTAGGGATGTTTAATAGTTTTTTCATACCCATCTCATATGCCTGGGATTTATGTACTCCTTTTATTCTAAAATATAAAAAAATTTTGGTAAATATGACACATTCTACTACTATAAATCTGAACATTTTTTTTCTAAATTCGTAATACTAAAATGTATCATATTTATTTAATTTTTTTATATTTTAGGACGAAGAGAATACTTGCATGTGTCAGGTTCCTTTGTTCGTTAGCTTCTGTTTGGTTGCACATACCAATCAGCTTTAATTGCAACACTTTTCGAACAAGGTAACCGAGGAATGCGGCATCGTTATATTGACCTATTATTGTACGTGCATCGATCAGGGCACGGCGAGTTGGCGACTACCTGTTGATAAATTATTTTCTATGTCCTATAGATTAGATTAATCACTTTTATCTAATTGAGATTTTATTTTGGCTTTTGATCATCTGCGTATGTCTTTCCGTTAATTGACCAAGAATTGGTCGTCCTTGGCATTTTAAATCAAATCTGAGAAGCATCCAAAAAGAAAAAAAAAAGTTAGTTTTGAAAGCAGAGGTGGACAGGAGTAGTGCGGCTAGGGCTGCAAATACCCGTTGAAATTGCACTTTAAAACTTGTTTGAAAGAACGCAAAGGCACTGAAAATTACGTATATTTTGAAACCTTTTATTTGAAATTGAAAAATAAAATTTGAATGAACTTTTAATAAATTTGAAACTCATGTTTTTTTAAGAAGCACGCATTCACCTTTGTTGGTCTATTGCCAATCCATGCAAAAAAAAAGTGTGTACTTGCATAAAATTCAAATGTTAGTTTCATATCCAGTGCAAAAAAAGATAATTTTGCAGATTGTGTATTTCTTGCCATTCTAATATTGTTTTATCGGAATGGCTAAATGGCTGGTGACAAATTTTTAGGCCAAAATCATGCAGATTACTGACCTTGGGATTTTCTTTGTGATTCCTGCTCTGACGACCTCAACTCTTCTCCTCCAACTCCGGCGACCCCGACGAAGGCAGTGGAATTAGGGTTTAGGGTCCTGGGTTAGGATGGGGGTGGAGAGGGGAGTGGGGGGAGGGGGAAGAGTGGGGATCGCTGGGCTTAGAGGGATGGCCGTGGAAGGCGGTGGCTCAACGGTGGGTGGTGGACACAGACGGGCGGCGAGGCACCGACGGCAGCGCCGAAGCCAAGGAGATAGAGAAGGACGGTGGGCCGACGTTTGTAACATACCCGAAATTCTAAATTTCAACTTTTGCATCTAAATTATTGAAAATGATTTTTGTGATTTAGAAACATTAAAATTTTCCAACAAAAACCCTGGGCGAGTCTATTAATACTAATTTTGATATACAAATTCGTGATTAATTTAAAACCTTTTTCTTGATAGCTAAAAGAAAGAAAATAAAATATAGTGTGTGCATGTAATTGCATGATGTATTGTTGAGATTTGAGTTTTTTTTCTTGTTTATGGATTTTACTGGCATTGCATATTAGGACTCATGAGCATTAACTTAAAAACTTGAAGCAAATACTTAATGTATATTTACAAGGATATATATATATATATGAAATATATGAAGTTGAGTAACTAAAAGTATAAATCATGCCCAACAACATCATATTAGGTCAAGAATCATCTAAATATAATTTTACAATCATTTAATTATATTTTATAATAGGAAACATATATGTAAAGATAAGCTTAGTGAATATTTAAAAATAATTGGTGCAATATAAAATCATGGGGAAATTCATGTAGATACTATTCAATATATATATCTCACTGGAATTTTGGTATAATTTAGTATGTATATTTGATACCCCAAATAATTAGGTCAAAGCAGTCAAACTATAGTTTAATTCAAAACCCTAATCGGCAAAACGAACATACATCCTATATGTGTATTTTATCACATAACAATGTATATATATTATAATTTATTTAAATACTAATATATTTATCATTAATTAATATATTTTTTCCAGAATTTATTTTGTAGGTTTTGATCTTTTAAAAATTCAAACAAAATTCGGCTGAACTGAATTTCTTTATTTTCCTGAGATTAAAATATAGATTATTTTTGTGTGAAACCAAAGAAAATGGAACCTAGGTATTTTTATCTACCACCAGAAAAATCCACATTATTTTATTTTGCACAGAAATGAAGATATGGAATTTTAAATAAAGGAGAAAGAAAACTAAATGTGGAAAATAGCAAATCCGCCCTACCAGTGATTCCCCAATTCTTCTACCCGCCTCTCTTGCCCTAGCCTCTATTTACACCGCCTGGACCCACATATCAGTCACACAAGCTAGCTCCAACTCGGTGCCAATACTTCTCCACCGCCCTAACACAGAGAGAAGGACAGAGAGGGAAAGGAGCGCGACGCCGGGTGTTCGACGCGTGTCCACCGTCGTGGCAGCCGCCGACGCTCGCCCTTAACCTCTCCAGTGCATCGCCGTCTCTATCATTTGGTTCCTGTGCTGAGAAAACCGAGAGGGAGAGCGCCCAGTGCCCTAGTGCCTTTCCATCCTCCTCGTCGGCCGTGAGAACGACGACCATCGCCGCCGTTCTGGAGCCACGGTAGTCCCACCTCTCCTGTGTTCTATCAACCTCACCAGATGCCGAGTTCATCCCCGTTGATCTTACCTTTTGTCGTGCAGTGCTGACGTCGGAACGCCGCCGTGTTCCCAAGAGCTCCAGAGCGCCGCCGCCTTGACATCATCGGTGTTCGGCCAACCTTGTCCAAGCCGAGCCACGCCGCCGCGCCATCTTCATTAGCTCGATCACAGGAAGACGCCGACCGGAGGAATTGAACCCCGAAGCCGTAGCGAAGGAGATCGGCCATTTCTTCCCCAACTTCGGCCGCCGGACGTCATCGCTGATTCCGTCCTCTCCGGTGAGCCCCACTTCAATTCCTTACTTGGGGAGCATCCTCAGGTGATCCTCTAGCCGTTCCTCACCTCCTCTTAGCGGGTCATAGGCCGAGGAGCGCTATCGCCGTGAAGCCGAAGGTCTACGCCGCCGCCGAGCCATCTACTCCATTGCCGTCGCTGACCAAGCATTGCCGACCGTCGCGGGTGTTTTGGTAAGTCTCCAGGAGGTTTATAGGACCGCATACATGCACTGGTTCGCTCGGGTTCGAGCCGTAGCTCGACTTGCACCTGCAAGCCGAGAGCAACCGCCGCGCGCGTCGTCGTCACCATCGACTCCGACCACCTCAGCCGATGAGAAGACCACCACTAGGCTCGCTAGGAGTCCCTCTTCATTTTCTCTTATAGCCGCCTCGGGAGATCAGCCGTCGTTCGCTGTCGCCGTGCCGCTGCCTCTGCTCCTAGCCGCTAAGCCGCTGACATGCAGGCCCCAGTTAGTTTAGAGCCGAGGGACTCGGTTTAGAAAGAAATTAAAACTTGCAAGGTTTAAACTGTAAAGTTTCTATGTATGACAGATGGGACCAGGACCTAATTGTAAATAAAGGAAACCTTAAGGACTCTTAATAGAAACTGCTTTAGCACGTGTTTTGGAGCTCGTGTTGGTTTCTGCAAACCCTAGGGGTTTTCCTGCAAAACAACCAGTGACTGACCTGTGGACCCAAGGGTTTTTATTTTGAAAATAAAAAAGGAAATGAGTTAATCTTTATCTTTTCAACAGAAAATTACTCCAAACTTGTAAAATTCATATCAGATTAAATGTAACTCCTTTTGAGATGAAACCAACTCCAGTAGGTCTATAAAATTGTGAACTTTAATATGGTGTATTAAAATCCTATGCTTACAGTAAGATATTTATTTCTAAAATTCAAATATGGAATAGTTAACATAAGACTTGTAAAATTTGTAGAAAATTCAATTATAATCCAAATTTAGTGAACCAAATTTCTATGTATTTCTTAATTTGTGTTCTTTATGTTTATAAAATAAAGTTTTCCCAAATTATGTATAGAAAATGTGATTTTAATTGTGAATAACATAAAGACATTTATTTTTCACCTAGGGCTTATTTAATCCCTAGAAAATTACTAGTTAATCCCAAAATTATGAATCCACTGCTATTCACCTTAGAAATATGTACCATTTGACCTGGATAAAAGGAATTTGACAAAACTACCTCCTAAAACAAGTTTAAGCTATTAACTAATTCTCTTTTTTGTTGAACTCGTAAAATTCATAACTTTCAAAATAGCAATGATAAAATGAAAATTTCTTCACATAAATTCATTTTATGACGTGACTAGCCCACTGTGAGGAATTCATGCATTTTTAGAGCATTTTGGATTTTTCGCCTTATTTGGATGTTTATTTCTTCCGTACGTTATGATTAATTAGATTCTGACGTTCCGGAGTACGTGGAGCAGGAACCTGAGTCTGAGTGTGATTTCTCACAGCAGCAAGCAAGCATCTAAGCATACAGAATCCCTATTTTGCTAAAATGATTTGATTGCAAAATGATATATATGCATGTGTTGATTTACTACAAACATATCGGTAATGGTTAGTTTTGAGTATACCTAATTGCTGCATATCCTTCCTTGTTTCGTTGTTGCTATTTATCCTTGTAACCTCGGGATAGAAGTATTTGGGAATGTTTTATTGTTTCACCGATGCTTAGCCGTGCGTAGGTCTATTAGTGTTGAAAATCGATAGATGGAGCTATCGATTGAACTTATTCACTATTTGCGATTTATGGGCATAAAATTTGACTACTTTCACTAAATGATTCATATGGAAAATATGCTTTAACTTGGACGAGTGATAGGGCGATGAAGGGATGGTGGTTTTCCCTGATGCAAGTAGCCTCGTCTGGGTTGTTAAGGACCGAACATGTTGACATCTATTCAAGCACTTTACGTACTACCACACGCCGGTATGGGACGGCTTGACTTAGTACTACGTTGCACTGTGATCATCTACGCTATGTTGGTCATTCGTGAGGATGGTTGTTCCTTTGGAGTGCCCAGGTGTGCCTGATTTTGGCAAGGGGTTTCTCCCGCGATGGTGAGCCCGCTTTAGCCACATCACACACGCACGTGGCTAAGTCGTCGGGGGCCCAGGCGTAGTTTACATGGTTGGGGTGTGACTAGAAAAGGGCATGTTATGAACTTGTATCACTTGTGGGTAACACCTGTATGCGTGTGAAGCATTTGATCCTTATTCATTTTGTGTGGGTAAATATGTACCCCTCTGATCAGAGTAAAACTATTCGAATAGCCATGTCCACGGTTACAGGACGACCGCTTGATGTGTTAGTCAGTCTACATTAGCATCAAACTGGGTTAAATGGGTTGGTTAGGCTTGGATATGAAATGGTTATGTTTGCAAGCCATAGTTGGACAATGGTAGTCCATGGATGGTGATGAGAGCATGGGTTGTGTTTATACATGGACGATGATGAGAGCACGAGTGGTGCTTATACATGGATGGTGATGAGAGCACGGGTTGTGCTTATTTGTGATTAAATTTCAGATTATGCTAAGTTAGAAACTCTATATTTGCAACTTGTGATTTGCTCAACTAAATTGGCTTTTATGCAAAACTTGAACCCTTATACCCTCTTTTAAGATAGAAGCTTGCATACTCCTTTGTTCTATGTATATATATTAATGAGTAAGTCTTGCAAGTACATTCTTGTACTTAACCCGATGTCTGCAACTTTCAGACCAGGATGCTGGTGAACTTGATTGTTCTTACTACCCTACCGAGGGCGGTGAGGGTAGTGAGTAGCCTTTTCAGCTTGACTCTTGCCCCGGTTGGTTGCCCTTGTGGGATGGTTGGCAAACCACGGGTCTTACTTTTGTTTATGTGAACTTATAAAACTTCCGCTGCTATAGTTTGTGTTGTATGATGGGTTGTTGAATCCCATTATAATATATGTATCTTGTTGTTCTGTTATCCATGTTTATGCATTTGTGATGGTTATCAATTGCTTGCGATGAAAGTGCAAGGCTAGTCATTTTTCCTGGGGACTAGCTAAGCACGAGTATGAATTTTGAGCAATGGAGATGTTGTAGAGCTCTTACAATTTGAGTCAAGTCTCCTGAGATGTGTAACACATCTGGTCGCCGCCTTCGTGTGGTTTGACGGGCACGTCTCAGGCTGAAGTTGACTGGCATGCGGAGTCCCAGCAATATCTCCTTTGCTCATTATTCGGCATTATGGATTTTATACCGAATATTGTAAATTTTGTGATCATGGGCACATTGAGGTATGAGTGGCTATTTATGCGTGTATGGATCCCACTCATCCAAAATTATGTGGTGGTCACAAAATGTATTAGACGGTATAATTTCCGGGTGCCCAAAACGTTGGCGATAGGGGCAAACCAGATCTTGTAGTTAGGAGACGGCGGCTGGTGGTGACGGATCTGACGCAGGGGAGCCACCGAAGATGGGGAAGACGGCAGGACGGGGCACTCGCGCCGTTGGTTGGGGAAGAGAGGGGGAGGGGGGCTCGCCGGCACCGTTGACCCCTTCCGGCGAGGCCAAGTGACGGCACGTGGGGCGGCGGCAGAGGCAACGCACGAGCTCATGAGAGGCGGTAGCGGCGACACTGGAATGACGCAGGAGGGAGGGGTTAGGGTTAGAAATATTACGCATGAATCTTAAAATGATCCAACAGTCTAGCATTCACATGATTTGTGAGGTGTTTTTTTGTCAAATGTCATCTAGACAGTCCTTGTTTTATAACTGAAAATTGTTCTTTGGTGAGGAGACTTATCACTTTAGGATAATGCGCTAATTAAGGGCAATATGATCATTTTGAGAAATTTTAGAGGCCCAGCGATGGTCATCTAGATAGAACTCAAGGACATAAAAAAAATCGACAGCACTCTTTAGCACAAAACGATTGAATGGAAACCCCGGATTCATGATGAATTTTTGTCCTATTTTCATATCGTGATTTTTTTCTTCTATTAAACATCAATTTAACTGGTTAAGATTTATGATGGTCTTAAGATGAGGTCCTCGGGTGGCCCAGCTTACCCTCAAGCTTTTTCTCACAAGCACCTATGCCTGCAATGGTTGATGTTACCCAAAAAATGGTAACGTTAAGTTCTAAGTAACCGTGTATTTACTTAGTTGAAAAAAAATCCAGAGACAATATTTGCCGATAGGCGTGCTGCCTATACCTACCGCAGCCTTTTCTATATATCCTTTGTTGTTTCCTACAAGATATTCCATCCGTTCAGAAATAATCATCGGTTTCAACTTTGAGTTCTCCTATTTTGATCAAGAACATTTTTTTAATAACCTAACTATTCAGCATCAATATTATTAATTAAATTTGTTGTGGTAAGAAATTTACTAATATGTTACATTAAAAAATGTTCGGTTTAACATATCATTTTAAAAATAAGCATGTGAAAGTTCATCTCTCCCTGATCAAAATTAACAAATATCTGTGAATAGAAGAGTATCTAAGCAGCTCTTATTAGTAATCCAAATAATACCCTCTTCTAGCATGTTTTTGCTTGCCACCACTGTATGGGTCCTTTTTCAGCTAAGATTTGTCAAATTTACAACGAACGAATTCATCAATGGATTTCAAGTCGGAAAATCTACATTGTCCACGCATTTTTCCTGGTCCGCAATCGAAAGCGAGGTGGCAGCCACCACATGCATCAGCAGCGCATTAGTACGCCATAAAAGGACATTTCTTGGCTTTTCCTCCAAAGGTAGTTCATAATCCACAGCATTGTTTTATTCTCGCTTAATTTCTACCTTTTGGAAGATCTTATGTACTGCCCATCAGTTTGTTGTCTCTTTCACAAAATTTGTCAGATGGCATTGTTCTTAATTTGACGTTGTTCCTCGTCAGAAGGTTTGATTTCATATCTTAATTTTTGTAGTCAGATTTTTTTTCCTGAAATCAAACTCCGAATTTCATTGTAACCATGTTTAAGAAAGCTAGTCCAGTATATTGCAGGTAGCTATCGCAAAAGCTGTGCTTGATGGCATTCTTTAGTTTTGAAAAATAAAATGTGTGCATGGTAGTTCATACTGAAATTATGGGCTTCTGGACCTTAAACTTGTCCCGAGATAATATATGGTTCTATAAAATTATAAAAGATATATTTTGTTTTCTAATCTTGATTTAGTGTATCACGTGAGGTCAGATTGTAGTTGGCAGGGCCAAAGCGCTGACATGCCCATCCACCATGGTGGAACTTTTCATTTTAGCACCATATATATGACTCTGATTTGGTGCCTACATCTATATGTCAGTACGTGTCATAGAGGGTTCAAATTATTTTTTCTTGCAAGTGAGGTCTGCTCCATCTGTCTCACAAAATCTCCACTCATAAAATCCCTATGCAATTTTAGAACAAAAAGCAAAAGACTAAAGTACTCTTAATGAAAGTACCCAACCATTAGCTATAAGTAAAATAATACAAGTTGGATTAGTACTAGTACATTGTTGCTGCAGGCATTAAGTAAGTGTTCAACATACAAAAACAGAGGCAACCACTAGAGCGCCAAATAATTTGAATGAAACAAGTGGGTGGAGACACCACTTCATTGGCGGCAAGCAATACAAATATCTCTCTAGTAAACCTCATTACAACAAACCCTATACAAGTTTGAAATGAATCACAATCACAAGTTTTCCTTCCATTTTATCACTTCATGAGTCTGCAAAAACATCTTCATGGTTTTAGATCTAAATATACCATTAGACGAGGAAGATGAACAAGTACCTGATCTCAATGAAACAGTGGCTGGAGAAGATGGAATGCATGTTGGTCAGAACAATGATCAGCTTGGAGGTGATGTCTAGGAAGGTGCCAACTATGTGCTTCCTTTTGATCTCAATCTTGATACACCTAGCCATCAAGGAGAAATGCATCCAAGTAACCTTGCAAACATTAATATAAAATGATTGATCTTTGTAGCACTGACTAGCATAAATCACTCAAAATCTTTGCCAACTCTTTGAAAAGATGATCGGTAACATGCGCATTGATGCAACCACTATATTCTTAGAACAAAATCAATCTTTGATAGCTTTGAGGAAATGGTTAGGACTTGATTTTTTTTCTTTGTTCTTCACCGACTCAATTCTGTCAATGAGTTGGGCATAAGGAAGTTCGTTCCCTTCCATAATATCACATGTTATATATTTAGCTAGCTACAACTAATTAAATACTGCTCACATGATGCTTATCTCCTATCTACAATCAATCCTGATATGCTATATTCTAAACAGGAGAAATCAGAAAGCAAGACCAGTATTTTCATTTGTGTACTAGAATTAAAAAAACAAACAATTTCTATATCTTCTTTCTAATGTCATAGTTTCAGCTACTACTATATAACAAAGTTAGGTTGCACCTCCAATACAGTACACAAAGAGATCTGAACTTCAGCACCAAAGTTTCTACAAAATCAAGAAATTCATTCAAGTATGGCCCTCATATCACTATACTAGTAAAATAACCAGTGGTTCTCATGGACTGCAGCACAAGCACCTTTCGATAAAATCACAGTCAGAAGTTTTGAAAAGAAATGTATAACACAAGTGGGAAAAAAGAATCACAAGCACTTTCATTAGTATATTTACTACTGAGATGGACATGCCTTTGACCAACTAAACATTTATCCTACAAAAAGACATCATAATTTATCAGCACAATAAAGATGAAACCATGGATCAATATATAATGATCTCCATGTCAAATTTGACGCCCTCTATTAAAAAACATGGTAAAGGGTAGAATAATAAAGTAGGTACACAGAAAAACTAAATTTCAGATGAGTATAAAGTTGGTACCTTGATTATGGTTTTCAAATCTCATAATCTCCTTTGCTAATGTTGTGCTGCACAAAGGAACATATATTAATCATTGGTTCCATTAGCTATATAACATAACATATTAGTTATTAATAGAAGTATTTTGGCTATATTGGAAATAGTATAAACATTATTCCTTTTAGTCACACACATCCAGCAAGGCAAATATCCATGGTATGTCAAATAGGAAGTATCACCACTAATGACTAGTTTCAGGAATGGAATGTGTGAGCTATCAAAGTATAATGGTCCATAATTAATTTTTTTGTACAATCTAAATAAATAGCATCAATAGTATTGTACTTGAAAAAAATATTGCTATTTGACATGGTACTCACATGGTAATTGTTATTGTAGACAATGCCGATGCAATGGATCAAGTTCTGCAACTTTATGGAGGTCACAACTATAATGCATTTCCTTTTGATCTCAACTTTGATGCCTATGAGAAACACTTACAAATGCAAGCAGGTAAGCCTTTTTAGCTGACATGAATAACAAACTTACTAAAAATGGTAAAATGTGGTTTTACTCAAAGTATCACTAAAGAATAAGATTAGTTAACTGAAACAATGTTTTTAATTAGCAGATAGTAATATTACATCATGCCAACTACCTAGAATAATCTAGCCATGGCATTGGTTGCATTAGTTGCAGTAATATTATGTTTTTGTTTTTGTCCTTCTAAAATTTGATATGTATGATTAAATCATATTACAAAGAAAACCACATGGTGAGCTTAACAATTTGTGCAAGAACTTTATCATCCACATGACCACTTATTATGGAGATCTCATTTCAGTTTTGTCTACTAGGATTGTTTAGTATAAGTCAAACTATATAATGCATGATCATGTATACAGCAAGAATATGCATGTTGTATCAGCCATAATTTTGCAAGCATGTTGATCTATAACAATAAAATATCCACCATCTAAATTGGTACAGACGACTCACCTGGTAATTGTTGTTGTAGACATGTTGGAGTATGGTTTGTATGCCGATGCTGTGAGAATTGTTTTCGAACAAAAGGAGTTGGATTATTCAGATAAGGAAGATGAACATCCAAACAAAAATTTGACCGATATACAAAAGCAAGCGATATATGTAGCATTGGTTGGGAAAACTACCAATGGAATCCTAAGGAAAAGGGTTGCAACTGAAATTGTAGAAATGTTTAATGTTAAAAGGGGTAGAGTGCAAGATATTTGAATAAGAATGAAGCAATGCCGTGCCTAGGGAATACCAATTGATGTAAGCTCTAGAAAGAAAAAGAATGAAATCAACCTATCAGATGTTGCTAATGTTCCCTTGCAACTAAAGAGTGCACCTTTATGGTCATTTGCATCAGCCGCAGGTGTACCAAAGAACACGCTGCATAACATGTTGAAAGAAGGGTTGCTAAGAGGTCACTCGAACACACTAAAGCCATTGTTGAAGGAAGAGAACAAATGATCAAGGCTACGTGGTGTCTTTCCATGTTAGATCGGCATACTTTGCCAAATGAACTAAAGTTTGTTGATATGCGCAATATTGTGCACATCGATGAAAAATGATTCAATACCACTAAAAAGACAAGAAATTTTTACATGGTCCATTGGGAGGATGATCCATACAGACCTATGCAAAACAAGAATTCTATTGATAAAGTGATGTTCTACTTATGAACCAACACAAAGGACAAGTCAAAACAGGCCAAGGGGGACTCTAGTCACTAAGACAATTAAGGTTGATCAAGATACTATAAGGTCATTTCTAATTGCTAAAGTCCTATCAGCTATTATATCAAGTTGGCCTCGAGAAGATGCACACAACACTATCTGGATTCAGCAAGACAATGCTCCCTCTCATGTTCCAGTGGATGATCCTCAATTTGCTTGTGCGGTATCCCAAACAGGGTTTGCCATCCGCCTCATGCATCAACGTCCTAATTCCCCATATATGAATGCACTAGATCTTGGGTTCTTTGCGTCTCTACAATCATTAACATATAGAAGGATATCTAGGAATATGGATGAGCTAATAGATACTATTGAGTAGGAATTTCAGGCTTATGATGTGTTGACGCAAAATCTATCCCGTCGAGTGTGCCAAAAGATGCGTTGACGTAGATCCTGCGTGTGGCACACGAAGGCCTAGGAGATCTGCTTAGCTCCAGTGCAGGTCCTAAAACTGATGAGATGCGGGCGTGCCAGTCAGTTTGATCCTGCAACTGACAAGATATATAAACAACAGATTAAAGAGTCGATCGGCTGACAAGCCGATGGAGTAATTCCAGCCGATGCCGATACTAGCCGATGTCGATAGAGTTTTGAACAATCGGCTATATGTCCAATGTTGATTCTGACATTTGATGTAAATAATGATATAAAGACAATCGGCCGATGATAATGCAATAAAACAATAATATAATCCAATATAAACCAATCAGCTAATAGTGATATGATAGAATAAGCGCTGATCCGAAGGTTAAAGCATACATCGGCTGGAAATCCTATGTCATTAAATCCAAACAATTAGATAATCAATGAAACCTTTGTTGTCATCGGCTAAATCCAACTCGTATGTAATCCTTATGAGCCGATGCAACGTCTAGATAACTCATCGGCTGAAAACCCGATGAAACCCTTATTGGCAATCAAAAAGCAAGCTAGAGATTATGGTTCTAAACATGACTAGGACTGATGCAGCGCAAAGTATGAAAAAAAACATAATATCTAGACAATCAAGCCTTTGACTGATTTTTAGGGTGGTAGATACCTTAGCTAATCTAGATCGACAAAACAATTTAGCCGATACCGGCAAAACCCTAGAAAAGATCTGACCGATACAAATAAATTGAATGATCGACTTAAATTAACTAAGATATATGATAAATAGGTAGGGCTGGCAGAACGTAGGGCTTACCTCTTCACCGGAGATCCAAAGCCGATGCAGCCCCGCGTCAGGTGTCAAGTTTCGCCGATTGATAAGTAAAAACCTCGGGAAAGAGGATGGCGATGCGTCGAAAGTTGTATATTGATCGAGAGATAGATTACATAGACCTCGGGTGTACATATTTATATCCATGGGTAGATACTAGGCGTTCCACCCCCCCTCTCAGTGCGCGCCACGTAGCCGCGCCGCGCGGGGGAAAGGGCGCACGACCAATTGCGAATTAGGGATTTCGGCTAACTATCTCAGCTTCAAACACCTTTATTGCCAATGATCACTACCACTCTAATCGCCTTCTCTCCGATTCAAGTGGTGTCATGGTGAAATTCAATTTTGGGGTTATTGTAGCGGAGGGAACTAAATAAAAAGCTTCTACCACGATGGAACTGACACGTGGTACATTAAACCAAGATTATATGACTACATGTGAGTTTTGCAAATTCATGACACATATGACATAAAAGTACAAGTTTAACAACCACCTGTGTATTTTACTTTTTTAAAACTTTGTAGAGTAAATTTCAAAAAATACAAATATATTTATCAAACACTCGTAAAACTATAGATTTAAGATGATGTATCATAAAACTATATATTTAGAGTATCAAAAAACTACAAATTTAATTACAAAGTTATCAGAGAACTATAAGTTTAGAGTTAATTTAATCATAAAACTTGACATTTATAACTCAGACATAACATTAGTTGTAAGGATTTAAACCCTAAAATTGGTTGTTTAGTGATAATTTTATTATTAAATATGTAGTTTTAGATACTTAGACTTAATCCTATAATTTTGTAATAAATTTATTGTTAAATCTGTAGTTTTGTAAAATTTACTTAACTTTGCACATTAGTATATTTCTAAATATTTAATTGAAATATAAAATATCATATGCTTATAGTTTTATCGTGTTCATAAATAGTGGCAAAGTTCCATTCTAAAAACACCCGGATGCTAATGATATATTTTTGTGATTGGAGAGAGAATAGGCTAGCTAATACTGACTCCGTTTGATCAAATTTATAGAAAAATTTAATATCATTTAAAATATTAAATTAGTTTCATTCAATCTAATATTAAATATATTTTAATAATATATTTATTTTGGGTTGAAAATACTACTATATTTTTCTATAAATTTGATCAAATTTAAAAAAATTTTAATAGAAAAAAAAGTCAAATGACTTATAATATGAAACGGAGAAAGTAGTACTAGTAGCTATATATGGCAAATAGCGGAGAGAGTCTGACCGTCATTGTGTAATATTTGGCTGGGTGAAAAACGATTTGTACTTTCTATATAATTTATACCCACTAGCAATTATTGAAAGCTAAAGCTCAACATGTAAGTATGTCACCTCATCACCCATTAGCAATTAGCATCTTAAATTTCATATAAGTATGACACATCATCTTCTCCTCCATATCATTTTTACAACATTTTAACATTTATCATTTGTACAATATTTCATATATATCCATCCATCAATTCCGCAGCAAATCATGGGGTATCAGTGTAGATATTTGTAGCTGGCATAGGTGAGCGTCAATTTTGGCACGAGGTAATGATGATGTGGATCTAGGGCAATGATGATGCCCGGCCTCATATCCACAATGAAGCCCTTTCTACATCTCCTCTTTGCTGAAATTGAGATTACGACAATGATTTCAAGAAATCATTTTTCCTCCGATGACGAAGATTTATGTATCTTTGTAGGTTCTTAATACATTAGATCCAAGGTTTTAATTAAGGCCGTAGCACAAGAATCACATAAGAAATTAACCGGAGCCATGAAACTCTGCTGTTCCCAACATGATCCAAGTAATTTTAGTATAAGAAAACATCTAGACTTTAAGACACTATATCAATCATCTAAGTGAAAGACTATAACAAAAGTAGTTGATTTCGGACCCGACAACGCTAGACAACCGTCGAGGTTCGCCAGCGTATAGCAATAGAACCGTACCATTAGTGTCGAATTATACTAACGTTTGATATCAGGTGTTGAAGGATATATAGTAGCAGATGTTAGTATCATGGACTTCGCATTGGTTTTAAAACCATTTTTTTTGTTCCACCACTGTACTAAAGCAAACCTTGCTTGTGGTTTATGTTTACAGGCAGGTAGCCGTCGTCTGATGTTACATTGAGATGAAAAATAGCCTCCCTGGTCACTCCACAACGATTGAATTCGCCTTGCAGTATAGTTATATCCTCGGAGGAACAAAGTGGCACTAGACAGAGATCCATCAAGCCCAATAATTAGGAGGCACTCACCGACTTTCCCACAAAGCATCATGTCTTATTCAAAAGAGACGCCTCTCATCCCATTAAGTTAATTTCCCTTCTGCCCACAGAATCCGAAGTCCTACGTCGCATGTGCACCACACGTCGCCGGGAAGAATCACAAACAAGCCAATATATATCACACTGACAATAGTGCAGGAACCACCATATATCCAAGCAGCCAGCCAGCTAGCAGTTTGGCTACTGTGCAACCCCGGATTAATTGTTCTCGGAGCATGGATTAGCTCTTAACACCTGACTATAGTTAATGTAATGTAAAGCTTTCGATGACTATACTTGCAATGTTCCATTTTCAAATAGTAGTTACCTGCACGTACATGCACTGGTCAAGTCTATATATTAACGGATCAGACTCATATAATTAAAAAGAGATATGATGGTTAATTTTCACGTGATGCGTGTTGGGATGAGAGAATTGAAAAAAGAGCAACATCGTTTTTAAGATAGTTGAGATAAACATCTCTATCTATATATTTCATTTTCCCTCCATTCAGTTACATTGAAAAATACTTATATTTTAGAATATATGAGCAATTGAAAAATACTAATATTTTATTTTAGAATATATGAGCAGGCTGATGCTAGAAGCTGAGCTAGAATCTGTGTCCTGTGAAATTTTCGTGAAACTCCATACATTGTTCGTTCGCGTCTCCTTCGTCGTGCCCGAACCCTTACTCTACCATATCCACTAACCAAAGTAACAAAGTAAAAAAAACACCCCAAAGGTTAACTAACACTAATCTTTTAATCCATTGCAGCATCAAACGCCGTGCATGAGTTGCCCCGAAATCGCATCAACCGCCGCCCTGAAGGACCTCACCATTTGAGTAAGCAGGTGTCACCGCTAACCAATTCGCTCATCTGATTAATTAAGTGGCGATCTCCATGTGAACCCGGCAAGAGGCAACGGCGATTAAAGTAAAAAAAAAACTGAGGAGAAGGAAACAAACGACCAAACTTGCACACACGGCCTCCAGGTCCATGTCAGTGTAAGTGGGGTCACCCCGAGCGGCTGTTTGTACTCACATACCCCTTCGTCTTCAAATAATTTAATTCTAGCTATAAATCAAAACAAACATGTATTTAGTTTTATATAGTTAGTATTGAATTTTTTTGACGTAGTACTAACTATCAACAAAATCTTTATCAATAAATAAATTTTTAATGTTATCATATAGATTAAAGACAATATTTTTACAACCAACAATAATTACAGATATAGTTACAATCTCATCATTTGGCTTACGCCATTTTCAGCGGAGAGTTTCATTTTATGGTTTCTAAGAGTGTTACGTAATCTAAAAAAGGTTTGGTTGATGAATGAAACAAATGTCTCCACTGCACAGTTTCATTTCGTAGTTTCATATGCTACCCATAGCATTTAATTATTGAATGGTGTTGTGAAACTATTTGATCATAATAGGGTTTCATTTCGATTTTCAAGATTAAGATGAATGATTTAGTTATAATCTGTTTCATTTTATTTCTAAGGTACAGGTAAGTGTGCAAACCAAATTTTATTTAGATAAAACTTATTCATTCTCTCTTTTCGTAAACTTTATGATATGTTATCAGTTTAACTTATGTATCATCTTATTTATTGAGATTGAACTCTTGTAAAACCTATACTGGGAATGGCTACATATTCATTATAAAGAATGCAGCTTATTGACGATTAAAAAAGAATTTACAGGTAAAAATTTTACGTACGTGTTCTTAGCTATTTAAAAATAAATATTGAAAAATAAACATGATAAAAAAATCTTAAAATTACTCTAAATTAAGTATTAAAATTTAAATGTTCGTTTATGCTTATATAAGTTGAAGACTATAAACGATAGCACTGCCAGTTCAGGTTAAACAATTTGCTGAGTACTACTCAGCAAATTAGTGGCAATGCAAGTACCAGTAGCAATGATACTGTGGTAGTCAGTGAGTTGCCCTTGTCCGTACTTTCTAGAGAGATCATGGGATTAGGAGCAATACACGAGGGGTTGATATAATTTGCCAAGTCCTTGTGCTTGCTGACTAGGCATTGTGTCGTATCTGTCTTAATATATTTGTTACGGACAAACGCTTGCTAATGACTTGTGATCAGCCAAGCTGTTCTTGCTTGCGCAATCTATGGCTCCTTGTCAGGCATGGCACTGCAAACTGATTTTTTTTTTAAAAAAATCTCGTAGAATCCATGATTGTTTTAACACAGGCAGTTGAGCATTGCCGTTACCTGCATGATCACCTTGCATTCGATTGGTTTCAGACATCGGGAAAAAGAAATCTAATATTAGTTCTGCATTGAGATTTGCAAATATGAAAATAATGAGGGTATAGTTAGTGGTGCCATTTGCAAGAAAATTTAGTTACAGAAACTTAATTACCAGACTAATCCTTCTCCAAATCTCTTATGAGGATGAAATTTTCACATGATATCATGCTGCATTACACAAGATTCTATCCAAAACTCGGATGCTACGACAATATACTACTACTAAGCATTTGAAAGGAAAAAAAGCCAAACAGAAGAGATGGGGAGAAAGAAACTACCAGTTTTTTCCTCCAAATTCTTCCTTCTCCCTGTATCTCTCTTCGTCTTCTTTCTTATCGGCTGTTTTGCGGTTAAACCCTCGGATTGTTGGAAATCGCACGCGTCGCCCTAGTCGCTGCCCACCGCGGCGGCGGCGGCGGCGTGGCCGCGGCGGAGCATGTCGCGGTGGCGGAGGTAGGAGTCGATGCGCTGCAGCTTCAGCTGGTGGCGGAAGTTGTTGATGAAGTCATCGGCGCGCGCGTCCACCTCGCCGGCGCCGGCGTCGTCGTCCATCTCCGGCTCACCCGCCTCGCCGTCCGACTCCTCCGGCTCCGAGTCGTCCGCCACGCGGAGCCACACGCGCGGCGGCTCCCTCGTCGTCGCCGGGAGCCGCGCCTCCACCGCCGCCTCGCGTTCCTCCTCCTCCTTCTTCTCGGCCTCGAAGTGCGCGAACGCCGACCGGTCGCTGGCCGACTTGCGCAGCCGGGCTGGCAGCCGCGGGAGCTCCGCTGCCGCTGCCGCCTCCGACCTGCTCCTCTCCACGTGCGCCGCCTGCGCGTGCTCCTCCTCCTCCTCGCGCTCGCGCTCGCGTTCGCGTTCGCCACCCACCTCGTTCACCACCGCCTTCGCCTCCTCGCGGCCGGCCAGATCCAGCACCCCGGCCACCGCCGGCTCGGGAGCAGCAGGAGCGGCGGCGAACCGGCCGGAGAGGTTAAACGACCGGAGCCGGTCGAGCGCCATGGACGGCACGCGGGAGAGCCTCCTATTCTCTCCTCCTCCACCACCACCACCCGCCCAAGCACCAGCGCCATCCCCCTCGCCGCCGCCCGCCGACGACGACGACGCGGCGGCGACCTTGGATGTAACCGCGATGGTGCCGATGACGATGTTGAGGACGACGAACAGAACCGCCGGGGTGAACCACCCGTGGACGGCGCTCCACACCGCCGGGATCACGGCCTCCAGCATTGCGGCGGCGGCGAGTTCTCGAGTGGAGGCGGAGGCGGAAGCGGTGGTGGGGAAGAAGGGGGAGGAGGGAGTGAGCGGTTATTTAAAGGGGGAGAGGGTGGGGTGGTGGGGACGTTTGGCGCACATGGGGGAGATGAGGGTGAGGCGGTGTGATGGGGAATGGGACAAACCAAGGGGGCAGTTTTTTTCTAAGATTTCTCCTCCTTCCCTCTAAAAAAAATATTTCTCCTCCTCCTTTTGTTTTCAATAAATGAGTTTTTATTATTGTCTAAAAAGGATATTTAAGGATGGAGGAGCATGGCGGTTTCCATCTTTCTCCGATGAGTGCGGGGGCTTGTTGTGGACTCGTGATGATGTGGTTTACAAAAAGGGCACAAAACAAAAGTAGATGGATAGTCGCGCGCGGTTCATTTCTATCCATGGAGATGTCTTTTGTTGTCACGGGATGGTGGTGTACTTGGATGGTGAAAAGAAAATTAGTATCTATCGCGTGAGCGGGCATCGGCAAGAGATTCTGGCTTTCAAGTGGTAACGACGGTGTTTTGTTTCAGGAAATTACCTTTGTTGTCTTTTTTTCATGGAGTTAAGTTTTGGCGATATGTACATCTTTTGCCATGTGATAGTACACGTGGATGACAACCCGAGAATTATGTTCCGTGTAAGTGAAATGAGAAAAAAAGAGAGTGACTTTGATTGCAAGAGATGTACAATTGTTTTGGATTTCCCTAATTATCTTTTCTGTATAATGTAAGTTCACGCGATACTTGTGATGACACACGTGGACATCGATGAACTAAAAAGTTTGCTTCTCGCAAGCTGAAATGGGGGAAAAGGAGTGATTGATTTTTTGTTGCTACCATATCCTTTAGGAAAAAATCCGAATTACCCCTCTAAACTATTATGACAATACAAATTATCCTTCTGAACCATAAAACCAGTCATCTTTTACCCTCAATTTTTTATACCGAACGAATTACCCACCTGACTCGCTCTAGAGTGATTTTGGTCCTACGTGACGCACACATGGCAGTCCAGTCAGCATAAAAAATATAAGAAAAGCAGCAGGGTCCACATGTCATACGTGGGCAACAGAGGATGGAGAAGATGACATGTGGGCCCTGCTACTTTTTAAATTTTTTTATGCTGACTGGACTGCCATGTGTGCGCCACGTAGGACTAAAACCGCTCTAGAGCAAGTTAGGGGGGGTAACTCATCTGGTATGAAAAGTTGAGGGTAAAGGATATCTGGTTTTGTGGTTCGAGAGGTAATTCGTACTGCCGCAATAGTTTAGAGGGGTAATTCAGACTTTTCCTATTCTTTATTAGAGACCCTTGCCCTTGTTATATTTCAAAGAGAAGGTGAGTTCACATGGTATCCATCTATCGTTGCTAGGCGACAATACACATGGAAGGTGAACTAGTTAGGATGAGCCCAACGCTCCACTCTATCATCTGCTCTCAAGCCTCCACATCGGAGCCGAACGCGGGCGGCAGTGGGGATCGTGGTCTCGCGACGTCGGGCATGACCTGCAGAGGTTACAGTTTCCTTGATGCGCCTCGGCTTGGAGCCACGATCAGGGCCATGCATGGGGAAGTATGGATCCCCATGACATGCTTGGTCTCAAGAAGAAAGAGAAACAGTGGAGGAGAGGAGAGGAGGGCCTACCAGCTAGGGACCGAGACTACCACCGGCGAGCTCTTCCATGCTGTCAAGTTCTTTCGCACTACGGGCTCGTCCATGCTTGAGCTGCGGTGGCCGTCGGGCATGTCCCTGGAGCTCGAGCTATGGTAACTGCGGGGCTCACGACCGGATTCGACGAACTCGTGGCCAGATCCGGCGAACTCGACCGAAGAGTGGAGAGGCAGAGGTTGAAGAGGAGAGGTGCTGCTGGATGGGGCGGCTTCCGTCTTCCGCCATTGAGAAATCACGGTGGCGCTAGAGGAGGATGGGGCGCGACAATGCTGGATGAGGAGGGGGCGACGACGGCAATGGATGAGTAGAGAGGATCACTTTTTTTTCATCGAAAAACAGCGTTCGGTTCGGTGGGGAGGGGATAAGGTGGGGATGCAGAGAGGGAGAGGGAGGGGGGTTAGGGTAAAAAGTTGTAATATGTGGGTAGTTGACATGTGGGTCCACTATAGTTTAAGGGTGTATATGTACTTTTTGTTGTTGTTATAGGGTCCAAAATACAAAACTACTATCAATTCAATAATAAAAAATATCGCAAGGATTGACACATAAATTACTAGGGGCTAAAATATAAAATGTGTTAAGGGGTGGTCTTCATTGTAGGTAGTGTAGTTTTTGTGTGGTCTTATCCTATATGTGACAGGTTAAGATCATTGGTACAAGTGGTCTCCATTGTATATGTCCTTAGTGCATTCCACAGGCAGGCAGATTGTTGAGAAAATAGCTGTTGCTTTTGGTTATCTCTGCAACTTAAAAGCGTAGCCATCCGTCAGCCCTCCTCTCTGGCCCCATGTCACGCACAAAATGCGCCCTCCCCCTCTCGGAAAAAAAACCATAAGAAAACAAGATCATGCGATTTGGTTAAAGATAACTATTGGATCTCATGTTTTACTCAATCCTCACCCCAGCCTATTCCCAGTCGCATGGGCCCATAAAATAACCATAGCTTATCTATCGCATGGACCCATAAAATAGCCAGTAACCTATCCTAACCCGTTGCAAAGCACGGGGACCTTACTAGTTGGTGAAAAGTTTAGGAGACCATAATGGATGCGAAGGATTTTGGGTTGTGCTTCAAAATTGAAAATTGTGTCTGGTTCACTAGGCCTAAAGATGTGATGAATCTCTCTGTCGCAGTGCTAATAATATGGAGTGCACGGTCCTTGGAAACATGATGTTTTTCAAATGAAAAACAATGGGTTATCTCACAAAATTTTGTTTTACAAAGTAAACTTTGTGGTCGTAGCATTTCCAAAATGGAAAGTTAGTAAGGTTTTATCTCGACAATAGTTGTCCATCATTGGTAACTTGGTAACAATTGAGCCGATAAGTGCACTCCATTAGAAGCTTTGGCTCTTGGTCATTTGTGGTGCTTTTTGGAGATTTTGATGGATGGCAAGGACTTTGAGTTCTTGCATGACTATTTTATGAGTAATTATATTTATGTGAGCAATGCTGAAAATATTAGCATTAATGCAGGGATAGTGGGAAAGGAGATGGTTTTCAAAAGAAAGCAGTGGCGTATTTCACAAAAATTATTTTAGAAAAAAACTTTGTCAGCATAGCACTTCCAAAATGGAAAACCATTCTGTAAAAAAATGGAAATCCATTGAGGTTCATATCGATATCCTTTTGCAACAAATTAACTACATATGTCTTTATGCATGTTTTTTCCTTCTCTTTTATGTATGTACTTGCATATGCTTATTAGCTTGCAATATCTCTACTACTTAAAAAGCATAGTTGTCATCCTCCCACCCCTCTCATGTAGCACACACTCACTAAAAAATGCTTTATAGAGACATTGTTCTAATATTATAGAGACACTTTCCAAATGTCTCAACAGTATATTTTCAAAAATGTCTAATAAGTATCTTATGGTGAATTGTATGTGTAAACAAAGAGACATTTCATAAAATGTCTTTGTCATGTGATATTTTCTAGAGACATTAAATTGTACTACAACTAAATTGTACCACAACCATATCAAACCAATGTGAAAAAAGAGAATAAAATATTTTCTTGCTATTGCCAATCCTTGAACTCAAGATCTCTTAGGCAAATCATTTTTTTTATCTTTAATGCACTAACCAACTCAACCTCATGTCATTATTTGTATGTTTGTGCCTTGTGTTACTTATATATCTAATCTGTTAATATACATTTTCATTATAAGAAGTGTTCCTACAAGGTTTAAAATACCTTTACATATCATGCACCTTTTATAGTACCAAAAGAATGTATCTACAAGATAAAATTTAATATAGTGTGCTGAAAATGTCCCTAAAGCATTTTTAGAGTAAAAATTTTTTAGATAATTTTTAAAGTGTCTTTAAACTATAAAACTCTTGATTTTAGAGGTAATTTGCAAAATGCCTCTACAAAAATGCATCTAAATGAGGTTTTTATGCAGTGTCCCATTTCCCTCGTGCTTAGCGGTTATGAAAAAAATCACGTGCTTTAAGATAGATCCACAGCCAGTCCATTCCCAATGGTATGGGCCTATCATAGTGCTGAGGCATATTACTTGTAAAAGAGAAAAGAGAGGTATAATCCCCGTTCTTTTAAGAATTCCTTTTTTGGGGGGAGGGGGTGGGGGTTAATTTTGTGAGGATTCTATATGAAGAACAGAACTTTTTAGGCGTTGTGTGTGTTTTTTTTAAAAAAAATTGCAGAAGAAGGATTGCAGACAAATTGCCATTTTTATCTGGAATTGATCGTACAGTTGTCACAACTATACTGGCTGGAGATGCAACATGCTCATGACATGGGACACAACAATGATTCTCAACAAGGTGAGGGGGTGGATCTTGAAAGAGAAGCGCTTCTTTGCTAAGATTATGTGAAAAGAAAAAAAAAAGTTTTGTAAGCACTAGAACTTCCAAAATGGAACTTCCAATTACATGGTTGCTATGCAGAACATCTCAATTCTCCCATGGAAATCAAGACAACAGTAGGTACACTAGTAGTTTTGGTTGAGGGCATGTTACCTATACTTATATATAACCTACATTCTTAAAGTTTGTGGTCCATTCACATACATGGAGATAAAGTTGGATGATTTAATTATACTCATTATATATGTATCCCCAGAAATTGTATATACATCCTTGAATAATTAATGAAACGAAAAAAATGTATAGTCATAAATTAAATATCCTTGAACAATAATGAAAAGAAAATGTGTAATGTTTGGTGTGTAACTAGAGTACTTCTATAATAATGGCTATACAAAATTACAGATCTAACATGAAACGCGGTTACCTACCGATTGGGGAGATCATGCACGGCCAACAACCTTGGCAGCTTGTCCCTATGATTAGGACATGCATGAACTATGAGATAACTGACCTTACACTAATATTTCTCTTATGCTATCTCCCGGGTAATTTGTATTCTTTATATTTGTGTTAATTAAATTATCTACACATAGTCAGCGAGATGCTTTTTATTAAAAAAATACAGAGTATATTAAATAATTATAAAATTGACCACAACCATTTTATTTTAAAATAACATTTACATAAGGTCTGTCAACACAGAATAATAATATTCCACATCTTGCAGAGCGTCGCTATAATATATATTGATTAATTCAGGCAGGCATATGCAACAAATATGTGAATGAGTATTGGGCAACGTCTCTTATTCTATTCCTTTATTAAGACTAACCGTATATAGTTTATCAACGATTACAAATACAAATAGATGAAGTTAATTAATTTATTTAACTGGTGAAAAAGATGAGTGGACATATATCTGGAATTCACAGGAATATACATTAGTTAAAGCATACATTTTTTTTCACTGGAAGAATCAATGTTCCTCATTCATATCAGCGGCTGTGGAAAAGTAGTGTACAAGCAGAACGTTTTCTTTTGGTTACTAATGAATGACAGGCTAAACACAAGAAATATGTTGAGAAGGAAAAAAATTTAAGACAGGTTAATTGAATTTATGTCACTATAAATTTTATTTATATGGTTTTGAAATATGACACTATTATTTATCTATTTAAAATCATACAATTACAATTTAACACACATTTAAGATGTACCACTGCTTACTCTTACACTGAAATTTATTTTTTACCAAATTATCCATATCTTCTTCCTTCGTCCTCTTCTTTCTCCACTCCCCTTCCTCCTATCTCTCTCTGGATCTAGAGCTAGACCTGGTCAGCTTGGATCCAACGGAGGCCAGCGGCCGGCGGGCTTGGATCCAACGGCGAGCCGACCAGTAGCAGCAGATGAAACAGGTGTCCTCCTCCGCTCGTCCGTCGGCCGCGGCGAAGCACCGCGCCTGCGACGAGCACGGGAACCTCGACGGCGGTTCGTCCTGTCGCTGGAGACGCAAGTTCGTCGTCGACGTTGTACAGGCAAGGTCGCCGATCGACCTCTTGCTCCCGCTGCTCCGCTGCGCCACCAGTGGTGGTGGTGGTGGCAATGTCGTCGACTCGTCGTCCTCAACTTGCATGACGTGCTCCAGTGATTCGGGTTCGACTTCTTCTGTACGGAGGTGTTCAGCTGGATGAAGACACAGATGAGCAAGATGGAAGTGGCCAGGAGATATAGCTGAAGCGCCGGCGCCGGCGCCGGCCGCACGCTACTTTAAGATCACTTCCGCTGATGTGTTCTTGAAGCTCGTTTTCATACTGATTGTACATAGAACTAGCAACAAATGTAGAGACGGTGTTCTTTCATCTGTGCATTTTTTTCTCTTTCCTCATTTTTTTCTCAAAGTCGATTTGGGTGGTTTCGGCGGCTCATGCGACACGGCGGCCGCACAATGGCACAGCGCCAGCAGCATCGCTTGACTTCTTCGGTGCAGCCCGCCGGGGCCTCTCCACCGCGCTTGCACCGGGAACTCAGATCCAGGGAGAGAATAGGAGGAAAAAGAGTGGAGAGAGGAGAGGATGGAGGAAGAAGACCTGGGTAATTTGATCTAAAAATAAATTTCAATGCATTGAAGGGGTATGTAGTGGTATTTTTTAAATATCTGTTAAATTATAATGATATGACTCCAAATAGATAAATAGTAATGATATATTTTAAAACTACGATGATTATAATGGCATGGATCCAATTAACTTTATTATATTATAATTGTGTGTAAAATAATCTTCAACAAACATCTTCTATTCACTTGTCCTTTACACGAGAATGCTGGAACCTTATTTGCCCAACAAAAAGAATCGACCTCTCATGAGTCCAAGAAGTCAATGAAGACCTTCACTCTACAAGTGCCTTTCTATATGGATTGGGGCATTTGGATCTTTAGAAATAAAAAGATTTTCAGAAACATCAACTCTTCAATTCAAGTCTGCAAAGATAAATTTAGAATGAAATTTGACTTGGTTATTTATAGAGCAAAAGATAGCTATTAACCCCATATTTCGGAATGTCTAGACAACTTTTGATTTTCCCTTAATTATGTACATATGTAGATTGTTTTATTTTTAATGTATCTAAACACTCTAGGAGCATCTTCTACAGTATTTTTTTCCCAGAAAACATAGATTGCTTAACCTAGGTATAAATACATGGACAATTGGGAGATTATGGTGGAAAACATAAAAGAGATATCACTAGCCATTTCGAGTGCGCGCGAACTGAAAAAAAAACATAAGAATTAGAAATAATCTTAATCCATAACCATCCGGGACGAAGCGTTGCAATTCTGTTAATGTCCTTTTCTCTTAAGAATTAGAAATCCATAACCATTTTAGTTGACGTAAGCAGCCGACGCACAAGATGACGGTAGCTAAGCTAAGCTCGATCGTGCAACAACGACGCGTACGGATGCAGGGTCAAACGCTGATTAATTAATGTAGTATGAATATCGGTGGATCACGGTGCCATTAATATATCATTCAGCAGACGTAATCAAGTTCAAAGGACGTTTAAATTTTAATTAATAATTAATTAATTAAACGCTTAACCTCTCTATCAATGGGTCTTTGCAAAACGATTATTGACGCATACAGTCCTCCATTCGTCTCAATATAAATATATTTAGAACCCTTTAAATCAAAGGATCTACGAAAAAAATTTATAAGATTGAAATCTTATAGAAAATTTTCTATTTTGTCCGTTAATTCAAAGGATAGGAGTTTTTCAAATCCTACAAAATTCCTATGAAATAGTTCATTGCATGTAGATTTTGAAAAAAATTTAGCAAGAGGTCTAACCTCTTAAAAAATCATTTGAGTTTATCTCTCTCATTTGATTCCGGTGTTTTTCTACGGTCCAATCAAACGATCATTTTTTATGTTTTACAATTTTACATTTACATTTCGATCAGAATCTTTGTTTTTTCTATTTATCCATTTTTTCATTCCTACGATTCAAAAGAGCCCTTAAAATATAATATGACATATCTTAGGATTATGAATATAGATATCTTCCTATCCAGATTTATTGTCTTATTATGTGTCACATTAGATGTATTTATACTGAGAGAGAGAGAGAGAGGGAGGACGATTTGGCCTTGTTTTGTCCTAGGTTGATTAAATGAGTTGTCAGGATGTGCAGACGGAGGCCTGCTGGTAACTAACTACAGCGGTTAGAGCTTAATTGGCGCGTGCTTGAATTGATCTGATGAGTCAACACGGGCTAACAATTTTTCTTTTATTTTTTTATTACTACTTGGATCTTGATCTCCTTTTGTTTTGTTTTCACCTTCAGCTGATAATTAGTGGCGGTACGTGTCAACGCGTCACGTCACGCGGGTTCGATCCATGATCGAGATAATAACCTCTTTTTAGTACTAGAAAGTACAGTACACCTGAGGTGGCAGGTCTCTAGTGTTCACACCCGGTACCATTTGTTTTGTTAAAAGAAATGGAAAATGGGAGTTAATCATACGCGATACGTGTACACTTATAACGGTTTTATTTAAACAAAAACATTAGGCCACATGGTAATGCACATCTTAACACGCTTCATGAGATATATATATATATATATATATATATATATATATATATATATATATATATATATATATATATNTATAACGGTTTTATTTAAACAAAAACATTAGGCCACATGGTAATGTACATCTTAACACGCTTCATGAGAAACCAACGATATATATATATATATATATATATATATATATCACTCACCCTTAATTACTAATTTTATATCATAATGTACCCTCTCATTTACGTAGTTATTCTTCTTCTAGGGGTTAAAAAAAAGGAAGCAGAATTTAAAACTCTTATGATGATGTTGATATTTAGTTTTTCTTTCCCTCAAAGTAAATGAAATTGCTTATCACTTACTTTCAAATTTCTTTCTACTAGATGATACTCCACACATTTCTAGTTAGAAACTTGTATGAAAAAGTAAGCAATTTGAGAAAATGCATATAATGTGGGTAGCAAGAATGGATAAGAAATTGTACAAATTAAACTGCTCGGCTCAGTACTTATAATGTAATGACATGGCTTCATGCATGAACTCGTTTAACAGTAGTTAATTAGCATGAGACAAATTATACATAAGCATATGATGCTCATCATGGTGCTCCAGAAAATTTATATTATTTCCCGTGGAGTTGCAGATTAGAGATCTCATCGACAAGATAAACTAAGAACTGAAAAAAGAAAATAGATAAGGAAAAGAGTGAATTGTTTCGCCCTTGACGAAAACGTGAAACGAACTCGGCCGGCGACCAACACTGCACCGTGTGAACACCTCCCATGTGGCCAGTGGCCATGTTGATGTTTTTCTAACTTGATGGTTGCCGCGTATCACCTAAGATCTCATACTCCCACGTTCTTCAGGCACTGCACTACAAATGCCTCAGAATCTGTTGCTTTGTTCTTTTTTTCCCCTCAACAATCACTTGCATTTTGGGTATCTCAATCGATTGGTTTTTGTGTCTTCAGAAAAATCATACTACAGTCACTTCGGAAAGAAAGGAAAATTAAATACACTACAATACCCATCAATCTGGCATTTTATTACCGCAATGTGCCTTGTTCATCGCTGGGATCAAATCCCTTCTCGACAGAATGCCAGATCCAAGCAGCCTGCGAAGCTGCCTATGGAAGAAGACCTTGATCAGACTGCAAAAGCTGAGTTAGATAGTCGTCTAAACAAATGTGGATACAAAATCTTGTACCATGTGCAGTGAAATTTGCACCTGTGGCGTGTTAGTTGAGGCTCACTGGTCCAATCATTTGGCTGTCTTTTGTGTCCCTTCATCTTTGTAGAAGGCTATTAGCATGTGTACAAGACATTATAGGTAGTTTGTACCTTCCATTTGCTGAAGATTTCCCTACACTGCAAATCATGATACTTCTTCATGTGGAATCAATCAGCTCACATTGGAGAGTACTGGAGTAGGCTTGGCTTGGTCCCAGCATTTAATATTTGGAGCTTAGTTTGTTTAGACAGGGCAGCATCAAGCAGCAGTGTCTTGACTGAAATCTTTGAGCCCATCTGCCCTTCTCAGCTTCTCTGAATCACTTGGGATGATTTTCTTTGGGGACAATTTCGTTTCTACTTCTACTTTGATTTCTAATATTGATTTTGTCCTTATTTTTTAGGGTTTTTGTTTTTGCTCCCACTTTTTTGAACCAAAACAGGCGTTTACCCCTGCTTTAGACGGAAGTGAGAGGGACCGTGTTTATGGCAGTAAAGAAATAGAGAAAAAAAAATAAAGATTTTTTGAATTATTGTTTGACCTTTTTACACCTGGGAAGTATCCAATAGGAAAACCCTTCCCTCCGGCGGCACACGGTCCCTTCCTCCGGAAAAAACCCCATCCTATGGCGCAGCAGGTGACGGCGACCGTGCCTCAGCAGGCGGCGGCGAGCGGGCGTTGGTGGTGAGCATGCCAAGCGAAGACCCCCCCCTCCCGCCGGTGGCAGGCGGCAACGGGGAAGGGGCTAGGCGGCGGGGAGAGGGCTCGCCGGCAGTGGGGAGAAGGCTTGGCGGTGGCTGGGAGGAGGTTTGAAGGCGGCGGGGTTTGAGGCTAGGTGGTGAGGAGAGGGCTCGCCGGTGGTGGGGAGAAGGATTGGCGGCGACGATGAGGAGGCTTGGCGGCGGTTGGGAGGAGGCTTGGAGGCGGCGGCGAGCTGGGGATTTGGAGCCTTCAAGGCTGTGGCTGGGAGGGGGTTAGGTGGCGGCGTGGAGGTGGCTTGGCGGCAACTGGGAGGGGCTAGGAGGCAGTAGGGGAGGAGCTATGGGGAGGATTTGGTGCCGGCGCTGGGAAGTGAACCTGTTCTGATTGGCTTTGAGAAGGGGAGCCATGGAGGAAATCTTGCAAATAGAGGAGATTTTCATGGAAGAGGCTAACAGGTAATCCCTTTGTGCTATTCTTGTGAGTGCAGTTGTCTCTCAGTTTGGTTCGTACAACGAATTAGCTAATTGTTTCTAGGCAACAATTAGCTAAATATGTACTTTTGTTGCTGTGATTTGTAGGACAATTCACAATGAGTTGAAATTAGCTGTTAGCATCGGGTGATTTTTCAGCTTGCCAGATGAAGGGCCAAAGACCTATGTCAGGGTAAAACATTGCCGACACAACATGTTGACATGCATAACTATGGATTGACATGCATAACTATGGATTGCTAGAATTAGTTAATTTCATATCTGAACACTTCATGTGGGGTTCTAAGCAATACATGACTTTGTGGCGTTCTTTGGATGGTGACTCTGTTGAGATTAAATCAGACGAAGAAATGCTAGATTGGTTTCAGCTGAACCTAGAGAAGGGGGTTGTATGCATTGATGCCAAAATAATTGATTTTGATGGTCCATTGCAATTTTCACCCACAAAACATAGGTGTCATTCTTTAGTGAGAAATAGGGCAGCCATTAATGTTGGTTATGATTTGAACCTGTAATATGTGGGTACTATGTTGGCTATGATCTAGACTTATAATATGTGGTACTATGTTGGCTACTATGTTATCATATTGTGTGATACTTTGTGATGTTGTTATATGACTTCATATGATTATGTGAAATGTTGTTGTCAAAATTTTGTTCAAGTTCTGTCAAAATGCTGTTGAAATTTTGTCGAAATTTCATCAAATTCAGAATCTATGCAAATCGTTATATTAGTCAATGTGCATCATTTAATTTTAAATATAATCACAAAAATAAAATTTCAAAGCTACATGTATAAAATGAGAACAAAAACACAAGTAATGAACAGAAATAGGAAAGGGTATAAATGCCCTTTTGTCAATTACTTAATGCCGTTAACTTCACCATTCAAAGTAGGAGCAAAACTTCAAAAAAGTGGACAAAAACGAAAACCCTAAAAAAATAGAGATAAAATCAATATTAGAAATCAAAGTAGAGGAAAAACAAAATTGTCCCTTTTCTTTTTTATGGTACAGTCCCACCATGTTCCCAGTGAGATGATCTGCAACATGTGAAATCTCACAACACACAATTCACTGTAGAAACTAGCACATGTACAGAGAATTCTACAGGGAGAGAAAGAGAGAGACAGAGAGAGAGACTTACGGTGTGTTGGGTGTTCATCACATGATGCCTAGTCCCACAAACCAAAGAAACCTGCACAAGCGAAAGCTTTAGCTCACACGAGAAAAGTGTGCGTTTCTCTCTCTCGTCTTGTGAGTTCTGCTTGGCTGCATGTTCAGAACAGGGAGCAACATGTTGGCTCATGGGTGTTACTCTAAAAACAGATGTGGCCGATGCTTAAAGTACACCTGCCTTCAGATCTACTATGTCCTGCGCCATGGAATCTTGAAGCCTGAAAATGGTTAAGCACTGGAATCTCAATTGGGATCCAGCTAATGTACAAGGAGCATCTTCTGACAGGGAAGGCTTAAGTTCAGGTCAAGCTTGTACCAACAGTCCAAGACAGATACAGGCGGATAAATCAACCCAGTTGTGCTGGTTAAGGGGTTGTTTATTTGAGGGACTTATTTTTTTATTAGTTCATGTCACATCGGATATACGGACACTAATTTAGAGTATTAAACATAGGCTAATTACAAAACTAATTACACAGCTAGAGGCTAATTCACGAGATGAACCTATTAAGTCTAATTAATTCATAATTAGCACATGTTACTGTAGCATCACATAGGCTAATCATAGATTAATTAGTCTCAATAGATTCGTCTTGCGAATTAGTCCAGGGTTATGAAATGGGTTTTATTTTTAGTCTACGTTTAATACTTTAAATTAGTGTCCGTATATTCGATGTGATAGGAACTATAATAAGTACTTCTCCCAAACAAATCCTAAGTAATTCCATAGATAAGCTATAGCTCTAGGATAGGATAGGATGGCCAGCTAGGCATGGCAAAAGGTATATTCAGCTGTAGCTTGGAAAACATACTCCCACCGTTCCCGCCGTTTAAAATATAAGGATTTTTAGGATTCGAATTCTATACTACAATATAGTAAAGATTAATGCACTGATTCCAATCGCTTCAATGATTCCAAAGCCAATCACATGCTTGCAAAGGAAATCTAAACAATTCAAAATTTAAAAATTGACAACTGAAGTGACTAAAAGGGATTCTTTTGATCTAACCTTTAGTATTTCCTAAACAACCTACAAATCTTTATATTTTAGAAGGATGGAGCAGGAGTAGTACTAGTATATCCAGCAGGTAGTAGCAGGCAGCACCTTCTGTTTTACTAGTATCAAAATTTGGTTTCTCATCAGCTTCCCATTGAGCACCTGGAATGCTGCTCTTCTGCAGCTCTGCTGCACCACCACTGAGAGTCCAACACTGTCTTCGAGTCATCGAGCACCTGCCGCTGCAGATGACAAATGCACTTTGCTAGCCCAGTCACCTCAGGATCCAGGTCACACCAGTCATCACCTTATCGAGTGCAGATTCCACTGATGCAAGTTCAGGGCAGGCTGCAGCCTGCAGGTGCACTCGTGAGTTTTGAGTCTTCTTCTCACAATGCCTCCTCAATAGTCGCAGGAACAAACAGGTTTAGCACTAAGAGGAAAAATCTGCAGCTCAACTGCTTACTTAAACAGTTAAACTCAACATAATAAGGAGGCCTTGATTAACGGATAATCATCTAACATGAAGACTTTATTACCCCACTTATAAACTGATCGAAAAAACTCAGGAGTCAGGACCTTAATCTTGGCTTCCGCTCAAAAAGGAATCAGCATTGGTAGTTCGACTCACGGCCAGTTTTCAGTACTCTAAGACCAAATGCCATCACTATAACTCAAAACATTTCAAATGCTGAGTCCATCTTACAAAGAACTGGATTCCTCAATGCAGTGCATGATGGTTGGCTGCCACATTTCCTGCTGACACACACTGTACAGTGCTCTGTTGTTAAGTGGACAATTAGAGACCATATTCCCCCACGGTAACCACTTAAAACTTTTCCATGCACATGCACTGTAGACCCGGAGGAAGAAAGAGGTGGCTTCTCATTTAGATAAAGATGAAGATTAAATGTTTTACGTAAAACGAGATGATATTAACTTATGATTAATTGAGTTTTAATTATTACAAACTTAAAAAATAAATTAATCTGATATTTTAGAGCAACTTTTATATAAAAAATTTTCGCACGAAACGTACCGTTTAACGGTTTGAAAAACATGTCACGAGTATCCAAATTTTCATCCATCTATTATTGGAGAAACCAACGGGACCTTTAGTCCTGAAACATGTCTCCACAAGTTGCAATAATCGGTAGTAGACCACTGTGTCTGTGTGCCAGGTTCATCTGTCCTTAGTGGCAACCATATTATGTTGTCCCTAGCTCCTGCCTTCAGATACTGGGTATCCGAATGCCTGAACAACTAAATAGTCCCGTACTCCCATTACAGTATCTTCCTGTTCTGTTTCTATTCGTACAAATCCATTACCTCGTATGTGATGACTTACGGAGCAAACATTGATGCTTGATCACTTGCCATTTCACGTGGAAGAAGAAAAAAAAACTTTCAGAAGATATCCTGGTTAACAATCTTATCAGGCGTTGGTGTCTCATGCAAAGTGATCAGCCATAACTTGCACAATGCACCACCGCAGCACTTACCTAATGAACTAAGACAATGTGCAATTTTAATGTCAATCAGCTCTAACTTGTATTATCCACCAACAAATTATTTACCTGATGATTAAGACAGTTTGCAACTTTAGTGTCAATCAGCTCTGACTTTTATTATCCACTAACACTGCATTTACCAGATGAACTTAGACAGTTCGTCAATTCACAACTTTGTGGTATGAGACAAGGTCACAAGCAATCATCTCTAACCCGTATTATCCACGGACACTGCATTTACCTGATGAACTGACAGTATGCAAAAGCGATTATTTATTTATGTCGAAAACATATCTCCAACTTTTACCATGGCTGAAAGACGAACAAAGCTAGCAACAGCACTTGGACCTTTTATGTGGAAAACAGATATGCCCCAGGCTTTCCAGGATTTGATGTGCAGGGAACATCTGGCACAAAATATTACCAAGGAACAGATGGAATCACCACAATGACAAAACCTCTCGCTTTCTTGATGAACCGAACTTCACGTGCAATTATTGGTAGCCTGCAGTCAACAAAGATCAATGAGTACTGTAGGAATCAGTATCTCTAACAAAATTTGCTAGGGAGAAATACAGGGGTTAATATGTGGAATTCTCAACGGTTCAACAGCACAAGGAATTCAATTACAGAAAATTGATGAGACAGCCACACAGGTAGTATTCTAATGAAGATTCTGCGGATATTACAATTTATTACTATCTTAATAAGATAAGAATGTAAGCACTACAAGTATTAGGCAGGTTCTTTTTTTAGACTTGGAACAAAAAGAAGGCACTGGTAGAAAATAAAAAGGAAAAGTTGACACTCATCTAATAAAAGATTGTTGTCAAGTAAGCTTGAGCTAACTATATAGGCAGCACAAGATTCCACAAAAACCATAACTGAATTAATAGAAAAGCTTTGTACTGAGTTGAATTTTAGCATAGCAATCAAAGATTCATATCTGTAAGACGTTTGTCCTTATCCTCACTAAGTAGTAATGATGGAGAACAATTGCACAGTAGTTTTTTGTGGGTAAAGCAAAATAAAACCCTAAAATTGAAAGTAAGTAAATTTGCAAGACAAAAATAAGATGCCCTACATACAAATAGCATATGTACATGCAGATAGATTACCTTCATATACAAGTTGCCAAAGTAAGATGCACTTGCGGGCTTCAGCTAATAAAGATGAAAGATCATAAACAGTCCATTTACATGAACCTTAAATATATGATGCTTACTCATTTTTTCAACAGTATACACAATGCTATCAGCAGTGAGCAATGAGATGACAAGATATTGGAAATAACACCACAGGGGCAAAATAATATCAGGACAATACACATCTTATATCCACAAATCAATAGAAGTAATACAAGATTGAGAACTCAAATGCTTGTTCAAAAATACAAATGTTTTGCTAGAGACAATGCAAATATAAAATATATTTGCACAGAAGTGAAACCTAAGAAAAATGTTCAGCTCATTAGTAACCAGGAGTCCAGGACAACCCAGACAAAGATAAATCAACTTTAGTGAAAAGAAATTCATCATGATTTATACTTGAATCTGCAGTCAAGCAAAAAAATATTAAACAAAGTTCCACATCACCAAATGACTAGCAACATTCAGTGATTATGGCATCGAACAAACTATAGAAGATAAAGGATACATCTGCAATTCTGCAACAAACATGTACTCTCAATCATATTTGCATGTGAATTAAGAAAGATTATTATGTACCCAGAACAGTAGAAGGTGCACCAAAGGAGTCAGGTTTCAAGTGGAGTTCATATTGATGCAGGCTCAAGATATAAGTTTAATAGCATAAGGATTGGAATGCCAAATCACTATATTACCACCCATATGAAAAGTAAACCTGCCAAACACTGGTCAAACTGAACATGAATGTGATTTTTACAATTAGAACACGCATTAATGTGGCTAGCACCAGAAAAGAATGAACAAACAAAAAGAAAAAAAAAGCCTCTCATCTTCCTCAAGAACAAGCAGACAAGTAGAAGTCTGCCATCTCCATCAAGAACTACCGACTACGAGCAGCTTAGTAAAGTCAGTGCAAGTTGACTGCCAGTGACCACACCTAGTGGTGAAAGTAAAATGGCCTGAAACATTTAAGCTCTTTAGTTCCAAGATTCGTATTGATGCATATGCAAGATTAAAAACCTTGTAGCAAGAGGATTGCAAGGTCCTCTCATACATAAGAACAGCACAAAATGCACATGGACAAAGAGGGTTGAACTCCAAGAACTCTTTATTCCTTGCAGTATATATCCATCAGGAAAATCCCAATGAGGGACTTTGTTTTGTACGAACAAATGGAGGGACTTGTATAACCCATCGCCATAGAAAGAACGAACAAACAGAACAATGAACGAAAAGAAAAAAGAAAAAGAAGAGCCCATCTTCCCTACAGAATCATAAGAAACTAGGGAGTAACTCCTAGCACATTGAACACCAAGCAGTTTCTCCCAAGCCTCGTCTTACTTAAAGTCTACTCACTAAGCCCATAATGCCAGGGCTGCCATAGCCATGGCCCCAAGAAACAGAGCTATATATGAGCCCACTTGAAGCCTTGGGTTGCAGCTCATCTTCCGGCTAAGAAAATCAGCAGCAATAAGATCCACTAATGCCATATAGATCAGTATACCAGCCGACATCGAGTCCAGAATTCCCTCCACCACCAACGCTCTGGGGCTGTTGGGGTTGTAAAATGATGCAACCGCCGCCCCCACAGTGATCCCAGCAGGAGTTGTGATAGCAAAGAAGAAAGCCATCAGGAAAGCAGAGAAGTTCTTTAACTGAGCCTGCACTCATTTAGACAGAGAATGGACACCACATCACAATCATATTACCCTCTAGCATTGAAATGTCCACCATGAAATGCAGAAATAAAGCAGGTATTAACCTCAGAAATGCAGCCGCCCAACGCGAAACCCTCGAAGAACTGGTGGAATGAGAGGGCAGCAACCAGAGGTTTGATTGTACATGGGCTCTGAGAGACGCCCAACGATAGGCCGATGATGACCGAGTGAGATACAATTCCCAGCTCCAGAATCTTGTAGATAATACAGCAAATCATTAGTCAGCATGAAACATAGATTTGCAAATTGTATCCAAGATATCACACCTCATATACATTGCCAGTCTGTACTCTGTAGTGTTACTGTAGCCACAACTAATTTGCCTAAAATAGGAGAAATGCGCTAAACAGGCACACACAAACGTAATCAACTACAACAGTTAGAGTGATTTTGCGGGTCTACTATAATTATGCGTTCGTATCATCATGGCAAATTGGTGGGTCAAAACAAATCATGGCAAATTGGCGCTGTGCGTACCTGCGAGACAACCACATGGCGAGCGGAGGGGCCCTCCTCGTGCCCGTGGCCATGGCCATGCGCGTGGCCGTCATGCACAGCTCCCCCATCGCACGCGCCGTGGACGTGCGCATGGCTGTGCCGGTGAGCGGCCGCGTGCGCGTGTATCCCGACGATGTGCATGGCGTCCCGCTTCTCGCCTCGTCCATTCCGTCCTTCGCCGTCCCCGACCGCGGCCACGTCTCCCGGCAGCGCGCCGCCGTCCTCGAGCAGCGCAGCGGCCGCGGCCGCCTCCTCCTGGCGGTGCTTCCGCTCGTAGAAGTGGGTGCCGACGAAGTCGACGACGAGGGTGGCGAGCGCGGCGAGCATGGCGACGAACCCCGGGAACGGGAAGCGCCGCCAGGGGGAGGCCGGGAGGCACGGGTTGGAGAGCGCGTGCTCCGCGTCGTGCAGCATGTGGACGAACCCCGNCCCCCCCCGCCGCGAACGCCTTGGCGAGCACGAAGAGCCCGCCGGAGGACGCGCCCCCGCCACCGCCCCGCCGCCTCCGGCCGACGAGCGGGATGGCGACCCCGGCCGCGCCGGCGATGAGGATGGCCACGACCGCCACCATCTTGAGCCGCAGAGCCGCCGCCTCGTTGCGGCACTCGTCGCCGCCGCCGCCGCTGCCCACCACCGCGTCGCAGCTCGCCGCCGACACCGACGCTGCCATTCCGTCACCCCAAGCGTCAATTGCGAGCTTCCACGATGGGTTTAGCCGATAAAATCCAAAAATAAAAAATCCCCTTCGATTGAGTCCTACCTGCGATCTGGCGGAGGAAGGAGATGTACGACGACGACTCCATTTCCTGCGGATTACAGCACATACGAGAACCAAAACCATCAGGAAACAAAATTCACAGGTTCCCCCTCGCAATCGGAAGATCGCGAGCCAGAAATCGAGACCAAAACCCCTCCAAAAACGAGAAAACAACAACCCAACACCCACTACCCAACACTCGCTGCAACCGCAGCCTGCAAGGGAAGGGAAGGGAGCAGAAGCACAGCAGGAGCCTCACCTCGAAGAACGCCATTGCCGATGGATAGGTAAGCAATCCAACCCGCCTTTCTCCTCTCCTCCGCGTCTCGAACAGCCGAATTAAACGAACTCCCGCACGATGCCGCGGCTGCAACGATCTCGCGTCAGCCTGCGGCTGCGGATGATGTAGATATAGCTCTAGGCTGCCACGCGCATCTGCGAATCTGCATGCGAGGGGGAGGAAGCGGACAGACGCGTGCGCGTCCTACTACCTCCCATCGGGAGGGTGGGGCCCGCGGTCAGAGAGGATGTCGTCATGGCACCCGCGGCGGCCGTACGGCGGAGCGGCGAGCGGGGCCCACACCCCCTCACCTGCGCGGCGACGGGGAGGCGCGGGCCAGCGTGGGGCCCACGAGGCAGCGGCTCGAGGAGTCGAGGGGGGTTGGGGGTTGGGAAAATTGGAATCATGATTTGAATCCGCTGATTGCTTCCGTTTCGCAGCAGGCTACGGAGGGGTCGCGATGGCCGTGTCGACACCATGGCGCGACGGGGAGGAGAAGGTGGGGTGGGGCCGCGTGGACCACGCGATGGACGGAACGTGAGCGAGCGCTTGGAGAGAGAGACCTCGACCTCGATCTGCCTGCCCACAGGCCACGCCCAACGGCCAACCATTGCCTTCGTAGACTTTGTACTGCATATGTGCGTCCTCGGAATATTAGACTGTTCGAAAGATGGAGTTCTGCACGAAAAACGAAAAACGATGTTATCTATTAACGAATGATTAATTAAGTATTAGTTAAAAACTAAAAAATAAATTAATATGATTTTTAAAATAATTTTTTTATAAAAACTTTTGTAAAAAACATTATTTAATAATTTAAAAAACATATATGTCAAAAACAAGGAAGATAAGTTAAAATGAGTTGGAAAAGAAAAAGAAAGAACACAGCCTTAACGGTCTTTTAGTGTCACAGTTTTTTATTTGTGACCAACCATTAGCCGTGCTGCAAAATTGGCAACATCACATGCCAAGGATTTGGCTCTCGATTGACATCTTTACGAAAGTTTAAAGGCCCTTTAATTCAAAAAAAAATCATAAAAATTTTAGAAAATTTTATTTTTATAGGATTTTTTTCTATATAGTCTTTTGAATCAAAGTAATGAATCTTATAAAATTTCTATAAAATATAAAATATCTCATTGTATATAAATTTTGAAGAAAATTTAATATGAGGTAAAACCTCATGGAAAGTTTTCTTTGAGGTTTTTATCTCTCCTAGAATTTTTGTGTAGGAATTTTTATCTCTCCTAAAATTTTTGTGTTTTTCCTACACTCTTGTGTGTGTTTTTTCTGTGATTTTCAATTATGTTTTACACTTGCATTCATATCAAATCCTATATTTGTTTATTCCTTCGTTTTTTTCATCCCTTTAATTCAAAGAGGCGCTAAATGAACGCACCATTTTCAAAAAGTTCGGTAATTACCTATCACAATCTGATACTAAGGTTAGTACTAGTATTGGGCAACAACCAAGGATGCATTTTTTTTCCACGGGGAACGGTCCTCTGTGCATACAATTTTCAAGTCTACTATTTATTATACGAACCAACTCGCCAAAAAAAATTTAAAAATTATACGCATATTTTTTGATATTACTGCACCAATATAAAGTTTCAACTTCAAATTTCAAATTCATTGTACGTAGAGTAGCAAAAATGAAAAGACAAAATTGTAACAAGGTTATACTCCTAAACCTGTCATTTTTTGTTAAAGCTAAAATATATAGAATATATAGGTGTAATAATACTAGAAGTACATGTACAAAACTTTCCTTGAATTTCTTTTGTGATATCTATTATTAGTTGGTGTGCACTATGGGGTATACCCAAAAATTATGTGCACATATATGTAGGAGTATCATGTTTCCATACCTCATCAAAATTAACGAAGGCACATATACCTAGCCAATAAGACAACCATATAGTAGGTGTACCTTTTTCCTCCATATATGATCCCAAGAATTTTTGTTACTGTCTAGTGTAGCACATGGATAGACATGTTATGGATCTAGATTAGTGTAAATGCATATAAGGTTACTTACAAGGATAAATTAGAAACTACACGTGGACGGAGCTAGCCAGCTAGGTGGTAATACAAACAAACTAACCTGTGAACACTGAAGATTTCTCAAGCTTCCTGCAGATCAAAATGCCACAAAGATATCAAACTAAAAAATGAGAATCATATGTCAAATGATTTTTGAGTCTCCCTACATATAAGCCAAACTGGCAACAGTTAGCTGCTCGTTGAGAGTGTTACATCACAATACATTGTTCCAACACACAAATATTCTTCCTACCACAAAGTTTAGTTTCAAGGGTTCTAGGGCTGCATAGTAAACTAATGATACAACATTGTTTTAACTGTAGCTTCTACAGAGGTTGAGGGTTCAGCGGACAGAATCAATGCACTTGTCGGATGCGATGCAATGCAAAGCATCAAAGAACATGTTTTGATGCCGCTGGTTCAACACGGTGAATGTAATGTTCCAACTTTCTCAAAACAGAAAATGGGGATAATGTAAGGTATAGATTTATTATCAGTTCTAATGAGACGCAATGATTTTATGCTCATTTTCCATATGGGTGGTATCTGCTCGAGCCTCGACCACTTGCGCTCCCACCACCGCCCATACCTCCAGCTCCCCCATAAGCACCATATCCTCCTGCACCATAGCCACCCGGTGCACCATATGCACCACCACCTCCGTAGGCACCACCATATGCACCATAGGCACCATATGGACCTCCATACATTGAACCACCATAGCCAGAGCCAAAGCCTGACCCAAATGCAGCATTACCTCCATATCCATAACCTCTGCCATAGCTAGCATAACCTGTGCTACCATAATAGGCTGCAGCAGCCGACCGATAAGCACCACCATATCCACCATAGCCACCGCTGCTGCTGCTTCCAGAATTGCCACCACCACTACCACGGTAAGAACTACGGTGGCCGCCACCACTCCCATGACTATGTCTCCCGTTAGAGCTAGAATCACCCCCGCCAGGTTTCTTAGGCTCAGCCTTCTTTATTTCAACCTGCAGAGTTACAGAACAGGTGAAGTTATCAAACTAATCTTCAATACCATAGTCCCATTCCAGTAATAGTAGTGTAATACTTCATATGCACAGTACAATTAAGATACAATTAAGATATACTTCATATGCATCTTACTCCTACCTCTAAATTAACAAAGATAATTGCAAATGAAAAAGACGAGACCTAAAAGGGGAGTTGAATAGGGAACTCTACTGCTTTTCAGCAGTTCATCAGTTCACTGGGAAGTAACATGCAGGGCTAGGCGCATCATTTTAGCAGATGGCAAACATATAAGCATCAGGATCGCTTGTCTCATATGATAGAATGCAAAAAGTTCACCCTCTGCGAGGGAGAACAGAACTTCGCAACAAACCACTATAAAATAAACTACAAGGTAAAGAAATTAAAGATCTCCTGGTCAAAAATTGTTAGTATATCAATGGTTACTCTCATTGAAAAGAGGAAGGCACTCAAGATGGGGCAATTTTCTGGTTTTCTTTCATTCACTAACTCCAAGCCATACCAACCAAGGGGTTGGTGTTACATATATATAGGCTAGTGGGCAGCCAAGCATATGCTAATCAAAGATGCTAAATGCTAGTCTGAAATGCCAAGCATATGCTAATCAAAGATGCTAGATGCTAGTCTAAGATGCTAGTCTTAGGTGCTAGTCTAAAAAGCAAAAAAGGAGATGCTAGCAAAAAGGAGATGCTGTCCTAGAAAGGAGATGCTGTCCTAGAGCATCCCAAAAACACACAAAGACTAAGCTCAATCAGCACTAGACTTATTCCATCATTCTCCCCCTAAGTCTTATGCGTCGTCTTGTGGGACAGTTGGACCATCCCGGTCCTGGAGCAAAACTCAAGGAACTTGATCCTCCCAAGGGGCTTGGTGAGCAAGTCCGCAAGCTAGTCCTTGGTGTTGATGTAGCTCGCCTTGATGCTCCCTTTCTCCAAGCAGCTTCGGATGAAGTGGTACCTCACCCGAATGTGGTTGCTCCGTTCGTGGAAAACGGGGTTCTTCGCCAGGGCCAGAGCGGACTTGCTGTCCACCCTGAGCTCCACCGCTCCAGTGTCTGCCGAGGAAGTCACTGAGCAGTCAAGCAAGCCAGAGCGCCTGGGTCGAAGCGGCGGAGGCCGCCATGTACTCGGCCTCGCAGCTGGACAGGGCCACCACCTGCTGCTTGACCGACTGCCAGCTAACGAGGCACTCGCCGAGGAAGAAGAGAATCCCGCTCGTGCTCTTGTTGGTGTCGATGTCGCCGGCGTGGTCACTGTCGCTGTACCCGACGAAGTGTGCCTTGCCAGGACACCTCGGGTAGTAGAGACCGTGGTCGAGAGTCCCCGCAACGTAGCGGATGATCCTCTTCACGGCCTGCTGGTGCTCCGTCGTCGGTCGCTGCATGAACCGACTGACGTAGCCGACGGAGAAGGCCAAGTCCGGCCGTGTGTGGGTGAGGTAGCGAAGGCTCCCCACAAGACGCCGGTACTGTGTAGCATCCACCTCCTCCGCCGTGCTGTCGCGGCTCAGCTTCAGTCTCTCCTCCATCGGAGTGAGGGCTAGGTTGCAATCGGTGAGCCCAGCCAGCTCAACGACGCGCTTGGCGTAGGCGGTCTGTCGAAGCGTGATCCCGGAGTCATCCTGGTTTACCTCAATCCCTAGGTAGAAGGAGAGAGGCCCCAGGTCACTCATCTGGAAGGTGGCCTTCATCTCTTCCTTGAACGCCGCCACCTCCGCATCCTTGGTGCCGGTGATCACCAAGTTGTCGACGTAGACACCCACCAGCAGGGCATTTCCTCCATTGCCCCGCCGGTAGATGGCCGCCTCGTGCGGGCTTTGCTCGAAGCCCATCCCCTTGAGCGTGGAATCCAACTTGGCATTCCACGTCCTCGGTGCCTGCCGCAAGCCATAGAGGGCCTTGTGCAGGCGTAGCACCTTGCCCTCCTTGCCGATGAACACAAATCCCGACGGCTGGTGCACGTAAACCTCCTTCAAGTCGCCGTTCAGAAACGCCGACTTGACGTCCATGTGATGGACGCCCCAGCCTTCCTGAGCAGCCAGCGCAAGGAGTCGCACGGACTCCATCCGTGCCACAGGAGCGAAGGCATCGTCGTAGTCGATCCCCTCCTGCTGCACGAAGCCGCGTGCCACCAAGCGAGCCTTGTGCTTGACAATGGCTCCGGCTTCATCCCTCTTCAGCTTGAACACCCACTTAAGGGTGATCGCGCGGTGATCACGAGGGAGGTCAGCAAGCTCCCAGGTGCGGTTCTCCTGAACCGCGTCCATCTCCGACTGCATCGCAGCACGCCATGCCACGTGTTTCTCGGCCTCTACGAAAGACCGAGGCTCACCGTCGTCGCACGCAAGGTGCAACTGCGCCTCCAGGTCTCGAGGCACCAGTCCCGGTACCAGCTGATCGCCGAGAAGATCCTCCATCATACGATACCGTAGCTGCTCTCTGTCGTGGTACGCGTCGATGCGCTCCCCGTCTTGGGAGAGCGGAGTAGCGAACTCCACTGGGCTGCGCTCAACACGAGCTGGTGTCGGAGTAGGCGTGCCCAGAGGAGTGGCTGTAGGTGCTGGAGCGCGTGGGATCGCCGGCTGTTGTGGTGTCGGCGAAGAGCTCGTCGCAGCCGAAGTCGTAGCTCGAGAGTGTGTCGCTGCCGGAGTCGGTGGAGGCTCGAGGACTAGGGCAGACAAGCTCGGTGGAGAAGAGCTGCCTACTCCCCCAGCTCCCTCGAAGTAGACGTACTCGACAGTGAAGTCGTCGTACGTCAAGGTCAAGCCATCGTCCACCGCCTTGTCTCATAACCACCCTCGCCCTTCGTCGAACACTACGTCGCGCGCCGTGCGCACACGCTGTGTCTCCGGGTCGAGGATGCGGTAGGCCTTCGAGCCCTCCACGTAGCCGATGAACACCCCTGGGGTGCTCCTGTCGTCGAGCTTGCCGATGTGGCCAAGCTCCTTGGCGAACGCGAGGCAGCCGAAGACCCGCAGGTGGGAGACCGCCGGCTTGCGCCCATGCCAAGCCTCGTACGGTGTCCTGCCATCGAGGGCCTTGGTAGGCGAGCGGTTGAGGATGTAGACGGCCGTCACCACCGCCTCTCCCCAGAAGGTGGCCAGCATCCCCCTCTGCTTGAGGAGAGCTCGAGCCATCCCCACAACCGTCTGGTTGCGCCGCTCGACAACGCCGTTCTGCTGCGGGCTGTACGGCGCAGTGTAGTGGCGCTGAATGCCCTCATCAGCGCAATACGACGCGAATTCGGCCGCCGTGAATTCCCCGCCGTTGTCGGTGCGCAGCACGCGCAACTTGCGACCGCACTCCGCCTCCGCAGCAGCCTGCGCGCGCCTGATGGCGTCCGCAGCCTCTCCCTTGCTGCCGAGGACCATCACCCACATGTAGCGGGAGAGGTCGTCAACGAGCAGCAGGAAGTAACGTCGTCCTCCTGGTGTGGCCGGTGTCACTGGGCCACACAAGTCCCCGTGCACGAGCTCGAGCTGCTCCTTGGCTCGAAAACTCGTCTGCTGAGGAAAGGGGAGCCGCCTCTGCTTTGTTAGGACGTAGACGTCGCAGAGCTGCTCCACGTGGTCAAGGCATGGCAGGCCTCGCACCATCTCCTTGGCACTGAGCCGCTTCAGGGCCTCGAAGTGGAGGTGCCCGAAGCACTCGTGCCACTGCCACGCCTCGTCGTCCCGACGAGCAGCGAGGCAAACTGGTTGTGCCACCTGCGCGCCGAGGATGTAGAGTCGATTAGTGCCTCTGGTTACCTTGGCAAGGAGACGACGACGGCGATCCCAGATTCTCATGACTCCGTGCTCGACCAGCATGCGAGAGCCGTTTTCATCCAGCTGTCCCACGCTGATGATAGAGTTCTTCAACGCGGGGATGTAGTAGACTCCGGTAAGCAGCCTGTGCTCACTGGACTTGGCGGAGAAGGTGACGGAGCCGACGCCCTTGATCTCCACGCCGGAGGCATCCCCAAACTTGACGGAGCCTCGGACGCTGGAGTCAAGCTCGGTGAAGAACTCCCGCCGACCAGTCATGTAATGGGTGGCGCCGGTGTCGAGGTACCACCCATCAGCCTTGTCGTTGCTGGAGCTGTTGCCGAGGAAGGCGTGTACCTTCGGCTCGTCGAGGTGGAGGAAAGCTGTTGCGGCCGGTGCCACTGGAGATAGCTCGATGCTTGCGTGTGCCAGGAGCAGAGCCGGCTCTTCCTCCACCTGTGCAACCTGGGCCTGGCCGCGACGTGGCTGTCGACAGTCTTTGGCCCAATGGCCAAGCTTGCCACAGTTGCGGCAGGTGTCGTCTCGTGCCGACTTGTGGTTGCCGACGGCGCCGCCCTGGACGCCTCTGCGAGCGCCACCCTCGGCGCGTCTTCGCGCCCACCGCAGCTGGACACTTCTGCACGCCTTGCGCGGCTTGCGGCCGCCTGTCGAGGAAGAAGACTCCCCCTTCCTCCCGTCACCCTGAGAGGCCTCCCACTGCTCCCGAGTGAGATGGAGCTTCCCGCCAATGGTGATAGGCCCCGAGAGAGGCTGTGGCTCATCACCGTCGACGACCTTGAGGCGGCCTAACGCCTCCTCGATCGACATCGTGGAGAGGTCCAGCAAAGACTCGATCGAGCGAGCAATCTGCCTGTACTTCTCTGGGACGCAGCGGAAGAGCTTCTCGACCACTCTCTCCTCGTCGTAGGTGTCGTCGCTGTACTGCACCATCTTCTGCAAAAGAGTGTTGAGACGAAGGGCAAAGTCATCAACATCCTCACCTGGCTTGAAGGCCAGGTTCTCCCACTCCTTGCGGAGTGCCTGCAGTGTGGGCTTGCGAGCGCGGTCGCTGCCGATGCGTGCCGCAGCGATGGCGTCCCAAGCCTTCTTGGCAGTCCGCTTCTGGGAAAGCGAGAACTGCATCTCGGGCGGGACTGCAGCGATGAGGGCATCCAGCGCCCGTCGATCCTCGTCGTAGTCGACGTCGCCGTACCGGACTGCCTCCCACATGTGCCGCACCTGGAGCCGTACCCTCATCACCGCAGCCCACTCGATGTAGTTGGTCTTGGTGAGGGTAGGCCACCCACCGCCGGGGCCGACTTCCCTGACGATAGCCTGGACCCCGTGGTGTCGGCCTGGGGTGGGAGAGCGGCGCCGCCTGTGAAGGTCGCGCTCTCCGTCGTCCCAACTGCCGCGCCGGCGGTTGAACTCCAGCTCCGCCTCAAGCTGGGCGGCCCTCTCCCGCAGCCGCTGGATCTCCTCCAGTGCTGGGTCGACGTGAGGGCCTCGCCTGAGGTCGCGCTCGTCGCGTCCGTCAGGGGAAAAACCGGCGCGCGCACGCCCATCTGGGCTGCCGCGACCGCGCCTCCCAGGGGGGCTACCTTCGCGCCTGCGCCCGGCCTGGTCGCCGTCGGCGGGCGCGCGGTGCCTTGGGTCACCGCCGCCGCCGTGGGGGTGGGCTGCTGCCCACCGCTCTGCCCGCTCCCGCGCCCTTCTTCTTGCCAGCTCCTCAGGCTCCCTGTCGGCGGTGATGTCGCCGGCGATGGAGCCGTTGATGTGCTGCGCAAGGTCTCAACCTCTACCTCCGCCGCACGTGCCGCATCTTCCGCCGCCTCTGCTTCCGCCTCCGCCCTGGCTGCTGCCAACTCCGCTGCCGCCAGTCTGGCCGCCCTCGCTGCTGCTGCAGCGGTCTGAGCCGTTGCTCGCCTGCGCTCTTCTGCTGCGGCGAGCTCGGCGTCCTGCTGACGCCGAGTGCTCGAGGCGACCGAACGCCGAGACCGAGCGTCGGACATGGCGCGCCTCCGGGAGGCTGCTGCGTGGTGAGGGGGAAGGAAAGGGGAAAGGAGGTGCAACCGGTGCTGCCGCTGCTGCTAGCTGAGAGCTCAACCGAGCTTGGGAAGGGGTGGAACAGGAGATGTTTAGCCTACAGGAAAGTGTGGCTCTGATACCAGATGTTAGTATATCAATGGTTACTCTCATTGAGAAGAGGATGGCACTCAAGATGGGGCAATTTTCTGGTTTTCTTCCATTCACAAACTCAAAGCCATACCAACCAAGGGGTTGGTGTTACATATATATAGGCTAGTGGGCAGCCAAGCATATGCTAATCAAAGATGCTAGATGCTAGTCTAAGATGCCAAGCATATGCTAATCAAAGATGCTAGATGCTAGTCTAAGATGCTAGTCTTAGGTGCTAGTCTAAAAAGCAAAAAAGGAGATGCTAGCAAAAAGGAGATGCTGTCCTAGAAAGGAGATACTGTCCTAGAGCATCCCAAAAGCACACAAAGACTAAGCTCAATCAGCACTAGACTTATTCCATCAAAAATCACATACAGAATAGGTAGTGATTGTGCACCGAGAAGACTACCTACTGATTCTAGTAGGTATTGATCAAATGGATATGATATTTTCTCATTTCAGTTCCTTCGAAGAGGAATGAATCAAGAAAGGTATTGATCAAATGGATATGATATTTTCTCATTTCAGTTCCTTCAAATATGAATGAATCAAGAAAGGTCCATTCAAGCTATACTACAACAGCAAAACTGACTTCTTGGCATGGTAGACACAATCAACAAGGAAAAATATTCAAACTTCAAGTAGTAAAGCAGAAAACAAGATCTTCGTTCTAACAAATAAATTCAGTGAATAATAGTAAAAACAATTCATTAGAAGCATATCCAATTATACCAATTGATATTTAAGCTCATAATTACTGAAAAATCAACAATATTAACTAGAAGGAAAACTTGAAAGCAAGGAAAGCTAGTGACCTGTTTCCCTCCAAGATCATGCATTCTCCCTTCTGACATAACCCTTTCAACAGCATCCTCATTTTCAAAAGTGACAAAGCCAAAGCCTCGTGACCGCCCAGTGCCATGGTCAAGCATTATCTGATGCTCAACTACCTTCCCATATGAAGAGAAATGCTCCTTCAATTTATCTGGAAGTTTCATGACAATCATATTTATCAAGAAAAAACATTATTTAGAGTGTTCAAGTCACTGTTTTCTAGAATACAAATATATGTTTGCTTGTAGGAAACAACTTAGTTCTGCTGGCTACCTTCAGTAAGAGATGGTGGAATACCACCAACAAAGATTTTTCTCGTCTTAGGACCATCTTTCGACGACATTTCCTCCCTCGGGACAGTCCTTTTGACTTCAACCTTGATAGATCAAAATGTATGACAGACAAATGAGAACAGACTCTACAGCAAGTTTTGCATATTTTGGTGAAGTGATACATAGAAGGCTTACTGTTCTTCCATCTATAGTGTGTTCATCTTGCAGAACCCTGTCAATAACAGATGGATCCGAAAATGTAACAAAACCAAATCCACGAGGCATCTTCGTATGCTTGTCTTTCATGATCACAGAATCAGATATAGCTCCATATTTCTCAAAATGCTTGGTGAACGATTCTGCATTAAAAAAAACAAATGAAGCATAAACAACATATCAAACCAAAGACTTATCTAACAATATTGATGGGATTACAATAATATGAACATTTTTCCAGGTGAAATTAGGGTCCAGATTAAAATGATATGAACATTTTTAGCTTATCTGCCAACAGCGATAAAATTAAATGGTAGAAACTAGAATCCAGCACCAAACGCACTAACAATAAGACCATGGTGCCCTGTGATCATGCATCCAATGTAAATAAACAGAATAGTGCATTCACTGAAAACTCAAGAGAAAAGAATAGCAGGAAGCATTTGGACCAAAACAACAACAGCAAATGTGCCAGGTCATACTGAGTCAACTCCTGCTCAATTGCTATTTAACCGAAAGTAATTCCCATTTCCCAGTTCAAACCAAATGCAATATAAGCATTTTATCTTCCAAACAATAGAATTCAACACACATGACCATCAATACAGAAGATACAATTTATTTTAGTATTTACTATTGGAAAATCCAAATGAGAAAAAAAATATAACTGTGCAAATGTAATCAACCAAACAAAAAGATAAATATACCCCTGTATGCATTAGACAATAGACGTGCACAACACATCTCAACGACTAGACGGAAAAACATGATTAAAAGCAATGCAGCTTATTTAGGATTGAAGCATTCACATAGCATCTGTGCTTAAAAGTTGAAACTCCTAATGAAGTTACCAATGGACAAGTTTCTAAATTTGGTTAACTAAGTTAGCCCAAGCTGTTCAACCTGTTTCTACATTTCAATGTGAAAATACACCTACACAAAACAAAGGTACAAGGTTGCTTCTTAAAAGTATTACAAAGTAGCATTTAAGTTCCACGGCTTGCAGATTGATAGATTCCTTTTCACATCTCAGCCTAGGGCCTAGGCAAAACTAAGATGTGTTCAGTTAGTCATGCTATCCTAAGTTATTAAGTACAACAGCAAGAAACTATCCTTTCAGAGAAACACTCTTCCCTAAATTCTTCTTTAGGTTGCTAAGCTACTGAAGGAAACTACTTCGTTCTTATTAACCTCTAAAATCATCTCTTAAACACGTTGCTTTGCACAACTAAAATTCTCATATTTAACAAAAATCCCCAAAAGGAATTCAACCTCTCTACCTTCAGTTGTTTCCCAGGCTACACCTCCAACAAAAATTTTCCTGCAGAGGCACACAGGTCAAAACCAACAAATTCAGCCAACCTCATCCATCCAACCAAAATAGACCAAACACCGAAAAGGGAGGGACTCACCCCGACGAATCACCGCCCTCTACACCAGCAGTCCTCCCCGCTTCCTCGCCACCAGCCTCACCATTACCGACGCCCCCCACTCCTCCACAAACGCCTCGCCTCTCCTCTGCCACCTCCGCCGCCGCGGCGGCATCAGCCCCCTCGTCCCCCTCCTCTTCCTCCTCCTCCTCCTCCACCTCCTCCTCCACCTCCTCCACTTCCTCTTCCTCCTCCTCCTCCTCCTCCTCGTACCCGTTCATGCCGTTCTGGTTCTCCTCCCCGTACCCCGCCATGCCTCCCCACCACTACCTCGGCACAGACCCCCCCGCTGCAGCAGCTCAAAAAAAAAAAAAAGCAAAACCCTAGCAGACGACCGGGAGCGCGGGGCGGCGGCCGAGCTAACCGGAGCTTCGTCGGAGGAGAGAGAGGGAGTGGTGGTTGCGCGAGCAAACCCTAGGCTCGCCGGCGGCGCCTCGGGTGTGGACTGGGCGAGGAGAAAGGCTGCGGGTGTAGAGTAGAGTAGAGATGAGAGAGTAGGTGAGGTGGCGGCGAGGTTAGAATTTCGTGTGGGGATTTTAGTAAGCTCGTTGGGTTGCCTGCGTAGCTGGTTGGCGTCCGTTCGATGTGCGCGATGATTCGTGCTCACACGAGGAAAGCGTGTCTTGTGCGACTGTGGTCTAGCTTTTTTTTTTCCTAACAGTACGCGTTAGAACAAAGGTAGAAGAGAATGGAGTCAGTTTTTTTAAAAAAGCGGACGCCGTTAACTTCGTATTTTTTATGAAAAGTATTAATCAGTAAATTATATATACTCTTACAAATATATATATTATAAGCTTATCTCATGTTCTCAAATTTTATGTAGGTTTAGATATCACTCGTGATGGAGATGAGTTGCATTGTATTGTGTCGAAGTGTCTTGTAAAGGAAATGGTGACTTAAAGGAGAAAGTAGGTGGTTAGCGAGAGAAAATTCACATTTAGGTTGATGCACCTGGATCTCAATATAGGGTTCTCACCATCTTCGCATCTCTTGCACTTGACGTCATGGTAACCTCGAGGAAATACCAACCTCCGTTAGCATCCCTAGGAAGAGGATCATGGTGTCATGGTGGAAAGGTGTCATGGTGGTAACGGCTAGATCCTACAATGCCACTACATACCTAGTGAAGCTTGCTCTATGAAATTTAGGGAAAGACTGACAGTCTGCAGATGGAGGCAGAGTCACGGTTACCATGAAAGGGAGAGAATTGTTACTAACATGGATAGAGGACAGGACAACTGTGTGCGAAGTAGCTAGGCATGACGTCCGGTATATGAGCAACATGGCAAGTCACCGTGTGCCTTACTACCTCATATTGCAAAAGAATTGGGATAGGGGTGTGGAATTATGGATTGGGTAAGTGGAAGGAGGAAATATGATGGCATTGCTAATATATAGAGTGGAAGGTGGGTGAAAGAACATTTAGCATATAAATATTTTTTTTCAAAAATAGGGTCCTTTATGTAACTACTTGACCAAGACACAAATTGAAATAGCATGAACACTAAGAGCCAAAACTAAAAGGTTGAAATGCAAATATTTTTGGGTCTGGTAGAGCTATCATGGCGTTGACAAAGTAACTTATAGGATGACTCCATTTGCTTCTTTTCTTAATTAGAGAATGCGGTTACTCATGTATCGTAAATACCTTACTCCCTTCGTAAAAAAACAACTATGTCTAGATTTATATTCATATACAAAAGTTGTCTTTTTTTTAAGGAAGAAGGATACTAGGCGAGCTTGCACTCGAGGCCATGCGCATATCCGCATCTACCATTGCGCTAATACTTTTCGCAATAAACAAAAATCTATAAGAGTTATAGATTAAAAGTTTTAATGAAAGTTAGAATAATTCCATGCTAAAACTTCTGTAAGCGCTTGTTTGGTTAATCTCCAATAGGTAGGGATTGGAGGGTTTGAGGAAGATTAATTTCATGTCTCAATAGGTGTGGTATAACTTCCAAAATCCCCCTTAATCCCTTTAGGAGAGGGATTAACTGGTCTAAAGGAAACTTTCTACAAGTGACTTTAAAAATACGTAAAAACTAAATTCTCATGTAGAAAATACTTTATATAGGCAAAAGGTTTCATTAACACCGGAAAACTTTCACACATTTGATTGACCTACAAGAGAGTGACACTGATAAACAAATAGAACACTCACCGGTACACTATACATGACATTTATTATTTCTTAATATATAATGCATACTAATATACTTATACATGACATTCATTATTTCTTAACATATAATTAATGCATACTAATATTGACATACTAGGTATAATTTTTTTATATTTTTTATGTTTTTTATATTTTTTTATATTTGTGGATAAATGGATATGCACGTTTATATGAGTGCATGCGTCTGTCCTTTGTTTCACAAAACAAATAAAATGAAAGAAATAATCTCCTAATTTCAAAAGGGAAGAAGATTAATTTCGAACATATTATAGTAGAGGTTGGGCACAAGCTTAAAAAAAGACTTTAGCTAGCCCTATTTGTGTTGGTTTATTAAGTCATGTTTGACACGGTTTCAGATCTCATATTTACATTGAATTTGAAGTTTATACGTTAAATTATAAATAAAATAATTTATTCAAATGTTATCAACGTAATTACTAATCCATGTCTATAGATTTGTGAAGTTACCAATAGATTTATAAAGCTACAAATACCATGTGTTTTATCAGGAACTATACCGAAATCTTTTTCACTCTTTTCGTTCGTTTGGATTATATACTTACAACTCAACCCAAGCCACGGGCGAAGCTGAAGTGAAAATGTGCACTTAATAATTGTCTGAAAAAAAGGTTGAATCCATGCCTTGTGGATTAAGACGGCTACACCAGCCTGTTGTCCATGGAGGCATGGACTCCAAGCCTCGGTTACGACTGGAAACTTTGCGTAAGGAAAATTCGTCCTAACTGTCACGCATACTCCCAGCGTTCAGTAGGCACTTCAAAGAACAGCAAGATACTATAATCACCACTGCAGATACCAATATCGAATAATTACAGCCAAGACATTGCCAGGAAAAAGAATAAGCAAAATTGCAGATATACATATATTGTCAGCTATCTAGAAAGGTTCTTCCAACTGAAAGGAGCTATACTTTTTACATGGCTGGCTTTGGAACTTCTACTCGGGGAAATGCCACCCATCACACCCCCAACATTCCTTACACGAACGGAGAAAAAAAATCCAATATGATCAGAAAATTAAGACCAAAAAAAAGAAGAGAAAGAATTTCACTGTATAGCTGGGAGAGAAGCCAAAAACCGCTGCCTTGCATGAGAAAAAGTAAGGTGACAACTACTGTCGAAACGCCGGTCAGATGACTCAGATGTCCTACGATACAGTATGGATGGTTAGGGATGGGGCCTTCTTGTGCAACTTCCCCCTGATCTGCTTGATCTTCGCATCGACCCTCGCGGTGAAACCGATCTTTGTCCGCTGCCGGGCCTTCGACCGCTCCCTCTTCCACATCGTTTGGTCTTCGACGTCCTTCTTTAGGTACTTAATCTCTTGAATCACATGGTGATCAAGTGGATTGCACAATCTCTGGTAGGATATGTGGATCAGGTAGGGGATGTTGCAAGCAGCGGTCACCAGAAGAGTTGCTGCCCAGTACAAGGGAGCAGGCCCAAGAACCTCCAGTAGAATCTGGTAATTGTCACGGGACCTCAACGCCGAGCCGTAGACAATTATGAAGAGGTACCAAGTTCCTACGCTGCCCCAAACAAAGAGATGCTGAATCCAGGTGAAATGGCTCATTGTCAGCGCAATCTGCATGTTGACGGCCCAGATGATGCAGGTGAACATAGTAGTTCCCACTGCAGCCATGTCAGCAGTCTGTCCTCCAGAACGGATTGCCTGATCATAGAATATACAGATGTTGAGAAAGAATATGGCCAGAGATGAGTAGAGGCCATTCGCCATCCATCCTAAAATCCGGTACCAATCGAAGAAAAGATTTTTCGGTCCTTGCTGATATAACGCTGGGAACTGCACAATGCAAGTTATGCCATGTCAGTGATGACGTAAGAAAGTGTAGTACCAAGCTTAGACACAAGGTTATGCGGTACCATCCAGGATCAGAAAGTAAAAAGGAACAAATATTTACTTGGCAGAAATGAAAACTACTCATTGCCAAGCTTAGACAAGATTTATTTTATTATGGTTGGCATCACCCAACTATGTTAGAATGGATCAATACTGATGATCATTTGCATTTTGTTGAAATTTTGATAGATAATTGTTTTGGAATAAATACAATGGTACACAAGTAATAATGTGAACGAAAATGTAATAAACTGAATGTACTAGTGTGAATATATGATCTTCATTCCCCATTAGGTTGACTTTAAAGTTTAATCTACTCTATCAATCATATTTTTTTTGTTTATTCTGCACAAGACACGCAAGGACAACAAAAAAATATTTGGTTTGCACTTGCACGGTTATGGGTGACTCAGTTGGGAGAATTTTCAGTCAAATTCGCAGCATAACATTGGCAACAGAGATAATTTAAGACACATCTGTTAACACTTGTTCTGTATTTAGCACACTATTATGTAGTTCTTTTTACAAGAACATTTGCTAGTTGCATACTTCAAACACATTATATTTTACAACCTTAGATACTAAAGCCACATAGACTGCCTTCTATTTTGGATGACTGAATAACTGAAACCAGATAATCTAACCATGACAGCATTTTATTAAGCGCAGAATGAGGCAAAGTTTTTTTAAAAAAAAAACAAAACAAGGTTTGGTAAACCATCTTTTGAATATCTTCTTCTTACTTAGATTGCTTTGTGGAAAATTCCAGAACTAAGCCATACTTTCCTTTCCAAGCCAAATATGATATATTCAAAATAAGTTGGCTATTCTATACAGACCTGTAAGCAGATTTCAGATGAAACATCCTGCTCAAATACTCCAAGTGAGATAACAGGCAGTGAGGTAAGAACAACATTGAAGAGCAGCATAAACCAATCATCATAAACTGATTGACCAGAAAATCCAGCAAATGCCTCAAAGTAAAATATAGTAAGTCCAAAAGCAATATTCTTGTAGAAGAAGTAGCAGATCTGCAGTTGATAAAAGACGACTCAGTAGTCAGTACACTAAATTGCAAATTTAATACAAATATAATCCATTAGGATGAAAAGAATAATGGAACAGCACCATTTGGGCAATTCTCTTATAGCACCAATGGCCATGGACAACGAGTAGTCTCTCAAGGAACCGAAATTGGGATATAGAAAAATCACTAGCCATCACAGCCTAGCCAAAGAAAAGAAACCATTGTCAGTCAAAATCTAATTGGAAAGACATATCATTAATGATATCTCAAACCAGCAGCACACTAGGTTATGTAGAGGACCACAGTATCTGGATGACAAACCTGCATGCCCTCTACCCCACTTATACCAACTCCTATATCAGCTTCTTGAATCATGCCTACATCATTTGCACCATCACCTATTGCTAATGTAGTTTTTCCAATACCTTCTTTGACCAGTCGAGTCACCTGCAACATGGAAGCAAGCATACTCAGCTTTGGCTTATCGAAAATCCAGATCATGGATTGGTGATAGATGGAGTTACCAGTGCTTTCTGCTTTGGGGACACACGGCAACATATGACAGAAGCACACTCTATTGCAAGATTCAGGAACATATGCTTCATGTCATCTTCCAAAGCAAATGTAAGCGCTTTTCCATCAATAACTAGAGCAAATGCTGCATCAGGATCCTTCTCTAGCTTGACCATTTGTGAACCATTGGCGATTTGCAACATGAGACTCTCTTTTGCAGCCTGATCAGTTGTTAAAGATGAAAGTAAAGCCTACCATAAAGAAAATTACTGTGTAGATTAATGCCATCTAAAGTACTAGAGAAAAAAATGCATACAAAGGTACCTTATTTGCATCCTGGGCTACTTGGTCATCAGTGGGTATCGACAAACATATCCTTCTCATGCCTTGCCTCAGTAAACTGCATGCGTATCTGCAAAGAAGAAATGTACATAACATTCAGACTAAACATATTATCATCCTTGAAGATGATACAAAGAGAGCATAAATGGTAAATGCAGTATCTGGATTTACAGATGGTATCATTCAGAATAAATCTTTTTGGTCTGGAAAGGCTCAACTGTGCAAGAACTTACCCAATGTTAATTGCAGTTTCCATCTTATCACCTGTCAGAACCCAGATCTTGAGGCCTGCTTGTGCCAAACGATCTATGCACTGAGGAACCTGATAGAACACAAGACATATCATAAAACAAGTAAAAAATGTTACTGGCATGACAGCACGACCCAATAACATATCTTTCCCATTCTCAACACAAAAAATAAAAAAAAATCAATCTCACCCCACTTTGCAGTTTGTCCTCTACTGCAGTTGCACCAACAAGGATCAGCTCTCTTTCAATCAATTCTGAGACTCGCTCAAGTTGCAATTCTCTGTCAGGTCCAATAGAGGTCTTTGCTTTAAGAAACTCAGCATTCCAAGAGGAATATTCTGATTCATCGAGCACTCTGTATGATAGAGCCAGTGTCCGCAAGCCTGCCTCACCGTAATCATTGAGATGCTTGCTTGTATCAGCTTCAAACATCCTCCCATTTTTCGCCAGTCTTTCAAATATGATGCTACAAAGTTTAAAAGAAAGAACAACGAAATACAGTCAAGCCAAAGCATAAATAACCCAAGCATGTTGGCAATACAAGCAAGTTATAACTTATAACTATGCAAGCTCATCCTTGGCAACACATTATATGTTACTATTTTGAGCTCCAGAATACCAAGATAAAGCACAAATACCCATGCATGTTGACACCTAAAATTAAAACAAGCACCAGCAAAGAAAATATTTGGCACAAAATCCTACCTATCTGCTCCTTTGCAAAAAAGAAGAATTTGCCCATCTTCATCCTTCAGAATTACTGACATTCGTTTTCTTTTGCTGTTGAATTCCAATAGATTGAGAACCTTGAACTCCCTGAAAATCCCCAACCAAGGATTAAGAAAAACACACAGATGAATAGGAACAGTGCGCGATAAACGCGACAAGAAATGCTAATAGGCAACCTCTCAATTGGGCCATTGGAAGAGCTGAATTTCTCCCTGACAAAGACACTTGATTGTGTTCTCTTGAAAAATTCAAATCCAAATTCTCTGGCTGCCACAAGGAAAGCCCCTTCATCAGGTGATTCTGCTTCATAGGTAAGAGCACCAGTTGCCTCATTCACCTCAGGAATTGCAGTGTGACAAACAGCAAGTATTCTGAAGAACAGAAGAATCGTAGAAGAATTTGGCTCCTTAGTCCAGTTCCCTTGCATAAGACGGTCATCCTCAAAACTAAAACCTTTTATTGAGGACTTTTGGGTTCTTCCAACACTGAAAGTCACTCCTTCCACTAGCTGTATTTCATCCTCATTATTCTCCCATACATCTTGTACATGAATATCTTGGCCATCATCCCCTGACGCCATCTGTTTTGCGGCAGCGAGTTCTACTTCACTTGAACCCACACCATACGAAACCCCAGCAATCGAACATTTCAAGAAATCCATCTGATTACAGGTCAAAGTGCCAGTCTTATCTGACAAAATTGTATGAACCTGACCAAGCTCCTCATTCAAGTTTGATGTTCGGGCCTGAGCAGTATTGCCTGTATCCTCATCAAACATATGAAGGTCCTGATTTATGAAATGTGCTTGCAATACCTTCACAAGTTCAATTGAGACATACAGTGAGATAGGAATCAAATACCCATAAAGAATGAGTGCTGTAATGAGATGGAATATCCCAGAAAGAGCAGGGCGTGTTGGATCATCCAATTTATTGGACTTTTCTGGCTGCAAGTACCACCAGTTGGGCAAATCATACTTGATCCTCACAGCAAATCCAATCGAACTGATGAGCGATATTAGAACCAGTACAGTGAACAAAATATATATGATCAAGTCCATCTTCTTTTCAATCGTGCTCCTCTTGGATGGCGACTCAGTTGAGTTCTGCATCACCTTGCTGTCATGCCCCGTAAAAATGACCACTCCATAGATAAAGGATGTATTCCTCAGCTTTGAGTCCCTGAGAAGTATCTGAAACGGATCGATGGCATAAATCTGCCTCTCATACTCAAGGTTACCAATGAAGGTGTACAAGCTTGGGTTTGGGTCCTCACACCTTATCACTCCATGGAAATCCTTAAATGACTCGTCCTCTTCCAATGGCAGCGTAACCTCAAGTGACCTCTTCACCTTGAGGTTCGTTTCACCATCAAGGTTCATTGTCTCAACGTAGCAAATGCCATCCTCATAACTCGAGGACAGCAGTAGTAAATCAGCAGGGAAGAACTGGTCCTTCTCAACCTTGACCACATCACCAACAGCAAGGTCCTCCCAGTGCCGATACTCGAATTCACCGTCGCCCTTGTGGACGGCAACCTTGCGGTTGTTAACTTTCATGTCCTGCATGAATCGCCGCCAGTCCTCCACCCCTTCCTTGATCATACTAAGCCCAACAACAAAAGCCAACGGCGCGATCATGCTGACGGCGGAGAAGGGGCACACCGGGGTGAGCGAGAGGATGGCGGTGAGGAGGAAGTAGAGGTTGGCGACGCGGCGGAACTGCTCGAAGATGGCCTTGGGGAGGAAGGTGAGGATGTTGTACTTGGTCGTGGAGATGTAGTTGGTCGGGTACTTGAGCGGCTTCCGGCGGTGCACGGCGGAGTTGTTGCAGTGGACGACGCGCGTGAACCCCGGGCCGCCGACGGCGCTGCCGCCCACGGCGGAGGGCCCACCGGCGACCTCGTTGGTGTGGGAGGAGCGGAAGCAGGAGAAGGTGTAGAGCTTGCTCCATCGCAGGCGGTCGCGCCGCCGCCCGCCGGAACGGCCCATACCGGCAGCCTCTCGACGTCCCGGCCCCCGATTCCGGCTAGGCGGAGCCCGGCATTGGCGCCTCACCCGATCAAATCCCCTCCGGATTCGAGAAGATCCCCGCGTCGTGCGACCGAATTCGACCTAGAGGAAAATGGGGAATCAGATTGTGATCTCGCGACCCAAAAAAAATTCAAACCAAACCAATCCCCCAAAATAAATGGAGAAATCCCGTGCCAACAAAAATCTCGAAATCTCGCAAATCCGTGAAGCGTAACAACGCGTAAACTGCACCCGCATTTCGCGCGAAATGCAAATTACCTGCCGAAATCACAAACGGAATAGAAACAAAAAAAACCCGAACAACCAAACCAACCAAACAAAGAAAAATCACCATCAATAACCCAAACTGCAAAAAAAAAATCCCCCCAAAAAATCTCTCCAACACCTGAAACCGCAACGGGCAAGAAAACCCTCCGAACCAAAAACACAACAGAAAGCATTAGCATCTCATCTCAGGTTGATGGGGCAGTCCGCGCCGCGGGCGAGGCCCTACCTCGGAGCTCGAGGCGGCGAGTCCGGTGGGGAGGCGGCGACCGTCCGATCCCTCCTCGGGATGCGCGCGCTCGCGGCGGCCGGCGACGTGGAGGAAGGCGAGGCGAGCTTGGCGTTGGGGGGATTGGGGGGCGGAGCGAGAAGGGAGGGGAAGGGGGGAGAGAGGAGAGGGAAGGAGGTGGGGAGCTACGCAACTAGAGAGAGAGAGAGGAGAGAGAGTAATTAATTAGTAAATTTTGGATTATTAATTTTTAATTCCGTGACTTAGCGGGGTCGCATTTATAATCGGCTGCGATTTCCGAGAGGCGACAGCCAGGGCAGAGGCCGGTGGGTTTTTCCATTTCTTTTTTTTCAAACCGTATTTCAAAATTGTTTTTGTTTGTAGCTGCGTTTTTTAAAAAAAGATTTGAATTGGTCTGAAATATAACTCGTCAAATTTGCGCGTTAAGTAGTTGCGGGCAAAGCGAAACGTCCTCACGTGTGAATGTTAGCTGGTGTACCCGTCTCCCGTAGACAAATGGAGGTAGCAGCAGGTAAAGTGGCCATCAAGAGGCAGGACACACAAAGGGAACCTCTTGTCGGGTTGCGGTGGCGTGTTTAGAATCAGTTTTAAAATTGAATTGATTTTTTTCAAAAGTAAAATTTGGGTTTTCTTTATGTACTATACGTCTATACCAAAGAAAAATGAAATGGTGCATAACTAAATACCAGTTACTTTTTTACCGCTCTATGCTTTGCTAGTTTTTGTTTAGTCAATTTTTCTGACATCTGTCACATTATCTAGTAATAGAAATGTTGTGAAATTATGGATTATCCCCTATGAAAATAATTATGTTGTAACTCAATACCCTTTGTTTTATCAATATGTCTTGCTTAATTAACCCCTCATTTATCACTTTTTTGCATGAGGGGAATGCTGTAAAATCATGGAGATGATTTTTTTTTCTAACACAATAGACTATTACATGTATGTGGAACACTCACTCCTATTATGACAATAACATAGCTTTGGTATTTTTGTCATGTTTTGTCCATATCACATAATGAAGTGATTTCTTTCTCCAACTCCTCTAGCAACATGTCCTCCATCCACCTTGAACAGAATGTAGCATCGATCGCAAGCTCTTTGTCAAGCGTATTATCCACAGCGTGCCACATTCTTTGTGGGCACGATTTGACATCCAAAATACATTTATCACGTTGATTTTGTCGTTGTCTACATAGATGTCCCTAATACATAAGCATATATGTTAAACTTTACAAAGAATGTTTCAAACCAAGATTTAACTTTAGAGGGACGTGAGATAGATGAGGCCATCGTATTGGGCCCATATGTTAGTGACACATGTCCCTCTGACGTACGTTAAAAAAGATCCTCACCCCTCAAACCAGTCGAAAATCTCAAGGTAATATTTTTGGTGGGTACTAAGAGCAAGATCAATAGTATAGTCTACCGTTAGCTTCAAAATATCTACGTCAACAATACAGTTAACTAATAAAAGATAACATGTACAGTAATAGGCTATTAGCTCATCTACCCATATTTACTTTTTAATATTTTAATCTAACTTTTTTCTTGTCAATCCTATCCACTGGTTCCTTTCTACCGTGAAAACTGAAGACGGCAGCCGTGTGTCAGGTGGTCAGTAGAAGCTCGCATGATGCTGCTTCACTCGTGTTGAAGCCCATGAGTCATCAACATAAATTACTCGTCCGTTTTTCCTCTTTCTCCACTCAATTATCGTTCAGATCATCATTTTTGCCAGCATGTACAGATTATCGTCAGCTTAAACCGGCTATTGTACATGCTCTAAAGCGTGCAAAAGAAGTGGTGATCTTCTGAGTCATAAAACCTACTTTTCTAGATTTCTTGCTTACATGCCAGAGTCAGGGTCTGTTCGGCTGCTATAGTTCGGAACGCGAAACGTGGGTTCGGAACGCGCACAGTGTTTTTCCTCCCGCACACGCTTTTCAAACTACTACACGGTGAACTTTTTTGCAAAAAGTTTCTATACAAAAGTTGCTTAAAAAAATCAAATTAATCCATTTTTGAAAAAAAATTTAGCTAATACTTAATTAATCACGCGCTAATGACCGCTCCGTTTTCCGTGTTTACTGTGCGCGTTCTGAAAGCATCAGCCGAGCAAAGCCTCAGTGTCCATGTCAAAAAGTAGCATATTAGTCACATATATGGCCTACAATTTGTAGCGCCTCACTGTATAGCCATTATCACACTCGCAGTGATCTAAAGTAAAAGAGGTAGCATTGAGTACTACTGGATTGTAAATGATTGCTAGTAATAGTTTGTATATAATGTCAGTTGATTCGGCCAAAGCACTGGGAACTAAAACAATAACATCTTAGCGAATTAGTTTGTTAAAAGAAAAAAAGTCAGAACTCACATCTGGTATAAAAACCAAATACAAATTCTTGTCTTGCTCGCTCGTGCTGCATTCCAGCCGGCTGCAACTACAGTATAAGCGTCACAAATTCTGCTGCATCTGTTACGGTTGTGCAGCCGCAACAATTTCTTTTGAACACCTATTTACAAAATAACCAGCTAATTGATTATGCAAGAAACTGTGAAAGGCACATCAGTGCCACCTCTTTGCTTACTTTGGTTGCTCGAATGGTATCCTTACTTTTGCCTTCACCTTTAAATTGAGCCGATAGAAAGTGAAACGAAACTTCTCAACACACACACGGTTTCTGTGAGGAATATTACTGAACCACTTTCCCCCATGCTCCTTTTTATCGTGTTCATTCCCAAAAGCCCTTCTTGAATGCTAAAATTTCACAAATTCACAATAAGCAGTCCAATTCTCATATTTTAAAAATCATATTCCAAGATCGTTTTAAAATAATGCTAAAATGTAAGGACGAGAATATAAAAATCATATATATTTATTCTTTCCTCTCCCAAGATCAATTCCATGTAGGATTGCTTGGATTGGAAGAATGTTAAGTTAATGTTATAAAAAATAAGTACAGGTGTAGGGGGACACTAATCAGATCAACCAGAAATTAGGTATTACCGGCACATTAGCAAAGGACAAAGTAGGACCTTGCTTGCTGGATGAGTGCTTCAGACAATCCACAATTAATGTAATCTTGTGCTGAGCTGGAGCAAAGATCTTCCTCTAGTTTTCCCTGGATTGTCCCTTGCTCAGCGTGGGTCTCACGTGCCAAACTATACTGTGCCAAATCTAAAAAATAGTTGGTTGACAGTCAGTTTTTAAGAATTAAAAAATTGGGTATTGTAGCTTTTGGTTTTTAAGTTCATTATTTAGATTTTATAGCTATAATTCTTAAAATCTAAATAATAATCTGAATTGTTTTAAAGAGTTAGAGATTCTCGGAGAAAAACTGTAGAAGCTCTTCAAACAGAGCCAGAGGTGGTTGCAAAACTGTAGAAGCGAAGAGACATACCAGTATCAAATGGAACATAGCACATTGCGAAAATATTAATGTTTTATTAAGAATTCAATGTTCTAGTGTCCTCTGTTTTTCCTGCTTTTTTTTGTCGGTAAGGTGAACAAGCTTAGATTATTGTTAGCTTAGCTAATTGCAACAATTAAATTAGGGGGTGCATTCAATCACATGTACTAGTTCAAAATGACATGGGCATGTGGACTGCGTTATTTCCTCATCGGACTAGAATTCGAACAGGGGGAAATGGTCCGTGCAGAGTTAGTTGAGGACCCGGGGCGATTGAATGCATACTTCATGCATTACTGTACAAGAATCCATATGAGTTTTACAGAAAATAGTTTAGGTTAGAAAAACAAGAGGCTCATTTCATCTGTCAAAATCATCTAATCTGACGCTTACTAATTGTTAAAAAATGACATGAGTTTTCCCATGGTGTTTAGTTAAATGGTAGCATGTGACAAAGTGAGGATATTTTAGCGAAGCGAGCGTAGGTCAACTGGTTAGGTTCCTTGTGGTGAAACCAATCCACTCGGGTTCAACTTCTGAACTTGACACGAGTGCTCATATTTATGGCTAATTATTCTTTCAGTGATAAGCGACGTACCCGCCGACAGCGAAGTGATAACTTTATCAATCTTAACATATGTCAGTCCAGTCTTTCGTAGGTGCTCATAGGGGTAGGGAGTACGTGTGTGCGTTTATAAAGGTGAGCGTCTGTGTTTATACTGTATTTTTAAAAAAATAAGGATATTTTAGCCATTAATTTGGTTTATCTTTGTATTTCATCATCGTCTTTATTGACTTTTTCAAAATCTAACCTAAACGGACTAGGTTAGCATAAGATTTCCATCCTGATGCATTTTTTAGTTATCTTTAATTATGTTGGTAGGGCATGTAGGAGTATTGTTGACTTCCCTCGCCAGCTATTATTACTTTGTCTACTGTTTTTTTACATGTAAGTATTGATTATTGAAAATAAATGTACCAATGAGATTTCGTTCAAAAATAAAAATGTACCAATGAGATTCCACTAGATTTGATTCTAATGTGCACCAAGGTCTATTATTTGGAAAAAGGCACGACTAAACTGGATACCGATATGAATATCCTATTTCGTATCATATTCCAACTTTGCTCCTTATTGTTTTAAACTCGGCATCATTTTTTTAGGTTCTATCAGCTTAATAAATTATTATCCTTAAACCACACGTTGTATCTGTCCAGGAATCATAAATTTGTATCCATATGTAGGATGCAAAAGTATAGTGGATACACTGTCCTGCTACTAATAAATGACACGATTTTTTTTTCCCAAGGAGTTGAACAGTTGATGAGAGAGTATCCAGACCAATGGATCAAACATGCGTCAACAAAATGTTTCACCACTGTGTACTTGTGCTTAGGCAAAAGTATGCTCGCCGAAGGTGAACCTTTTGTTTGAAACAGAAGAATAATGGAAAAAAAGTTTCATTTTACTCCCCAAAACTATTTTGATGGACCGCTTAATGCCCTAAATAACTTTTCGGCTCATCTTACATCCCAAACTAATGAAAGCAGTTCACCTTACTTCTTAATAATATTTCTGTTTTTTGTTTCTCTTTATATAACTTTTATTTTGCATTAAAATTTGGTACGATTAATAGATGCATTATAACTTACCTCTTAGAATTTTTTATCACTATTCACATAGGTTGGAAGCACTAAGGGCTGTTCTAAATAGCTAACTGAGCACTTTTTTATTAGCACGTTTTTTAAACTGTTAAACAGCGTGTTTCGTGCGAAAACTTTATATATAGAAGATGTTTTTAAAAATTAAATAAATCAAAATTTCAAGTTTTTAATAATTAATATTCAATTAATCATATGCTAATTATGTTTCTTGTTTTGCGTGAAGCTAATCAGCCAAAACAATCCCTTAAAAAGAATACGCCTATTGAGGTTTCAAATTTGAAGTGAAAATTTTTGAAAATATTTTAGAACTTTAATATTGGTGTCATTTATGTATAAATAATTTTAGTATAAAATATGACTCATATAAAAAGAAAAAAAGAAAAAGATATTAAGCAGTAATGTGAATCGTTTTTAATAATTTAGGGTTGAAGTGAGCTAAAAATAAATTAGGGGTTAAGTAATTCAATAAAATAGTTCAGAAGAGTAAAATTGACTCTCTCTCCTTTTTTTTCATAATTTTATAAGAAACGATTTTGGAACAGGGCAGCACTTAGATTTCTGATGAGCTCCTGAACTTTTGTTTAGTTAAGTCGCAATCACCTTTACCACAAGGGTTTGCAAGGTGCAGTTAGTTGGTTGATGCTGCTCATTGTTGGAGAGAGATAGCTACACTCACTAGCTTACTTAGCTCAACCCTCCACTAATTTTTATTCCTTAGAGAAAAGTTTATAGATCAGTATGAAACGAGTAAAGTGAGACAGAGGAAGAGGATCGTGGTTCACTCAAGTAGAGATGAGGACGTGCCCATACATACATTTCCCATCAGACTTAAGTAGTGCTGATTTTATATGTTATATGAACAATAACTTAGTTATTCTCGTAAGAAACCCAGGGTTATTAAAAAATGCGTTAGAATGGATCAATGAGCCATCTAACTCTACTTTACTAAAATTTACGTGTAAGTTTATAAAAGGCATAAGGATGTGTTCGACAGTTCTCTCGCACCCACGCAAAACAAAATAGCGCATAGCGCATGATTAATTAAGTATTAACTTAAAAAACTAAAAAATAAATTAATACTATTTTTTAAAAAAAATATTCTAAAAAATATATTAAAAAACATATCATTTAACAATTTGAAAAACGTGTGTGTGAAAAATGAGAGAATAGAAGTTGAGAATCACTAATACCGAACACACCCTAGATTGACGAGTGATCTTACTGTTTTAGGAAGGCACCATTTTTTTAGGAGAAAAAACTCATACCCCATGGTTAGGGATGAAAACGGTACGGAAACGGACGGAAACCATCTTTATCGTTTTCGTTTTCATATTTTTTTCGGAATCGGAAACGGAATCGGAAACCCCGGATACGAAAACGGAATCGAATATAATCGAAACCGAAAACGAAACGAAAATGAATCGGCGCGGATACGGTAACGAAAATTTATCGGAATAAAAAAAACCCTCAAACTGAGCTTCAAACTTTGTCAAGTCTAATTCTTAAGTCTCAACAATCAACAATATATCACAAAAAACACATATATCAAATCCAATTGTTAAGTCACAAGTCTCAACAGTACATCATAAACAATCAGTCATAGTTCATCACAAACCCAATCACATAGTGAATAGCTTGCTTTAACCAAGTCTCAATAGTACATCATAAACAATCTACCATAGTTCATGACAAACACAATCACATAGTGAATAACTTGCTTTAACCAAGTCTCAACAGTACACATAGACACATAGTTCATCACAAACACAATCACTTAGTGACTTAGAGGTAGTTTTAGCAGGGGTTCATTACAAAAATAGTTCATTACAAAAATAGCTCATCCACTTGTGTTGCAAGGGTACACAGATATCAGATGGAAACTTGGAATTAGATGTAACTTGAAGATTAAATTGACCAACATTTTCTTCAAACATCCATTGGCGCTATGTTGTCCCGACGTCCTCATCAAAACATACCATTTCCACTGCCTCATGATCTGTTTCATTGGTCTTCAACAAAAAAATTATCAAGCATTAGTGAAAGTATAAAGTGAGCCACTATAAACATATGTTAGTAATACAAGCACAAACCAGGGACAACAAGGCACAAAAATTTCGCTCCAGGTTCTCCATGTCCATCTCAGTTAGGATAGACCCAACTACATTTCCACCTAAATGTTCATAATCATAGATTAACTCAAGAATTTGAATATGAACTAGTAAAAGCAATAAAAAAAGGTGTACACACAGCTGAATATTACCTTTTCTTGATGCTGCAGTCCAATCTTTGGTGCAAATCAGAGCTTGCACAATTTCAGGATCTAGACGGCTACGAAACGGATCAATAACACGACCGCCGGCACTGAATGCAGATTCTGAAGTCACAGTTGATACTTGAATAGCTAGTACATCACGAGCAAGTTGACTAAGAATAGGAAGCTCATGTTGCTTGAGAGACCACCAATGCAAAATATTAAATGGGCTTTTGTCTTTTATGTCCCATTCCAACAGTGGTTGATCCATGTAAACTTCCAACTCACTTTTAGTACCTATTCCAGGGGCAGTACTAGCACGCAAGTATTGTAGAACATCTGCATCAAGTTCATCATCACTCTCCCCATCATACTCTTTAGTCACTAAAGGATTATTCTGCACATCTGTAGCTGCTGGAATCTTCGAAGTTGGTTGACTAGATGCATAAGTATCAAATAGCTTATTGATAATAGCCATGAAGTCTGCCATGTGTTTTGGGGCACTCTCACCATAAACCTTATCTGCATAATACTCAAGAAGTGTTCTCTTGAACCTAGGATCAAGAAAGCAAGCTACAGAAAGAGCCATATTGGACTTCTCCCAATATTTATCATACTTAGGTTTCATTGACTTGCCCATAGTTGCAATAACTGTATTAGAACTATGGCACCAATCTTCTACTGCCATCTTTATTTGACAAAATTTTGTAAAAAATAAATTTGCAGTTGGATAACTACTGCCAGAGAAGATCAAAGTAGCATCATAAAATCTCTTCAAGCATGTACACAATGACTTTGCCATAGTCCAATCATCATCTGTTGGGGCACATTTCAAATATTTGTGTCTATGACGAAGAAAGAGCCTATTAAATGCAAGTCTATAGTGAATAGCTTGCTTTAACATGAGAAATGTGGAATTCCACCTTGTTGGAACATCCAAAGAGAGACCACAAGTAATGTCTAACCCATCACATTCAGAGGCACACTTTATGAATTCTTCCCACTGCAGCGGGGAGTTCTTTACAATCCAAACTGTGTTTCTGATATTTGAAATACTAGATGAAATTTGCTTCAAACCATCTTGAGCAACAAGATTGAAAATATGATTCAAACATCTAACATGAAAAAAGGCCCCATCACAGATCAAGGGTTGTATCTTGTTGAGCTTTTGTACTAACCCCCTAGCACATACATCATTGGCTGATGCATTGTCCAAAGTAAGTGCAAGCAATTTTCTATCAAGGTTCTAGTCCAGTACACTATCATAGAACACTTTGCACAAGTTGTTCCCTGAGTGATGGCCCTCTACATGCATAAACTTGATAATTCTCTTTTGCATGCACCAATTATCATCTATCCAATGCACAGTGATGCACATATAACATTTATTTTGATTTGAGGTCCACATATCCATGGTTGTACAAAAGCGGCATGAAAGAGTTTTGAAGTACTCATACATTTTCTTCTTCTCCTCCAAAAACATATTCAGTATGTCTTTCCTAACAGTTATGCGACTTTTGATTGGAAAAGTAGGGCGCAAGGACTTAATAAAATCCACAAAGTACTCATGCTCAACAATATTAAAGGGATATTCATGCATAATGATTGCCAAGTAAAATTTCTTCAAGCTAACAGCCTCATCATACCTGTAAGTCTCAACAGAAGTGCCGCTTTCACTCTTTTTGAGATTTAGAAGCTGCTGGCCACTTTTTATTTGGTGCTTTTTGTCTAAGTGACTCCAAAATATTGTTGTGCCCCTGTTGCTCTCACGACGAGATGTATAGCTGCACTTCTTACACTTTGCCCAAAGCTCTACGATCTCTGTTCCATCATCTCCTACTACCTTTTTCTCATACTTGTCAAAATGGCTCCAAACCTCGGAACTGCACTTCTTTGCTTTCTTTGTAGGAGGGACATTTGCATCCTCAGTAGCTTCTTGTGTCAAATCAACTTGAACTCTTGCTACTGCAGCAACATTTGCAGCAGGATCTCCTTCATTTGCAAGAGTTGGTTGCGATGCTCGCAAAGCTACAATACCCGCATTGCATATACTTGCACTGCTGCTACTTGCATTTGATGAATCCATCACAAATCTACAACATAAAAGAAAACAAATCAACGGAAAGTATATCATTTTTCAGCATAGTAGCATCTAGCATATATCATTTTTCAGCTGTATTTTTATTATTCCACGCAAACAAAGCCATGCTTCTATTATTGGAGTGCTTGGCAATATATACAGAGACTACATATATATAGAGAGACTCATGCAGTCATGCTCATTGCTCAACAATATATACAGAGACTACACATAAATCAATCATTCATAAATCAATCATTCAACATTCACTCACTGCTGGCTGTTGCGATGCGAGGTGTCGTCGGCGTCGATGGCGGTGAGGAAGAGTTGCCACTTGCCACTGCCAGTGCCCACTGCCCAGTGGACTAGTGGAGCATGAGGCTTCAGCGGCTACGAGAGGCGGCTGGGGCGCGGGGCCGTGGGGGGCGTGGACGGTGGGGGTGCGGCCGCGCAGGGCCGCGGGGGGCGAGGACGGCCGGGACGCGGCGGCGCGAGACCGCAGGGGCGCGGCCGCGCAGGGCCGCGAGGGGCGAGGGGGCGAGGACGGCCGCGGGGGGCGAGGGGGCGAGGACGGCCGGGGCGCGGTGGCGCGAGACCGCAGGGGCGCGGCCGCGCAGGGCCGTGGGGGGCGGGGGGGCGAGGACGGCGTGGGGCCGCGGGGGGCGAGGGGGGCGAGGACTGCAGGGGCTTGGCGGCGCGAGACGGCGGAGCCGCGGCCGCGCGGGGCCGCGGGGGCGAGGACGGCAGGGGCGCAACGACGAGAGACGGCGGGGGCGCGGGGCCGTGGGGGGCGAGGGCGGCTGGGGCGGGCACAAGCGCGAGGACGGCGGGCCGGCGGGGACGCGACGGCACGAGACGGCGGCGGCGCGAGATCTGGATGCCGCTCCTCCGCCCGGCTCGCTCTGACTCTCTGTCTCTCACTCTTCTCTATTCTCTAATCTCTATTCTGAATTAGGTTAGGACTTAGGGTAGATGCTGAGTTGGGTTGGGCTGGGGAGGTATTATGGACTTGTAGTTGTACTTGTATGGGCCTTCTGTAACTTCGGAAATTTCGAGAAAGTTTTCGGAAAATTTCCGACCGATTCCGAGTTCCGACGGAAACTGCTATTATCATATTCGATTCCGTTTCCGGCAAAATATTTCCGAATTCGTTTCCGTTTTCGAAAAATTCCGAAAAAATTCCGACCAACTGATTCCGTTTTCGAAAACTGGCCCGGAATCCGGAAAAATTCCGTACTGTTTTCATCCCTACCCATGGTATCTAAGGCATCGATAACTACTAAATTTGTTAATAAAAAAATAAACATGGTGCCTCCCGGTTTCTGGCGAGGAATGTAAAATTTCTCTAAATTGACAAGCATGGAAATTTTTGCACACCAATTAGCTCACTATAGAGTAGTTCTTCGTCATCATCCTCCTCCTTTGGCCCTTGAATAGTTAGCTCACTAAATTGACAAGCATGGAAATTTTTGCACACCAATTCACTCTAGGCCATTGTTGTCACTTGGCCGTGCCGCTCCCAACGATTTTTGCTCTGTTCGAGAATGTCCACTGTGTGCAGTCATGTCCACTCTGCTGGTTGAGCGAGCCTGGAGGTGTATGCTCTTCCTTCTTGTCCTGCGATGAGAGATTCCAGTGGGCGTGCTCCTACTAAACGAGTACACCAATAGGCCAAGACGCCAAGTTCTTTTTCATCTGAACCTTTTTTTAATAAAGGAAGCTTTCCTTTTTCAAGTTTTCGTCTGAATTGGATGATATAGTATCTGATTTTTATGATAATATTTTTCAAGGTACAAATGAAGAAGCTAACTATTATAAATTTTGACAAATTATTTCAAAATAACAAACTAGAAAACATTTGTAAAAATCGGGCCATTCAGAAGCTCCAGAAATACGTAATAATTTAGAATCCGTAATAAGTACATGTATCTTTGAGCCATCCTTCAAGAAATATCTTTTGAGCCATGCTTGAGGGAAGAGTGCACTACTACAGAGTCCATTTTCTCAGACAGCCAAAACAGGTTTTCACAAAAAGGCTGGGTTACCCACCTTTCTACAGGTGTATGTGAAAATCAAGATTTTCGTAGGCAAGTAGCCTAGCCACGTGCAAAAATCGATTATCCCAGACAACCAGTCTAACTAGACCGCCTGTAATAACATGTTTTTATAAGTGGCCAAGTTAAGATGTCCGCACACCAAAATTGATTTTCACACACGGCAAACTAAGACACCCGCATGTGATAATAGTTTTTGCAAAAAGAATTCAAAAAATTTTCTGAAAGTGTTGCCGCTCCCAGAACCCTAGTTCCTAGAAAAATCTAATCCACGTCCATGTCTAGAAATTCATCACAACCAGATCCTGAACATGCAAAGATTCATTAGAAACACATCGAAGATAAATATAAACAAGAACATGCAGCAGAAGTACAACTTCATTCACATCGCAGCAAAAGCAACATGAGATTTCGAGGGGTCGCCGCCGGATCTAAGTCCCCATGGCACCCCAACACCGGATCAAATCGTCATCTCCACCACCGTGTGGATTCCAGCGGCGGATCCATGAGGAAGTAGGAGAGGCAAGGGAGGCTGGCTATATGGAGAAGGAGAGGTGAGGGAGGCCAGCCGCTCCTGAGTCCAGCGGCGAAGAAAGGGCAGGAGAGAGAAGAAAAATAAGCTACAGATTTGTAGCCAACTATAGCACGGGCTACAGAGAGTATTAATGATGCAATATATATATTTATATAAAACTATGATATGAGTAGGCTATTAGAGTGTGACGGAGCGTGAAACTCCTCACCGGGAGACCGCGCGGGCCCCCCCTTTGCCGGTTCGGCCGGGGGTGCTAAGTGAGTTTCTTCGCCCTCGATCTAGAGGACGTCAGCGAGAGTGAAAACACGCAAGACGCGGGTGACGTAGACAGGTTCGGGCCGCTGAGAAGCGTAACACCCTACTCCTGTGTTCTGGTGGATCTGAGGGTCTCCAACAATACAAAGGGAATTCTATCTCCAACGCATTTGCTCGAGTCCTCTCCTTTTCCTAGGCCTGGGCCTCCTTTTATCTGATCAGGGGTCACCACATGGGCCTCAAGTTGCCTAAAAAAAGAAACATTCTTTTTACAATCAGGGCTGGTCTACAGCCGGAAGTGACCTCTGACAAGCTTGGTGCATGCCTTCTGCCCCGCTCGCCAGCTCTCCCGGTGGACACCCGTTTCAACCTTCATTCAATGGCCGGCGACTTTCTTGCTACGCCTGCACTGAAATCTGGATTGGATCTGACCGGGGCTGACATACCAACTCCAGGAGTCAGCACGTCGGCTCCGGCTAGGGACGAGAGCCAGGAGGCTCTCATCATTCCGACGGGACGGGGCGAGGCGTGCCATCGGCCGCCTGTCGCCACCTAACCCGCGATCTGACCGGTCTGTGACCGGTCACACACCGCGACCGGGCACGGACCGGATAAGCATGTGCTGCGCCGCATTAAATGCGGCGTGGTGCGCTCGCCTGACCCACTATAAATGCGGGTAGGTGAGCCCTGTTGTGCTCACCTAACCCGCCCACGTGGCGCCAAGATCACGGGGGGTCGGGGCGCCCCAGCCCTCGGGGCCGAAACAGGAGCGGCCCGACCCCTCGGGGAGACAGAGGAAGGGGCGGCCACGTCACCCCCGGGCCCGACCCCCCCGAGGGGGTCGGGACACGTGGAGGACCGCGGCTACCCAAGCCTCTAGTCATGACACCCCCGGTCCCATGTCACCGACAGAGTGGCTGTAGATGATGTATTAATTTTTAGAGCTAGTAGTTGGCTACTTCCTCCGTCCCAAAAAAAATCCAATCCTAGAAATAAACATGGACATAATATATGTCCAGATTCATCTTCAGAATTGGGATTTCTATGGGATGTAGGGAGTATATTATTAAACTTGCTCTTATATGAAAAAGAGATAAAAAAAATGAGACATGTTGGCTCTCATGTAAAAGCTAACTATACATCTGCTCTAAAAAATATACATTAAATTTATAGTGAGAGAAGAAAAAGAAAAAAAGATAGAGCTAACCTTTATATATGTTAGCTTACAATAGATTTATAACTAGTAGTGAGCTCTATTATTAAACTTGCTCTTAGAGCGTGTTTAATAGTATAGTTAACCGCTAGCTCTAAAAATTGACATATCATAGACAACCACTATAATAATCTACTCATATAATAATTTCTATTTCAAAATGTATGACGCCGTTAACTTTTCATATAATGTTTGATCATTCGTCTTATTAAAATTTTAATATAAATATGTAAAAATATAAGTTAAGATTATAGTTTTTTATGATAAAACAAATCAGAATAAAATAAATAATATTTATATAATTTTTTTAATAACACGAGTGATCGAACGCTACGTAAAAAATCAATAGCATCATACATTTTAAAATGGAAGGAGTATATATTGCTCATCTCTCATACACATATAATATTTTGAGACTTGACTTGTGTTGTAGTTGGTTATAAATTATAGCTTGTTTTTATATATATATTTTCACATATACTTGTAACTAACCATAGTCTGTGATTGACTCTTACCCTCTCTCTGACGTGAGGGAGCCCTCTCGGCACGAGCTAACTACGTCGCCGTCACCTCCCTTACCACACAGGAATGCAGATTAAGGTTGGTGATGTGATGGATGCTCAGCTCACACGACGCATATGGTGGTTGTGCTGGGGTTGGATGTATATAAAGCTTAGGCAGATAGTTACGCTCACTAATCATGTCACTGGATAGCAACGTATCCTCCGCTGATTTTTATTCCCTGGAAAAGGAGGCTCTACTACTGATCATGTCATATGGGCCAGTAAAACAGTTCAGTGAATCATATCATATCCTCTGAGTGTCAGATCATGAATGCATATTGAGATAAGCTGTTTAGGACTCGCTTTCCATAAGTGGCATAGCCAGAAATTATAAAAAACTAAAACATGTGATTTAACATAATTTAAATAAGATTTTGGAGAAAGACGTAGGGCTCAAGTCTTAGTCACTCTAGGCATGCCTTCACCCCTGCTTGGTTTCTTTCTATGCTTCACTTCATAACTTAGTTTTTTTTTGTAAAAACAATATACACACATACACTCACTAGTCTTTTTTTTTGTAAAAACAATATACACACATACACTCACTAGTCTAAACACATATATATACACCTTACTTATATAAACATTTAGATTGGATCGATATATACTTTTTTATTCCAATCAGAATGTTCCATGATGGATGAAAAATGTCTCAATGTGTCGGGTGAACTGGCATATGTAATAACGTCATCTAATTGATTGTTATGCTTTGTACTAGTAAAGTAAAAGGTGTACTTTGCCACGTTTACATCCACCATACATCTACCAGAGGAATGTGGGCTAAGGGAACGGGCATCTCTTTTTTCAAAATTTTCTTTCCATGGCAACTTCATAAGCCCTTAATTACAAGAGTTCGGCTACGGTGTTTTATTGATAGTAAAAAGTAATCCAAACTGTATATCTAGTTTTATCCAACGATTTAGATTTATTTATATTATCATCAACACTATACAGTAGTAGAACTGTCAAAAAAAAATATGAGCACTGAGGAGGTAAAACTGTAATTTTGTATATTATTACCCATGTCGATACAATAATCTTCGAATTTGGAGAAAATCATGGGAATCTCGACCAGAAAATCTTGCCAGCTAGAGATTTCTAACTAAAACAGACAGTAACCTGGTACATACGCCATGATTGCTAACTAAACTATGGATTGCTTAGAGTAGTAGTCGGTTTCAATTGGATAAAACAAAAATGAATTGCGCTTGGAACAGAAAGCCGGTAATTGAAAAAGAGATCGATTCTTCCAAATTAGAGATGAGATTAATAATTGGAGTCGCCGGACAGTCGTCTCCCCCGTCCCCTTTCCCCTGGCACTAGCAGCGCTCACCTCTTCCCCAACATACCATCTCGACGGGCACCAGACAAAAAATCGATCGACAGAAACAAATGGAAAAACATAAATACTATAATTACCCTTAATTGAATAGTTAGCGAAGTACTAATATATCTTTACGAATTAACGGATCATATATTTTCTACTGATAGTAGATAACTATTAATAAGAGCACCGTAACGTGAATCTACTTACAAAGCACTCGGTTTCTCGTATACATTCAGCCACCAATCTTAGACACAAAAATATCAAGCGAGTTTTATAGGAGATACTACAATTTGTTACTGTAGTAATCAGTGAAATTAAATTTTCGCCTCATCGGCCGGTAGCCAGCAACCAATTCTGTTAAACAACTAGCGTAACTACTAACTACGTGCGTGCACGTGGCCGTCACGTCGAGCAGTACATGCTGCTGGGACCCGCGTGTCATCCAAAGCATGGACACACGAGTGGGGCTGAAAGCCAACGACGACGCTGCGTATGGATGGATTAAAAACGTTATAAAAGTGGTGGTCGTCATGTCATATTGCTGCTCTTGCAAAAGACCCAAATTTGTTAGGGCTCAGCTCTGTTCTCTCTGGGGGCCATTTCGTCGCATCAAAAACCCATGACGATTCATCTCTTGTTTCCTGGAAATTGGTAGGGTTTGGAGAAGAAAAAGACTTGATCAGACTCGTGACTTCTTGATGAGCACTCTTGCTCCCCTAGGGTCGTCTATTAGTTGCAAAGTTCACGTCGACGAACTGTTCAACATAGTACTCTAGTTAGAATAATTTGCACGATCTCATCTTAGGAATTGCTTAATTCAGTTCACATTTTTCTAAACGGGCACTTCCTCCGCTTCAATGGTGGATTAGAAAATTTCTAAGAGCATGAGCAAACTTCACTACGGCTAGCCCTTAGCATCATTGGGTCTATTCGGTTAGGTGAGACTGTAACTGTGGCTGCTGCAGCCGGTGCTATGTTTATGCTTGCCGCATTGTTTCGGTTGGCTGCGGTGCAGCCACAGCTCCGACAGCCGAACATACCCATTTAGGGGGAAGATCCATCGCCCGATGATTTCAGGCAGTCGTCGTTTGGGCTCATTGGATGGATGCGCAATGGAATTGGGTTTTTTTTTCAATGAGCCGTAAACAAAACTCTTTTATAGAAAGCACTTGATATGTTAGGATTTGCGTAGACTTTAAATAATTTTTTTCTTACATGTGCCACTGCCATCATTCGATATCGACAATGTAGCGTGCTTGCGTTCTCTTCGTGTGCCAGCTAGCCAGAGCGACTACCCATTGTGGTCGGTCGGATCTCGGGTTCACCACTGCTCTATTTCTATTTACATGACAATATATATTATCCAATGTCATTTCAATTTTAACTGCCAATAACTTTTACCTATTACTTATTAGATTTTATCATACAAAATGGTATGATTATAACATCTAGCATTCTCATAAGATACTTCGATAATATAGTATATTGTCAAATATTCACGAAACTACACTAAAATAGACGTGGTCAAAGTTTGAATTAAAAAATATTAGCGACATGTAATTGAAAATAGTCGATGGGTTATACCTGACTACGGTATTTGTAATGTATTGGGGACGTTGGTATCAAAACATACACGAGATTATGGTAAAAGAGATGGGAGACAAGAATTTTTATACAGGTTCAAGTCGTCAACTGATAGGTAATAGCCCTAATCCTGTTGGCCGAAGCCGGTGTTGTCATTACATGATCAATCTCTAACAAGTACAATGGGAGAAAAAACTAATCTAGTCTCTGTCAGTCTGGCGGCGTAACGCTCAAGCAGGTGGACGACAACTAGAGGTCATTGACTTTCTCGAATAGGAACTCGATGAGATTAAGAGGTAGCTATAGATCTTCCTTGGCTTTTGTGTCACTTGTGGATCGTATAGGTCTTGTCTGGGTTTGTGTTGTCTTGTATTGTTTTAGTGTGTCTTGTTCTCTCCTCTCTCCTTTTGGGGATCTCATATTTATACCCTCGGGTATATCGTTGTCCAAGTAGAACTAGAAAGATAAGTATTGATACGTTCCAAGTAGACTTCATAGTGCTCGAATAGGATTCCACTTATGTTTTCTTATTAAGACTTTTTTCTTATCTACTTAAGTCCTTTGCCATACGTACGAGGTTGATTTTGTATTGAATTTGGTATATGATGGGACCCGTTAAGCCTTAATACACAAATATTGAATATCCCATATTTAGGATACCGAAAGAAATACAAAGAATACCAGCTTTTATGTGATGATAAAGTTACAGACACACATTTATATATTTAATATAAATTTAATATTTTCTTCGTCCCAAAATATAACAACTTATATCATTCAAAATTTATCTCAAAATATAACTTCTCTACCAATATTTTCTTTCTAACCAATCAGAACCATCCACCATTCAATTTTTCCTTATTTAATTTTATGTATTTTTTTAATAACTTTGTCTGACCTTAAAAATTCTTATATTAGGCGGTAAGTTTTATTGATTCACACGTAGAATGGAGCGTGTGTGTTTTGTGTATATGGTTGGGGTAAAAAATAAAAAGAAGAAACCCACAAGCGTGAATGTAATGAACAGACTCTAGGCCTCAAATCCCAAATTCGGCCCAGCCCAAATGCACGTGGTCACGGCCCACAGCAGTATACCACTCGCCAAGCCCTGGACACGCGTCCCTCTCCTACCCAGCGACCTCGCCGCGCCGGCTAGCCTCCATGGAGCTCGAACTCGAAGCAGCAGGCGGCGGCGGGAGGAGCACGGCGCCGCCGGTGTCCCTCTCCGGAGAATCCCCCGAGGCTGTGCTCGGCCGCGGCACCGCCACCGACCGCACCGTCTCGCGCCGCCACGTGTCCCTCCGCCTCCTCGGCGGCGGCGGGGATGAGGAGGAGGAGGAGCAGCCCAGGGTCGCCTTCGAGGTCGTCGGGAGGAACCCCGTGGTCGTGCGCTCGGGGCGCGGCGGCGGGAGCAGGGTGTTCCGGCGCGGCGAGGCCGGGGAGCTCCGCGACGGGGACGGGCTCGCGCTGTCGCTGAGGGCGCCGTCGTCGGTCTGGGCGGTGCGGAGGAGGAGCATGGGCGGGGATGGGGAGGTGGAGGTGGAGACGGAGGTCCTGGACGCCGTGGCGAGGCGGGAGAGGCGCACGAGGGAGCGGAAGGAGAGGGAGAGGCGAGCCGCGGAGGAGGCCATGGTGGTCACCGCCGACGAGGACGAGGCGGCGGCGGCGGATGTGGCGAGCAGCGGGGAGTCGGATGCCGAAGCGGAGGATTTGAAATTTGATCTGGCAAACATCGACCCTGTTCGAGGTGAGCTTTGGCCTTTGTGTTGTTCATCTCAATCTTCAGAGGAACAAAACCCCAAACAAGAGTTAAATTTTGTTTCTGACAATGCTGAAGAAATGAGTTGATTAGATACTTCAACCCATGCTTCATTTGAGTGCTTAGTTTCCTTTCCGTTGCATTAGCTTTTGATCTTGCCTTTTGCATTGTGTAGTTAGCTCGTGTTGGTTGATGCTAAGTATAAAATGGTGGTTGGTTTCTGTGGGATATGTGAAGTATGTTCATGTACATGCAGGAAACCAAGAGCGATACGTTGTTAATTTGCTATAGGTTAGGACCTGTTTGGTTTCATTGAAAATACTGAAATAGTGCTACCATGTTTGGTCATAAATGTTATCATTCTTATTTGTTAGCTAAGGAGTTCAATTGTGATGTACATAGATCATGCATTACTACGAAATCTAAGGGTGTAGAAGTAGTTTTGTTTGGCGTTTTACACAATGTAAAAAGTATTTCCATCCCATAAACTGATACAGTAATTTTTTGGCTGCAGATTTTGGGTTCTTATCAATGGGCCACGAATTTGACAGCTACCCGAAAGGAAGAATTCGTCCCCCGAAGGATTGGAATTGGTTTTTGGAGGAAGTAAGAAAGGGCTCTGATGATGAAGATGATGGGGGAGGTAAATTAAAGGGTAGAGGCGCTAACAAGAAGAATGAAGGGCAGCGTGAAGACGAAGACTGGACAGGTGAGAGTGAGGATGAAAAAGATTCATTGTCAAGAGGTTCTAGTGTGAAGAGATCAAAGTATGTAACAAGATCAAAAGAACCAAAGAAACCTCGCAAGGAAACAACTGAGACTAAAGGGAAAAATAAGAACAATGGGGATGAAGTAGATGAGGGAGATGAAGATGATGAGGAAGATGAAACACTCGGAGGTTTTATAGTTAATGAAGAGGATGAGCCTATGGAAGAGCTGAGCGAGGAAGAGGAGGACGAGTTCGACGACGATGACGATGACGAGTGATAACAATGCCAAGATAGCTTCTGTACCTTTCTCCTGAAGGTGTAACGTTAGTGCTAACAAGTAGTGGTCATATGCTTCTCTCTTGTAACAAATACAGTAAAGCTTTTGTCAGACAACAGTTGTGACCATGTTGTTCAGTTAATGACTAACACATTTGTCTCTGTTCCCTTGGAAGCTTGAGTTTTGTCGTGCTTTATCAGTGAAGTGGATGGCAATAGGTGCTGGCACTTTTGTATCTGGACAGTGCAGCCTCATGCTGAGAACACCAACTTTTGTTCATCGATAGCAACCTGTCGTAATCAAGAATCAAGATAAGAAACTGTTCCATGAAATAGTAAGTTAGAACATTGAATGAGGAGTATGTTGGATCCTGTTCATGAGAGCCAGCTTTTTAGACTGTGCGCCTGTCGCTCTTTGATGAAGATGAAACAGACAAATCTTACGAAAAGGCTACATCGGCGACATTCTCATCAATCATCCATTTCATTCCTCTAGAGAGAAAAGAAAAGAAGCTTATCAGACAAAAACGATTTATTTTTAAACCAGTACTCGATTCCAAGAGATTCATCATTGCACTAAATTCCAAGAGATTCATTGTAGCACATGAATGGAGATGAATATGTACTATGAATTACCACTGCTGAATTGTTGATACATAACCTTATACATCAATCCATGAAGCAGATAAGCTACCACATCCATCCACTTCCTGCATTCCTTCCATTATATACTCTCCTAAGCCATCACTGTTCACTGGATCCTGCAAGAACACACGCAGAATCCGAATTATATCGACCAAACCATTCCTAACATCAATCAGATAGCAGCAAAACCACAACTAATTAGGCCATGGCTTAGTACACAACAATATAGAGGAAGCTCATGGCTTAGTTGCCATGGCTAGTTACTACCTACTGCAAGCCATCAAGAACTCGGCGAGGCCAAGCAATCGATCTGCTGCACCAGCTCCTGCACCTCCTCCTCTCCCATCTCCTCCCATGGCTCCGCCTCCGATGCTGCCGGTGCCGTGTCGGCGGCGGCGGCGGTGGCGACGAGCTGGTCCACCTCGATGTCGATCTCCGCCTGCTCCTCGCCGAGCAGCTCGTACCATATCATGTCCGTGGTGATCGCGCCCGTGCTATGGCTGGTGTCGTCGGGCGACGGGACGGCCGCGGCGGCCAACGCCAGCGCCTCGAAGGTGAGGCCGTCGTCCGCGGCGGCGGCGCCGAGCATCCGCCGCTTCTTTCCTTCCACCAGCGTCGCCGCGGCGTGGCGGCGCGCGATGTTGTCAAGCACGTCGGCGTTCCTCAGCGCCCGCGCGAGGAACGCCGTGCATTGCTCCTGCCGCCGCTCGGTGCCCCGCACCCGGCGCTCCATGTCGAGCAGCTGCGCGCGGGCCTCCTTCTGCTGCCGCCGCAGCCGCGCCAGCTCCCTCGCCAGCGCCTCCTTGTCCCTCCTCAGCCTGTCCACCTCCCCCTCGCCGCCGCCGCCGCCGCCGCGGCCGTTCAAGGCACGCGGCGTCGTCGAGCCCGTGCCGGCGCCGCGGCGGCGGCGGATGTTGGCGAGGAGGTGGCGCTGCCCGCCGAGGAAGTCCTCGTTGGCGAACTCCCACCTATCGGCGCTCACCTTCCGGAATCCCTGAAAACAAACTAACCAAGAATCAACGAACAGAAACAAACAGCAAAAAAAAATAAAATCAATCGTTCGATGCGCGGCGCCATGGACGCCATTGGCGGCGAGCTGGAGTGCTCGATCGATCAACGTACGTAGGTGTTGAGCTGGCGGAGGAAGCTGGAGAAGTTGGCGTGCTTGAAGTGGAGCGGGAGGAGGCGAGCGGCGAAGGCGTGGGGATCCCACACCACGAAGCTGTTCCTCGCCGCGCCGCCCCACGACAGCACCGCGTCCGTCGCCGGGTCCTCCACCATCTCGAACGTCTTCACCAGGAATGGCGCCACCGCCACCCCCACCCCCATCGCCGCCGGCAACGGCACCGGCACCGGCGCCGCCGCTTCCTCCTCTTCGTCGAGCACCACCACCACCGCCTCCTCCAGCTTCACCGTCGAGTAGTCCATCCGGCGAAATCGGCGTGATTTTGGCGGGAGAAGAAGGTGGGGTTTCGTAATTTATAGGAGGGGTGGAACATTCTGGAAGGTACTAGAGGGAGACGAGGGGGGAGGCATTTGGGCGTTTGGCTGTGTGGGATATTTTTTTTGGAAGCTTCTAATGTGCGCTAGAAAACGAGCGCGCGGCCGGATCTTTCCCGTGATTTGATTGATGTGGCCGCGAGCAAGCGAAGCAACGAGCGACCAGAATTATCGGCCGGATTCCGTTGTTGGGCCGGGCCGCTGGGCACCGGAGGAAGTGTAGAAAGAAGGAATAAGTTCACTTCAGGTCCTTCCATATTTGTCGTCCAGTCTGATTTTCATCCTCGGTCTGGAAAACCGGATACAACGCATCTCCCAACTAACAAAATCAGTGCAAACGAGGTTCTCGGTAATATTTGACCCCGGTTTGGCCGACGTGGCGCTTACGTGAATCGTTTGACTAGGTTTTTGTCCTATGTGGCATTGACGTGACACTTTCGTGGCAGTTTGATCCGAAAAAATAAAAAGAGCAAAATTAAAAACTAAAAAAATTTACGGAGCCCATATGTCAGTCAAACAAAAAAAATAATGGAACCCACAACCACAGGTCAGTAGGTCCCACTTCCTCCACCTCATCCTCTCGACCTCTATCTTCTTTCTCTCCACCGGCGAGCACGCGCAGAGAGGGACGAGACGGGGAGGCCGGCGAGGGGAGCAGCGAGATCAGGCCCGCGATGCTGAGGGGGAGGATGGCGTTTGGAGGGGATGACGATGAGGAGGACATTGTGAAGACGATCCCCGCGACGATGGTGGTCGTGCGGCGCGCGGCGGAGGCCGACCCCACGACCAAGACGGCGGAGACCTCATCCCCTCTTCTTCCTACTCCTTGCGCACAAATCCCCCAGTCGGATCTACCGACGGCACGTGCGTCGTCGTCGAGTTCACCGCCGGTGCTTGTGGCTGGGGAGGGAGAGGAGAGAAGGGAAAGGCCCATAGCTCACCGTCCTTCCTCCGCCCATTGGCCCCGCCGCCTAGCGTATATTTCTCTGCTGTTGTGGGCACCCAACGCCGTGAAAGCAGGCGTCGTTGCTGCTCAGGGTCGATCGTTGGTTGCTCGCCACCCGTCACTGTTTCTCCGCCGGATGCCTGTCGGCCCTTCACCCCGCTCCGCTTCGTCGGCCTGCTCTGGCTGCCGCCGCCCACCCCACTCCGCCGGCCAACCGCTCCGCCCCGTCACTCCGCGCCCTTCGCTGCCCAGATGCCCAAAAGGGGAAGGGAGAGAGGAGTAGGGAGCGATCGTCGTCACCCGCTCTGCCAGTCTACTCCGGCCACCGCCGCTCCATCCCGCCGTTTTAACTTGACATAGAGGAGGAGAAAAGCAAGAGAGAGGGAAAGAGAGGAGGAAGAAAATAAGAGGGGGAGGAGATAGAGAAGAGAGAGGATGAGATGGAGAAAGTGGGCCCATTGACATGTGGATCCTACTATTATTTTTAATCTTATTGTTTGACTGATATATGAGCCCACATATTTTGTTTTGAAATTGTTAAATTTTCTTTCATGTGCCACATCATATGAAAACCGAGTCAAGTTAGCCACGTAGGCGGCCACGTCAGCTGAAACTACTGTCTAAACCGCCTTGGGATCTATATTGCACCGATTTTAACAGTTAAGGGACCTGTTGTATCCGGCATTGTGGTTCAAAGATGAAAATCGAATTCACTGACAAGTTAAAGGACCTCAAATAACTTATTCCTAGAAAGAAAGAGGAAGATAGGTGTCTTCGTTAAAATGTGAGGCCCATCATATTTTTATTTATTTTTCTTAATTGAAAGAAATGCTACGTAGGCAGTCATAGACCACCATCCAAACCTTTTGAGGGTTTAAATTGATCTGTTTTTGATAGCTGAGGATCCTCTAGTTTTTTTTATTCAGGGACGCTACCAATCTGGGGCTATAGTTGAGAGATGGAGAGAGAACTTATTCCGCAAAAGATTTTAGTTCGCATAATAGGCCCATTGAGCCTAATTTTTAGGTCTAAGTTTGTTAAGGCCCAGCCGAGCCCTGAACTTTAAACCAAAGCTTGGACAATTTTTCTAATGTCACCGAAAGAATTTTGCCTAATTTAATCCCGTGACTATAAGAACTCCGTTGAAACGTAGGATTTTGAAAATACAGGAAAAAAAACGTATGAATAGATTATCAGTACTTGTTGAATCCTACAGGAAATAAAATAACGGGAATTGCTCAAAATAGATGTTTGGATAGCTCATCGGAAAATACAGAAAAATTAAGATTACATTATGATTTTGTTAGAGGGGGAAGGGAGAGACAAAGACACAAGTTGCATTGGAATTCTCAAAGGAATTTGAAAATATGAGCTTAAACCTCAACTAGAAATCCTTCAAAATATGGAGGAATTTTTGCTTTCCTATGAAATTCCTTTGAAGCAATCCTACAAATGACCTCCTTACGAATTATTCCTTTGGATTCAATTTATCTAGTTTTCCTCCAAAAATCCTTGAATCCAAAGTCTGTAACTTATTCCGAGTGGCAATTAGCATGGGGCCGGCTTGGTTTGAGCAAAGTTGAAGGGCTTAAAAAACTGGACTATACCCTTTACAAAATCGTGGGGGAATGTACAGTTAGATGCCACAGCTATTCTTCCTTGTTAAATTGCTTTGCAAGTGTTTTTTTCCCCCTTCCCAACTTGTTTATTGAAAAGAATTCCTGGGCATTGTTCTTCCCCACTTGGAGGAGAATGTGGGCGACAATGGCCGTCCAATCCATCACCTCCAGGTTCCCCATTTCTTTGACAGCACTAGAATTCAATCCCTTAACATAAAAAAATTTTCCAGCAACATCACACCACTATGGATGGCCAGAGCTAGCAACTGCAATCCGCAGTGGCGATCACTGACACAACGAAGAATTAATCGGCAGTGACACGGTGAGTGATCTTGCAAGAAGCAAATACAAGTGACGAAAGCTCAGATCAATGGAGGCGCTAGTGGCGGCGGCGACTGCGACTGCGAGGGATCAGCCATGGCTGCTGCCGTGGTCCTGCCTCGCCGGCGGCGCCGTCGTGCTGCTCGTCTACTTCTACGCGCCGTGGTGGGCCGTCCGACGGGTGCCGGGGCCGGCTGCCCTCCCCGTCGTCGGCCACCTCCCGCTGCTCGCCGCCCATGGCCCCGACGTGTTCGGCGTCCTCGCCAAGAAATACGGCTCCATCTTCAGGTAACACAAATTCAGAACAAAATTGGAAAAAAGAATCTAATTGGCTTGCAAATTTCTGGGCTTTGCTTTGATCTGTTTGGGAAGGAGATGGATTGGTGCGTGAGGTTTTTGTAATGGATTGGATCATGGATTGTATAGGTTTCATTTGGGGAGGCAGCCACTGGTGATTGTGGCTGAGGCGGAGCTGTGCAAGGAGGTTGGGATCAAGCAGTTCAAGAGCATCGCCAACCGGAGCTTGCCGGCGCCTATCGCCGGCTCCCCTCTCCACCAGAAGGGCCTGTTCTTCACAAGGTCATACCAAATATATTTTCTTGCTATTTTGTTTTCTTCAAAAATGGTGGAACATACACTCCCTCCTGTTATGAAAACATGTGAATTTAGACATGTTTCGACCTAATTTCAAAACTATTAAACATGGATAAATCATATGAATAGATTTGTCTCGAAACTAATTTCATACCTTATATTTATTGGTTCTTCAAATATTTCACGACAGAAATTAGTTTGTTAAAATTGTGTGTTTGAAAATCATGCTAATGCTTAGAACGACAGGTTCTTGTACTTGGATAGGGTAATTTTTTTTGAAAGAAGAATTTTGCGCGTTCCAACTTCCAAGTAGGTGTGTTTGTTTTGTAGAATTTTGAACATTCATGTGTGATATGGTGTAGTACAAAAACGATTTGCATTGCAGGGATGCGAGGTGGTCGGCGATGAGGAACACGATCATCTCGTTGTACCAGCCGTCGCACCTCGCTGGCCTCATCCCCACCATGCACAGCTGCGTCGCGCGCGCGGCGGACGCCATAGCGGCGGCGGCGGCGGAGCACGGCGACGTCGACTTCTCCGACCTGTCACTCAAGCTCGCCACCGACGTCATCGGCCAGGCAGCGTTCGGCGTCGACTTCGGCCTGACGGCCGCCGCGGTGGCAGCACCGCACGCCGACGACGCCGACGACGGCGAGGCGGCGGAGTTCATCAGGGAGCACGTCCACTCCACCACCTCCCTGAAGATGGACCTCTCGGGGTCTCTCTCCATCGTGCTCGGCCTCGTCGCGCCGGCACTGCAGGATCCCGCGCGGCGGCTGCTCAGCCGCGTCCCGGCGACGGCGGACTGGCGGATCGCGCGCACGAACGAGCGGCTGCGTGCGCGCGTGGAGGCGATCGTGGCGAGGCGGGAGCGCGCCGGCGCCGAGGCGAGGCGNTTCCTCTCCGCCGTGCTCAACGCCCGCGACGGCAGCGACAAGATGCGGGCGCTGCTCACGCCGGATTACGTCGGCGCGCTCACCTACGAGCACCTCCTTGCCGGCTCCGCCACCACGGCGTTCACGCTCTCCTCCGCCGTGTACCTCGTCGCCGGCCACCCGGACGTCGAGGCCAAGCTGCTCGACGAGGTCGACCGGTTCGGCCCGCCCGACGCCGTCCCGACGGCCGACGACCTAGAGCACAAGTTCCCCTACCTCGACCAGGTAATTAATCACTAATTAACTGTAAATTCTCTTAATTACTTTCTCGATTAACTTACAAGTTTCACAATGCAACACTCAGTGTTCATCATATACATTACACATTTGTTTTGTTTGTAAAGTGCTGGTGATAAATTAGCTATACTAATTTACAAGTTTCACGACGAATTGCCAATTTCCAACATAAATACACATTTGTTCTCCTAATTTTTCTTCAAAAGTGCAGGTGATAAAGGAGGCGATGAGATTCTACATGGTGTCGCCGCTCATCGCGAGGGAGACGTCGGAGCAAGTAGAGGTCGGAGGGTACACACTCCCAAAGGTAGTTAACCACATTAAATTTCGTCTCTAACCTCACCGTTAAACTGAAAAAAAACCATATTAATTAATGAGCTCTAAGCACGTCGTTAAACCGCACTAAATAAATAATTGATCAGGGGACGTGGGTGTGGCTGGCGCCGGGGGTACTGTCGCGCGACGAGGCGCAGTTCGGGGACCCCGGCGAGTTCCGGCCGGAGAGGTTCGACGCCGGCGGCGAGGAGGAGAGCCGGCGGCACGCGTATGCTCACGTGCCGTTCGGGCTGGGCCCACGGGCGTGCCCGGGGCGGCGGTTCGCGCTGCAGGAGGTGAAGCTTGCAATGGCGCACCTCTACCGCCGCTTCGTGTTCCGGCGGTCGCCGCGGATGGAGTCGCCGCCGGAGCTCCAGTTCGGGATGGTGCTCAGCTTCAGGCGCGGCGTCAAACTCACCGCCGTCGAGAGGCGCCGCCGCAACGGCGCCGCCGCCTAGGCTTTACCCACTCCGAAATCCGAATGTATGTTTCAGCTCAGATCGACTTTTGGGTCTTTGTACCAGGCAAACAAAACATTATTATAGCTGTAAAAAAAAGAATCAGAACGACAGTACGTGAGAAACTGAGAATAATATCATCTGTAAATTTTATGCTACCTGATGCAACATGGAGTATATGTCGAACCATCATGTAAAGATGCAACATGGTGAAATTTAGGATTAATAAGAATCAATGGTACGCTCAGAAAAAAAAAGAACATCGTTGTATTGAATCGTACAGCCATTGTTCTATTTTGGCTAAACGATCTGCTGCAAGACGGCAATACTCAAATTCCACCTCGCTTGGGAAAAAAGAATACAATAATTATGTAACTCTCTGCAATACAAATGTCTATGTGCAAAACAGATATACTTAACAGAGAACACCAGGTACTATCTATTATAAGAATATGCTATTTTCCTTTGCTTATGACTAATCATTCAAAAAATCAATTGCCTGAGAGACTGAGACAAAGATCTTGCTCTGGAAAAACAGCTCTAGCATGTTTTGAAGCCTGCAGTTCCTCTTCACCAAAATACTGCTGTGCCTCTATTATTCCTCTTTTAAAAATGTGTGTTACAGTACCATCCCCAGTTTCTTTGGTTATTGCCAGCAAAAATATTTCCTCTCCACACTGGAAGACATCCTCTTTAAATTAGTTGAACAGAAAGCCCTGACCAAGCAGAAGATTGCACTGGTAAGGTGCAGAGCGAATAAATATAATAACTAAAAGTGACTTAACATCAGAAACAAGGAGCCAATCAAAACTAAACAGAACTATTGAGAAAGTAAAACTTGAATATATTCAGTCGATGCTCACCTGATGATTGGCAGGATGGAATGGTTGTCCAAATTTGATCAGGTCTCATTTGTAACAAATATCAAGTTGAAACCAGTCAGTCATGGCCGCTTACAATGTTCTTCCTAGTTGTAGTAAACCATGAAACTTAACCTCCACCAGTTTTATCACTGTATCACTGTGGCTTAAAGCACTTTCAAGAATGTCATGAAATCATGAATAACAGAGGGTAAAACTTTGCTGCCACTAGAATTATGCACAGCAATAACACCAGAAACAATGGTGTGCTCAGGATGCTCAAAATAATAGGTTCTTGAAAAGTAAAAAAATCTCTTGCCAATTGTTTTTAGGATCCATTGACTCACAAGAAGGCATCCGAGATAAGACTCATCTGCAGTATGATACTGCCTCCGTTTCATATTATAAGTCGTTTGATCTTTTTCTTAGTCAAACTTCTTTAAGTTTGACCAAAATTATAGAAAAAAATACTAACATTTTCAATATAAAACAAACATATTATCAAAATATATTCAATATTAAATTAACTAATTTGGTGTTGTAGCTATTGCTAATTTTTTCTATAAACTTGATCAAACATCAATAACTTTGACTAAGAAAAAGGTCAAACGACTTATAATATGAAACGGAGGGAATACTATTTTGCAGTTATTGAAGAGCAGACTATAGAAAAATACAATGTTATTTTCCAGCTCTGGTGCTGTTTCAGTTGCTGTGTTGCCTGTGGCCATCAATTCCATTATGAGCAATATATCTCATCCGGTCATTCCTCAAACTCAAAGGCGATATGAAATAAGGAGGTGCAACACCTACATCCTCATTAGGTTTATGTGAGATTTCTGTAGCAACATAATGAAAGGATAATCATGTCATTTTAAGACATGAGACAGTCCATCATAAATCCTCTGGCACTTTTGGCTTCGACAAATGATTATGCCCATGAGAAACCTGAAATAACACAGGTAGTTGGTGTCATGGAACGCTTGGTGACAACTGGATCGTTTTATCGGTTTTCAACGGAAACTGGATTTCTTTATTCGTTTTCAATAACAGAAGTATGAAGACATTAGCACCAGATAACAGTTTTAAAATGCCGCATATGCTCAATAGTTGTTGCTTTTTGAATTTTTCTAGTAAGATAGGACACCAAAAAAAATGCTGATAATACATTGAATTGTCCTGTTACCAACATACTGAAAACTTCATTCTACTCTAGATAGTATCAGTTGTGCAAAGATAATTCGTTCTGGCTGTAAGATAGAAAAAACATGAAAGAGTAAAAAGGGAAAAAAATCAGAATTAGCTTGCTTATTTTTCTCTTTTTTAGATCTGCTTTAATGCTTATCCATTCCTGGCAGCATATTAATGACTACAAAATAAAGACAACACCTATCTTCTTGTCAATAAGCACCGATAGTTTCGTAAAGTAAGAAAAGAACTCCAAACAACATCCATCAACTAATGGTTTAATAACTTATAAAGAAAATACACTGCATCATGAGGAAAAGGACTGCACCTACATGCTTGCTTGACATTCATACATCACTGATCTGTTACTGGCATTGACACCAGTTAAAGCATGATAGGTGGTACCTGCAACCTGTACAAATACAAATGGCATTGTTACACATCAAAGCATCATGAGGTAGAAGTCTTTTCGAAATAAAAGTAAATGTCAAATATTTCTTGAAATACATGCAGTGATGCAGCCTTATCTAGATAGCTATGAGATACATGCAACCAAGTCACAGTATTTGTTTGAGCAAAATATATACCAAAAGAAAAAGAAACTAGTGAGCCATTGGAGAATGGTGAGATAGAGTATTGATTGTAAATATAGAATGAAGCATTTTCCAACTTGAGTTCCTCCATTGTATCCTTACCTAGTAGAGACGCAGGGCACCTTTAAAAGACTTGTGTTTGCTGGCGTCTGTTTTGAGGCAGGAAATTTTGGTATGCCTTCTAAAATTTGGCACCTAATGCACAAGCAACTTGAGCCAGCCAAAAAATATCAGGATAACTGCACTGAATCAATGACATGTGCTGCTATGCTGCATCAAAATTTCAGCATAGCGGCAGTGATGCTTACACAGTTTCAGTTCCAGAAGTGGCAAAACTGCATGAGCTCAAGTTTTACAATCACTTGCTGTATCACCGTCTGTACAAGAGGGTAAAACTCTTTCCATTTCATTCTGAAGACTTATTGCCTCCTCCAAGTTTCCTAATTTCTGGTATTTGCTTATCAGACAGTTGTAAACTGCCCTATCAGGAGCAATACCATGTCCAATCATTTCTGAAAAGAATTCTCTAGCTTCTCGCATCATGTTTAGATTACAGAAACCCGATATAAAACAAGTGTAGCAAAAGAGATCAAGTTGCAAACCGCTATCAATCATCTTAGCCTTGAGGGCAAAGGCATCATGGAGGTTTCCCTGTTTCAGGTACCCATCCAGAAGAGCTGTGTACACAACTTTGTCCAGAGACATACCTCTATCAACCATTTCATTAAACAACTGCACAGCCTTGTTCAAACAACCATTCTTGCATAAACCATCAACCAAAGCTGTGTAAGCCTGTACATTAGGATCTAGTCCTAAGTCTCTCATTTTGTCGAAATGGGAGATTGCCTCATCAATCGATCCTGCTTTACACAATCCATCAATCAATGCACAATAGGTTATTACATTAGGCTGGAACCCAGAATCCAGAATCTTGTGCAGCATGGCAATGGCTTCTGACACCTTTCCAGATTTAAAACAAGCATCCATCATAGTCGTATATATGATATAATTGGGTTCCAGACCAGACTCGTCCATTTTATTTAACAAACTCCTAGCCTCATCCAACTTGTGCACATTACAAAGGCCCTGAATGAGAGCACCATAAAGTGAAACGTCAAGTTCCAATCCTTTATTCTTCATCTCACTTAGCAAACCAAGTGCTCTCTCACTGTTCTTATTCATGAAGTGCCCATGAATTAGTGTAGTGTAAAGCAATTCGTTGGCTCTGACACCAGCCTTCTCCATCATCCTCAAAACATCCTCTGCTTCCGTAACCTTCCTTTCTTTGCATAGGCCATCAACCAACACACAGTATGTTACCACATTCAAGGGCACCCCTTGGCGTACCATTTCATCGAGCAGCACAATAGCATCGTCAAGCCTCCCCGCCTTGCATGTTCCATCAATCAAACATGTATATGTGAACTCATTCAGAGCCATCCCCCTCACCCTCATCTGCGCAAACAGCTTCATCGCCTCTCGCACCAATCCCTCCTTGCAGAATGCATCGACAAAGGTGCTGAAAGTTACTACATTTGCCATCACCTTCTCCCTCTTCATCTCAGCAAAGTAACTGTATGCCGTCTCCATCCTCCCGGATTTGCAAAAGCAATTGATCAACGCGTTGTATGTCACAACATCGGCTTTACACCCAGACCTCCTCATCTCCTCCATAATCTGCTCCACCTCCTCCAGCTCCCCACATTTCCCATACCCATCAATCAAAGAATTGTAGGTTACAACATCTGGCAAGCACCCCATCTCCTTCATCCTTGAGAACAGCGACCTCGCCTCCACGAGCTCCCCTTCCTTGCAGAGGAAATCGATCACGATGTTGAACGTGAACACGTTGGGCGCGGGCAGCTGCTCGAAGAGGCGCCGGACGAGGCGGCCGCTGCGGCCCCGGGCAAGGCGGAGGAGAATGTGGTTGCAGGTGCGGGTGTTGGGTGGCACCCGCAGCTCGCGGACGCGGGCGACGGCGCGGACGGCGTCGTCGAGGAGTCCCCGGTCGGCGAGGACGGAGAGGAGCGTGTCGACCACGGAGGCGAGCGCGCTGCGTCGGGGACCTAGGGCGAGCGCTGCGCGGTGGAGGAGGTCGAGGAGCGAGGCGGCGAGGTGTGGGCGGCCGTGGCCGGGGGCGACGAGGCGGGCGAGGACGCGGCGGGAGTGGGCGTAGAGGCGGTCGCGGGCGAGGAGGTGGGCGGCGAGGCAGACNAGGAGGCGGTCGGCGGGGACGGCCTGGAGGGAGCGGAGGAGGCGGAGGCGGTGGGAGATTGGGGCGGCGGCGGGCGGCGTGAGGGTGGAGAGCGCGGCGGCGGCGAGGAGGTGGCGGCGCGGGGGGAGGGATAGTAGCATCGTTTGACCGCCTCCGGCGGCGGCGAGGCGGAGGGAATCAGGCCATGGAAGGGGGCCGGGGAGTATAGGAGTAAGTAGGGTTTTGAGGGGTTTTGTTCGCAAACTGTTTTACTTAAATTAATTGGAGTATTTTGAATTGCCGTGGTACTGTAGCATGTAGGTGGTTTCTGGGGTCAAATTCAAAATTTGAGTTAATGTACTGTTTGGCAAAAAAATTTCCAAGCTAGAGTTAATGCTAAATCAAATTAAGGTACTGTTTGGCAAAGCTTTGGATATCATACATATGTTAGATTTAAAGTTTATATGTGAAATTATACTGTTTAAATTTTTAAATTTTATCTAAATTAGAAACAAAATGGTTTATTCAAATATTATCAACGTAATCATAGATATCATGAATTTATGAAGTTAGGAATACTTAGCTCCAAGAGATTTTGGATACTAAGTGGTACCAAAAGAGGACCTAAGATAATCTCAAGGCTAATTTAGTTTAGATGGAAATTTAGTATCCTCAATCTACATTCCATGTTTCTTCTTCTTCTTGTAAAAATAACTAGTATGTCGCATGATGTATTTGCAGAAAATTCAATGTAGTTTCTAATTATCACTCCCTTTTTAATCTTCGGTGTTGTCTATAATAGAAATAAGGGTCCCTTTTGATTTGAAGAAAAAACATAAGAATTTTAAAGGATTTTAATCCTGTAGAAAAAAATTCCTATAAATGTCTTTAAAACAAATAATTGAATCCTATCCTGTCCTTTGAAAATCCTAAGAAATGAACAATCCTTAGAGATTTTGGAGAAAATTTTAGCAAAAGCTTTAACCTCTTGGAAAGTTTTCTTTTAAGTCTATCTCTCTCATCTGATTTCTGTATTTTTTCTACGATCCAATTAAACGGTCATGCCTGTATTTTGTTTTGCAATCCTCTGTTTTACATTTGCATTTCTGTCAGGATCCTGTATTTTTTTTATTTCTCTATTTTTTCATTCATACGATTTAAAGGTTTGACCAAATCATAATACCTCGAGATTTAATCAAGTAATTCTAGAGAAACCGTTAGAACCATTGTATGGACGAACGATCGGAGACCGTAGATGCATAGAGTTCTTCGACCTATGCAAAATCTGCAGATTCCAAACGGACACCGATCGTTCGTTTCTCAACCATTTTTTAATTATAAAATGCCTGACTATAAAATCGGTGTCCGTTTGAAATCAAGGTGGTTAAATAATTTTAGTCCGTCGGATTACCATTCTCCGATCGATAGTATAAAAACTTAATCACAATTCTGGTATTTAATTTTAATCTAATAGAAATTAGGTGTCGTGGTCGAAAGTTGTAGGTACAGTCGTTATCTTTACAGAACAGCTCTAGTTTCACATAAATCGGATAAAGTGGTTTAGGACAGTGCTGCTGACCGGGTCCAAATTGGCGCATCGTTTCTTCTTTTTAACTCCGCAAACAGTAGATACCGACTTAGAGTTTTTACTCAACATGAAAGTTTTAGATAATTTTCTGTAAATGCTCTAAATATATTTATTTGCTATACTTTGTTAAGTAGTTTAAAGATTATATAATCAGAACAGTGAGGTCATGTTTTTCGTAGAGTTTAGCTTTTTATTAGATTTTAATTAACTAATTAGTGGCTAAAGATTATCTCGCGGGTTTCTTGTTATCCAAGAATCTCTTTTGAGTGTTATTTTTTGTTATTTAGGTTTAGAGGGTCTCGGTGCCACCAGTTTGACGTAGGGTAATCAACGATGTTAAGGCAAGTGTATGCCGAACTTATTTGTCGTGTGATGAATGGATAATTGCTATGTTTAATTCACTTGCCATCTAATTATTCATGTGAATGCTTATTATTAGTGTCGGAGTGTGAAACTTCTCTAGCGGAGAAGCGTGTACTCCCCCTTTGGAGATTTGGCCACGGAGAGTTCGAGTCCGGGTCCCAATTATAGAGTAATGAACATAAAGGATTATACAGATTCGGGCCGCAAGGATGCATAATACTATACTCCTATGTGTGGACTATGGATGAGATTGTGATTGAGTTACATTGAGATGGAAACTTTGCAATAGTGCTAGCTTATAGGAATTGGAACCCTCTATCTGTTGACCTGGATCATCCTTTTATAGATTAAGGGACATCCACAGTGCCATCACACAAGTCTTTGGATGAGGCCCACAACACTAAATGGGTCGTGCTTGGTCTTGTCAAAGTCCTTTGATCCGGACGGGGGGAATGTTTTTCCGTCGGCTGATGGAGGGATTGTGCCAATAGTCAAAAAGGTGCATGTCCCTCGTTGATTGTGGGCCCACCAGGGTGACGCCCTGTACAGGCGCCCCTATGCTCTCACGTTCTAGACAAGATGGATGGACGGCTCGTGCCACATCATCATTAATGTGGGGGAGTGGTTGGCCAAATCCCTTGCCCGGTCAACTTGGCCCTGGCGTGACTACGCATGCCACTGGATGCTCAGGACAGGGGGCGCGCTCGGACCCTTGCCTCGAACCCGAAGATGCCGGGCCCTTCTTTGGGCAGCCACCGTGTCCAGGGACATCGCGTCCCTGCTTGTCTCCATGCTATGAAGATGTAGATCTTGTACGTCTCTTGAATATATAGATCTTGTATGGCTCTGCTCGTATCTCTTGTGCCCTGATGACCCGGGGAATGGGGACTCGGTTCCCGTTCCTCCAACAATTATTATGGATTGTTTCATGCTGCTGTTATGATCGCTAACTTTTTGTTATCTATCTAAGTTTCAATTTGCTAGTATACGGTGACGTTTTTATTTATGGTTATCAATTTTTATTCCATTTAACAAATTCAAGTACTATGCGTAGTTATAAGGGTGCACTTTGGTTCTTTATTCATGTTCCTTGAGTACTGCTAACCATTCTTACTCGACTTATCGTTAATGCTAAAAGGATATTCATGTATGTCCGGATGGTAACTACTATTTCATAAAAACTTGTCTTCATTTATGTCAGCCCGAGATAAGAACTATTTTTTTTATCGAATCTATTATTTTTTTCAAAGAAAAAAAGTTTTTTATTTGTCTGCAAATGGTTATGTGTATGTTTTTAATTTCATATTATACTTGTTGAGTATCTTATACTCATCATTGTGTTTATTTGGTTTTAGGTACAAAATTTTTTGACACCACAAATATTATATAGTCAGGCACTCCTAAGCGCATCATCGCGATATCTAGCTAGGTGGGATCCATACACGCATAATGGCTACCTATCCTCGCGCTTACATAACCGTCAAGGAATGCCTTTCCATACAATACTTGCAATGTCAAGCAATGAACAAAACATAGTTAACTCGAGAACTTGCCAGTTCACTACCGAAACATGTTACTTGTCCTCCACATCATGGCGGTGAGATAAACACATACCACACAGGACTCGATCTACAATTATTACATCACAAATCTATACTATCTATATAGTTGATGCTCACTAACTCTTAAAACTCAACACACAAGTGTGCCACATCATCACCCACTAGCAATTACTATCTAGAGTATTTTAAATCACATGCAAGTCTGTCACATCATCACCCACTAGCAACTATTATCTAGAGTATTTTAAATATCATGCAAATATGACATATCATTTATATTTTTTTTGTATTTTTAAAACTCAATATGCAGACAATGTCAAATCATTATCTCCACATCATTTTCACATTATTTACACATATACATCTATCATTTCTATAATGTATAACATGCATTCATCCACTTATCCCACAGCAAAGCGTGGGGTATCAACTAGTATCTCAAGTGTTCAAAACCCATACTCATGCTCAACCGACTCTCAGGATAAGGGCTAGTCTTACATTTTCATCTAAAGCAATGATAGGCATAATCAAAATTAAATTTCAGAATACAACTTAGATAGATATATATAGGCCAACCATCCAAATATTCAGAGTTCGGTAAAAAATTTTCTACCATAACCCACAAGCAAATCAATTAGGGGTAGGCCCCTAATAGAACCATTGAGAAGAAGCAACGAAACCTGCATCACTCAACCTAAACAAACTCATCACATGCAAAAACAATCTAAAGCAACAACATATAACAAGAACAAGTGTCAGCACATTCCACATGGTGAGGGAAGGTCGCACAATTGACCAGAACGAGGGGGCCCTAGAGGAAGAAGTGCTGGCATGGGAAGCAGTTATGGACGAGTTGAGGCTGAACTTTGAAGAGTTCCAGAGAAAGGTCGAGACAAAAGCAAGTTCTTTCATCAGTGGATCCAGAACCAAGCAACTCAAGCTCAAACACACAAGAATGAGGCCATGCAAAATCAGGATATGCTAGGTGCTTCCATGAGTTGTTAAGGGCAGGATGTGAAGGATACCTCTAGGTCTCCATGCAATGGCTACCCTGTAGCTTTGGTGACTAGGAAATTGGATGGTAACACTATAAATCCTGAAAAGATTATAGCTTTTTTTTATGAAAGAAGATTATAGCTTTTGATTTCAAGAACATTACTTGCCCCATGCCTAGACCTGAGTTTGGTGAGAGCTCTGTTCCACCAAGTTTTGGCAGTCAGATACCGACTTCAGTATTATTAGAAAATGAACAAATGAACAGTGAAAGGTAAAGTTTCTTCTCATTCCATTGATATCAAAATTCCCATTATATAGGGGAATTACAAGCCTAGGATTCTAGGCAACATTAGTGAGCAATAAGGGTGATTTAGTGAGATTTATATGGCTGTTACAGCTGCCCTTGATGAGCCCTTGATGAGGTTTATATGACTGTTACAGCTGCCCTTGATGAGCCCTTGATGAGGTCAAATAATGGCCAAGTAATGGCCTTTGTAACACTCCCCCTTTTGATCGAGTCCATCTTGAGATCAATGTGTTCTTTAATTCTTTTGAAAAACCCTGTGGGAAAAAAATAGGAATAATTTGTCTGGTGATTACTCTAACATGAACCGGCAAAGTTTAAGGAGCAATCGATGTCTGGTTTTATCTCTAGAAAAACCCTTGTGGGAAAAACATGAGATAAGACATATGCTTGCATCAGATTTTGTCTCATTAAAAACTTTGTATGAGAAAAACCTACTGATAAAAACTCATAAAAGAAAAGAGTATAATATGAAGCGTTTAACAAGGTTCATCATTCAGAGAGTCTCTCCCTGAAACTTGCAAGTCTCTGAGCCGTCTCATACCAATTCCCTCGACACATTTCTCGAATGAGGAAGCAGATAGGGACTTGGTAAAGAGATCTGCCAGATTATCACAAGACTTTGTTTGTAAGATGTTTATTTCTCCACTTTGCTAAAGCTCATGGGGATAAAACAACTTAGGAGCAATATGTTTGGTGACGTTGCTCTTGATGTAACCTGTTTGCATCTGCGTAATACAAACAACATTATCCTCGTAGATAATGTTAGGTGATTCTGAGGAACCAATACCACAAGATTGTTCAATGTGGTTTATTATTCTGCGAAGCCACACGCATTCACGTGATGCCTCAAATAGTGCGATGATCTTAGAATGATTTGTGGAGGTAGCCACTAATGTTTGTTTAGATGACTTCCATGATATGGCAGTTCCTCCATGAAGGAACACAAAACCTGTCTGTGATCTGGCATTGTGGGGATCAGACATATAGCCAGCATCAGTGTATCCAACTAAGCTAGGATCATTAGTTCTCTAGAAGAATAAGCCAAGATCCTTAGTACCATTCAGGTACCTGAGGATTTGTTTTCCTCCAGTCTAATGACGCTTAGTTGGGGCAGCACTGTGTCTTGCCAATAGATTTACTGCAAATGCAATGTCAGGCCTGGTACTATTTGCAAGGTACATGAGTGCTCTGATGAGACTGAGATAGGGATATTCTTGTTCTAATATCTCTTCTCCCTCTTCCCGTGGTCGGAAAATGTCCTTTTCTTTATCGAGAGATCGAACAACCATGGGGGTTTTATTTGGGTATGCTTTGTCCATATTGAATTTCTCCAATAATTTTTGGACATAGACAGATTGATGCACTAAAATTCCTGAGTGAAGGTGCTCGATTTGCAAACCTAAGCAAAATCTGGTTTTACCCAAATCCTTCATTTCAAACTCCGTCTTAAGATGGTTGCGTGCTTCATCAATATCTTGTGTGTTACCAATGATATTCAAATCATCCACATACACTGATATGATGCAAAATTCTGTGGAGGGCATGGGCAATCATCATTATTTGAATAACCCTTCTGCAGAAGGTACTCGCTCAGTTGGTTGTACCACATTCTACCTGACTGTTTCAGACCATAGAGTGATCTTTTGAACTTTACACAATACATATTGCGATTTGTGCTATCATTCGGTATAGAGATCCCATCAGGGACCTTCATATATATCTCCGAATCTAGTGATCCATATAAATATGCTGTCACGATATTCATCAACTGCATAGATAGACGCTTTTGAGTTGCCAGTGATACTAAGTATCGGAACGAAATTCCACTCATGACTGGAGAATATGTTTCATTGAAATCAATGCCGGGTCTCTGCGTGAACCCTTGTGCTACAAGCCTCGCCTTATATCTCACCACCTCATTATTCTCATTCCTCTTCCGGATGAAAACCCATTTGAAACCTACAGGGAAGGTTTTTGGAGGTGTAGGTATTACTGATGAGAATACCTCTCTTTTATTGAGGGAGACTAATTCTGCTTCAATTGTTTCTTTCCATTTGTTCCAGTCCGAGCGCTTCTTGCACTCTACCATGAATTTTGGATCTAGATCATTTTGGATGGTATCTGCAATTGATGAGGCAAAGTATATGTCGACAATTGTAGTCTTACGGTTAAATGATTCTCCAGACTCAACATAGTTTGTGGAAACTTCATGTACCCCAGTTGTCGGCTCAGTATTTCCCAATATGACCGCGTCGGGGTGTCCCAATGTCCCATCATCAGAAATTGAGTGCACTGTTGATGTGGGAAGTGGATTGGATAAATCCACTTGGTGTCTCTCAACTTGAGGTTGAGTTTCATTTACTGTGTCAGAGGATTCTTTCCTCTGTTTCCTCGTGCACTTGCGAGGATTTGCCGTACTTCTCCCACTCTCTTTTGAGGAAGGGAGTTGAATAGTTTTGTTTGGTACCTCTATTCTTTCTGGCACATTTCTTGCGGGAATGTATGATTTTGTGACACTTTTACTCACAGTAAATGAGTCTGATAAATTGTTTGCAGCAACCTGCAAATCAATGATCCTTTGAACTTGAAGTTCAGATTCTGTGGTACGAGGATCCTCCTTTAGGGTGTCAAATGCATCCCAATTTATTTCCGGGCATTCAGTGTGATACTTGAATTCTCCCCCTAATGCCGGGAAATGTTCTTCATTGAAGATACAATCAGCGTACCGGGCTGTGAGCAAATCCCCTGTAAGGGGTTCTAGGTATTTAATGATCGACGGAGATAGATACCCCACGTAGATCCCCATTTTCCTGTGAGGGCCCATGGATGTATGCTTTGGTGGTGAGATTGGTACGTATACAGCGCAACCGAATTTCCGCAGATGGGAAATACAAGGAGGATCACCACGAACTAATTGCAGCGGGGAAACTGTATGGTATGCAGTTGGACGTAATTGTATTAAGTCACCAGCATGTAAGACTGCGTGACCCCAACAAGAGGTTGGTAGGTTACAATTTTGCAATAGTGGTATGACAATAAGCTTTATTCTCTTGATAAGAGATTCAGCTAAACCATTCTGTGTGTGAACATATGGTACAGAATATTGAACTTCAATTCCTAAAGCCATGCAATAGTCATTGAAGGCTTTGGAAGAAAATTCTGCAGTGTTGTCCAATCTAATTGATTTTATCTGGTGTTCAGGTTGATTTGCTCTAAGTCTGATGACTTGTGCAATCAATTTTGCAAAGGCATGGTTCCGTGTCGATAATAGACACACATGAGACCATCTTGTGGATGCGTCTATTAGGACCATGAAATACCTGAATGGTCCAGACAATGGTTGAATGGGGCCACAAATGTCACCTTGAATGTGTTCAAGAAACTTTAGTGGTTCAACTTGTATTTTAAGATGTGAGGGTCTCAAAATTAATTTCCCAGTTGCACATGAGGTGCACACAAAATCCGAGGATTCCGAAAATTTTCTGTCGCTCATACCATGTCCACTTGAATTGCTCATGATTTTTCTCATCATCCCGATGCCGGGATGGCCAAGGTGTTCATGCCAAGTTTTGAATGCATCCACATTCTGAAAAATCACTTTATATGCAACATAAGGTACGGGTTTGATGTATGTGTAGTACAATCCAGACGGGAGAGAAGACACCTTTTCAAGTGTTTGTTTGTCATATCCAGTATCTTTGGTCAGGAGGAAGAACTCCTCATTGTTTTCTTCATATGTTTCCACATGAATCCCATTTTTTCGGATATCTCTATAACTTAGTAGGGTACGTGTTGAATCAGGGAACAATAATGCTTCCTCAATATTTATTTGTGTACCCATTGGGAGTATGATGGTGGCTCTACCAGAACCAACAATCATAGCTTCGCGTCCTGCGATGGTCAAAACTTGTCCTTCTCTCTTTGTGAGAGTTTGGAAAAATTTGATTTTCCTAAGTGTAGTGTTAGTGGTACAACTGTCCACTAGGCACATCTCTTCTTCCATTGGATTGACTCCCGTAACAATCTATATAATGCAGAATTTAAATTCGTAAGATAAAAGCAAAATATAGAAAAACACATAGAATATATTAAGGTAGCATGAGTGCTATTACAACTGATAGTTGGTGTGGCAACATCATGTCTTTATTACAATGATTACTTTTACAAATTTAAATTAAAGCTATGGAGCCTATTTGAGGTCTCCAAAAATGTCGTTGGAAGCATATTCCACGAGCATGTCGTCGATGTCCATAGAGCCTTCCTCTTCACTTGGTGGAGTCTTGGTTTTGCTCGGTCCCGCTCTATCAAGGAAGGGGTCCATAGCACCAGTCTCCAGTGCTTGAGAGGTGAAGTGTGCTTCATGCTTCTCGGTGTTCTGTGTATGACCCATGGACTTCATGTATAGATCAACAAGGTGCTTAGAGGTCCTGCACTTCTTAGCAATATGATTATAGCAACCACACCTGAAGCAAGTGGTCTTTTTGCCACTATCATTTTTGGGCTTAGAAATGCCTTTCCCCTTTTGGGCGTTACCACGTTGCTTTTTGGTTCTCTTGCGCTTGCCCTTGCCAGAGGAATTTTCAGTCTTTTTATTCCCATTCGGGACATTCTTCTTTACATTCACATGTACTTCAGGCAATGGTGCAGTGCCCAACGGGCGCTGGTTCGAGTTCCATACAGTGAGTTCATGGTTCTTTTCTGCCTGTTTCAATGTCTGAATGAGTAAAGAGTGGACTGTGAAATTCTTCTCACGGTATTGTTGAGTAATGATCCGTTCTGATGGGAGCATTGTAGACAAAGTCTTTTCAATTTTATCCGCTTCAGAAGGTTCTTTCTCACAAAACCGGAGCTTAGAGCATATTTTATGAACAGCATGGTTGAACTCATCTACAGTTTTGAAATCCTGTAGACGTAGGTGGTTCCACTCATGCGTTGCCTCTGGGAGGAGGATAGCTTTATGCTGTTCATATCGATTTTTGAGAGCTGTTCATAAAGCACGTGGGTCCTCCTCATATATGTACTCCATTTTCAAATCCTGATGGATATGATTCCTTATTACTTTTAAGGCGGAGAATTTAGACATGTTAGAGGGGGTAACGTTGTCCGCAGTTGTTTCATCTATACATCTGTATAGTCCATTTGTCGACAGATTTACTTTGAGATCCATCGCCCAAGCAGGGAAATTGGAACCATCAAGAGCGAGAATATCAAACTCTTTGGTTGCCATCTTACCTCATTGTGATAGCCAAAATTTTGAGAAATTATGGCATATTTGCATTAAAATAATAATAATAATGATAGAGCGGTAAATTAAATGTTGCAAAGTAATTGTAAGACATGGAAATGCATAGAGTGCTGAAAATAGACTCATATTTATAATAACAGAGAATTACAGGGTGCTAAGAATTACAGGGTGCTAAGAGCAAGTGTACATTCTCTGGTTATTTGCGGAAAGTAAATTGACCGAATGTCAGGTACTAAAATGTAAAATGCGAAAAATATAAAGATAATTGGACGGTGGGCCGAAACAATCTTAGTTTCAGCCCACCGGCCGATTTTGTCAAGAGGCTGGGGGGTTTTGGCACGGGCGCGCAAGGCGGCCCGGCCCAGTGGCCGGCGCAGGTGGCGGCCCATTAGCGGGGGCGGCTAATGGGCCGGCCTGGCTCGGTCGGCTTAAGGCCATGCGGGGGGGGGGGGGGGGTGGAGGGGGGCAAACCCTAACCCCTCCTCCCTTCCAAGCCGCCGCCGCCTGCCTGTGGGGAGGGAGGCCGACGCGCCACCCCACGCCGGCAGGCGCCAACGCCGCCGACGCCGCCCGCAGCCGTCGCCGCCGACGCTACCGCCGTGGCCCGCAGCCGCCGGCAGGCGCCACCGCCCTCACCCGAGGGTGGGGATCGGCTGACCTTGCCGCTGCCGCTCATCTTGGCCAGGACATGCCCGGTCTTGATGATGCGAGCCGGGAAGCCTGGAGGGCCTGCAGCTGGCTGAAGCGAGCGAGGATGGAGGATTGGAGGGATTGGTGGTGGAGATGGAGGTGCAGCGCTGCTGGAAGCACCCGCTGCCATGTAAAAGGGCGAGGCTCTGATGCGGCGATGGTTCCTCTGAGGAGGAACTCCAGTGGATCCGCTGGTGTTGGTGTGTGCAGCGGTGTAGCCGGTGAGTAATCCGGCGATGGTGATGGTGAAATGGCGTGGCAATGATGCTCTGTCCAGCCGTGGTGAGGGCAAAAGGACGTCACCACGTCGGGCATCTTTTGTTGCGTCCGCACCCTCGCTGTCCACCCATGGGACTCGCAGTGACGCGGTGACTCCACCAGAATGCGTTCTGGTGCCGTGCACACGTCAGTCACTGCCGGAGTCCCTTGGAGAGTTGCGAGGGTGCTGGAGTTGGTGCTGCCGGCTCTGGTGTTGCCGCGAGAAGCGGCACCGTCGTCGCAGCGTCGTTCTCCTCGTTTGGCTAAGCCAGAGGGAGGAGAACGGGGGCCACGGGCGGCAATGCCAACACCACGGCCCCTGCCACGTCGAGGACGGTGCACCGGAGCTCGGAGAATCTGCTTGATCTGTTGCATGAGACAACGGAGGTTGCGGGGAAGGGAGGATTTGGCATCGAGAGGAATGGGACGAGCCATCTTACCCTTCACGTGTCGGTGAGTGCTTTCACCGTTCTTGCTCGGTTAGAGCGTGCTAATAACGTATTAGAAAATGAACAAATGAACAGTGAAAGGTGAAGCTTCTTCTCATTCCTTTGATCTCAAAATTCCCATTATATAGGAGAATTACAAGCCTAGGATTCTAGACAACATTAGTGAGCAATAAGGGTGATTTAGTGAGATTTATATGGCTGTTACAGCTGCCCTTGATGAGCCCTTGATGAGGTTTATATGACTGTTACAGCTGCCCTTGATGAGCCCTTGATGAGGTCAAATAATGACCAAGTAATGACCTTTGTAACAAATATTTCATGCAGCATCTGTTACTACCCCTACTCCCCCTACTACAATTCCCAGTCCTGAGTGGAATGCCTCAGTTTTCTTCAATAAACCACCTATTCCACACCCTCCCTTTTCACCTGGTATAGTTGACATCAACAGTAGTATAATCAGCACAACCAGGCTGGACAGATGATGAGCCCTTATGCAGTGCCTTATTGTTACCTACACTATTAGGCTCCATGGGGATTTTAGCATTGTCCTTCCCCTGTACCAGTACCACCACCACCACCTACAGTTTGATTTTTAGAGACAAGTGGGATAGGAGCCTACCTGGTTGGATCCTGTCGGCAGGATGATCACAAATATGCTCCTGTTGACCATGGTCGTAAGGACAAACATCAGTAAGGAGATCAGTTAAACAAGATTCGCAAAAGGTTGGAATACCTGTATTCGAAGGTGATCACCTTGAATCTTGGACCAAGAAAGCCAACTAGTACTTTTCATTGGCCATAACCCCTGAGGAAGAAAAGGTGCTATTACCATAGATGCATATTATTGGCAGGGCTAATCAATGGATCTCAAGTTATGACATTCCCACTGAGACACTTGCCTGGCCAGAGTTTTGCAAGATGATATGTCAGAGATTTGCAGTCAAATCCAATGTGGATATCACAGACACATTTAGAAACATTTAGCAATATGGCTCAGTGGACTCCTATATTGAGAAGTTTGAGGAAATCATGCCAATGGTCAAGAGAAATAAACCTCACCTTAGTGAAGTATATTTCTTGGAATAATTAATTTCTGGATTGAAAGATCACATCAAAAGACCACTAAAATCTCTGGCCATTCTTTCCTTGGTCCAAGCTTATGAACATGCTAGGAACTATGCTCGTGCTAATTTTCATTCCAAGTAATACTCAAATTCTGGCGAAAATGCTCAAAAACCACTTGTCAAAGATACCCATGCAGTACATGCAAGGAAAGATCCTATCACTAAGGAAGAGAAGGCTTCTACTTCTGCTACTACCAGATAGGGTGTGAAATGCTTTAGATGTCAAGAACCTTATGTTCCTGGCCATGGTAAGGTTTGCAAGGTGACTAAGCAATTATATTTAGTTACCATTGAGGATGAAGATCTCATTACTGAGAAAATAGCTGAGGCTACCTATAGTACACCACCAGATAATCCTAAGAACACTCCAGCACACGATAAAGTCTCTATGCATGCCTTGGACGGCACCAGTTCTGGCATTAATACATTCAACTTAAGAGTGAAATTGGGCACAACAATAGCTACAGCTCTGGTAGACTGTGGCAGTACCACCACATTCATTTCCCCAAAAATTATCAGCAGAGCAAACTTACCTATTATCAATCATGATCCCATACCAGTGACAGTAGCTAATGGGGTACATTATATAAGGACTGAGATAATTGTAGGAGATGGTGCTAACACTTCCTTCAGGAGTGACAATTGGCTAAAAAACGGAGATCACATACAACAACTGGCTGTCCATGCTAAGGCCTTAACATCCATTGAAGAAATACATGAGTTGGTCCATCTAAGCAGTCTAATCCAGGACGTTAGTCTAGATACAGAACTGAGATGCCATTCAGTGGAGATGGACTAACCATGGAGAACACTCAGGCAGAAGCGCATACATAGCCCAATTTCAAGGTTCTAGCATTCACAGCAACTTCAATTATCAGTTTTACATAATTAAGAAAAAAGTAGGATAATTCACACATAGTTGTACCCCTGCCTTTTGCTTAAGAAAACGTAAGATAAAGTTTTGACACCCTGAAAATTCAGATGTTAGAAACTGCTCTTCCATTCATTTCAGGAAGACAAGAATACAACCACTCATTTCAGTCTAGCAATGCAAGTTGAGCAAAAACTGTACATTTTCAGGTCTCAACCTCCTGCGTTCACTGCAAGGATGCACACTGATTAGACTTATCCAGCAAAACGAATATATCAGCAGAAAATGATAATTGTTTACAGACACAATGTAGAGGCAGAAAATGGCAATCGTGAGTACAGAATCATGTGAAGTCAACTGCTATCATGCGATATGACAGCATCGTAAAGAGCAGAACGGGCGTGGGGCAAATATGATTGCGGGACATCCGGCAGACTCGCAAGGGTGGCCCTCTATCTCATCCTGTGGCACAACGGCAGCAAGCTCAGGCCCCCTGTGGATAGGGATTACCAGCGCACCATCGTTCAGCACAAAACTCTGAAATGGCAGAGGTTTAAATTTTAGGTCTAACAAATGTATATATGGACTGCATATCATAAGATCAACAAAAATCAAGCTAACCTGTATGAGCTGGGAAATGGGTAGTGGTATATGAGCAGCATCTACTACGGGCCACCCATTCAGATAGCTGACGGCTATAATGCTACCGGGGCCGGCTCCTTGGTGATGCTCTAGATGATCAGGGCATGAATCAGAGCAAAAGGACAGATTGCAGAGCCTGCAGAACCTGTCACGTAGATGAATTGCTTGGTCAAAATCTGCAGCCGAATCTGCTAGAGCGCGTGCCATGTCTCGCCGGGCGCCTGTAGCGACGCTGTCAAGCTGCACAATGATATTGCGGTATTAGTGCAAGCCACTAGACTTTATTATTGTAGAAAATAATAAATTGTCAGATGTTATATACCCTTTTGTCAGAATACCAAAGAAACTTTTCAAACATTTGTTAGATATATACCATCTTAAAAGCTAGAAAATCCAACAATTATCAAGAACAAGAAAACAGACCATTAAAAAAGATTGGCTTTTCTACTAATATAGCAACGTTATATACTTTTATCAATCCAAATCAACAAACTACAGTATTGTTCCTCATCATTTAATACTATTTGAGATACTAAAGTAGTATGCAAGAGTTAAAAGTATGAGTGTGTACCCTTTTGTTCCATAGCTGGATTAAGGGTTCTAGCCAAACAAAAGGAATAGTTCTAGTCAAAATTCAAAGTAAACTAGTTACGCAATATTATTTTTTCCCCATTTCCATAAAGAAGATTGGCTTTTCAACTAATATAGCAATGTTGTGTACTTGTATTCATTCAAATCAACTAAAACTACAGTATTGTTCCTTATCAGATAATATTAGCCTGCTTATAATAAATTTGAGATATTAAAGTATTGTGCAAGAGTTAAAAGCGTCAGCGGGAAGCCTTTTGTTCCATAGCCGGATTAAGGGTTCTAGCCTAACAAAAGGAGGAATTATAAGTAAAATTCAAAGTAAACTAGTTTATACAATATTGATATTTTCAATTTCAATGAAGAAAATGGCTTTTCTACTACATTATTATAACAATACTAAGAATGAAATCCAGATTGCAACGGCACCCATCGGGCCATCAGGTCCATGCGAGGTTTCACCCTCAAAGCTGCTCACCCGCTCTAAGACAGGCATTGAGGCAAAAGGACTGGCACTTACCCGACAGGGAATGCTACAATAGAGCGATCGGCTCTTTGCTTTTCGGCCGCAGTTGAAGCAATTTGATCCCTGTCTACGGTCAGCCGGGTCCTGTGGCTGTATAAGAAGGTAGCTGTCACCCCTCCATACCAATCTCTGCAATCCTATGGTGTGATATCCCCAGCCTTTAGTGGCCTGTGCTGAGACAGCGGGGGTCCCATATGCTCGCATAATCTGAAAAATGAACCAAACATAGTTTCAACACAGGAACAGCAATGAAATCAAAATAAGTAACTTCCTAACTAATCTCTCTAAACTTCTCGGGTAATGCAGGAACAATAATGAAATCAAAATCAGTGAAGTAACTTCATAACTAAACATCTTGTCAGCCTTCTCGGGTGGAGAACAACAGGATGAATTCTGAGCAAAAAAATGATTTGAGTCAAGAAATGAACTAAATGAAGAATTTCCCCCTTGCTGACCTAGATGACTGAATACGACAACCCTAGATCACTAACAAGATAAAACAATTGAAGGAACTTAACCGTCGATGCATTCTAGCAACTTAACCATCGATCACGGACAAAGATTCTAAGAAATTAACCAGCACATCCTGGTCAACAAAAATAAAGAATGAATCGCAAGAAGCAAGAAACCATAATTTCTTTTGTAAAGGCAGATAGGAAACAATAGAAAGAACCCAACAAATGGGACACACAGATCGTTTCGATAGGACGCAATCGAAAAGGAAAGCATGAACAATGGCAGAACTTGTTTTGCAACGCAACAAGAACGTGTGATTGTGTGTGAAACGAAGGAAGGAAGAATGAACTGCAAGAACCAATTACCATGTCTTCTCTGAAGCAGAGAAGAAAGAACAGAAAGAACCCAACTATTGGGACTAAGACTCATCGATTATTTCGATGGGACGCAAATCAGAGGCAAGCATGCAACAAAATTGCTGGCGGGAGAGAAAGAACGTGACGAACCACAAGAAAGAAAGCGCCATTTGATCAGAGGCAGAGTATGAAGAACAGAAAGACTCCAAATATTGGGACTCATCAAGCATTTCGATAGTACGCAAGCGAAAAGGAAATCATGAATAATGGAAGAATTTTTGTTTTGCCATACAGCAAGAACGTGTGATCTATCTGAAACAGAGGAAGAAAGAATGAACAGCAAGAACTAAGTACAATGTCTTCTCTGAAGCAGAGAAGTCAGAATAGAAAGAACCAACAACAACTGGGACTAAGACTCATCGATCATTTCAATGGGAGACAAATCACAGGCGAGCACGCAGAATGGAAGAAATTGTTTGCAAAAGAGAAAGAACGCGTGTGGAACAAAGAAAGAACGAACCGCAAGAACAAGAAAGTGCAAGAACCGCAAGAACAACTCAATACGCAGAACCCAACACGCAGAACTGAGATACTCAAGAGTCATTGATCATTTCAATGCAATGCAATGCAATCAAGGAGGCAAGCACGCAGAATGGAAGAATTATTTTCGCAGTACAAGTTTCTTGACTTACATGAAGGGGACGAGGCCATGGCGATCCGCCGTGGTGAGCTACGCCATGGATGCAGCAGTGACTGCAAAACGCGGAAGAGCAATCCAGACAGAACCTCGTCTTGCTGCACCTCGTCGACCAGTCGATGGATACGAGCTGTATGAGAGCGGCGTCCATGTCTTCCCTCGAGCGCGCGATAACTGGACATGCAAAAGAGAGAGGGTGTGTTGGTGCTTTAAACCCGTGGACTTTGTATATATATAAAAAAGTTTCAGGTGCATTTGGCATTGGTACCGCTGCGTCAAGCCCACAGATAGCAAACCTCCAGTCGTCGGCATTCACGGCAGCAATCTGAATCGGAACATCTTTGGCCATTGGCCTGTATCCTGATGTCCCCTGAGCTAAATCATTGGCCTCGAAGTTCTGCTTTCTGGGTATATGTCTCATCGTCACAATCTTGAAAATTTATAGCAACTCCTTGCACTCCTCATTGTAAACTCTGAGAATATCATTCTTGCATTCATACTTCCCGGAAAGTTGATTAATTATCAGCTGTGAATCATCAATGATCTTCACGGAATCGGCCTCGACTTCTTGTAATAATTGCAAACCTTTAAGAACCGCTTCATACTCTGCTTGATTGTTAGTATAATAGGGCTTGATAGTAAAAGCGAACTCAAAGCTTACCCCCCGAGGGGATATTATGACCAGGCCGATACCGCATCCATGTCTGCAAACAGATCCATCAAAATACAGTGTCCATGGCACAATGTCTGCATATGCAATTGAATCGTCTCTGTGTTGAACAATGAAATCGGCCAGGGCTTGTCCTTTAATTGCTTTGGTCGATTCATATCTGAGGTCAAACTCTATTAAGGCAAAAATCCACTTCCCAATTCTCCCTTTTAAAACGGGGGCCGATAACATGTATTTCATCACATCGGCCTTGCTTACCACAATGCACTCATTGGAAAGTAAATAATGCCTTAATTTAGTATATGAAAAATATAAGCATAGACATAATTTCTCCACTGGCGTGTACCTTGTTTCAGCATTTAACAACCTCCTACTGAGGTAAAAAATAGCTCTTTCTTTGCCATCAATGTCTTGAACTAAAACTGAGCCGATAGACTTCTCATCGGCCGATAGGTACAACCTGAATGGAACCCCTTTCCGCGGAGGGATTAGAACTAGAGGGGAACTTAAAATTCTTTGATATCGTCCAACGCTTTTTGTTGCTTATCACCCCATACGAACTCTTGATCGTCCTTTATCTTCAACAATGGAGTGAACGGCTCTATCCTGCCTGACAGGTTTGATATAAAACGTCGGACAAAGTTGATCTTGCCGAGCAGAGATTGTAACTTGGTCTTGTTAGTTGGAGGCTTGATATTTTTTTATAGCATCAATGTTCTTCTGTATAATCTCAATTACTCTTTCATGGACCAAGAAACCTAAAAACTGACCGGCCGATACGCCAAAGGCACATTTGTTAGGGTTCATCTTTAAACCATATTTCCTTGCTCGTTCCAGTACTTTGCGTAAATCGGCCAAGTGCATATCATACTCTTTGGACTTCACGACGACGTCATCGATGTAAACCTCAATCAGCGAGCCAATGAGATCATGAAAAATATAGTTCATAGCTCTCTGATAGGTAGCTCCAGCATTTTTCAAACCGAAAATCATAACAACCTATTCGTATAGGCTGATTGCCCCCGGGCATCTGAAGGCTATCTTGTGGATGTCTTCTTCGGCCATGAAAATCTGGTTGTAGCCTGCGTTTCCATCCATAAAGCTGATGATCTTATGTCCAGACGCGGCATCTACCAGCAAATCGGCTAACGGCATAGGGTACTCATCCTTTGGTGTCGCCTTGTTCAAGTCTCTGAAGTCGATACACACCCTCAGTTTGCCGGTTTTTTTCAACACTGGAACTATATTAGACACCCACTCTGCGTACCGGCAGGGTCTGATGAAATTGGCGTCGTAAAGTCTTGTAATCTCTGCTTTGATAGCTTCGTGCATATCGGCCTTAAACCTTATAGGAGCTTGTTTAAACGGCCGATAGCCTGGTTTGATAGGTAACCGATGTTCTACAATCGATCGGCTTAACCCAGGCATCTCGTGATACTCCCATGCAAAACAGTCTATGAATTCTTTCGAAAAATTTATCAAATCATTCTTATATTCCCTTGACAGGTTAACACTTACATACGTCGGCCAGGTCTATCACCTGATCCTATATCAACCTCCTCGAGTTGATCGGCCGACGTAAAGCCTTGTCTCAATTTTCCATCTAATTCATCCACCGCATCATCTGTGTAGGGACTAGCTTGCTCATCTTGGGCAGTGGATGGCACATCTTTGTTAAAACAACTGTTTGTCTTGATCGTCTATCGTCTCGATGTCGCAATCAGTTACTTTGAGGAAATCGGCCTCCTAAACTCGTCTAGACAGGCAATCGATTCCCTCCATCTCCTAAACTGCGAGATCGACATTGGCTACGTGGACTAACCGATCAGCTTGCACGATCTCGACTTGGTCCCCTTGCCACTGTATGAGGCACTGATGCATTGTTAACGGGACGCAACAGTTTGCGTGGATCCAATCTTGTCCCAACAACAGGTTATAGGAACCCTTTCCATCAAAGACAAAAAAAGTGGTGGGTATCGTCTTGTTGCCCACGGTGAGCTCCACGTTTAGCATCCCCTTCGCCTTGGATGCATTGCCGCCAAAGTCTTTGAGCACCATGTTGGTCTTGATGAGGTCTTCAGGTACTTTTTCAAGCTTCCTGAAGGTTGCATATGGCATTAAGTTCACTGTCGCGCCGCCATCGACCAGCATCTTCGTCATCGGCTGCCCATTGACGAATCCCTTGATGTATAATGGCCGGAGGTGCCTGTGGCTGGTGTCGACTGGCTTGTCAAACACGGCTTGATCTGGCGACAACTGTAGTTTAGCCGAGGACTGCTCATCGTCGGCTACCGCTTCATCGGCCGTCTGCACGCTGTATTCTGCTGGCAATATGAAAACCATATTAACAGAGGCCGATGCTACACTTTTACCTTTTGCAGACGCAGGAGCTCGAATTGAGTTGGAGGTGCCCTCATCGGCCTTGACAACTGCGGATTTTATTCTCCACTCCTTCTTGGTCTTGGTGGGCCGATGGGCTATTGTCGCCTGCTGCTCCTGGATCTGCTCCTTCCTTCTCAATCTCTGAACCCGCCATTTTTGTGTCTTGCTAAACACGTCGCTTGGGCACCATTGGGGGTTCTGTATTTGCTCATCGTGCTCAATCCGACGATCATGGTATATCGGCCCTAGTCTATCATGTACAGACTTTCTCTGCTTGTGCGGTCGATGCACTTGTTTGTTCGAGCTGCCCTGGTGGGAGTCTTCTACATCATTACATGCAGGGCACTCTTGGATTGATGGCAACCTCATCCCTTCGTTCCAGCAGAACCGGAAAAACTCGCACTCCCAATGAGGGTCGTAAGAGTCGTCTTGATCGACATGGTCTTGTGCTTGTTCTTCCCGCCGTCGCTAGTATTTTCTGATCAGGCCGTCTGAGGTCTGATGAGGTCGCTTGCCAGTCCGATGGCTATTGCCGTCGGCCCTGTCTGCCGCACCATGTTGACTGGGAACGGGTGTCCTTCTATCTTCATCGGCCGCTTGGCTTCATCAATCTTGATCCTGCCTTGCTCGATGGCCAATTGAATCTGTTGTCGGAAGATCTTGCATTCATTGGTGTGATGGGAATATGTGTTGTGCCACTTGCAATATCTTCTCTTCTTGATTTCCTCAGCCGATGGCAGTATATGACTTACTGGCAGCTGAATCTGCTTTTCTTGCAGGAGTAAGTCAAATATCTTGTCGGCCTTGTTGATGTCGAAGTCGTACTTATCGTCCTTGTCGCCCTTCTTGGCCCACTGGCATGTTGTCGGCTTCTTCATCCGGGCCCATTCGGCCAGATCGACATCGGCATCTTCTTCATCATCTTCATCGGAGGCGTACTGATAGATTGTATTGATCTTTTTTGCGAACTTCTTCGCCTCCTGGAATCTTTGTTCATGGGCCGATACCCGTTGCACTAGCTGAGCTAGGCTATCGAACTCTTCGGGATACGGGTGCCGATACACTGTAGAACTCTCCTTGTGCTTCAAGCCGAACTGATCTCGCATCACCTCGGCTATCATGTCGGCCCAGTATCCTGCAGGCTGATGTGGGAGGTCCTGGTGGTAAGACTGCTGCAGGCCCTCTGCCCGATACTGCCTGGGGTTGTACGGTTGGAAGTGATGATTTAAATTTTGTGCATCGTACTGCCCTGCGGTGTACTGCTAGTAGCCTTGCGGCGCGTTGTAAGCAGCTGGTTGCGGAGGGTTGCCAGACATGGGGAATTGAGGTTGTCTGGCCGATGGCGGGTTGACTGGAACTTGCTACATCGGCTCGACCACCGGTTGTTTCCCCTTCGTCCACTGTGCATACTGTTCCTCCGTGATGTGCTGGGGGCTTCCTCCCGTTTGCCTGGTGAGGACCAGCGGCAAGGTTGATGCTGGTTGGGCCGATGGAGATGGGATCGGCGCCGTTGCCTGTGGAGCCGTGCTCAGATCGGTCCTCAAAGTCCGATAAGCAGGGAACTTGTTTTCTGCCAAGAAAATCGGCCCTTGAGGTTTGTACTGATGAATGGAACCATCTAAGATTGATTTGACCGTATTGGTCAATGTGTTCACCAGGATCCCAGATTGGTTGACTAGCGCAGAATGAACTGCGGAGTCGATGCGGTCTTGCAACGTCGGCACAGCGTTTTCTTCGTTCTTGATGGTATAGTCGTGTGCCGCCGCCGACGTGCTGGCTCCCTCTCCAGGGCTCGGCATTACCACCTTAGATTTCTGAATGAGGGTGCCTTGCCGAGTCCTGGAGTATGTCTGCAGGTACATATTTTGGAATTGTTCGACCAGCTTGTCCATCTTAGCTTTCTGCTCTTCATTGAGCTGGTCGACGGTCACAGAGACGACGTTCTCCTTGGAGATCTCACTCTGCTTTGACATCCTGCAGTGGTCTTCTTGTTGTCGCGAAGCTTGCGTTCTTGAGGTTCCACTGGGCGTGGCAAAAGCGTGTTGGCGTAGAATTTAGACCCGCCTCACGACCAAACGGGTTCCACGTTTCCACGGCGGCCTGGGAGATCTGCTTAGCTCCAGTGCAGGTCCAAAGGCTTGCCTAGGTGTGTGTAGAGCGTGCCAGTTGATTTGATCTGCAATCAACAAGATAAACAAGCAAACCATGTAAGTAAACAATGGCCGATCGACCGATAGGCCGATGCCGCATTGTCATGACCTAGCCGATAGGACAAAGCTATATCGGCTCACTTGTAATTGTGATAAAATAAAATCAGAATATAGATCTAATCTCATCGGCCTTCATCAACATGTTAATGTCAATTAGCAACATCGGCCGATGAGGGATAAAAGGGATAGGTGCACTAGCTAATACTCTAATGCAAACTTGTATGAACCAATCGATTTATATAAATATATCGATCACAGGCAAACCCTAAGGAATAATCTATAACAAATGCATTTATATTTGTCAATCTACTCATACAAGTGCAAATGCATATAAAAACATTATAATTACATGTGTTAGATAAAACCGGCTGAAACCCCGGCGCTATCCTTAATTACGATCGAAAACAGGCTTTGGGTTAGATCTCAAAACAGGACTAAGGTCGATAGCAACTCAAAGTGTGAATTGAGACTTAACACAAAGAAAATCAAGTCGTGGATCGCTTTTGGGGATGGTAGATGCATTGAAAGATTTAACTAAGCATAATAATTAAACCGCCGTCGGCAATAAACCCTAAAACGAGTAGATCACTGGCGAAGCATAATTAATACACTTATAGAAATCACCCAAAGCATGATAAACGATGATCACATCATCGAGGCTTAACGTGCCTAAAGCGACACGCTAGCCCCGACGATGTAGATCATCGGACACGAGTTCTTACCTCTGCTCTGGGGAAGCAAGAACTCATCGAGATTAACCTCTTGCGAGGGTTGGCGATGCGCCGAGAGTAGATTGATTTGTGTATTGTATTGTTGTGAGAGAGAGTTTCTATGTACATACTACCAGGATATTTATACCCGAGATTGCAACATTGTCCAGATAGGACACGATCTTATCTACAACTTAACAAACAAGTCTTTGCGGTAGATTAGATCTAAACCTACTTGATTTACAAGATACAATTGCCTAAAACCGAGCCTTATCTCTATTTGGCAACTTCCTTGAAGCTTATCTCAAGCGCAGACCAAACCCATGTTAACTCTATCAACTCCCTGACTCTATCAGTCAATAGCCATATTGAATCCGTATCGGCCGATATGCTCTTCCTGCCAGCGCTTCTTCCAGTCCGATACGCTTACCAAGTCCGATACGAGACTTGGTCTGACTCCAACTTAGCCGCCTTCTCTGCGTCGGTTTTCCTTTTCCTCTCTGAATAGATTACAAAAATCTACTGTTAACACCTGTCTTCTTACGAACTAGCACCGGGTTGGCCAACAAGTCGGGATGGTAAACCACCTTGATGAACCCTGCAGCCAGGAGCTTGGCGAGCTCTTCCTTGGCGAAGCCGTTGCTTGATAGGTTTAGCGTCCTCTTTAACATTCAGTAAGTGCTCAATCACCTCTCTGGGAATACCAGGCATATCAGATGGTTTCCACATGAATATATCTTTATTATTCTGTAGAAAGGTGATGAGCGCGCTTTCCTATTTGCAATCTAGCTCGGCTCCTATTACAACGGTTTTGGAGGGATCTGAAGGATCGAGCGGAATCTTCTTCATCTTGGCGTCGCCTTCTCCCAACTTGGTTAGCTTCTTGGCAGGAACTTCTCCTTCTTCAGATGTCTATGCCGCCAGTCCGACCTCCTGTTGGCCGAGTAACCTCTCACGAGATTGGGCCATGTCGCAGCTCTCCTTGTCGCATGTGAGGGCCTGCTTGACGTCGCTACGCAAAAAGATAATTCCTCGCGGTCCAGGTACCTCCATCATCAGATAGGTGTAGTGAGGAACCACCATAAATTTGGCAAGCGCTGGTTTCCCGAGGATGGCATGGTAAGCTGCTTCGAAGTCAGCAACTTCAAAGCTGATGTTCTCAGTACGAAAGTTCTCTCGTGTGCCGAAGGTCACCAGAAGAGTGATCTGCCCGAGTGGTGTAGAAGATAATCCTGGGATTACTCCATGAAAAGGAGCTAAGCTTGGCTTCAACTCGGTTCTTGGGATCTGCATCTCGTCCAGCGTCTAGGCGAAGAGGATATTAAGGGCACTGCCACCATCTACGAGAACACGCTTGAGCTTGATATTGCGGACAACTGGGTCTAGTACCAAGGGATACCGTCTCGGGTGAACCACCTGGTCAGGATGATCCGAGCGGTTGAACATGATAGCCACTTCCGACCATCGTAGGTCTTGTGGGACTTCAGGTTGTACTGCGTTGATTTCCCTATCGGTCAGCTTCTATTTCCGCTTTGACTCATAGGTGAGTGGTTCTCCGAAGATATGGTTCAACTCGGCCCTTGGGTCTTGGAAGAGTTGCGTGCTGCCATCTCAGTCCACTTTTGAAGTTGTGCAGCGTAGTGCTCGGCGAATTGCTTGTAGATGAAATAGTCCTTAGCTGTATGTTTGTGATTCGGATGATGCGTGCACTGGGTGTTTATGATCTTATCGTAGGCGTTGATGCGCAGGCGTTGCTGCTAGTATGTTGATGTCGTGGCCACCAGGTCCTCGGGCTTGCGCTTGCGATCCTTTTGGCCATAGTTGTTATTGTTGTTCTCCTTGGGCTGCCAGCTGCTTCCCGACTGCTTGTCGTGGCGCGATGCTTTAATGGCGTCGACTGACTTGGCGTATGAGTTGGTTGTCTCGAACATCTTCTTGACCATCCTCGGAGGCTTGCGCCCGAACTTGCCGATCAACAGCTCGTTACGGACACCCTTCTGAAAAGCGGCAGTGATGACGTCGTCAGTGATATCAGGGATCTTGTTGCGCTTCTCGGAGAAACGTCGGATGTAGCCTTTTAGGGACTCATCAGGCTTCTGGATTACATTGTAAAGGTCGAAGTGGGTCCCGAGAGTCTCGAAGGTGCCTTGGAAGTTGGCGATGAAGTGGTCACGAAGCTCGCTTCAAGAGTCGATCGAGCCCCTTGGCAAGCTAGCGAGCCAATTCCTGGCTGAGTCGGCGAGTGCCACAGGTAAGTAATTTGCCATGGCCTTGTTGTCTTCTCCTGCTGCGCGGATGGCGAGGGTGTAAATGGTCAACCATGACTCGGGGTCAGTCTTGCCATCGTATTTCTCAATCCCGGTGGGCTTGAAGCCACTCGGTCAATCCACTCGACGTAGGTTGCCGGTGAAGGTGGGTATTCCCTCATCGCCGTTGTCGGGAGAGCCCCTCCGGCTTTCATGGGGGTGTTTGTTGCGCTCACGATAGCGTCGGTCGAGCACCTCCCTGAAGTCACTCGGCGCGGGCCTCCGAGAACCGCTTTGGTAGCTAAAGCTATCTCTGTGGTGGTTCCAATTGTTAGCGAGTGGTCGATTGCAACGTCTGTCGTAAGAGTCGGCCGACTAATCCAGCTGTTTCCATCCTCCGTGGTGGTGAGCTTCATGTGCTTTGCCATGGCCGGAGTTGCGCTCGGGTCTTCGGTAGTCTTTGGACCACAAAGGTGGTAGTCGGCTGCCTTCTGGAGTTTCAGCCACAGATTCAGAGACTTCCCGACTTGGGTCTACTGGGGCTGTAGCTGTCACCATGGTCTTAACTCTGTCGAGGATCAGGGTTGTCACACCCTAAAAATTGCTAAAATATAAATTGTTGTGAAAAAGGAATTTCTAGAATTTATTGATTAATTAAAGTAAGTGTTTGAATAAAATCTATGAAAAATTTGAACATTAAATCAAGCTAGATAAAAATTTCCTCGATAAATCGTTGGTGGATTTAATTTTTATTAAATTCTCTATAGTTAATTACACTCTCTGGAATTTTCTCGGATTTTTCGGAGCTCAAATATTAATTTTAATAATACAAAGAACATTTCAGTAAATATTTCAATAATAAATTAATCATTAAATGATAAGTTTAAAATTTTATTAAATACTTTGAGTGTCCAAGTATTTTCAAGATTTTTCTTGGAATTATTTGAGCATTGGAAGTATTTTTAATAATCAAAAGATCATTTCAGCAATTATTTAATTGGAAAAAGTAATTTAAGTCTCCTTCTAGATTTGGGCCAAATCTGGAGAAGTCTATTTCATGTCCCTCTGTTTCTCAGCCCCGGACTGCCCCCTCCCTTCCAAAGTCTGTTTTGTGTCTTTCTTCAACCGGCCCAAAAAAATAAAAAGGAAAAGTCTACTCTACTTCCCTCGCACACAGTGTCGTCCCTTTCCTCCAGCCAGCCGCCTGCCCGAGTCTGTTCCTGTAGCCATGCACAGTGCTGCCTCCTCCTCCTCCAAATCTGGCCTCTCCGTTGCTTCCCTTCCAAAATTACATTCGTGATATCAGGATGATCCGTATCCGTACAATATGGTTTATAGAGAATGAGAATACCAAGTTGTCTGAAATGACCATTCTTTTGTCACTAAGTTGTCTGAAATGACCATTCTTTTGTCACTGCTCGTAAGTCAAGCTAATAGTGTCAGCAAGACCAAGATATTCTACAATGAGAAATTTAAAGAGGTTAAAAAGGTGTGGTTTTAAAAGTAGAATTAGTAGGAAGAAAGAAATTTACAAGTCTTCAATAAGAAATAAATGGAATGTGGAGTTTGCATGGTTTTCGAATAGTGGAACACATTAAGTATGCCCCGAAGTCCTGTTACTGAGGGAAGGTGTATCAAGTAAATGTATGTTCCACTTTACTCCTTATTCCAGTTACTGTGGTGAAGATATATCAAGTGAAGACTATGTTTATAAAATGTTGCTTCTCGGTTAAAGGAATGGATCAGGTAATAATGATTGCCAACTCAAATCAATAATAGTCAGGATCATGAAAGATGGTAGAAGTTTTAGTATATCCAAGCAATCTACTTATTCACGTATTTCAATTTATCATGGATACACGAGATTGAAAGTTCTTTTAAAGAATGTCAGTCTGTTTGATGGTTATGAATTCAGTTAAATAGAATCATCATTGTGTTGAACAGATATAATCCAGGGAAGTGAGACTATGGATAAAACTACGAGGTTGTTTTGGAATCTTGTAATTGATACATGGACTTCAATATTCATCAAAGGTCAGTATAATGCCCAAGTTAGACAGATGTTTATGGCAACTTGGGAAAACAAGAATAAAGATGGAGTGATGATGAAGCAAGGATATATAAAGTCATAATGGAAGTTTCCTGCATTAAAGGTTATTTGAAAGCACTAAGGAAGATTTATACTCTACTAATATGGTACAAGGTCAAGAATGTGTTGATGGTCAAGGGGTCAGTGGCACGAGTCTTGACGAATCACTAAAAGTTTCTGTAAGATAGCAATTGTTCTATCAGTTATACATACACCCATAGTACAATGAAGAGCATGGACATCATTACTACGTTAATCTGAAGTATGAAGATTTACTATGAACATCACTACTACGTTAATCTGAAGTATGAGGATGATAATCAAGAAAAGGATAGACAGGAAGGTGATGGATAAAAACCAATTTGAAATGGAACCCTAATCACCAGATTAGTATGATATCAAGTCAAACTGTGAAGTTCTCTAATTCAAGGTATTTTGAAACTGTAGAAGCCATAAAATATGGTCGCAGAGTGGTTTACACCAATGATGGGAGTAATATCTTGATAGTTTGTCTGGATGATTGATGGTCAAGCTATACAAGAAGCTGTATTGCAAACCAAAACCTGAAAGGTTAAGGAGTCACCGTTACATGAAGCAATTCTTGAATATTGGAGATACAGACAATGTTTGTTTTCGCGGCAAAAAGTGAAGGTCAGATTGATGAAGATAGTGCAGGATCAGCTATCCGTTAAAATACCTTGAAGCCCGAATTAGCCAACAAGTGATTACTTTTTTGGCTATGTATACCCATAAGCGACCTTCAATTTCCTTTAAGAAATTTAAGATACTAATGCTAGAAATCAAATGAAGTTGTGAGATCGGACTATGGTGGTAAACACTATATGAAGCTTGCTCACCGCATAAGCTATTAAAATCAAGCATTCATCCAAATGGTTTTCAAACCATGTAAGATTATTTGAGATTGATGAGTAAAAACAAAATTAAGAATTTAGTAGAAGTTTCTAAATGAGTCAAAATAGTAGGCCATTTAAATGGGCCAATAAAATTTAGCCAGACTCTAATGGAAATTTTGAACAATTCAAGTGAGGTGGACAACTGCATGAAAACTAAAGGTGGGAAAATTCTTTCACTGGTACTCTATGTTGATGACATTTTATTAGCAAGTAGTGCATATTGCTGTTAGAAACTAAAGAAAATTTTATCATCAAATTTTGGTCCGAAGGAGTGCTGGGCTTATATTAGCGAGTCATATATTGACATAAATTAAAGAAATAATTTTAGAGAATTCAGTTAAAATTAAATTAGAAAGATAATCATTTATGGTTCAGCTGACGGAAGCTTGATATTAGCTCAAGTCTGGATGCATATAGATTTAGCATACATTATTTACTGGGAATCTTGGCAGTATTTAATTAAATCCAGACTAGACACTAGTATTAAGAATGCCTTGTATTATTTGCAAGGCAACTTTAAGTAACATGCTTATATTTCTAAAGTCTAATGGTCTGTAAAGTTTAGAGTCATTTGGACACTTATTTTATGAGATATGTGGATATTTATAAAGATCGTTAAATTAATTTAGATTAAGTTATGTCCACACATAGGGGAGCAATAACCATGAAAAAGCTCCAAACTAATCTCTTACTGCATAGTTGATTGTGCAGTTAGATTTTTTAGCATGTTATGATTAATCACATGTTTAAGAGTATTTCTTGGAACTAAGAAAGGTAAATAGCATTCATAAACCACTCATAATTATATTACGTTATAAACTGTGCACTAATAAAACACAGTTTTCTATTCTGGTAATAACATGTGTGTTTACTTAACACATTGACATGGTTGTGAAAGATATGTTGCAGGATCGAATTATTAAGCTGAGCATTTGCTCATGGATCCATACTGTAAAGGCTTATAAATTAAGTTTATTTAAGATATATTCTAGCCAGTACATGTGTAAATTAGAGTTTTAACTAAGATCCTGGATGAGGGGACTTAATTTCATCAATCAACACCCACTAAGTTAAGATTGAGTTTATTTGAGTAATATAGTAAACTATAAGTCTTGTTGTTTCATTGACGTTTAATGTTGTTGTGACATATTGCCTTAGAGAGCTATATTTTATTTAGTAGACTCATCAGTTAGTCTCAAAATCAAGGGGAGAATGTTGGTTGATTTTATTGGCTAATTGCCGATAAGATTTGGAAGGTGATAAAACCACTGGTTTCCTTCTCAATCAAGAAAGAAAAATTAGAGATAAATTCGTTTGTGTGATCGGTAGAAACAATACAGAATTGGAGTTAAAATAGGACATAGCCCCCGAGCCCCACTACTACAAATAAAAGGAGAGAAAGCGTTGGGAAGAAATGACGACTAATTCCTACCAAAAATTTCAAAACCCTAATAAAGTTCGATTGATCTATCGCATTGAAAGGGGTTCGTAATGCTATCCTCAAATTTTCCGTGCAGATGAATGAAGGAGGAGGCAAAAGAAGAAGATTAAGGAGAAGAAGCAAAGAAACAACAGTAACAACTAAAACCAAAAGGGTGTTCATGGCTTCCATTCATCCGTCGGTTTTTCATCAAATTCCACATTAATTTAAAATTGGTGATCACGTGTTAAGCTAGTGTTAAGCTAAGCAATTATATCTTAAAATAAATAATCCCAACAGGAGGAAGTAATAGGAAAGGTATCCATTAGCAGGCTATAGAGGCGAGGTAGGCTGCGTTATCCATTTCATATCCGACAAAGTTACTCCACGAGCCGCAGTCAACGGCGTCGGCCACCTTCTCAAGCTCCTCGGTCGCAAGGCTGAGCACATAGGCACCAGGAGTGCTGCTCCCTGTGCCGTCGATTGTAAAGAAGAGCTTGCCACTCCTCTCGCAAAACCATCTCAAATTAATGGCGTCAGAGCGATGCACCTCTATCTCTCGTAACCTGACACGCCATGTCCTCTCGTATTCACGGGTGCAACCGCCATTGCTGCCGAATGCGAGGTGGTAGTCTGTGGACACCCCGAGCGAACCGTCCCCAAAGTAAATCCCGGTGTCGATGAAGCTCAGCTCGCCGTCCGGGGTGATGCCGAGCAAATGGTTGTGTTTTGGCGCCTTTGGAACGGCAGGCGGCATCGGCATCTCTTCGGGCTCCGGCGTGTCGACGCGCACGGCGAACGCAGTGTACGCCAGGGGCCAGTACGCCACGCCGCCATGGACGACGCTCTGCCTGAGGTGGTGGAGCGTGTAGCTGCTCATCTTGGGACCTGACCGTCTGGCCTCAGCGCTCCAGCGGCCGGTGTCCGACGAATAGGTGCGGAGCGCGGTGAACGTTCGCCGGTTGTAGACGACGAGGACGCGGAAGAAGGTTGACGACGACGACGGGCGTCGCGGCGGGTCGAGGTCGTCGGCGCTGAGCAAGGCGCATGCGTATGCTCCAGGCTTGTCGTCGCCATGGAGAGGCGGGAGTGTGGCGACGTCCCCCGTCATGGGGTTGCAGACGCAGAGCTTGAGTCCATCGGCGTGCCCCTCGCGCCGGAGCTCGAGGACGACGCGGCCGTTGCGGGACGTGACCGGGCGGGAGCACTCGAAGAGCTCGCCGTCCTCCACAAACGGGCTCAAGGATGGGCCGAGGAGATGAGCGCCGGCAGCCGTCGAGACAAAGCGGCAAAGCTGCCCCGCCGCCGTGGAGCGCTTCCGCTTGCCGGCCGCCTCCTGGTGGAAGAAGCCGAGGACCAAGCGTGGTAACACCGGCAGCGGCAGCGAACGGCAGAGGACGACGGCCGCGTCGGCTATGACACGGCTCCACCGCCGGCACGTGGCGGCGCATCGGACTAGGTCGGAGGCGTCCGAGAATCGGGTGAAGACGTTGGCGAGCGTGCTGTCCGGAACGGCCAAGAAGACGCCGTTGCCGTCTCCCTCGTTCCTGGCGCCTCTGTTCGTCCGGCATCGCCGTCGCCGCCGCGACAGCCAACCTTTGTGGTACGGCGCGAGACGGGCGGCGGCTGCGCCGCGTGGTCGGTCTCGGCGCAGCGGCGGCATCGTGGGTGCGATGGAATATTGGTTCGCAGTTGGATTGGATGGATGGATGCGGTGATGCGGTGCCGCGATATTTATGGCCACGCGCGCCTCCCGTCCCGTCGGCAACTCGGAAAAGATCTCCGATTCCCATGATGTGTCTGACTGCTATACTATTTTTCTCAATAATTATCAGCCGTCAGATAATCGCGGCGCCGTCGCATCGCCATCTATCATCGTCGCCGTCAGATTATCCTCTTGGACGCGTGCTTTATTTGTTCGAGTCACGCGAGACCAGAAAACCATCTACGCATTATTAATTAAATTTTAATTATCATAAACCTAAAAAGCGATAAAATAAATCTTAAAATTCAAATAACCAAGTAAGGATATTCGTTATTATAATATATTTGTTCTCAAAATTAGTTATATATTTTTATAAATTTATTGGAGGCTAAAAACAATTCACGTCTATGCCGACTTGTTTCTTGGCTTCACTTGAAGCAAAAGGAAATGCAAATCGAATATAAATATTTACCCGAAACAAAAAAATTGCACCAATCTCATAAAAAACAGTCCATATAAAACTAAAACTTCTTTCCTTTTCTAGCACACACATTTTCTGTTATTACATTCTAAAACGAAGACAACTTTAAACTATTTTTTAAGTAGTGATGATGTCCATTCCCACATTAACTCTATCACTAACACTAACATTTGGATCCCACAATCTATACTATTACATCACCTTTCAACAAAGTCATCACCCATTTCAATATTGGCTTCCCAAATTTAAAAATTACATACTACTTGTTTAATAAGAAAAATTATAGTATTATTTAAACTAAATTAATTCTTATTAATTGATTTAATATTTTAAAAACTCAATTTGTTTTCGTTGCAATGCTTGGATTCTAGGCTAGTTTTAAATAAAAAAATATTCGGATGCTATGTTGAAATGAAAGGAACGAATTGTATACTAATCAACTAACAAAACTCATTTCATATAGAAGTACGTAAATCGGTTAATGACCTTACGGTTTACAAAGTGAACATACTACAGTGAGCACATGACTGTTGGCCGTATAAAATTTGTACTTTGGAAATGGTTTCTTTGGTTTTGAATGATAGCTGATTCGGCAAGCAAATGCATTATCACCAAGAGCATCCTAAAATTCTATCCCAAAATTTTAGTTACGGGAATCCTAAAAAAAATTGAGGTGTTAAAATTTTTATCCCTTCAACAGATTAGCTACTCTCTCCGTTTTATATTATGAGTTGTTTGACTTTTTTTAGTCAAACTTAGTTAAGTTTGACTAAGTTTATAGAAAAATTTAGAAACATTTAAAATATTACATAAGTTTCATTAAATCTAACATTGAATATATTTTGATAATATGTTTGTTTTATGTTAAAAATACTACTATTTTTATATAAACTTGATCAAACTCAAAGAAGTTTGACTGAAAAAAATCAAACGACTTATAATATGAAAAAAGAAGAGAGTATAATTGATTTTGTAAAAACAAAATGGTGAGCCCTTAAGAAACTTCCAACATGACTTATAATATCAAAAGCAGAGAGTATAATTGATTTTGCAAAAACAAAATGGTGGGCCCTTAACAAACTTTCAACAGTTTCCACCCCTCCCTCTCAAAAGATCACACTCGTGCGCGCAACCCTAACCGCTCGGCCTCACCGTGCCACCTAGCCCCTTCGTCGCAGTACCATGTGTCGAAACTGAAATTCGGCAATAATAAAGAGGGTAGCGCACGAGACCTAAAAGTGGATGGATGCGAAAGACAAAGATTTAGACAGGTTCAAGCCCTCTCAATGAGAGGTAATACCCTACTTCTGGTTGAGGATTGTATCCGCCAGGTGTTTATTGATCTGACGACCAAATTGTGAATATCTCTGTGATCATCTTATGATCATCTTGTGATCCTCTCCTAGGGGGCTCCCTGCCCACCTTATATAGGTTGGGGGGCAGGGTTACAAAGAGGAAAACCTAGCCAGATACGACATCAGTTTCCTAATCTATTACATGGTAGTACTCAATCGGGACTCTAAGCCATGCCATAGAACATAAGACAATATTACGACTGAATCCTATTCTATAACATAATGTATGGATCCGGCCCACCCCCTATCTCTAGTCGAATATGGAGGCCGTGTGGGTATATGGTACCCATAATCTCCACAGTAGCCCCTGAGAGCTTCACAGTCGATGAGATAACTTTGCCTTAAACCGAAATAACACATAGCCAAGTACCTCCTTAGCCGAGTGCTTCCATCGCCGAGTGCTTCCATCATCTCTGCCCAGGTCTCCCGAGTGCTTTATCATCCAATAAAAAAGGCTATGAAGGGCTGAAAACATCTCAAAAATTACCAAGAATATATATTTAGGTGCATCGACTGATGCACCTAATTAGGTGTAGCCCCCGACTATGTGTTTAGTTAAAACAAACTAAGCATATAGTAAAGAACTACAATAATCATACTCATCCGAGTGTATATGAAGTTTCTCAACAACGGTGACGGAGGCACGTAACCATGGAATCAAGAAGATCAGTCGGCAACAACAGACGAGGCGGTTGGCCGTAAAGACGATGACGCCTATCAATGGCGACGCAGTAGGCCAACCTTGAAGGAGAGAATACCAGTCGGCAGTGACCAAGGTAAGTCGGTGTTGAAGATGAAGACGCACATCAGCAGCGATGACGTAGGCCAGCAATGACGGTGAGACCACCAGTCGGCAACGACAGAGATAGCCGGACGATGAAGACGAAAATGCTAATTAGTTACGGCATAATAGGCCACCAATCATGACAGACGCAACCGGTGGTGATGACGATCCGCAGCAGGAGAAACAGCCGGTTCTAGAGACAAAGTCGCCCGTCAACAGTGGCAGAATTGATTAGGCCGAAGAGACATGGCAAGATGTTGATGAAGATGGCGATATTGATGACCCAGTCAAATTTTAGTGTAGACGAAGTCCAAACTCATGTGCATGATGAAGATTGATGCAACACCTCTTGATTTATGATGATGGTAGTAGAACTTGATATCATAGTCGTTGAAGATACTTCCATAGGAGAAGGTAGATATTGATATTGTTGACCAACTTGTCGAATCTGAGTTGATTGGTTGATGACTCCAAACTCTCTAGACCGAACTTGGGAGACTTGAAGCAATATCCGGGTAGAACTCCAAACTCGACCATGACATATAAATTAAATCTTGAACTTGACATTTGAAAAACTTGGAGTAGACTATAGCATCAACTGAGAGCCAAAGTTATCGGTGAAAATGTTGGAGTTGCTGAAGTAGAAAGCCTACTCTGGTGTGAAAATGAAGTTGATGATTCCGAAGTTGATTTCGTAGAACTTGCTAACTGGTTAATTAATTGCTTCATCTTGTCATAACACCCAGAATTTTGAGTCTTGTATTTGTGTAGTCCCCGACTCTATGCTTAGTTGGGAAACAACTGAACATAGAGTCAAAAACTATAGCTTGTCATTGAGTAGCCATTGCTTGAGCGAAGATACGCATTGAGGATGTCCTGAGTAGAAATTTTGAGCATTGGAACACCATTTGTTGTAGTAGATTAACATGGCGTCATATTTGGTAGCGCGTGCCCACATGTTGAGGCTCTTGGAGACGTCATGGTCGGTGAAGCAACGTAGCTTGCAAAGTAGAGGCAATAGAATTTGCCGGTACCGAAGACAATAAAGATGAAACCGCTCCACAATGGTGACAGAATTGTACAGCTGTGATGACATGGACATGAGTTGACGGCAATAGAGACAAACCGGTGGAGAAGACAAGGTTCCAACAACGATGTCGAAGACGCGTAGTAGTGAAGGCAAAACCACCAGTTGATGGCGGAAAAACTAGTCGTCGACGGAAGAGGCAGAATGATGGTGAAAACAAAGACGTCCATGAGCAGCGACATAATAGGCTAGCCATATAGGCGGAGACACCAGTTGACGGCGACGAAGGCAAGACGGTGATGAAGACGTAGCCAACCGACCATGTAGACGCCCAACAACGGTGGTGTGACCAACCAACCGTGCAGGCGGAGACACTAGTCGGCGGCGGCGAAGACAGGCCGACGATGAAAACGTAGACGCCCAACAACAGTGGTGTGAGCAACCACCCGTGTAGGTGGAGACACCAGTTGGCGGCGGCGAAGGCAGGACGACGATGAAGACGTAGACGCCCAACAACGGTGATGTGACCAACCAACCGTGTAGGCAGAAACACCAGTCGGCGGCGAAGGCAGGCCGACGATGAAAACGTAGACGCCCAACAACAATGGTGTGAGCAACCACCCGTGTAGGTGAATACACCAGTTGGCGGCGGCGAAGGCAGGCCAACGATGAAGATGTAGACACCCAACAACAGTGGTGTGACCAACCAACCGTGTAGGCGGAGACACCAGTCGGCGGTGGCGAAGGCAGGCCGACGATGATGTCCTGACTGATCCATTCCCGAAGCGTAGGAGATAAGCTTATAGCCATGGATCCCTACTATGCATATCTGGATTTGGATCCTGTAATATAAATATGTAGGATGAGTAGTACCTGATGTAAATATAGTACTTGAGGAAAATTTAAGCATCTTAAAATATTTATAAGTATGTATTTCTCCTCTTGTTGGTTTTGATTTCCCCGAACGAAGACGACCGACGGTGAAGACGATATCGCCATCAGCAACGGCGGCGGAGCACACCATCCGTGGAGGCGAAGTAACCAGTCGGCGATGACGAAGACGACCGACGGTGAAGACGATGTCGCTATCAGCAACGGTGGCCAACCACACCATCCATGGAGGGGAATAAACCAGTCGGCGATGACGAAGACGACCGACGGTGTAGACGATGTCGCCATCAGCAACGGCGACGGAGCACACCATCTGTGGAGGCGAAGAAACTAGTCGGCGATGACAAAGACGATCGACGGTGAAGACGATGTCGCCATCAGCAATGGCGGCGGAGCACACCATCCGTGGAGGCGAAGAAACTAGTCGGCGATGACAAAGACGACCGACGGTGAAGACGATGTCGCCATCAGCAATGGTGGCAGAGCACACCATCCGTGGAGGCGAAGAAACCAGTCGGCGATGACAAAGACGACCGACGGTGAATACGATGTCGCCATCAGTAACGGCGACGAAGCAAACCATCCGTGGAGGCGAAGAAACCAGTCGGCGATGACGAAGACGACCGACGATGAAGACGATGTCGCCATCAGCAATGGCGGCGGAGCACACCATCCGTAGAGGCGAAGAAACCAGTCGGCGATGACGAAGACGACCGACGGTGAAGACGATGTCGCCATCAGCAACGGCGGCGGAGCACACCATCCGTGGAGGCGAAGAAACCAGTCGGCGATGACGAAGATGTAAGCTCATGGTCGATTATCCGCATAGCGACGCCTCAAGTCCGTGTCCATGATGATCGTGTCGATGACGTCGGAAACAACGTGTCCGTAATAGCAGTTATTTTCATGACGATAAAGTCTAACTCTTGGAAGTGAAGAAGCTTGCAGACAATGGCGACGCTGGCGGTGGCCATATAGATCGAATCTGAAACTTGCCGTGGTAGAGTGGTTGTTATCCTCCTTAGCTAGGTTGAATCTCCCCCGACTGATTTATATCCAAGTCAAATAGCGAGAGCTTGTTCAAGTTGTTGGCGGCGAGGCAGTCAAAGCACCCAAAGCGAAGATGAAGCTGACGACTCATGAAGGTGATTCCATCGCACTCGTCGATAGGAAACTCGGCGTAACCCCTACCTGGCGCGCCAACTGTCAAAACTGGAATTCGGCAATAATAAAGGGGGTAGTGCACGAGACCTAAAAGTGGATGGATGTGGAAGACAAAGATTTAGACAGGTTCAGGCCCTCTCAATGAGAGGTAATACCCTACTCCTGTTTGGGGATTGTATCCGCCGGGTGTTTATTGATTTGACGACCAAATTGTGAATATCTCTGTGATCATCTTATGATCATCTTGTGATCCTCTCCTAGGGGGCTCCCTGCCCACCTTATATAGGTTGGGGGGCAGGGTTACAAAGAGAAAAATCTAGCCAGATACGACATCAGTTTCTTAATTTATTACATGGTAGTACTCAATCGGGACTCTAAGGCATGCCATAGAACATAAGACAATATTACGACCGAGTCCTATTCTATTACATAATGTATGGTGATAATTGATTTAGCTCTTGGTATGAAATGGCTAATTCCTGGTTTGGAGGTTGGATCTGTGCAACTGGGCATGGTTGTTCCATGGTGGTTTGGGCCTGTACAGTATGGGGTGTTGTTCAGTGTTGGTTAATATTGTTTAATTAATTACTCTACTGTTTTAAAAATTCTCAACTCTTTGCCAAATGCTACTTTCGCAAATGAACCTTATATTATGTCATTCTTTGGTATCCCTTGCACTTGCATACTTGCTGTGTGTCTTGTTGAGTATTTTATGTACTCACCTTACAATAATCATCAAACCTCAGTTGACGAGAAATGATCCAGAAGGAGAAGACCTTTGGCTTAGATCCCAGTTGAGCTGCCTGTGGGAGTGGAGTTGAACCTTCGCTAGATTTTCTTTTCTGCTGTACTTTTCTTCGTGGTGAGGACTAAGTGCCTCTTTTGTAAGTATTTATCGCTTTAGTTTATTTGGTACTGTATATTCAAATTATCGATTTGTGTACCTTGGCTGATTCCTGGATGAGGGTTTAAACAAATTAGTTTGGAAATTACTTGTGAATTTCCGGGCGTGACAAGGGTCACAGCAGGCGGAGCGATGTCCATGATGGTGTCGATGAGGGTGAGTGTCGTGACCTCATTCTGATGGCGCGTGAGAAAAACGTTGGTGTTGTCGACTCGGGTCTGAAGTATGGCTTCACGAGTGGAACACCCGGCTGCGATCAGATCTCGCTTCCTTCTGTCATCGTCCTCCTTGCGTTGACGTTCTTCCTCCTGGCGCTTGCGTTCCTCCTCCAACCTAGCTCGTTCCTCTTCCGCGACCATTCTGGCGGCGGCCGAGTCGGTTTCTCCGGCATCGGCCATGAAAATGCCAAAAAAGAGGGGAGGTTAGGAGTCGTCGAAGTCGGAGCCATCGGTGTATTCGGTGGAGATGTCGTAGAGGTCGTCGAAGTCCGAAGAACTGATGTAGTCGGCGATCCCGGTAGATGAACAGGATTCGAGGGGCTGGAGCATGGCACCGACCTCCCTAGAGTATGGATCTGGTGTCTTCTCGTGAGTACCGTAGTGCGACGTAGGCAGGTTGAACTTTCCCAAGTGGTATGAGGCACACCTGAGAGAAAGGAAGTTGAGGTAGGTCTCGGCGGCGTTTGGTAACCCGAACGACACCGAGTGGTTTTCTCCTCCTGACTGGTTCGAATCCGAGTCAAGAAGATAGATCTTGCCGAAGTTGTCCGTGATGAAGTCGAGGCTGTCAAAACAGTACGCCTGCCCCGGGGGGAAGGCGAAGTCGTCGATGCCTAGTGAAGATCCCATCGCACTTGTTCGGCAAAAGCTTGACGCAACCCCTACCTAGCGCGCCAACTGTAGAAACCAGATTTCGGCAATAATAAAAGGGGGTAGCGCACAAGAGCCAAATACGGTGGGTTAGTAGACAAAGGGATTTAGACAGGTTCAGACCTTCTATAAAGAAGTAACACCCTACTCCTATTTCGGGGATTGTATCCGCCGAGTTATATATTTATCTCACGATCTGGTGGTTTATGAATAAAAGCTAAGCTAATCGCTATTGCCCTCTCTCTCAAGGAGTGTTCTGTCCTCCTTATATAGGTTTAGAAGGCAGGCCCACGAGTTAGAGACCTAACCACATACGGTATAAAACTCTTAAACATTATCTAAAACTCACCGATCTAGGACTATAAACTGTTCCTTAATACACAAGGTAACATAATACTTAAGTCCTAAGCCGTTACATCATCATCCCTTGTAGCCTATCCCCTATATCAATCGGATAGGCCAGCCATGCGGGTATGTGGTACCCATAATCTCCACACTTGGTGGAGGCCATTCTGTGCCAGTAATGGTCATCTTCTTCGGTCCTCAGTGGTGCTTTTCTTTTCTTGGCTTGCTGCAAGACGGTGTTCCGTTGAGGGCAGTTTCTTGCATAGTGTCCTTATTCATCACAATTAAAGCAGATGATGCTCAATTCTTTCGAGTTCACTGGTGGCTTGGCATTGTGGACCTTCTGAAGTGGTGGTGGTATGCTGACTTGAGATGCAAATGCTTGAACTGGATTCATCTGGGCTTAAGGTTGATTCTGATTCCAATTCTGATTTTGCGGACAGCCTTGCTGCAATAACGCTATAATCCATTTGTTTTGGTGGATCATGTGCCGAGCCACAGTCATATAGTCCACACCAGGTGATTCATTAGCTTGGGAGCTTGATGCTCTAATGCCATAGCTTCTAACTTTCTGGCCTTTCTCATTGTCAGCCATCTGTTGCAGGGTTTGGAGAGGGAGAGAGGGAAAAATTGGGGGACGAATAGATTAGAACTAAGGGTAAGACCTTAAAAGATCTAATCTTTTATTGATATGATGTTGGTTACACGTATGTTCTGCCAGTTGATTAAGCAAGCAACCTAGCATGGTACATCACAACCCACCGATGTAAACCACGCACTACAAACACAAGCAAGAGAATCACACGCCTAAAAGAAAACAACAGAACTCTTGGTAGCTTAGGTTCGATTAGAGGGTTCTTTGGGATCTTCACTCTTTCTTGGCGCTGGGAAGGGAAACTTCTGAGGCAGGTTCCTTCTTCATGATTGACTCCACTGCTTCCTTCGCTTTCTTGCCACCTTGTTCAGCTATTATGTGTTGAATCCAAGGAGGGAGTAGTTAACATTTTGCAAATAGCATAGGGGAAGAAGGAAAAGGGAAATTTGGCAAATAGTTTTCTTATAGAATAAGTCCTTAGGGTTTGTCCTTTTGGCTTATCCTACAGTCGAGATGGCTCTGATACCAACTTGTCACACCCAGAAAATACCTATCCCGAATGCTAGTGTATTAATCCCTGTCCCAGGAAAAGCCAGGGTACACCACACAAACTTGATATAAAAGACACATCTTTATTAATTATCACGATAGTATTTACATTATTACAAAGGCACATTAGGCCTGACAAGAAAAGAAAAATAGCAGCGGACTAGCGAGCCTACGGCTCCATCTTCATAGGCGCTCAACTGGGGTATAAGCCAGGACTCCACCTAAGACATCTTCTTCAAAAAGCTTCTCTGACTGGAGAGGGAAGATTGAGCAAGAATGAGTACAACCACCGTACTCAACAAACCTTGCCAGGAAATGAATTATAGTGAAAAGGGGAACAAAGAGTTGGCATAATAGGGTTCATTTTTGCGTAAAGCCAAAGTTGAAATATTTTAATGTTTTTAAAGCATAGTTTAAACTTGGTCCTATTTCTAAGCAATATTATCATGGTTGCGAACCCACGCATACCGGCCTTAAACCCAGGTTAACCACCTGTCCAAAGTTCCATGAATTCCATCCATCACTTAAAAGGAAAACACTAACTTGGGTACATTGCTAGGCTTGCCTATAACCGAGGGCGCGGCTATTCGAATAGTTTTACTTTGATCAGAAGTGTACATCTTTACCCACAAGACACAATACTTGAGTCCATGTCAGCCATGCATTGCGATACCTCAAAGGTACCCGAAAAGTCAAGATCATGTCAAAACTATCCACCTAGCTCAACCCAAAACAGAAGGACCCGCTAAGGTTTCACTATCCGCTGGTCCCCAACAAGGTAAAGGTTGCTGGATACCCCAGGACAAGACATACCCCCTTGTGCGCCAGGTCAAAGTCGGCCTCCCCTAGCCCCAGACCTATGATACTGATGGCCTTTGTTTTGAGATGATCTAGACTTCTAGTCAGGCCTTACCCATTAGACTTGTGGTTGCACTGTTATGCTTCGCAGCAGAGGCCCGAAGACTGGTCCTTATGGCGGACGAGGTGCTTCTAACAGAGCCATGCACCTTGTGCCCCACCAAAAATAGATTTAGGGAGTTTTGAATGAAATTCCATCATGTCCTGGCTCAATCAGCCACCTAATAATCATTCTTACATGTTTTAGTTGTTACCCACAGTCTAATTTGTAAAAAGGGGACCTATGTTGGATCTAACCATATATAAGCCCAACCTAGAGCAATTAGTAAGTCCATCATATAGTGTGTCATACTAGTCATTTTATCATTTTGCTAAGGTTGATAAGAGCATGGGTAGCAATTCAACAACATGGCTATATAACAAGGATCATAGGAATATTAACTATTAAATAAACAATAGTGAGCGTCATATAATTTATAAAAGCGATACATATACAAGTGAAACAACATAGTTTTTGAAATAATGGGATTCAACATGTTCAAGGAATATGGTATGACTTGCCTTGCTCAACGAAAGGTCTTCTGATGACTTGATTTGCACTTCGAGAACCTCTGAAGCGACGACAACTACACGAACAACAAAACAGGGCTACAACTCTGAGAAAGAAACAATAACAATACATAAAAACAACAGACATGGGTTCTTTAAGTTATAACAAAAATATAAGCAATTTGAACGGGTAAATTTAGAGTTCATAGGGCCTAGATACGACCATCCGAATTTTAGGTTCAATTTAAATGGAGATTTTTGAATTGTACTTATTAATGTATCATTAAATTTATGTGTATTGCAACATCGCTCGAGAAAAGAAAGGGTTGAGCAATTGGCAGCCGAGACCCACGGGTCAGACGACTAGTTCATCGTGGATCGGATTCACAGATATGATCCACAAGAAGGACGAAGTGAGACCATACGTGTCAACCAAAACTAGTGGCCGACAAGCGAGCCTCACGCGATTGCCACGCGAGCTGCACACGTGGGAACCACGTGGCGGCCACACGAGCACGCGAACACTCGGCCACCACGCGTGCACGCCACGACAGCATGGCGGCAACATGAGGAGGACGAAGAGAAGACGCGAGGGATACGATGGCTGCAAAGAGTGGGACTATTTCCCTTGAGGTCTTGGAGCAAGTAGCCTAGAATAGATTGATACTTTTCTAAGACGGCGATAAGTTTGGTGGTCTCCCATTCTGTAAGTTTGTCGCCTATGATAACGGGGGACTCAATATTGCCGTGTAGGAAAGCATAGCGGAGGCCAGAAGGTAGGGGTTTTAGCTCGATGGGAGGTCTTGGTGGTATTTCAAACTCGGGGGGATCGAGTGTTTTTCTAGAATCATCCACCTCAGTAAAGTATTCGGTGTCCTTTTCGAGAGTGGATTTTGGAGAATCTTGAGGAAATTCAGACACCACTTCCTCGATCGATTCGGTTTCAGGAGGAGGTTCTGTCAAGGAGTTTCTAGATCTCATGATTTGGACGAAAAAAACTCCCTTCCCTAACTTTATGTTGAGCTTCCTAGCATCAGCATATCTAGAAGTAGCTTTCCTATAGGATGGCCAATGAGGATGTCAAAGTCAGGGACTTCGAAGACATGGAAATCTAGAGTCACTACGAAATCATTATGCTCTATGGATACATTTTGTAGGATCCCAACTCCTTCTAAAAGATGTCTTAAGGGGCTCTTGAAGGTTTTGTTAGTCGGTGCTGACGGATCATCACCTAAGATGGATAAGGCATAGGAATCAAAGATGATGTTGGCGCCGACAGTGGGATTGTAGAGCATGTCCACCTTGGTTCCCCTTATGAGGCATTGAATAGTTGTGGGAGGGGAGCTAACCAGAAGGATTTTAGGAGATAGCTCCAGCTCCCTTAACCATTCATCGCTCGTAATGGTTGTTAACTCCTAAATGGTTTCCCTGAGGAATTTTTCTTCTAGAGGCTCTAGAGGAGTAACTGGAACTGGTGGTCTCCTATGACAAGAATAATTCGAGGTATTTCCAAAATCTTCAAAAAGATTATCCTCGAATTGGAAAGAGGACTCTGAAGGTTGAATTTCTTCTTCCTTCGGTGTCCCTGGTTCGGCTGAGGGCTCAGGAGTCGAATCATGGGATGCGGAAGATAAAGGTTGGGATTCGGCTTCTAAGGACTCCTCATGGCTTGACGTGGTTCCCTCTTGGAGGGGCTCATATGTGGCAATGAAGGAAGTGTTTTCTAAGATGCGATGTAAAATTTCCCTTCCTTCGGCTGGGGTTTTATGGGCAAAGGATCCTCCGGCAGTGATGTCAAGAAAATGGGCAGACTCCTTGTCTAGACCCAGACAGAAGTGTTGTAACAACACATGGTCGGGAAAGGACAAGTCTAGGTCAGATCACACTAAAAGCGAGAACCTAGCCCAAGCAGCACCGATAGACACCCTCTTGTTCTAGCGAAAGCCAAGAATCTCTCTTCGTGGGAAGCCAACATGGAATAGAGGGAAAAAGGCAAGGTAAAATTTTTCGCTTAACTCCACCCAATTACGGTTTGCACTACCTACAAAATGAGTGTACCATTGCTTCGCCCTCTCTACGAGAGAGAACAGGAACAACTTCCACTTTAGAATTTCCTATGTCATACCAGAAATCATCAGGCACAAACACAGTTGTTCGAACTCTCGCAGATAGTGGTATGGATTTTCATGGTCAAATCCGGAGAAGGATTGGTCCCGAACCATGGCTATAAAGCCAGGGCGGAGTTCATATCCAGATGAGAGAATTGAGTCTGAAGATGGTGGTGGTTCAAAGAACACACTCTTTGGAGCAGAGAAGTCTTGGATAGATTTATGCTCCATGGTAGAGGGGAAAGGAATGAAGGAAAATAAAAATGAAAAGATATGAGGGCAACTAGGTTCAAAGATAATTCAGCAACCGTTCCTCGACAACGGTGCCAAAAAGCTTGTTTGTATTTATTACAAGCACAGAATAATTTGCAAGCACACAAATACCATTGTAGCCTTTACCTAAGAATATTTCAGGGTATTGTATCCACTGGGAACATGTGACATGTGTGTACTAGTCTTCTAGCTAGATTACCCTGGTCGAGCCCCCTTGCGCCGCCTTTCGCCTGGATCACTGCCTGGTGGGCCCTCAAGTCGGTTTGGGGGGTTTGGACAAAATTGAGGTGGTTCTCCTCCTGGTATGGACAAAATTGTGTTGGAGTTGTGCTTCGTGTTTCTCTTGATTTGCACAAGTAATCACCTCCATACGAATATTCACCAACACTAGTGGACGTGGTTAGTAATAAACCCCTATCGCTAGATTTAGTGGTAGACATTGATAAGTTTTATGCAGGAATTGAAGGTCAAATTTGGTAGCTAAGGACCATCAACAATAATAAAAAATTTTACAATAAGAAATAAATTGCATGGCACACAAACTTGGAGGGATGGACATCACACATTTCAAATGCGCCACTTTTCCATTTCATATGACTTTTCTCGTCATTTTTAAGATTAATTGTAATATCAGTAAGACAAAGAGGACCATAATTGACTTGGTTCATCATTTTGCAAATCAATAAGAGATGTAGAAGAATAAGGGGCAAACTAAGTAAGATCATGTAAATCTTGTCATTTGATGGCAAATATATAGCTTTACTAAGGGTAAGGGGAGTGTAGTAACTCTAAATTTAATAAAGCCCATATTCCTCACAAGGGAAATAATTTTGCCTCTATGTCTTACATATACTACTCTTGAAATTTTCTTGTGTAAATCTTTTGAAAGAAATAAGGACATGCGTAATGTCCTGGTTTGAGAAAATTAATGGCACTATTTTTTGGGTTGAATCATTATGAGACGTTGTCGAAATTATGGCCTTATTACTTAGCCCCATTTCTAGGGGAGAATGGACATCTCATTAATGTAGACACACTTCATCCTTAGAAATTTTTGACATTGATCATTACTTAGATGATAATTCACTAAGTAAAATTAAATTAAAATTATGTGATTCAAGTTCATTGAAAATCAGATATTATGCTTCCATTACATAAATAATAAAATCAGTGGGAGCTCATCAAGAGCTCCAACAAGAAAGATTATTCTACCTCATTTATGACTCATAACTCCATTATATGGATGCTGAAATAATTTTGCATCTATTAACTAGTGACTTGCACAAATAAATATACATAGCATAGCCTGAGGGTTTTTTTGTGGAAAGACAAGTTGACTTGCACAAATAAACATACATAGCATAGCCTGAGGGTTTTTTTGTGGAACGACAAGTCACATATAGTAGGGTGCAGACATAAGAAATCCATTTGAGGACTTAATCAAGTATCGATGATGTTCTAAATTTCCGCTGCGTCATTAGTGAACTAAGCTTAAATAAGAATGAGGAGGATAATTATGCCTGTAATGATGGAAGTGAGACGTTGTTGAACATTGTGTCATTGTCATTTATGCCACATTACCAGGGAGATTGGAACGTCTCATGAGATAGAGATATTCTTTCCCTTGGATTTTAATGATGTTGTTTAGCTTTAAGGGAAAAATTTACTAAGTTAAGAAATTAGCCAATGAGTGATTACTTTTTTGGCTATGTATACCCATAAGCGACCTTCAATTTCCTTTAAGAAATTTAAGATACTAATGCTAGAAATCAAATGAAGTTGTGAGATCGGACTGTGGTGGTAAACACTATATGAAGCTTGCTCACCGCATAAGCTATTAAAATTAAGCATTCATCCAAATGGTTTTCAAACCATGTAAGATTATTTGAGATTGATGAGTAAAAACAAAATTAAGAATTTAGTAGAAGTTTCTAAATGAGTCAAAATAGTAGGCCATTTAAATGGGCCAATAAAATTTAGCCAGACTCTAATGGAAATTTTGAACAATTCAAGTGAGGTGGACAACTGCATGAAAACTAAAGGTGGGAAAATTCTTTCACTGGTACTCTATGTTGATGACATTTTATTAGCAAGTAGTGCATATTGCTGTTAGAAACTAAAGAAAATTTTATCATCAAATTTTGGTCCGAAGGAGTGCTGGGCTTATATTAGCGAGTCATATATTGACATAAATTAAAGAAATAATTTTAGAGAATTCAGTTAAAATTAAATTAGAAAGATAATCATTTATGGTTCAGCTGACGGAAGCTTGATATTAGCTCAAGTCTGGATGCATATAGATTTAGCATACATTATTTACTGGGAATCTTGGCAGTATTTAATTACGGGAATCCAAAAAAAAATTGAGGTGTTAAAATTTTTATCCCTTCAACAGATTAGCTACTCTCTCCGTTTTATATTATGACTTGTTTGACTTTTTTAAGTCAAACTTAGTTAAGTTTAACTAAGTTTATAGAAAAATTTAGAAACATTTAAAATATTACATAAGTTTCATTAAATCTAACATTGAATATATTTTGATAATATGTTTGTTTTATGTTAAAAATACTACTATTTTTATATAAACTTGATCAAACTCAAAGAAGTTTGACTGAAAAAATCAAACGACTTATAATATGAAAAAAGAAGAGAGTATAATTGATTTTGTAAAAACAAAATGGTGAGCCCGTAAGAAACTTCCAACATGACTTATAATATCAAAAGCAGAGAGTATAATTGATTTTGCAAAAACAAAATGGTGGGCCCTTAACAAACTTTCAACAGTTTCCACCCTCCCTCTCAAAAGATCACACTCGCGTGCGCAACCCTGACCGCTCAGCCTCACCGTGCCACCTAGCCCCTTCGTCGCAGTACCATGTGTCAAAACTAAAATTCGGCAATAATAAAGAGGGTAGCGCATGAGACCTAAAAGTGGATGGATGCGGAAGACAAAGATTTAGACAGGTTCAGGCCCTCTCAATGAGAGGTAATACCCTACTCCTGTTTGGGGATTGTATCCGTCGGGTGTTTATTGATCTGACGACCAAATTGTGAATATCTCTGTGATCATCTTATGATCATCTTGTGATCCTCTCCTATGGGGCTCCCTCCCCACCTTATATAGGTTGGGGGGCAGGGTTACAAAGAGGAAAACCTAGCCAGATACGACATCAGTTTTCTAATTTATTACATGGTAGTACTCAATCGGGACTCTAAGCCATGCCATAGAACATAAGACAATATTACGACCGAGTCCTATTCTATTACATAATGTATGGATCCGGCCCACCCCCTATCTCTTGTCGAATATGGAGGCCGTGTGGGTATATGGTACCCATAATCTCCACAGTAGCCCCTGAGACCTTCACAGTCGACGAGATAACTTTGCCTTGAACCAAAATAACACATAGCCGAGTACCTCCTTAGCCGAGTGCTTCCATCATCTCTACCCAGGTCTCCCGAGTGCTTTATCATCTAATAAAAAAGGCTGTGGAGAGCTGAAAATATCTCAAAAATTACCAAGAATATATATTTAGGTGCATCGACTGATGCACCTAATTAGGTGTAGCCCCCGACTATGTGTTTAGTTAAAATAAACTAAGCATATAGTCAAGAACTACAATAATCATACTCATCCGAGTGATATAAATAAATGCCTAGCTTAAGCTAAAAGCAATCATAAAAAATCATATAACACATAACCTTTTAATCAAGGCATAGTGTATAATGACCCCGAGTACTGGCAAGCTCATGCTATCCGAGTCGTCACGCCCGAGTCCTCTCTGAGCTTTCAACTTCGGCCAACCTCAGGAATAGAAAATCCGAGTTAATAAACCCGTAATAGATTTATCAGTCATCTGAAGAATATGACCAAAATATTAAAAAGCCTAGGCCATAATATTGGTCTTAATCAGAAAAGCACACCAAGGTGGCAAAACAGCATTGATATAATATAAAATCAAATGCTTTGTAAAAACCAAACAGCTCCTGCAACCTATAGAAAAGTTACCAGGACAGCTATAAAAAACTTTACTGTTTGTCACCTTCCAAGTTGCATCGTACCAACCCTCAAAAAGTTGTGTAACTGCTGTATGAAAGGATTTTGAAGGCATTGGGCAATAGGACACGTGCATATTGCCAAGGCAAATCTGCTTAAGTCCCTAGAGACACGTGTCAAGCCACACCTGAATTATGGGTTGTAAGCCTCTCATGGGTCTCGGCCCAAATACGAGAAAGCCTACCGATACCCTAAAAATCACTGAAGCGCCGTTGTCTTCCCCGCCACTTCATCTTCTGAAAATTTCCCCTTTCGCGCTCCTGTTCATAAGCTCTTCCGAAGAAACCTAGAACTCGAGCGCATCTCATATGAATAGCTTCTGATCCAAGTAGTTATCCCTCATAGGATGTACTAAAGTAGATTTGGTAATTGAATCCCGACTAATGCAAAAACTCAGCTTGTGACCCTTGTGGGGAATAATGATTGGTCCAAACCTTGAGCGTAGGAGATAAGCTCACGGCCATGAATTCATGTTGCATATATCCAGCATAAGACCAAATTGAAGGTATGATCCTCGTGCTAGAGCTAATAAGCTCCTGAGCATGTTGCTTGTTCTTCTGTCGCAGTTGAGGTTATCCATTGGTGGCAACTGATGCAGTCGACATGGAAGCGAGATCACCAATGTGGAGATAAAATTGCCCATCAGAGGTAACGAAGATGTCGGTGGTGGAGATGTAGTTACCCATCAACAGCGATAGTGAAATCCACCAACCATGGAGACGAAAAAAACAGTCGGTGACGACAAACGTGACCAGCGGTAATGACGACTAGCGGCAGCAGAGATGGTCGACTATGAAGATGAAGTTTCTCAACAACGGTGACGGAGGCACGTAACCGTGGAATCGAGAAGATTAGTCAGCAACAACAGACGAGGCGGTTGGCCGTAAAGACGATGACGCCTACTCAATGGCGACGCAGTAGGCCAACCTTGAAGGAGAGAATACCAGTCGGCAGCGACCAAGGCAAGTTGGTGTTGAAGATGAAGACGCACATCAGCAGCGACGATGTAGGCCAGCAATGACGGCGAGACCACCAGTCGGCAACGACAGAGATAGCCGGACGATGAAGACGAAAATGCTAATTAGTTGCGGCGTAATAGGCCACCAATCATGACAGACGCAACCGGTGGTGATGATGATCCGCAGCAGGAGAAACAACCGGTTGTAGAGACAAAGTTGCCCGTCAACAGTGGCAAAATTGATTAGGCCGAAGAGACATGGCAAGATGATGATGAAGATGACGATATTGATGACCCAGTTAAATTTTAGTATAGACGAAGTCCAAACTCGTGTGCATGATGAAGATTGATGCAACACCTCTTAAAATATTTATAAGTATGTATTTCTCCTCTTGTTGGTTTTGATTTCCTCGAGTAAATGACTCCTCATGTTTAAACACTCTGCCCAACTAGTCATTGACATGGGTTCGTCATTAATGGAACAAAGTTTCACATATCAGAATTTACTACTCGGGTACTTTTGTAATTGTTTAGAGTAGAAAGCAAATTATCTTATCTCTATACTTTTGATTTCTTCCGAGTAATACTTAGCATCTTGCGTTATACATTCCATCCAACGAGTTCCCGGGTGCTAGGATTCGGCCCAAGGGCAACTATCCATCAACAAACCAAACGGAAAGCATAGGAAAATAGAGTTTCATAACTTGATCGACACTTTTTTACTCGGATTATTTCACAAGCAATCGAGATAAACATTATAAAAATTATTGCAAAAATATGATATAACATCTGTAGCCCCTGACTCATTGCTCAACGGAGGACCAGTTGATATAGTGAGGCAGAGGAAAAAGAAAATATCACATAAAGAAGAAAATTAATGATGACTTAGCTTTTTGGTATTTTCACCGGTGACGGCAGAGGTGGCTGATCTAGGGACAAGGTCGTCCATCAATGGCGACGAAGACACCAACCGAGAAAGCAGCGTGGAGGCGACCGATGGTGGAGGTGAAGGTTCCCAACAACGCGACAAAGATGCACAGCCATGGAAGCGAAAACACCAGTTGGCAACAGAATCCTCCAACCGTGGAGACGAAGAAACCAGTCGACGATTACGAAGACGACCGACGATGTCACCATCAGCAATGGCGGCGAAGTACACCAACCGTGGAGGCGAAAAAACCAGTCGGCAATGACGAAGACGACCGACGGTGAAGACGATGCCACCATCAGCAACGGTGGCGAAGCACACCATCCGTGGAGGCGAAGAAACCGGTCGGTGATGACGAAGATGACCGATGATGACGACGATGTCGCCATCAGCAAGGGCAGCGAAGCACACCATCCGTGGAGGCGAGGAAACCAGTCGGCGATGATGAAGACGACTGACGGTGAAGACGATGTCGCCATCAGCAATGGCGGCGAAGCACACCATCCGTGGAGGCGAGGAAACCAGTCGGCGATGATGAAGACGACCGACGGTGAAGACGATGTCGCCATCAGCAATGGCGACGGAGCACACCATTCGTGGAGGCGAGGAAACCAGTCGGCGATGACGAAGACGACCGACGGTGAAGACGATGTCGCCATCAGCAACGGCGGCGGAGCACACCATCCGTGGAGGCGAGGAAACCAGTCCGCGATGATGAAGACGACCGACGGTGAAGATGATGTCGCCATCAACAAAGGCGGCGGAGCACAACATCCATGAAGGCGAGGAAACCAGTGGAGGCGAGGACGAAGACGACCGACGGTGAATACGATGTCGCCATCAGCAAAGGCGGCGGAGCACACCATCCGTGGAGGCGAGGAAACCAGTCGGCGATGACGAAGACGACCGACGGTGAAGACGATGTTGCCATCAGCAACGGCGGCGGAGCACACCATCCGTGGAGGCGAGTTAACTAGTCGGCGATAACGAAGACGACCGACGGTGAAGACGATGTCGCCATCAGCAACGGCGGCAGAGCACACCATCTGTGGAGGCGAGGAAACCAGTCGGCGATGACGAAGACGACTGACGGTGAAGACGATGTCGCCATCAGCAACGGCGACGGTGCACACCATCTGTAGAGGCGAGGAAACCAGTGGAGGCGAGGAAACTAGTCGGCGATGACGAAGACGACCGACGGTGAAGACGATGTCGCCATCAGCAAAGGCGGCGGAGCACACCATCCGTGGAGGCGAAGAAACCAGTCGACGATGATGAAGATGTAAGCTCATGGTCGATTATCCGCATAGCGACGCCTCGAGTCCGTGTCCATGATGATCGTGTCGATGACGTCGGAAACAACGTGTCCGTAATAGCAGTTATTTTCATGACGATAAAGTCTAACTCTTGGAAGTGAAGAAGCTTGCAGACAATGGCGACGCTGGCGGTGGCCATATAGATCGAATCTGAAACTTGCCGTGGTAGAGTGGTTGTTATCCTCCTTAGCTAGGTTGAATCTCCCCCGACTGATTTATATCCAAGTCAAAGAGCGAGAGCTTGTTCAAGTTGTTGGCGGCGAGGCAGTCAAAGCTCCCAAAGCGAATATGAAGCTGGCGACTCATGAAGGTGATTCCATCGTACTCGTCGATAGGAAACTCGGCGTAACCCCTACCTGACGCGCCAACTGTCGAAACTGGAATTCGGCAATTATAAAGGGGGTAGCGCACGAGACCTAAAAGTGGATGGATGCGGAAGACAAAGATTTAGACAGGTTTAGGCCCTCTCAATGAGAGGTAATACCCTACTCCTGTTTGGGGATTGTATCCGTCGGGTGTTTATTGATCTGACGACCAAATTGTGAATATCTCTGTGATCATCTTATGATCATCTTGTGATCCTCTCCTAGGGGGCTCCCTGCCCACCTTATATAGGTTGGGGGGCAGGGTTACAAAGAGGAAAACCTAGCCAGATACGACATCAGTTTCTTAATTTATTACATGGTAGTACTCAATCGGGACTCTAAGCCATGTCATAGAACATAAGGCAATATTATGACCGAGTCCTATTCTATTACATAATGTATGGATCCGCCCACCCCCTATCTCTGATCGAATATGGAGGCCGTGTGGGTATATAGTACCCATGATCTCCACACCATGCCGGCAAATCAATCCGGCCGGCGAATCCCAGTTTTCAACACCAGGCAATTCCAGCAGGCGGCAGCAGCACCAACATGCACATCTCGCAACAGTAGCAGCAAGTAAGAAGAACACCAGCAAGAAATGCGCAGCAGCAAGGAGCTCCAGCAGCATGTAGCAAGCAACAGCAACATTTCAGTTCAGCAACAATAATCAGCAGCAGCAGCACTTATCAGAAACCAACAGCAGCAAGAACATCATGTACTTCTGTCCATACTTTAGAATATACATCCTGTCCATGGATTAGAATTCATTACTTTAGCGTATACTTCAGGGAAAAAAATCAGCATGTACTTTTGTCTAACAAAATTCACTGAATTTCCATCTATGGCAATAAGAATATTCCGTGGGTACCAAAATTGCAGCATATACTTCTATATATGGCTGAGTTCGTTACTCATTGTTACCAACACCAAACAGTGCACACGAAAAATGAAACGATCCATTAGCGCATGATTAATTAAGTATTAGCTAATTTTTTTCAAAAATGAATTAATTTGATTTTTTTAAGCAACTTTTGTATGGAAACTTTTTTGAAAAAAAATACACCGTGTAATAGTTTGAAAAACGTGCGCGGGAAAAAGTACCGTGCGGCGTGTAGTAGTGTCTAATGTAGTATATACCTGTGGCAAAGAAATTCCGGCATATACTTTCGTAAACTATATTCTGTACAAGCTCCTATATACTTTTGTATATAAAATACACAAATCATATCCTTGAATCCTTACATTAATTTCTGAATTGTTTCAGGATAACATATATCAGAAGTAGCTTGGATTTACAAAATTCAGCCTAAAAAGGTAAAAGGGCAATTTTTCTCTTATTGCCTCCTATGCAGGCAGCAAGCAGCCACTACAATACATAGCACCAAATTCACTAAGAATACATGATTATTTCTGAAAATATGTCCAACTACTGTTATTTCTGAAAATGCAAGCTCTAACAGATAGCACAGGTGGTTTATACAATTTCTAAATTGTATAAATTTGACACTACGGTCCAAACTCCAAAGTCAAACATAGACAGATCATATCAGCCTTGACATCTTAATTTATGAATAACAGATAGCACAAGTGGCTTGGATAATTTCTGAATTATATAAGTTTGACACTATATAATTTTCTCTCTGTTCACAGTAAGAACAGATCACCTGAACATTGAGCTTTTTCCAGACTTATTACAAACTACAAAGATAAAAAAAAGGGCAACTTTTCCATCGGGGACAGGCTTACTGAAATTGCTTCGATGAAGGAACTCTTCATCACCAACAAATCAAGCCGTGCACAAATTGGCGCTGGAATCTTCGTGGGAGATGGTACATGGCCTCTGTCGCCTAAACACCGGACGACGGCGGTCGGCCGGGCGGCGGGGAGCGGGACCGATTCTCGCCCTATCATGGCAGTGCTCTGAATCGAGGCGGCGGCGGTGGTTGGGGGAGCAGCGACGGCTGTCCTCCAGCCATCGGTGGAAATGTGGTCGACGTGTCATACCATGCACTGCTCCATGGAAGAAAGCCAATGCCCGGCAACCATGGGGAAGCGCCTGCTGCATTCTGGTCTGTTGCGAGGAAGAGGACGCCATCGGTGGATGAGGTCGCCAAGAGTTGTGTGGGAAAGTTTCACCAAGCATGCACGCGAGAGCTACGAGCGACGGATTGGGAGTGAATCGACTTGGTAGAAGTGAAGAACAAAAAACCAGGACTTGGGAACTGGATGGATTGGGAGAGCCGGTAGAGAATCTGTTGGAAGCAATTTTTGACCAAAAATCCCCAAAATACCAGATAGGGAATGATATTAAGATGCTGTTGGTGATGCTCTAGCTCTTTTTCTACAGCTAATCCTATCCTGCCAACCCCAAGAATACCAAATCTTTTACCCATCGACCTGCGGGAAAAATAGAAGAATTTTTAGAGTGCAGTTGAAGACCGTGCAAAAGTACAAGATACAATCCAATGTACAAATCTGACCTTTTTTAATAAATAAAGGATTGAGCAAAGCATATTATCCATGTCCAAACAACTGAAAAAAGTCATGTGTGTGCAAAGGAAAATGTAAATTCAGTGCGAACCCAACGATAGATATAAAGGAAGAATCTGTACAACAACACTTTTGGACTTTTTTGAAGATATAAAGAAAAATAAAAATTCAGTATTAACCCAGTAATAGATCATAGGTTAGCTCTTGCAAAGTAGAAGTAAAAAGAAAATCCGAGGAATAAAGATCCCTCTCGGAATTCAAAAGATCTACTCCAATATTCAAAATGACCAATAATAATTCAATCCATAGTTCAAACAATAAGATCTCAGAATCAGCTTTTTGCTGATGAACAGGATCAACAATCAATTTATCAAATTAAGCTTTGCACTTAGTTACCCTCCATGCGTGAATCATGCTCAAAACCAATATACAAACTAAAGCCTATGTAACCCAAAATCACCAACAAAAGAAAACAAATAATCCTAAATTAACCATTGGGTCAACATTGCATGTTCTAGACTCTAAACACCGTATCTTAAAAAAAAATCCTGCTAAGCTGCACACAGTTAGCTGCCTTTTGAGATCTTGTTACCAAAGTAAAGTTGTCACATGATGCTAAAAATACGTGCTTGTGAGCATCTAGATGACAAACACGATGCAGCAGTAGAAAAAGAATTCCTGGTGAAACAGGTCTGGGTAAGATGGCGTTGTGGATGATGTAAAGTTTGTGTAGAGCAGCAAAAATATTGCCCTGCTATGGTCTAAACTCTTCCTGCAGGATAAGAAATCAGTTTAAAAAAGTCACATCCTGAGACTACTCACTGATCATTTGTAGTGGAATTTACAAAATATAGAAAAATGGAAACAAAAACTAATCTGATAATCAGATCTAAGATCTAGAGAGGAGACAATAACCTGAACTTCCAGTATTGAGTGTGGACCAAAACACTGGCACTCCCTCGGGTCGCCCACGCATGGGCAGCTCGGGGGCAAATCCTAGCCGACCCACCCTTCCCCCCTCTCTCTGCCTCACTGCTGCCGGGTTCGCCACCAGCCAACCGTGCGGGAAGCCGAGATGGCGGCGGCGGGGCCATAACGTGGCGACACACCGTCTCCAACGTGAGGGAGACAGGCGGAGCGCAGCGAGCCGGTCGCCGCGGGGGCACTCACCTGCAAGGAAGGCTGGGGATCCGGCACCGAGGTGGCCGGATCCGGTGCTCCCATGACCGGATCTAGCCGTGCGGTGCGGTGTGCTGCACCACGGGCAATGGCGTGGATGGCTGCGGCCGAAGGACGTCGCGGGCGCGGAGGGCTGCGGCGCGGGAGACGGCACGACGTGCGGTGGTGCTTCATTTCATTTAACGTGTTTATTCTGTTTCTATGTTTATTCTGTTTCTAGCAGTGGTTTTATGTATTGTTTATTTTTCTGCGTGTAGAGTTTGGGACCGACGAGTGATTTGCTTAGGAAGCCGATGCTCCGGTTTTCGCAGAGGATCAAGGCAAGCCTCCTTGACCACTTTTTCACCCATATTTTTGAACTAATTATTTTGTTTGTCAAGTTGCATATTTTTTGGGTGCACCATTTGGTCACTAATGCCAATCGTTGGACCTCCCTAATACTTGCACTTTTATTATATAGAATTTGAAAAACCCCATTTTCTTTATAACACTACCATATTTTCGTCGGTATTCACTCATGCCGAAGTAGACTGCCTATAGGTAACGTTTGTGTTGTCGTATGAGAAACCTTTGGATAATTAACATCATTATTGTTTAAAAACCCGGCGAGATGTCGGTTTGGTTTTAAGATGAAAAAATGCTTTTTAAAACTCGATGGTGCGGGAGTCAGTACCTGGGTGGTTTGGCTACGCATCATCCATAAGGACCGATTCCTTTAGGAAATTCATCCAAACATAAGACAGTGCAACCATACGGGTAGAATGGAATGCCCTTGGCCAAGTAAGAAGCTAAAACATAGGTGTCTAGCATGTCGGCAGGTGAGGAGCACCGGTATGGTAGAGTTTACGGCAATCTCCTGCAGTGGAGATGTGTCGTGGGGTCCATACGGTGGAGCCTGAGTAGATGAGGGCCTGAGCCTGGCCTGATACTTGGTGAAGAGATTCCACCCATCTGTGTGACACAGGATATTTATGGGTTGGTTACAGAAAAGCCTTGTACTGAGCTCTTCTTTGTCGGTCGTGTCTGATCCACATGTGTTCGGTAATGTGAGAAGTTCACGACGTGTGGGTAAAGCGTGCAACCTTTGCAGAGTTTAGTAAAACTGTTTAAACAGCCGTGCCCACAGTCATGGGCGGATATGAGGTGTTTCTCATAGCGTACTTTTGTTTTTAAACTTTAATAAAATATTTTGTGGGATGGGAACCGTTACCAGAGTTTGTCTTTGTGACAGATGGCCAACCTTCGTGGTTGGGAACGAGTGTGTGTGACTCGAGGTATCTTTTGGCACCAGGATGTGGGTTTGGGCTAAGATGGTCGTGTTGGTTTTGTGCTGAGACAGCACGGTGTTGGTTTTATGCTGAGACGGCACGGTGTTGGTTTATGCTGAGACAGCACGGTGTTGAGTTTGGACTTGGCACTTATGATTATCGTGACAGGTTGTTGCAAAGCAATCTGGAAAGTGGGGTGAGGCATGGACCTTGTTCCAAATTAAAATTTGAATCACTAATGTTTTGAAACCAACTATTTTAAAAACCTTGTTTTCCGAAAGTAACCTTACCCCTCCTTTTTATAGCCTTGCATGTCATATTTCCCCGGCTTGCTAAGTACATCGAGTACTCACCCTTGCTTATTTATAATTATAGGGTTAGCAGAAGGATACCTCGACCCTTCTACTGAGGCGTATTTCCAGGAGCAGGTTGACTACGATTTCTTGGGATTTTAGGCCTAGTTCCCAAACGTAGCCTGTGGGTCATGTTTGCTATTTTTCTGTTTGTCTTTTACTCTATGCTTCTCGATGCTCTTCTCGATGCTTCCGCCTTTGTCATTTCTGTCTGTCTATGTTTCTACCAATCCGGGGCATGTCCCCGATGATAGTATGTATGAGACCTCCCCGATGTTGTAACAAAGCTTTGTTATTTCAAATTTCCACAATTATTCTGTGAGTACCAGCTTGTGTATCCTGGGACTGGTACTGTAATCACAGGTAATTACGTGAACTCCAGCCTATGCCGGTTCTAGTTATTGGATTGGTATAGTTTGGGGCGCCACAGGCCGGATTGGAGGAGGTCGCTGCGACACCGAGGGAGGTGATGGTGTGGTTCGGCGCTGCTCTAGTCGACGGGAACGGGTGGCTGGAACTCGCCGGCACAGAGGAGAGAGGAGGAGGCGCGAGAAGGCAGCGTGGGGACGAGAGACCTTGACCCGAGGAACAGAGGATGAGGAGGGTCCAGGTTTCCTTTTATAGCAGCATGGGGAGGAGGAACGACGCCGGGGAATTGATGAGGAGGAGAAGAGAAACCGATTTTTGCATTCAATTTGGAGTGGAATTAACCAGGGAGGGAGATCGGCATGCCGGCCGCGGTAGGGTTCGCCCAGGAGGGTGAGGAACGGGCGGTGGCTCGGCTGGAGGTGGAAGACGATGACATCTTGCCTCCCTGGGCTGGCTGGGCCACGCCTGGTTGCGGGAAGGGGAGGGAGGCCGGTTTGGGCCAAGTAGGCCAAGGGGCAAGGCGGCCCAGGAGGGAAGAGGAGGGAGCTGGGTCGAGGGGAGGGGAGGACCAGGAGAGGAGGGAAAAGAGAGGGAGGGGAGAGGGACTTCGGCTGTGGGCCGAGAGGGAGAGGGGAGGACTTTGGGCCGAAAATGGCCCAAAGAGAAGGAGAGTTTTATTTTTAGGTTTTCCATTTTAATTAACTTTGAAATTAGTTATTGTTACATTAAAATTATTTCTTGTGTCCTGAAAATTCGAGTAAAAATTGAGGGACCAATTTAGAGCATGAAAAATTTAGGAAAAATACTCCAAGCCACTTTCGAATTTTTCTTGCCCATATTTTAGTGTTCGAGATTTCTTTTAGATATTTAATTATTTCTATTATTCCTTTTAGAAAGTGATTTTTAATTTGGGATGGATTTATCAAGGCGTGACAAATCCACCCTCCTTACAAGAATCTCACCCTCGAGATTCGAAGGGTTAGAAAGAAGATGGGTTCATGCAGTCTTTGACTTGCCTTCTCACTTTTTCAACAGCTTCCACTTTTATCTTGAGCGATCTGACCAGATCCTTCAATATTGAATTAGGCAATCCTTCTCTATTTTGTGTTTCTCTAGCACTCGAGATGACTTCTTTGTCATAGTCAACAGCCTGGTTTCTCCCTGATTCTTCCATTTTTAGCTTTTATCTGAGTTGCGAGCGCTCGGAGGTGCTGCTCCAATTCTGAGACTGAGCATGAGTTGTAACATCGGCATACGTCTTTGACCGGGAAACGATGCTTCATTTTTAACTTGTTACTGGTGTGATTTCCTTATAGCTTTGTACCCACTATCACATGTACCATTGTTAAAAATCCCCATATTTGAAAGTCTTGCTCCCCCATGATATAATCATTTCTTCTACGCTGGGTTGGTACACTGGGAACCTCTTTCCGATCACCTCAATCTGGCTTATGTCTGTTGGGTCTGCTGACATGGCAAGTCTGAAACTTCATTGTTGGACACAGATGGAGGGGTGCTCCCTACCATTATCCATAGACTGATTCAAAGTAACTACTCTGTTGTAGCTGAAAAGATTTCCCGATAGGGTTCTTGTGTTTAACTTTATAACAGCTAGTCATTTTCGAGTACTCTCATCGTCTTTAATATTTTGCTTTCATTATCTACCCAAAATGTTAACTTCTTTTTGGACATACCAAACCATGATGTCTCGACTCTTGCCTGCTGTACGAGCACTCGGTGGCAGCTTTTGTAAAGGCTGCGAACCAAACAATTGCAAAGGCGCCTTCAACTGGGTTACATTTTTTATCTTCATTGTTGATTTGAGGCCCGAGTGGTTCCAAAGTCGACCAACTATAACCATGAGTTCACTTTCCATGGTTCCTATCAAAACTCTGGGTTGTTTCACTAGATTCTAAAATTGTCATTATATGCCTTTCCTTCATCCCGAAACATATTACTGACATTGTGTGGTCACGAGTTGTCTATCCCAGAACTATTCTTCATCAATCACCTTTCTGCCTATGCTTGTCTTGGCCTATCATCCTCATATTTCAGGTTGACGAAGTAGTAATGGACCATTTCCTTTGTTATCTTTAGCAAAACTTTGAAATGGTTTGCCAAAAGTTGTATCGACAGCCTCATGGTGAGTGGACCATTTTGAGTTCGCGTCCATGCCTCTAGGGTTTAGTTGCAACTTATTAGCTTCAGTGGAACTCCTCAACCATAGCAAGGCTGGGACCTCGATGGCTACTGTAGCGAGGGCGAGACGGCAACGACTACCATGGCGTGTGGTGTGACCGAGCATGGGTGAGGCGGATCCGCCTTCAACGAGGTCAGGAGAGGTGGATCCGTTGCCGCCAGCTCGAGAGTGTCGAATCCGCCATCGCCGAGCTAGGGAGGGCCAGATCCACGCACCGTGAGCGGGCTCGGCAGCTAGGCAACGGTGGCAGTTGAGGAGGCACATGCCCGGGCCTCGATCGGCTACTTGAAAAGGGATGGTCGGCGACGATGGGCCAGGCGTGCACCTTGGTCTCAGCTGCTATCATGCCCCGATTTTCTTTTTAGATTAAAATCATTTAATAATGCATTTCTCGAATTTATATTAAAAGTTAAAGCAATTTAGCAAGTGAAATTAATGTGAGAAATAAAATTTCTTTTAAAAATCATGGGAGGGAATATTTTTTAGTGTTCTCCATTCCCTAAATCACTCTTTGAAATTTCTCGTGAATTTTCATAGCTCAAGAAGTAATTTTAATAATACAAAGTTCATTTCAGCAATTAATTAAATAGAAAAACCAATTAAAATTCCCCTTTTCTTCCTTGGGCCTTTTTAGCCGAAGTCCATCCTTCTCCCCAGGTCTTGGCCCATTTTCCCTTTCCCTTCTCGGGCCGGCTCCCTCTCCTCTCTCTTTTTCGGCCTAGTCTGCTAGGCCCGCTCGCCCTCTCTCGCAAAGTCCACTTCGCCTTCCTTCTTCCTTGAGCCGCCAATAGGTGGGGCCTACCTGTCAGACTCTTCCCCTATGTTCGGCTGGCAACCGCCAGCCACTTCCCTCACGTCGCCAGCTCTCCTGCGAGCTCTTGTGCTTCCCCATCGTTCAAAACCGCGAAGACCGGGACCTCTACCTCATCTACCATCTCCTCTGCTCTCCCTCGTAAATCGCACGACATAGAGCCGCATCCTGCCACGTCGCCACACCACTCCGCCTTAGTCCCGATCTCGCCTCCCACGTCCATAAATAGCATTCCTGTCCTCCCCTCTCTCTTTTTCCCAACTCATCCGAGCTCCCCGCGCAACCAAACACCCTCCTCGTCACGGTGCCATAGCTCCGCTGCTCGCCGCCGGGCTCCGGGGGGGCACTGCTACCGCTAGCACCGTCGCCATACCACGAAACCATTGCCGCTAGCTTCATCACCAAGAAAGCTACTCGATACGCTCAGGGATCTGGTTGTCCCAATCTTTTGGTGAGTTGATGATAACTACTATTTTGGAGAAACATTGACGACCCGACTATAACCGTACAAGACGTGGTTATGTTGCGCCTTAGCGATCGATACACCTCTCCGTTGATCTTGCAGGTGAAGATCAACCTTATTCCGGCAAGCAAATCGATGAAACAAGCAACAACAAGATAAAAGCAATCTGAATTGCAAATAGAAATTGAATACAAATGATAAGTTGAGGTTTCATAATGAGCAAACCGGTGATTTAACCGATCATGGGATTACACGGCAAAGTAGAGAAGCTAAACTTTAATCTAAACAAAACCTAAGAAACCCTGAAGGGATACATAGCTATTTAAGGGGTGGGAGGATGACCAAGGGGTCCCTAGGGTCGTGCTTCACCAGATTGGGGCGCACCCCATATGGCTCCACTTGGGCCGGGGTCCCAGATGAAGTTACAAGCCCATAAGCCTATATAGGTGACGTAACACTTTGTTTTTTCAATTGTGGATGACTGATATGGAATTTGGAGATGAGGCTGGATCCATTGGAAAGAGGACTCCAAGAGCTTTCCATCAAGTACTCATGGGCCCAAAAAAGAGCTGATATGCATATTTGGTGGCCATTTGAACTCAGCAGGGTAGCAGGTGACCGAATTGGATCCAGAACTTGGACAGCTCGATCTTGACATCTTTCGGTTGACCTATGATGTGAGCAATGGTTGTATCAATAGTAGCCATGGTCACTCACTGCTCCATTTCCTCAAACCACCGCCCGAGCGTCGCTTCGCCACGAACCCCCATCGCCATCGCCAGTTGCAACCTCCGGCCATCGCTTGCCCGCTGCTTGAGGCTGCGCCCAGTCGTGTCTCTGCCTCATTCAGCTTCGCCGTGCAGCACCGTACCCTGATCACCACTCCGCCTCCTCAAATCACCACCGGAACTCCATCTTCGTCAGAAACCCGAGCTTCCCTACCATCCCGCGGCCTCCAACCGCACATTGCTACCACTTGGAGTGCCGCCAGCCCGCCTCGCACCCTCCGCCAGCACCGCAAGCCCTTCAGGGACCTCAGCCGCCCCTTCTTCCTCTCCAATCGCTGCCGGAAGCCCTTTAGCATCACGTCCGGTCCGCCCGCCCTCAGTCGCCCTTCCTCCTTCTCCGGGAGCCGTTGAAACCCGCTCGCCACCATGACCCCGATGAGCGCCGCCTCCAACTCCTCGTCGTCGACCTCCATGCACCGCCTTCCCCGCTGTTGCACCCTCGCGTGTAGATTCAGTTGTTTTGGAAGATTGCGATCGCGAGGAAAGAGTTTGGAATATTAATTGAAGAAGCAAGGAAAGTCACACATTCCCCTTGAGCATGTTGAGCTTAGTTTATACAATGTTTTACCAATTACAAATATAATACATGTTTTGCTAATTACATGAAAATAGGTACTACCCATCTGCTCGCTTGTGCCATGTTTACTTCATATCTATTCCTTTGTCAAACTTGGGTGATAATTGGACTAGCTCGCGTCTCTTATGTGACCTAGTTAGAACTATGATATGCTTAGCCATGCTTAATTACTACTAGCTCACTAATGGGATAATCACACTATTTATATTTAGTATCTTGATGAGCTACGAGCTCGAGACATTTGGCCATGCTTTATTGGTCATAATTATCCAACCAAAATATGGCTTAATGGTGGGCTATGGGTGCATTGTCTTGATTGTCGCACTGATAGCAATTAAGGACCGATTTGCGAGAAATCCCTAGAAGACTTACTGTGCTTACCACAAGCAAGCGTGCGCAACTGCTGGCCTTGTAGTATAGCTCTTCCTTTTCTGACGTACCCAGACGAGGATGGGCGTGATGGAGTTTGGATGGATCGGGCAGCAGTCTATGCGATTTCCGGAGGGTGCACAAGGAAGGCTGCCCACCTTGGTTTCAAGAGTGGGGGTGAAATCCGCAATAAGGTGCGCTTGGTTAGGGGGAGTTATGCGAAGAGTCCTGTCATAATTTTTCCCTTTGCAGTACCATGGTGGTACTTCGGGGCATGGCAACATGTGTGAAATCGTGTCTTGTGGGTATGGTTTACATCTCTGGTCAGAGTAAAACTATTTGAATAGCCGTGCCCGTGGTTATGGGTCGTCGACCAGCTTCAGCGTGATTAGTCCTACTATTAATTAACTTGATTTAATGAACTTGTGTAGTTCAGTTGATTTGGTTGGGCCTGTTTAACGTGGTTTAGCGTTGTTCAATGGATATTAATCTTACCTTAATTAATCAACTGTTTTATTGTTTTCAACTATAAATATTTACAACCGCCTTTATGCAAACAGTCACAAACCTCCCTTGTTTTTCCTTACACGTCTGCATCTTTAGTGTGACTTGCTAAGTACAATGGTTATACTCAGCCTTGCTATATTCCCCTTTTTTAGAAGTGTAATGCTTCTGTGTTGAAGACGAAGTTAGAGAACCAAGCCTTATACCCCAGTTGAGTTTTTACCTATGGAGTGGAGCTTAAGTCCCATTAGGATCGTCTTTTTCACTGCTACTTTCTTTTCAGTGTGAGGACTAAGTTCTGTTTCTGTAAGTATTTACGTTTAGATCTGTATATTAATTTGTCGTTTTGTGTATCCTGGCTGATTTCTGGACAAGAATTTATACACAAAATAATCTGAAAATTTAGCTAAATTTTTTGACGTGACAGCTGCAGGGTTAGGAGAGGTGGATTTGGGCCTCGGCGATGACGATGGGCGGTGGACGACAATGGATTCTGCGACAACTACGACTTCTGCGATTTGAGATTGGGGATTTTTTTTTCAGGAATGTGGATTTGGGATTTTGGGGAAAATTTTGCAAATTGGAACATGAATTTGGGTATTTTTGGTGCAATTTTTTCCCCTAAGAATCCTTATCGCAGACGGTCAGCTTAATCTCTCCGCAAATGAAGTTTATTTTTTACTTGCGGCAGTCATAAGCTGGCTGCCTGTGAAGAATGGATTTTACAGGCGGATAGGCGGCCGCCAACGAAACGTTCGTGTTTTCACTGATCTTTGGTTACTGGTGGCGTCGCTGGCCACCAAGGAAAACCCATTTTGGCTGCTAGTGTACACTCACATTTTGTAGTAGTGTGATAGAGTCTCCAAACTGATTAAACTACTGCTACTAAAAATTCTTTTTAAAAAGGAAGTCGCTGGTACCATCATATGAAGATGTTATTACTTCTAGAAGAGGAACAACTGAACAAGTCTAGCAACGTTTCCGGTAACTGAAAAGGCATTAGCTCCTCCCAGAATCTCAGTACTCTCCAGCAATTTGCAGATGCATCTGCATGTCCATGTGCATTGACATTGGTTGGGACGTTGGGTAATTAAATATTTATACATTGTAGCGTGCAAGTCAGAACATTCTTCCTTCCTCCTTTATTTTCTTTCTTTTGAAACGAAGCATGAGCTAGCGATTATATTGACAGATCACTTTGATACACACGAAATTGCAAATTAGGATGTATTTTAGCACTTGCCCTATACCTACCAAAGTTGATGATTATTACTAAAAACAGCAGATGACATACGCGCGCATGTGAATGATTGCATCATTGAGCACCAGCAAATGTGGATATATTTTGTATCTGTTAAGTAATCAGATGGATTCACCACCCAAAAAAAGTAATTAGATGGATAATTCATTCTTGCACACATGATATATCTTAAAACTTTGACGAAGCAAAGCTCTGACCATAGGATCGATCCGATCGATTTTTTTTTAGAGAATTAAATGTTTCTGTTACCGCAGAAACAATTTGGTGCTAAAGTAAACATGATACCGACAGCAAACACACCATTGCCTAAAAGTAGTGCAATACCTCAAGAGATTGGACCATTTTTATCAAGTTGAATAAATAAATAACATGCATTATTTCCTGTTATCATGTCTTTTTTCTTATGACACTGATCAAATTCTTGTTTTAGCAACAGGAGGCACCAAATTTAGTAGTGATTAGCTAATTAAGAGAAGTAACCGTGCTGTGGTGGAGTCATAGGTATATGGCTCTATCCACCACCCACCAGGATATAAAAGTGTCATGAATATTACGCACATGTTGATATTTAGTCTCTTTGATGACGAATAAGGAGGTATATTCGCTGGTGCATGAGTTTTTCTGTGCGTATACGTTTTTGTGTAATCGGAAAAAAAGTGACTACTTATTGCAACATACCAAGCCAATTAAGATATTATATTGTTTAGAACATATATTACTACGTCACATATATCAAAATTAGTCAAATCCGCCCTCCCACCTCCCCCGCCAAAAAAAAGTCAAGCTTAGGAATTCTGATAAATATGAGATTCCAAATAAATATGGAATAACCTTTTAGTTTATGATTAACATTCTACCTAAAAAAGATTGAAAAGATGGTAAATTTAAACTATATAAAATCAGAAGACTAGAAAAATAGAATGTTAAATTAATTTACAAAATCATGATTTTTCTAGGATTTTGTCAGAGTAAGAGGTTGGACGTACGAGGAGAGAATATTTTATTTATCTAACCTTGTTAAATTTAGACAAAAAAGATAAACCCTTGAAAACTTATTTCTCGATCCCAAACTTTCTTACCACACCAATTGACATTGGCCCTGTTCTTTTCTTCTAAAACAGTGCGGATAAAAGATAAAATTTCATGGCACGCTTTTCAATCTCTCAAACGGTACGTTTCGTGCAAAAATTTTTAATATGAAAGTTGCTCTAAAATATCAGATTAATCCATTTTTTAAGTTTGTAATAATTAAAACTCAATTAATCGCACGTTATTGTCACCTCGTTTTACGTGAAACACTTTATCTTCATCTTTATCTTTATCTTTAGGACTTTCAAACAGGGCCAATGTTTCCGTGCCGGTGAAACATCATGCGTACCAGGATTTGCCATGCCACTCGGGGTGGCGTGTTAGGTCACTGTTGCCATGCTACCACAATTGCACTAACATATCAACCTATGCCATCTCGCATATCGTGGACAAAATGTTTATTTCTTAAATAAGATTTTAGAGGATTTATTTTAAAATTTGAATAAAGGCTGTAATAAAAAAATCGAGACTGACAGAGGTCCTTTCTCATTGTTTTCAACAATGTTGTGCAAATATTACCCCTATTTTCAAAGAAATAATGACACTAATAGATTAAAGAGTACAACATACGGCGGTCAATATACTTATTCACCTTTGTCATTTATGTCGTCGTACTCTCGAAATATATATCCGTCCTAACTAGAATATGACAATTGCTTATTTGAACCCGTTTTAAAGTCTAACTACCAATTTGACACTATTTTTTTTAGTTTGCTTATTTGACCCTACTTTTCAAAAACAAACCTACTATCTGACCCTATTCCGTTAAGGTGAGTTAACGGTATTAAGTTAGGGGTAAATAGTCCATTTTGCCTTTGCTTATTTGACCCAAGATGTGGTAGAGCCACCGTCACCCCCGACGGCGCGCACAGCTCCACAAAAGCACCGCCACCGCCACTGCAGGGGAACCGCTGCCGCCGCTCCCTTCCTCCGTGAGCCGTCGTCGGCACGGATCCTTTTGTCCGCTTCTCGCCGCCGCCGCCGCCGCTCCTTCCCTTCACGAGCGGTCGCCGGCGCAGATCCCCTCCGCGCTACAACATCTCAAATGCTCTAAACTCGTACTCATATGAAAATTTTAGTTACACATGCTCACCTGTTGCTTACAGAGACAACAATGATGATGCCTCCCTCATCCATGCCACATCCAGTCAGTGAGATCACCTGTTGCTGTTAGGGATAAAAATATGAAATAGAGAAAATTGAATACATGGTTAGATATATGTGTGAAAAAATAATAGATAAACATTAACAAATAGAGAAACTTAGTGCATGTTCAAGACATTAAGAAAACCACATCAATCCAAATAACTAATCTACAAGATACTTAGAAAATGTTTGAAAGGTATGGCCCACTAATTCTAGGTCTTTGTATGCTTTGGCGTTGATCGGCTATCTAAAGTGTCAGTAGGGCCGCCAGTCTCAATGAAACCCACTAGCCCAGCAGGAGCCTTCGAAATGTTGTATGCGCCGTTTGACGAGATGATATGGTCGAAGATGAATCCACATAGCTGTTCAGCGAGGCCGAAGCAAACATGTGGCAGCAATTTACTTGTCGGGAGCTTTAATTTCTGCAAATGGAAGGATTAAAGATGTGGAAAGATACTATGTGTTTAGTAAATTGGATTTATGTCTTAGGAGACAGGGCGAACCTCAGCATCCGTAATGTTCCAGTTGCCGTCCTCCATGAAAACCCACATAAATCTCATCACGTAGAACTCACATGTGCTCGTGCCCGGATCCTGACGTGAGCAATAAGGGTGGCACCAAACTCGGAATTTATTTGCACATGGAGCGTGTCGAATACACTTCTTCTTGTACTTCACAAGTGCCTTATCTAGGATGTCAATGAGGGATTGGTAGTTGGATTGCGGTTTCCTCATTGAATCCATGACGACAATCTTGGAATCGTTTAAATGGATGGCAATAAGAATCCAGTGATGCCTACATACAAGGGAAGAGAACAATTAGCATCTTAAAGTACAACGATGGGAGGTACAACGATAATGCCACACTTACTTAAAGTGGTAGGGCAGAAGGATGGTATTCATGTCCTGTAGCTTGACAAAGGATGTGTAAAGGTAGTTCAGCACTTCTTGAGAGGACCATTCGCCTGCGTCAATATTACAGGAATTGACTATTTGTGGGTCGAGGAATCCTAGCTTGTTATGGGTCGCTCTACATTCAAGCGCCCCCATTCTGCATAAGGAAAATAATTAGACACGCAACGAGGATATTTACTTGGAAAAATAGCGAGAGGTCGAGTATACTTACAATGCCCATAACTGAATTACCGATAAGTCTAGCTCCCTCAGATTGTATAGATGAAATAGTTCTCTAAATGGGACCCAAACTATACCATCTGAAAGTCCTCGTCCCTGTAAAAGACGGGGAACATCTCTTTACCATCCTTGGCCATCTGTAAGTACCACTCTTCTACCCTTCTCATTTGAGTACATTTGCCAACGACGTGGCGATATTCATTGGTAGTCAAAGAATGACCAAGCTTGAACTGAGCTGCCAATGGGGCCATCTCAATATTATCCACATCATCCAAACTTTTCAGCCCTGCCTCTTTTAGAAAGTCTTGCATAGTCTTGCTGGCCTCATCTTTCTCGAATTCTTTCTTGGAAAATTCTTGCAATCCCTTTTTCCTGATCGTGCGTCGGAAGTCCGTAATAGGTTGCTTTCGGGCAGGTGGCCTTGCCATGCGAATGAAGTGATTCTGTACTTCGACTGGCACTTTGAAAGATGGCTCCGACCTGGTAGGCAATGGCGTCTTCTTGGTCTTCTTCAGAGATGGTGGTTCAGACATTTGGGAAGTTTTACAGAGGCGTCCCCTCTTTTTCGGCCGGTCTGATGAAGCTAGGCTCTGATGTGCTGCCTCTGGAGGAGATGGGCTCTTACGTTGCGCCGATGGAGGAGACGGGCTCTTATGTGGCAATGGTGGTGGAGTTGGCATCCTTTGAGGGGAGGGAGGAAGTCCTTCAGAGCTAGACCCGCCATCGCTTGGCTCGTCATCACCATCTCCTGAAGGAAAGATAATGAAACGCTTGCGCCACAGGATTATGTTGTGGATGACTTCACCAAGAGTGTTCACCCCCTCCTCTGGAGCAAAATCAAGCTGCACTGCCCTGTACCTCCTCGGCACGTCCTCCACTTCGACCCTTGAGTAGCCACTTGGTATCGGCTTACCGTGTATCGTCACTCCCTCCGTTACGGGATGTGCCATCGCGCGTGCCACCTCTTGACTGATGTTTTGAAGTGGCACATGCAGCCTGCATGCAGTACGTACAGTGATGTGGTCCACGGGGTAATGAACCGTGTCCGGTTCTTGAGGAACCTCAGTTGAAGCGCAGCTGCTTTTCTTCCCACCTAGACTGGTTAAGTGGCCAGCATTGCCTCCTTGCTGACCTTCAAGCCTTGCCATTACCAGTGCCATTTGTTCTTTCAATAGCCTTATCTCTTCCGATTGGTCTCTGGAATTTTTATTGCTCCGAGACCGGTACCTATGTCTGTCTTCAGGAAAACCTTCTCTCCATGGAACTAGGCCAATTCCTCTTGTGCGTCCTGGATGCTCAGGGTTCTGCAATGCAAGTGTAAGCTCATCTCTCTCCCTGCTCGCAACAAAAGAACCTTCTGAGGACTTTAGATGGGCCTCGTGGATCCTCTGGGACACTTCTTGCTCTCGAGGACCCTTGTGTACCAACTCGCTTGTATCCGAGAGTGTTGAACCTCGGGCGTATTGGTAATTCTTTCCCCGTTGGCACCAGTCCTTCGTCTCGATCTCGATTCCCTTTTGCAGCAGCTCATCTTCCCGAAGTTGCCATTTGGCTATGTTCTTAGCATATCCGCTAGGGCCGAGACGGTGAGGGTATCGGTTTTTGGCCGCATTGGCCTGATTCCTTTCGCTAATCTCCTTTGCCTCATCTGATGTTCTATAGGCCACAAAGTCATCCCAGAAAAGACGACACCTTCGATAGTTGGCATCTTCAAAATTTGGTGTCAGGCCCTTCTTGACAAACTTCCTGTTAAGATCCATCTTCCACTTTTGAAGCTGATGGACATCTTCTTAAGAGCCCCGGACTTTGCGAGTTCTTCTTGTCCCTCGGGAAACTGGAATGTCCGCTTTAACTTTTCCCAAGCAAGATCCTTGTCTCTGTCTGGTACCGTCCACTCCAATTCGTCTGTATCACTGCTCTTCCAGTGCCGGTACTTGATGGGGATGTCATCCTTCACGATGACACCTATAGCTTTGCCATATGGGATGAGTGCCGATTCTGGAGCTATAGGGGTCCCATCTGCAGCTAACTCCGTGATAGTGTATACACCTGAGGGCATCCTAGTTGGACCTCTAGCCTTTCTTCTTGCCGATGAGGTTGAAGTATTAGCGGAGTGCGTAGTGGCCGAAGGATCAACCTCCTTCAAACATCAGTATAAATTAGTCATTCATATCTGACGATATTTGTAGTTTTAAGGTATTATTTGTTCTAGATGAGTTAATTTACCTCTGTATTGTGCAGGTTAACACCGGGCTGATTCAAGTTTAGAAAGCCACTTGGGCTATCATTACCACCATCGCTTTCTCCAGAATTTGTAGGCCTAATGTTATCTTGTTCCCCTGACATTTCCTTTTGTAGATCTAGGCTAGAACTACTGCTAGATAGATATAAGAAATTAGTGTAAGAACTTATTGTCCTCTTGATGATATTCTTCCAAATATACCAACAGTAAAGTAATGCCATCTAATTCCATACACCATGTAGCAGTTTAGAAAACGTGTACGCGAAAAGCGAGAGACCCAAAATTGAAAAAATATGAAAAAGTAAACAGCCTCATAAAGCAAGTGTACTAATGTACTTTGCATAGCTATAGTGTATTAACGTATCAAAGGAAGAAGGGGCACTTGCCTTGTATGTGCTCCTCAACCTGCCCATTATGTGAACTAATTCGTGATGTTTTTAACTTTAGGTGAAAGAATTTCAATTTTACTATTAAGCATATGAAAGTTATAAGCCGTCTAAATTTCTGAATTTGTGCTCAAGTTCTGAAATCTGTTTAGTTCTGAAACATGAATTTGAGTAGTGAAATTCAAAAGCAATCCTTATGTACATAATTGTTCTACAGATTGCCTGAAACCTAGAGTATGTGTTACTTACATATTCAAAACTGACTATATTTACACCAAATGAATTAACTAACTTTGCTTTTGTTCTGAAATCTGGAATCTGAAAGTGAAGATATAGGAATAGTTCTTGTTCTAAACCTGTTGCAGGGAGTCCGCAAGCAAACAGGTTGCAGGTTGACACCAAAATAGCTATGATTCCTCTAGGTGCAGTAGAAACCTGAATAAATCAATGGCATAAAAATTAATATACACATGACATACATGAATTTGGTGCATTCACATGTATATGCTGGTGGTGGGTTATTCTATTCCCTAATCAGTTTAGAATTGTAGAGTATTTGATCATGACTTGTGTATTCACCTGAGAAGTTTCCAGTGGGAGAAAATCAAGTGGAGGAAATGCTGAACAATTCAGATCTGAAGGAGAGATTGACTAAATCTAGAGATCTTTTTACAGAATCAGGTAAACTTATTTCTGGTTTAGGAGTGATTTCCCTGTACACATTCAAATTGACACATTCCTGCATCTCATGTATTGACTAATGTAGATTATGTACAGATAGTTATGTTTTTCTGAAATTTGTGTACAATGATACAGCTTACATATATTTTTGTTTACAAGCACACTAGTTTCGAGAGGCTTACTGTTAGTTTATTGTCTAGGGTGTGCTGGCTAGTGCAATGTACAACTCAACCATGTTAGGATGCACTACAGAATTGAGAACTATGTTGGTTTATCTACAACTTTGCCATCTAATGAGAAGTCTCAAATGTTTGGTATGAAGATGAAAATATCCTATAGAATGAATTGATATTTTCATCTAACTTAAATTCTGAAAATCATCCAACAAGTACATTTAAGAATCAAACCAATGCTAGGTGTTCTGAAATTTTCAAGTACTATACATAAAGCCGTGTTTACCTTGCATATTTTTATTTGCATAATTTATGAAAACAAAAGGGAAAATATCGAAACAATTCAACACAATTTTTTGCTCCTATTTGCATAATTTTTTCATGAGTTCTTATTGATTTGCAACTTAAGTTGCACATATTTATAACTTAAATTGTGCATATTTATAACTTAAGTAACACATGATTGCATTTTTTCTAAATACACAATAGTAAAAAGTATTCAAGGGTGCAGAAATACACAATAGAAAAATTTCCTAAATACACAATAGTAAAAAGTATTCAAGGGTGCAGAAATACACAATAGAAAAATTTCCTAAATACGTAATAGCAGGAAACAGTATCGCAGCAGCAGCAACAGCAACAGCTCGAGCAGAAAACAACTCTGGCCTGAATGTATGCAGTACTCCACACTGTGCTGGTAGCTATTCTAAGTTATATGTCAGGGAATCCCAATAACCAATTATCCAAAAGCATAGGTTTTGTAGTAGTATTTTTTAAGACTATATTAATACCAATCCATGCCTGTTTTGATCCATGCCTAAATATTCACAAAGTAAACAACTAATTGACATAATTGCACACCTTTGACAGTGAAGATTGGAGGACGGCGGCGAAGAATGCAGCAGCAGCAGCAGCTCGAGGAGAACACCACAGCGGCGGAGGAGGGCGGCGGCGACGATGGAGGACGGCGGTGTTGGAGGAGAGCAGCGGCGACAATGGAGGACGGCGGCGCTTGAGGAGAGCAGCGGCGACGATGGAGGACGGCAGCGCTGGAGGACGGGGATGGTGATGGAGGGCGCAGGCGGGCGGGCGAGCGGACCGCAGATCCGGAAGGAGGACGACGGTGGACGGCGACGGCGGTAGATCTAGGCAGGGGGAGGACCAACGGTGGTGCAGGAGGGGGACAGCAGTGGGCGGCGACGGCGGGCGGTGGGCGGCGACCGGTTGATCTTGGCGTCGGCAGGGTGGTCTGGGGGAAATGGCATCGACAGGGGGTGTCTTGAGGGAAATACCGATCGACGGCCGCATATATACAAGCCACATAGGTACCGGTTCGTATTTACAACCGGTACCTATTGTGGTAAAAAGGTGCCGGTTCTAAATTGGAACTGGTACCTTTTGGATCACATAGGTACCGGTTCTTATTTAAAACCGGCACCTTTTACAACAATAGGTACCGGTTGTAAATACGAACCGATACCTATGGACATTCTGGGGGGGTTAGTCTATTGAGTGATTCATCATATTGCTGTCCACCAGAAAAGAAAATATTATCTATGATACATAATTATCCTCTTTTTCTGAAACAAACTTATTTATTCCAAGGATCATACATATAAGATATAATCCATAGTTCACAATCAAACAGCACATATATACAATTTACACCATTTCTTGTACTTGGAAAGCTGCATGGTGCATTATTCGGCTTGTTGGCCTATTGCATTCGTTACAGCCTGAACCGGTATAATATCACAATTGTCCTTCCATTCCAAATATAAATTGTTTGGTCGTCTCAGCTCTTACCTAAGTGTAAGTTGCTTTGAAAATCTGGACTTATTTAAAATACCCTATGAATTTTATGTTTGTGTTGGTCTAATATACTTCCAAACAATACATAGATGCAACCCAAAAATATGATCCAAAAACTATTAAAAAGTTAACTGTTTTTTAAATTTACTTGTTAACATAAATCATGTAATCGAGTGTTATATTTAAAGACGCTCGACTACTGTAATCGAGGTGGACGGTAGCAGCAAGGTCCTCACTGACACCGACGGTATGATCCAAAATTACACATTCATGTTTATTGCAATAAAATTCAAACATGCAGGTCTATCACAATTACTCCTTCTTCATGGTCACTACGAACATATGGTGCTTCTTCCTCGTGTTCGTCTTCCTGACTTTCATCACCTCTTTCTACATCTGTTGCAAACGGTGGTAGCTCATCGATTTGATCATAGCCTTCCTCATCAACGATATTCTCAACTCCGACAATGCTTCGCTTTCCATGGAGAACCACGTGGCGATCGGTCAACGAAGAAGGGTCTTTGACATAGAAAACTTGTGTTACGGATTTTGCGAGCACAAATGGTTCATCTTGATAACCCACATTGTTTAAGTCCACGATGAGCATTCCGTACTTGTCAATCCTCAAACCACTTGGAATTTTGACCCATTGACACTGGAAAAGTGGTACCTTCAGCGGTCCGTATTCAAGCTCCCAGATTGCCTCTATATAACCATGGTACGTTTGTTCTACACCATTACTGTCGAAGGCGTCTATGCGGACACCACTATTTTGATACGAGCTCTTGGCATCCTGGGTTCTCGTGTAAAATGTATATCCATTAATGTCATACCCTTGAAATGAATGAATTGTGCTCGCAGGTCCCCGAGACAAAACATACAGCTGGTCACTATCAGTATTCATAGCAATGATATGCTTCCGTAACCAATCGCCAAAATTCAACCTATGCTGCTTAGCTATCCATGCGTCTAATTTGCTTGGGTTCTCGCTGCGGAGTGTGTTATAATGCATGTCGACAAATGAAGTCACCAAGGCCGACTGCTGGAGCACTGCGAAATGTGCTTGCCGTAATGTTTCTAGGCTAGGAGCGAAAATTGCCTTATGCCCTAGTGTCCCTTTCCCTAGTAGCCTGCCCTCGTGTCGAGACATCGGCACACCAATGGGATGCAAATCCATATAGTCGATACAGAACTCAACCACCTCCTCTGTTGCATGACCCTCTACGATACTGCCTTCTGGTCGAGCTCTATTACGCACATACTTCTTTATGATCCCCATGAACCTCTCGAAAGCCCACATGTTATGCAGATACACTGGGCCGAGAATCTTTATCTCTTTCACGATATGTGACACGAGGTGAACCATTATATCAAAAAATGATAGTGGAAAACACATCTCGAGCTGGCAAAGGGTAATGATTACATCTGCTTGAAGCTTGTCTAACGTGCTTGGATCGATCACCTTTTGATATATAGCATTGAAGAACGAGCACAACTTTATGATTGGGTTTTGAACCTTATCTGGAAAAATGCCTCTAATAGCAACAGGAAGAAGTTGTGTCATCAGCACGTGGCAATCATGTGACTTCATGCCCACTAATTTCTTCTCTTTCATGTTGACAAGTCTTTTAATGTTCGCAGAGTAACCAGAGGGGACTCGGACACCCTGCAGGCACTCCAACAGGCTTATTTTCTCTGCGGTACTAAGGGTGTAGCACGCGGGAGGGAGGTACTGGCGACCATTGGGCCGTTCTAGAGGATGTAGCTCGGGCCTGATGTTCATGTCTGCGAGGTCTCTCCGGGCTTTCAACGTGTCCTTTGTCTTGCCGGGTATGTTTAGCAGGAGTCCCATCAAACTCTCGCACACATTCTTCTCAACATGCATCACGTCAATCGCGTGACAGACATCCAAATCTTTCCAATATGGTAGTTCCCAAAAGATAGATTTCTTCTTCCAAAAAGGTTTCTCACCACCTTTGCTCGTTGTGCCTCGATTGCCTTGCCCCTTACCAAATATACATTCAATATCTTGTACCTCTTCAAAAATCTCTCTGCCGGTACGATGTGTTGGAGCTGTACCCTCCTCCACTGTGCCATCAAAATCTCTTGTATTGCTACGGTACTGGTGGCCGGCTGGAAGAAACCTCCGATGGCGCATGTACACTGTCTTTCCGGAGTACTTCAGCCACCTGCTCGCTGTATCCCGCATGCACTGCACACATGCACAACCACCTTTCACTGTTTGCCCGGATGTGTTACCAGCTGCAGGGTAATCTTGGATGGTAACGAACAACATTGCCCTTAAGATGAAGTACTCTCTTTTGTACGCATCCCACATCTGCACACCCCGGTCCCATAGAAACTTAAGATCATCCACTAATGGCCTGAAGTAGACATCGATATCGTTGCCAGGATTAGAAGTGGCATCATAATATACTTACGCTTCATGCACAACCATGAAGGAAGGTTGTAGATAACAAGTGCCACTGGCCATGTGCTATGCCGACTGCTCATGTCACCGAATGGATTCATCCCGTCCGTGCTCAGCCCAAACTTTATATTCCTAATCTCCTGCGCGAAATGTTTTTTATACTTTCTATCTATCTTTCTCCATTGAGATCCATCGGCAGGGTGTCTTATCATTCCATCCTTCTTACGCTCTTCGTGGTGCCAACGCATCATCTTTGCATGTTTTTTATTTGTATACATGCGTTCAATCCGAGGGATTATAGGAAAATACCACGCAACTTTAACGGGCACTTTCCTCTTCTTCAGGACTGGGCCACCACTGTCATCATCAACATCATCATCATCGTTAACTCCACCCTTATACCGCGGTGCTCCGCAAACTGGACATGTATCCAAGTCTGCATAATCACCTCGATATAGGATACAGTCATTTCGACATGTGTGAATTTTCTGCACTTCCAGTCCGAGTGGGCAGACAACCTTCTTCGCTCGGTATGTTGTTTCTGGAAAAAACGCAACTCACAACACAAATGATAAAATCAGTGGTCAAAACAATCAGTCTGCAAGGAAGCCGGAGTGATCAAACCAACAGAAGAATACTTAGTAATAAGTTGCAATCTGTTTTTTCTTTCATTTCTTTTGGTGAGGTGTCGTTTTTGACAGCCTCACAACAACTCAGACATCTTCTTGTCGAGATAACTAACCATATACATCTACAAATACTTCTTTTCCTTAATAAAATTTAATCGACTTTTCTTTGGCTCACCCAGCAAATCCATTATGGGCCATCCATGCCACATGAAACTAGAGAAAGATCATACCACAGCACACAGGGAACCTGACCATGTGTAGAATCTAATATAATAATCCAATACAGGTTTTTCACATATTTTAACCATGCTATGTTGAGTGTGGGACAAAAATACAAAAGGTTGGCTCGGATCCCTAGATCCACCCCTGCCACACGGCTATGTACATCAAAAGCACTGTATTTTTTCTTAAATATAAATGTAACTTTTGACACTGCACAACTCAAAATGCATATAATATATTTATGAATATTAAAATTTAAAGCTAGTTGTTGGAGTCATCCACTCACAACTCTACCACCACTCTAATAATGTTTCTCCAAAGCACTATATATATGTACAAAATACTTCAGGTACACTATAACTATATACACGGTGGTTCGATCTCATAGAATCTGCATTTATGACAGCTTGCGGAGATGAAGAAGAACAAGAAGAAGATGATCGTCACCATGCTTTCGAGTAGCGTTGACAGATGATTGTCAAGTCTTACTTGACTTAGATATGTTCCGTAAATGTTTTTTTAATAATGAAAATGATTTACATCTTTGATTTCTATAGTAAGATACGGGTGTAAATACACTCATATAGTCGTGCCCATATCAATAAGTACCTGCAGGTCCAGCTGTCCTAATTACGTGTGTGCGTGCACGTGTGTGAGCCCCCTTAGTTCGTCGGTTTCAGTAATGTACACAATAATAAGTCGAGTATTAATTGATAAAGTTCAGGAAAAAAAGTGTTTATACTTTATCTTGTCACATAGAAAATGTTGTTCTAGACATTGATCTATCCAAGTATACAACTCTGATATACAAAAGCAGCTCGTAGATGTTGGTGAACAAGCAAGTGAACCAATTTTGTGCAGGTTGTTGAATGGGCCTGGAACAGATGAATAAGGGGGAAAAAAGAAGAAGAAAATGGGCCGCTCAAGTTTTGGGCCAAAAAGGAAAACTAAAAATAAAAATCCTCTAGAGGTTCATTTCCACATTGGTTTTGAAAATGAACGTGAAGTTGAGAATTTGAGATACGAACGTGAACGTGAATTGACGCTATGGAACTTTAGCCTGAGGATGTAGTTTGTTTCTGGATTATTTGATCGGAAGATCTCATCACGAAGATTTGATCGGAGGTCCCTTCTCCATCCATGTAGCAAAACCAGGAAGAAATATCAGCCCCAATTCCATCCACACCAAAGAAATATTTGGTGGCCCAAAATTAGGAGAGGTTGGTCCAACTAGTCCAAATTAGGAGAAAACCTTTCTTACACCAAAAAGCTTATAATTCTCAAATAATTAATGGGGGACTATTTCCAATATTTTTACTGTCACATATTACTGGCTCTTATCATTGATCGGTCTCATACACGGACACATACAGACCTCAAATTTATGGTCCATTGAGCTTTGAGTCTATACCATCCGAATATACACGAGCACTAAAAATTGTGAATTTGGCTCCGATACATTTGCTGGCCCAAAACAAGGTTGAGAGCGGGAGGTCAGAGGGGACCCTCCATCAGACGTTAACCCCTCTCGTACGGCCGGCGCTAGCGAGGAAGGCGACGGAAGTTTACCACTCAAATCGACAGGATAAATGCCGCTTTCTGCAGCAGCTGGGAGGAGATGGGGAAGAAGTCAAGCACGGAGAGGGAGCAGACATGGCTGCACCGGAGGAGGAGGAGCAGGGGAGGAAAGGCATCCCGTCCTTGCTCTCCTCCGGGGATGAGAACATCGCCTCTAACATCACCCAGGTGCGCGGATTTCTTTCATCATTCTGTAGTTCCCTTTGCCCCCATATCTGAAGAGAACCCGTGGATTTTTTTTGTTGTTGTTGTTGTTCAGTAGAGGTTTGGTTGTTCTGGCGGAGCCAGAAATTGTTAAAGACCAGGGCTAACCTAGGGCTCAACTAATGAATTGTTAATTTTGCTCTAAAATTACATGATTAGTTTGTTCAGATTCTTCAATATCATAGGAGCTAAACCATATAGTTTCCTTGATTAAAAAGGTGTTATTTCCTCGTTCTTATATTCAGAATCTGAATTGTGCATCTCGCAATTTACGCCTTGTGGTTTTTATCTCTTTGCTCTCAGCTGATTGGATGGACGCCACTTGTTGAGATGAAGAAAATCGCGAAGAAAGATGGCGTAGAAGCTCGATTGGTTGGGAAGATGGAAGCGTACCAACCACTCTGCTCTGTCAAGGACAGGAGTGCCCTCAGGTGCGTTCATGCAAAATCCTTCACCGTTTTATTGTGCACTTCTTGTTCTTTCTTCAGTTGTCTGCATCATTTTCTTATCAGATCAAACTATTTACATAATTGTGTTTATGTGAGAAGTATCTATAAAAAGTGTTAAGAGTTTGACCAACCATAGCCCTGGCATTTGCAATTTCTTTTTTCTTCTGCAGAATGATTGAAGATGCAGAGGAGAAAGGGTTGATCACACCTGGTGTTACCACGCTGATTGAGCCAACAAGCGGTAATCTCGGTATCGGTTTGGTGCTGGTTGCTGTTCAGAAAGGCTACAGGTTTATTGCTGTTATGCCTGCTAAATATTCGCTTGACAAGCAGATGCTGCTGAGGTTTTTGGGTGCTGAATTGATATTGACAGGTGAGCACCTGGATCTCAGTTCCTACAAATGGTTACAGAACCAATAATAAGCACTTAAATGCCTCAAGTAATATTTTTCCTAACTAATATTTTCAGTTGAATGGGATGATTTTGTTCCTTTCTTATTTACATAATTATTATGCTGAAGTAACTTTTTTTTAAAAGAATATTATGCTGAACTCATGAGTGCTCTTTATCTTATGAACAAGTGCCGTCAACAAGTGTTAAGTACTGTTTATTCTTATTGCTGCAGATCCTACAATTGGGTTTAATGGTATGATGGACAAGCTGGACGAGCTCATGAAGAGCATACCAAATTCTCATTGTCTCAATCAAGTAACAAACCCGGCAAATCCAGAGGCACACTTTAAGTGGACTGGTAAGTATTCAGGAAAACCCACATTTCCAATTTTCCATGTTTTAGAAATTACAGCTGTCTTTTATTATCTACCGCCATTCATTTTGCCTTGGAAAGATGCACCTGGGCATCATACATCATGTTTATTTCGTGAAATCTTCAGGACCTGAAATATGGAAAGACACAGCCGGCAAAGTAGATGTGTTTGTTGCCTCTGTTGGTTCAGGTGGCACATTGACAGGTGTGGGGAGGTATCTGAAGATGAAAAATCCATCTATAAATATTGTGTGCGTGGAACCTTCAGAAAGCCCTGTAATTTCAGGTACCCCTGTAATATCTCTAAATAGTAGCTTGAGGCAGAATAATCGGAACTATCAGTATAAACTTTCTCAAGGTGCATTTTTGTTCTAAGTGCTAGTGTAGACAAGAGAGTTAAGAAGAACGGAAGGAAAACTTGATGCCTACTGAAGTTTCTAAAGTAGAACATTTGTGTGCAAGAGCATTTTTAAAGTTCTATTATCAAACAGTTATTTATCTATGAGACAAAGGATATCTTACAACCTTTCACAATTGTCAGTTTACCATAGTTCATTAGAGCCCTGTAGTCAGAAATGTCAAAAAATGTATTGATACCTGCCATATGTTTGAAATTTTGAGTGCTCACACAAATAAGGTATCTTAACATGTTGCAATGTGTAATTGATGACATACTGCTCATAATTCCTTTTCTTTTCAACTTCTTGTTCAATGTGCCTAAACAACATTGCTACTTGACTCTATTCAGGCGGTTCACCAGGGCCTCACAAGATTCAAGGCACTGGGGCAGGTTTCATACCTGAAATTTTGGATAAATCTGTCATCGATGAAGTAGTGACAGTAAGCACAGAGGAATCCATGGCAATGGCGAGGAGGCTGGCAAAGGAGGAAGGATTGCTTGTTGGCATATCTTCTGGTGCAAATGTAGCTGCTTGCATCAAGGTAAACAGCTCATCTTAGCTAGCTATATATAAAATCTGCTCTAATTGTGTTTCTTTCTACCAAATTTAATGGATCTCAAGCAGATTGCAGCCAGAGAGGAGAACAAGGGGAAAATGATTGTCACAATGTTCCCGAGTGGTGGCGAAAGATACATGAACTCTGATCTCTTTGCACTTGTTAGAGAGGAATGTGATAATATGACCTTCTGATGCTGTCTTGGAGCTGCTCTCCTTTTCAGGAACTGTACACATTTTTACCTATATTGTTCCTTAAGATATGCTTCATAGTTCAGAGAACACTACATTTTTATTGTTGTTGCTTCTTTGTTGAGGAAGAGCAAAAATTTCAGCATAATGTGATGTGCTCCTTTGTGCATGTGTTGTAAAATAATTGTACATCCTAATATGCTGGCAAAGTGGAAGTTTATGACCTAACAAGTTAAAATAAAAACAATAACTATAATTGTTGATATTGCACGTGTTAGTTAGAGTTTAGTTTGTTTTTTCTGTTTCAACTTGTGTAGGTTGAATTAAACCTACATGTTTGTAGAGTGGTGTATCGCATATTAATCTATGCTATTAATTTTTCTAAAAAATATATAATTGTGTGGATGGTATTGTTAACAGCAGATTTTCGTAATCTACTCGAAGAGGAAAGAGAAAACCGCCGCAGAGAAGAAAAGCCAAGCTGAAGTCGGACCAAGTCCCGTATCGGACTCAGCAGGTGTATCGGACTGAAAGAAGCGCAAGCAGGAAGGCTGTATCGGCCGATACGGATTCAATACAGCCATCGGCCGATGGAAGTAGGAAGCTGATGGAGGCCAACAAGAATTCTACGCCAAATTCTACGCCAACAAGAATTTCGACCCGTCAGATGTCAAGATCTGCAATCATCTCACGGGTTCCACGTTTCCACGGCGGCCTGGGAGATCTGCTTAACTCCAGTGCAGGTCCAATGGCTTGCCTAGGTATGTTTAGGGCGTGCCAGTTGATTTGATCTGCAATCAACAAGAGTAAACAAGTAAACCACATTAGAAACGATGGTCGATCGGCCGATAGGCCGATGTTGCATCGTGCGAGCCCAGCCAATAGGGCAAAGCTATATCGGCCTACTTGATGTTATAATAAAATAAGATTAGTAAATAGATCTAACTTCATCGGCCTTTATTAATGTGTCTCTGGCAATTTAATGGAATCGGCCGATGAGGGATGTATGAAGATAAATACACTAGCTAATACTCTAGTGCAAACTTGTACAAGCCAATCAACCGATATGAATATACCGATCACATAGAAGTCCTAAGAATACCCTGTAATAAATATATTTATATCTATCGATCTACTCGTACAAGTGGCAAATACATGCAAAAACATAAATAATCACATGCATTAGGTAAGACCGGCTGAAACCCCGGTATTATCCTTAATTACGATCGAAGACAGGCTGTGAATTAAATCTCGAAACACGACTAAGGTCGATAGCAACTCAAAGTGTAGATTGAGAGTTAACACAAAGAAAATCAAGTCATCGATCGCTTTTGGGGATGGTAGATGCCTTAGATGATCTAGATGAGCAAGCTAATTCGACCACCGTCGGCAATAAACCCTAAAATGAGTTAATCGCTGGCGAGATAGAATTAGAAAGCCACATCAAGATCAGCCAAAACATGATAAACGACGACCACATCGCCAGGGCTTAACGTGTCTAAAATGACACGCTAGCCCCGACGATGTAGATCGTCGAGTACGAGTTCTTACCTCTGCTCTGGAGAAGCAAGAACTCGCCGGAAGCTAACCTCTTGCGAGGGTTGGCGATGCGCCGAAAGTAGATTAAGTTGAATTGTTGTTGAATTGATTGAGAGAGATTCTATGTACAGACTACCGGGATATTTATACCTGTGATTTACAACATGGTCCGTATAGGACACGATCTTATCTCTAACTAACAAACAAGTCCTTGCGGCGGACTCTTGCCATAGATTAGATGTAAACTTATTTAATTTACAAGATACAATTGCCTAAAACCGGGCCTTATCCCTATTTGGCAATCTCCTTGAAGCTTAACTTAAGCCCAAACCGAGCCCACGCGGCCTCCATCAGCTTCCTACTTCCATCGGCCGATGGCTGTATTGAATCCGTATCGGTCGATACAGCCTTCCTGTTTGCACTTCTTTCAGTCCGATACACCTGCTGAGTCCGATACGGGACTTGGTCCGACTCCAGCTTGCCCTTCTTCTCTGCGTCGGTTTTCTCTTTCCTCTCCGAGTAGATTACGAAAATCTGCTGTTAACAGGTATGCAAGAAATGAGGATACATCCCCTAAGGGCTTGTTCGTTTAATCCCCAGAGAGAGGGATTGGAGGGGATTGAGGGGGAATAATTCCACATCACAATAGATGTGGAATAAATCCCCTCCAAATCCCCCTCAATCCTTTTGCGAGAGGGATTAACCGAATGAGGCCTAAGGCCTTGTTCGGTTTGGACGGGGTTGAAGGGGATTGGAGGGGTTTGAGGGAAAATAATTTCACACTATAATAGGTGTGAAATAAATCATCTTCAATCCCTTTCTCTTGGGGATTAACCGGACATGGTCTAAAGAGGGCAAAAACACATCCCCTCAGGGGGGGAAAAGGGCGTAGCAAAGGTACCTGAATATGAAAAATCCATCTATAAATATAATAGTGTGCCTTGAACCTTCAGAAAATGGTGTAATTTCAGGAAATCCTCTAATATTTCTATGTAGGAACAGTTGTCGACATAATAATCAGAAGGATCAGTCTGGCAATATCTGAAGCTGTATTTCTGCAGCTGTTCGTGTAGGTTGAAAAAATGTATTTTTCTTGTTGCTGCATCTTTGCAGATCAAATTCAAGAATTCCAGCAGAATGTGTTCTATCTAAACTATAACTGTAATCCCATTGTACAGAAGATTCCTTTCTCGTTTTATTTGGTTCAGGATAGATGTGATTTCAGAACTATATGTCCGGTGACATTTTCCATGGACAACTACCTGATCATCCTATAAGAAAAATTCAAACTTTGACATTACCTTGAAATCGTTGTATTTTATTTATTCTCCACGTGCTGAAGCAGAAGTACCTTGAGGAAATTAATTAAATGGCGAAGCCGATGCAATCATGGTGGATTCGATTCGTTTTGCCCTGCAAACTGGGAGGTGGTGGTGGATTATATAAGAGGAACACAAGCATGAATCGATTCTTACTTAGTGGGAGCAATGGCGACGGCGGCTGCAGCAGTGGAGGTGGAAGAGGGGAGGACGGGAATCCCGTCTCTGCTGCGGCTCTCCGCCGTGGGGGAGGAGGCCATCGCCTCCAATGTCGCTCAGGTACGTCATAGTAATGGTCAGTCGAGGAGTTGGTCAAAAATGCAGGGGAATAATAATGGTACGTCACACCCTTCTCGTGCGGCAGAGATATATAAAGGGAATAAAAGGAAGATTTGGAAAAGACTAAAAGTCCTACTTAAAAAATTATAAACCGAATAAATTATATACTGAAATTCGGATCACACATTTACACTCTTGTTTGCTTACTGTGTTAATGTTCTTGTTGAGCTTAATTTGAGCTATACAGTTGGTGGGGAAAGATCACGTTGAGAATTTTTGGGGAGCTAATATGATTAGTGGACTTACATGTTTGTGGTTAATCTTATTGTTGACAGCTGATAGGCTGGACGCCACTGGTTGAGATGAAGAACATCGCCAAGAAAGAAGGCATCCAAGCTCGTTTGGTTGGAAAGATGGAAGCATACCAACCCCTTTTCTCTGTCAAGGACAGAACTGCTCTCGGGTGAGTAAACACAGATTCATACATCGCATTATTCTTCAATTATATATGCTTTTTTTTACAGGAAATCAGCTATGCTTTGCTCCATTTCTAGCATCTTAGCATATGCAATGTAAACATATGTAAACCATGTGGTTAACCTTAACTATGGCATTTGCAATTTTTTGTCTGCAGTATGGTTGAAGATGCAGAGGAGAAAGGTTTGATTACACCTGGTGTTACGACGCTGATTGAACCAACTGGTGGTAATCTTGGTACCGGTTTGGTATTGGTTGCTATTCAGAGAGGCTACAGGTTCATTGCTGTTATGCCTGCTGGATATTCACTTGACAAGCAGATGCTATTGAGGTTTTTAGGTGCTGAAGTGATATTAACAGGTGACAACCAGGATCTCAGCTCCTATAAATGGACTTAAATGCCTCATTTAGTTTTTTAACAATTATTTTCTGTTGAATGGACTAAATTTTGTGCTTATATTGTTGGTTACATAATTATGCTAAACCAGTTACTACTCTTTCTCTTGCATCATAAGTGTTCTCTGAAAAGTGTTAAGTATTGCCTTTTTTTTTCGTTTTGTGCAGATCCTGCACGTGGGTTTAAGGGTATGATTGACAAAGTGGAGGAGCTCACCAATGTCATGCCTAATCATCATTGTTTTAACCAATCAATTAACCCAGCAAACCCAGATGCACACTTCAAATGGACTGGTATTTAATTCTAGAAATCCACACTTCAGTGATTTGCAAATCATAACTATGTTTCATCATCTATTGTTCATGATTTTGCTTAATATATGCACATTGGCATGATGCTTCATGTTCATATTCTGAAAATGCCAGGACCTGAAATTTGGAAGGACACAGCCGGAAAAGTTGACATCTTTGTAACCGCTGCTGGAACAGGAGGCACATTGTCAGGTGTAGGAAGGTACCTGAAGATGAAAAATCCATCTGTAAATATAGTGTGCGTGGAACCTTCAGAAAGCGCTGTAATTTCAGGTAATCTGAAAATATATTTGTGTAGAGACAGTTTCAGACTTCTTTTTTTATTTTGAACACGCATGAGTATGCGTATCATTTCATTAAGAAGGAAGAAAAAAAAAAGGAGGGGAGGGGGGAGGGGGGGGGGGCTAAAACGCCTTTCTCCCTCAAAACATTTACAAGAAGCTACTTACAAAACAAAAGGCTCACACGACCCAACCTTACTCAACCGGGGAATTGACCTTCTAAGGAACTCGCTAAGCTTAGTGGCTTGGGCCGAACATCAAAGATTACACTCATTTGCCACAGTTTGAATGACAGCCATACACTAGGACTAGCCCCATTAAACACACATTCATTCCTATGCTTCCAAACCTCCCAGTTCCAGACTTCCAGTCTTCCAACATAATAGTCAGAAGTAATCTGACGTTGCGCAACTGTAGCTATTCATGTAAGATTGAAAAATAAATAAGAAGGAAAGAAACAGCTGTTCACTAAAGCCTGTAAATTTAATTTTGTGATAAAATTTCTGAATTTTGCCATTTGACATGATTTAATCAGCACTGTTTGTTTGATTTTTTTTTTCAGGTGGTTCACCAGGGGTACACAAGATTCAAGGCACTGGACCAGGTTTCATACCGGAAACTTTGGACAGATCTATCATCGATGAAGTTGTGACTGTAAGCTCGGAGGAATCCATAACAATGGCAAGAAGGCTTGCAAAGGAGGAGGGGCTGCTTGTTGGCATATCTTCTGGTGCAAATGTAGCTGCTTGCATCAGGGTAAAAACCGATGATCTTACCGAGTTGTAAACTTGAGTTGCGTTTCACGGTACCTGACTTGTTGAAAAATTTTACCAGATTGCAGCTAGAGAGGAGAACAAGGGTAAGATGATTGTTACGATGTTCCCGAGTGGTGGTGAAAGATACATGAACTCTGATCTCTTTGCAGATGTAAGGGAGGAATGTGCTAATATGACCTTCTAATATGTCTATCTCGGAGCAGCTCTGCTTTGCTGTACTGTAAAAAGTTACTAGTACTATGTTTATACCATATCGTTACTGGAAATTTGCTTCAGAATTCAGACCACACACGCACCGTTTTTATTGTTGGTGGTTCTGTAAATTGTTGTGAAAATAATGGGTTCCAGTCCTCCAGATGGATTTGCTGTGTTCCAGTGTGGTATATAACATGTTATCTGTGTAAACGCAATGTACAGCGATTTATTTTTATTTTCCTTATGTACTATCCATGGGCAACTATGAGTTTTTTTAAAAAAAAAGGCAACTATGATCATTATTTCGAAATTGGAATAAGCAAACAATACCATATTTTCTAGATTTGATCTTTGCCCGGAAACTTTTACATGTTAATTGACTAACAAGGATGGCATATATATGTTGTTGCCAGCATCCTTATTTAGATTGTATTGATCCATCGAAAGCTGATGCTTAGCTCTGAATTCTGATGATCCTGTTTCACACTAGTAGTAGTAATTCAGATTCTGGTTTCGTTGAGTTCTATCCAAGAACATACTCCCTCTGTTTTTCTTTGTTTGACTAATTGGTTAGTTCATTTTTAAACTAACTAACGGCATACAAAAAAGGAAAGGAGTAGTATATTATAGCTTCGTGTGCCATGTCATTTACAAGAGTCAAGACAGCGAAATTAGTTTCTTACAAGAAGTATCTCTTTGTAGTTCATGTTAGCGACAGCTGCAGCTTCGATCGAACACCTTGTGTGCGAACTATGCACGTCCGGCACGACAAACTGACGAAAAACTTCAGAGAACCAGGAATTTCAGAACAACGCAAAACAGAGCAAACAAGAACAGAATTTCGTGGGAGAGTATTTTGGGCAACTTTCGGTGTTTATTTCAAAACTGAAATGAAACTGAATGCGCACTTTACAACTGATGCAACTACCATCTATTTATAGGCTAACAAACTTGATCCTACAAATGTGGAATCGACGAGGTCTCTCCCCGCCATGCACTCTGCTTCATAGCGCTTCCTGCGCCGCACGAACTAGTTGCCACCGATCTTCTTTGCCCAAGCATTTCGTCAAACCGTTGCAGCCCGTGTCGTCCGGATCAGCTCAAACCGTGCCAGGAATAACTTCAACATACTCCCCCTTAGTCTTGGCGCGGCCTAAGATCACGCACACCTAACAGGTGCCGTGCAGTCGCCAGCTTTGCCGCCGGCAACGCCTTTGTCAGTGCATCCGCTCGCTGTTCCTCAGAACGAACGAACTCAATCAGAACCTGTCCATTCTCAACACATTCACGAATGAAATGATAGCGGGTATCAATATGCTTGCTTCTCCCGTGGAACACAGGATTCTTCATCAAAGCAATTGCCGACTTGTTGTCAACATATAATTTCACCGGTGTTGCTTCAGTGCCCATCATCTCGCTCAGTAACGCCCTGAGCCAGAGTGCCTGACACGCTGCTGTGGTGGCTGCCATAAACTCTGCTTCACACGACGAGAGAGCCACTGTCTTCTGCTTTTGAGAGCACCAGGATACCAAGCTGCTGTTCACATAGAACGCCATGCCACCGGTGCTTCGACGATCATCCATATCACCTGCCAAATCACTGTCGGTGAAACCTGTGATGTCCAACAAGCCGCTACCGCCTGCAAACACTAGACCGGAGTCCAGCGTTCCCTTCAAATATCTGAGTATCATCTTGATCGCCTTGAGATGCATCGTTGTCGGCCGCTCCATGAACCTGCTCGCCACGCCTACGGCGTAGGACAGATCCGGCCTGGTGTGTAACAGGTATCGCAAGCACCCGATGGTCCGCCGGTACTCCGTCGCGTCAATTGGGTTTCCATCAGCGTCCTTGTGCAGCAGTGAACGTGGTTCCATGGGAATTGAGGTAGGATTACAATCCTGCATACCGAACTGAGATAGGATCTTCTTTGCATATGCAGTTTGCTTGATAGCAATTCCGTTCTCCCCCTGAATCACTTCAATTCCCAAATAGTAAGTGAGGAAGCCGAGATCACTCATCTCAAATTCCCCCATCATCTGCTGCTTGAACATGGCTATTTCCTGTGGTTTTTCTCCTGTGACAATCAAGTCATCAACATACACACCAACGATCACACCAGCTTGCCCCTTTCCTCTTGTATACACAGCCTGCTCCTGCGTGCACCGTGCAAATCCGAGTTCTTTCAAACACTTATCGAGACGCATGTTCCACGCTCGCGGGGCTTGGCGCAAACCATACAGCGCCTTGCTCAACCTGAGCACTAAGTGTTCTTCTCCTTTCTTCACAAAACCCTCCGGCTGAGCTACGTATACTTCTTCTTCAAGATCGCCGTTGAGGAACGCCGATTTGACATCAAGGTGGTGCACTTCCCACCGCCGATCGGCTGCGACAGCAAGAATGACATGAACTGTGTCGAGCCGCGCCACCGGCGCGAACACTTCCTCAAAGTCCACCCCTTGACGCTGAACATAGCCTTTTGCCACCAAACGAGCTTTGTGCTTGATTACTTCACCAGCGGTGTTCTTTTTCAGCTTGTACACCCACTTAAGCCCAATGGGTTTGTGTCCTGCTGGCAACGTGGTAAGAGCCCACGTTGAATTCTTCTCAATCGCATGCATCTCCTGCGCCATGGCGTTCTCCCATGCCGGCTGGCCAGCTGCCTTGCGATAGCTTGATGGCTCCTCCATCTCTGCGAGCAACGCGTCTCCATCGTGTTCATCCTCCACCAGGTCCACATGGGGTGCTTCCCGCATGATATCTTCAAGGCTCCTAAACCGGACGGGACCCTCATCGCTTCCAGGGTCGCCGCTAGAATTTGGTGACGCCGCCGGCCCGGGAGAATCGGTAGCAGGGGTTGAGGGCGGTGTTGAGCTCGGTGATGACTGGGGCGAGGTAGGCAGTGTTGATGACGCCCCTACCGGGCTTGTCGGTGAAGATGGCGGGATATCTTCCTGGCCATGTCGCTCACCAGGGGATGGCGCCCGGTACTGTGGTACCGAGCTGACCGGCGCTCCTGCCGGCAGTGGATCAGCTCCATCATCCTCCACCACGAACTCGGTGGAGTTATGCTCCCCTGCGACTGCAGTCCATTGCCATGGCACATTTTCATCAAAAATTACATCACGACTTACATGGATACGCCCACGACGCGGATCGAACAGACGGTGCGCCTTACTGCCTTCTTCCACGCCGAGATACACATACGGCGCGCTCCGGTCATCGAGTTTCTTGTAGTTGGGCGTCGTGATCTTAGCGTGTGCCGTACAGCCGAACACCCGCAGGTGTCCCAGCTGCGGCTTGCGCCCCGTCCATGCCTCGAACGGGGTCCGATCGCCCATTGTCTTCATCGGTAACCGATTGAGGAGATACACCGCGTGGCGCACCGCCTCCCCCCAAAGCCTGCCCGATACGTTCATCCCCTTTAACAGGGATCGTGCCATCGCCATTACCGAACGATTTCGGTGTTCCACCACCCCGTTTTGCTGGGGTGAGTATGGCGCCGTCAAGTGCCGCTGGATCCCCGCCTGCTCGCATAACTGCGAACTCGCCCGACAGGAATTCGCCTCCGCGATCCGATCTCAGCGTCTTGATGCGCCGCTCGGCCGTGTTCTCGGCCAGTGGCTTGAACTTGGTGAAGACCTCCAGCGCCTGGTCCTTCGTCTTGATCACATATACCCACATCCACCGTGAGAAATCATCAACGATTAGCATAAAGTAACAATTACCGGCCATGGTTGTTGGGGTGATCGGTCCACATAGATCAATGTGGAGCAATTCGAGCAACTCCTCCGCCCTAAAGTTTGCCATTGCGGGGAACGGCTGCCTTATCTGCTTTGCTACAAGGCACGCCTGACAAAGCTGATTTGGATGTTTGATTGCCGGAACACCACCTGCCATGCCCTTGTCAGCCAACAATTTCATCGCCTTGAAATTGACATGCCCAAGCCGAGCATGCCAGAGCCATGCTGGCTCATCCACTCTTATCAGCAGGCACACCGGAGTGGCTAGCTTCAGCTCGATCCGGTACAGCTGATTAGGGGTACGCCTCACCCGCATAACCAGCCGCAAAGGACTTTTGTCGAAAACCTCGAGCACATCTCCATCCATTACAACTCGGTGCCCCATTTCTGTGAGCTGGCCCAGGCTCACCATGTTGTAGCACAAGCTGGGGATGTAATAAACATCCTGCAACAGCCATTGATCCCCATTCTTGCAGGTGAACAAGATAGAACCTTTCCCTTGAATTTTCACTGTTGACGCGTCGCCAAACTTGACGCTCCCGGTGATTGTTTCGTCCAGGTCTCTGAACTTGGTGAGATCACCCGTCATGTGGTTGCTTGCCCCGTTGTCCAGAAACCAGACATCCCCAGTGGCTACGCCGCTGTCAGCCAGCAGCAACCGTGGCCACATGTGCTCCTCGTGTACAACCAACCCGCTCGTCGGCTCATCTTCGGTCATCGCCAGCAACAACGCGGGATTTGCGTCGTCGGTTTGCACCGAATGGACCTCCGCCTTCTTCTTCTTGGGATGAGGGCACTGAGTGGAGTAGTGACCAAATTCTTCCAATTGTAGCACTTGATGTGGCTCTTGTCACGGCCACCACCGCCAGAGCTGCCAGCACCACTGTTCCGCGACGTGCTACCGCGTCCACCGCCTCCACCGCGCCCTCTGCCGCGACCGCGTCCACCCTGGGCACGGTTTCCCCCGTCACTGCGAGACTTGTTCTTCTGCGGCGAAGACGACTCGCTGCCGTCCTTCTTGAAACGCGCCTCCCACTCCGCCTGAGTGAGAAGGACTTGGCCGTCGGCGGTGACTCCACCGGCAGCCTTCTTCTTGCGAAGTCGCTCGTCGTAGGCTTTGAGACGACCCATCGCCTCCTCGAACGGCATGTCGTCGATCTCGTAGAACTGCTCGATGCCAGCCACAAGGCTGACATATTTTTCAGGCACCGTGTCGAACAACTTCTTCACCATGGCTGAGTCGCTTAGCGTTGAGCCCAACGCCGAGTGCCGGACACCCATCGCCGTGATGCGCCCAGCATATTGATCCAGGGTTTCCCCTGGGTCCATGACCATGTTGCCAAATTCGCCCTTCAGAGTCTGCAGGCGCGCATTGCGCACCCGATCGGCCCCGACAAAGCGTGTCTTCAAGCAGTCCCATACCTCCTTCGCCGTCTTCTTCTTTGCCACTTGCATCAACAGATCCTCTGGCAAAGATTGCAGCAAATGAGACTTCGCCTTCTTGTCCTTTCTTGCATCTACATTCGCACCATCCGCCGGTTCGATTGCTTCCCAAACTCCTTGATCTTCCATCATCGCCTGCACCCGTATCACCCAACTTGTGTAGTTGGTCGCTATGAGCTACGGGTAGAGGAACGCGCTCCCCGAGCTGCCCCTCGCTGGATCTGCCGTCGCCAGGATCAAAGCCATGTTGTCGACCCTAAACCTAAGAGCTCTGATACCACTTGTTAGCGACAGCTGCAGCTTCAATCGAACACCTTGCGTGCGAACTATTCACGTCCGGCACGACAAACTGACGAAAAACTTCAGAGAACCAGGAATTTCAGAACAATGCAAAACAGAGCAAACAAGAACAGAATTTTGTGGGAGAGTATTTTGGGCAACTTTCGGTGTTTATTTCAAAACTGAAATGAAACTGAATGCGCACTTTACAACTGATGCAACTACCATCTATTTATAGGCTAACAAACTTGATCCTACAAATGTGGAATCGACGAGGTCTCTCCCCGCCATGCACTCTGCTTCATAGCGCTTCCTGCGCCGCACGAACTAGTCGCCACCGATCTTCTTTGCCCAAGCATTTCGTCAAACCGTTGCAGCCCGTGTCGTCCGGATCAGCTCAAACCGTGCCAGGAATAACTTCAACAGTTCATCCTCTGTCATCGAATTCTACTCATGAACATACTGTCACTTTATCAGCAAGAGAGCAAAAAATTGCTTACAATTTGCAACTTTTGTAGGCTACCTTTCTCGATTCATCAGACGAAAAGGAAAAAAAAGAAAGAAAAAGAAGGCAAGCTTTCCCGACACGCCCGAAATTCATGCGAGCTCAGCATCATGAGGAGCACCTTTCCCGACAACCAAAACCGGCTGTTCGCTGTCGTCAGCTTGTTTAGCTTTACAATTTAGGTTACCAGCGAAAGATCCCCTCTCTTTGGACATGGAGCTTGCCAACAAAATTCACTTTCTACTATTGATTAGTATTACTAGTAGTAAGTTTCCCGTGTGTTACAAGAGATCTTAAGAAATGACGGATCGACGGTTCCACTTTACGTTCAAACATGGTTTAGTTTTTTTTTCTACGTGTGTTTTTTGGGTGAGGTGATTTTTTACTATGCAAACTCTAAAGAGAAGAGGAGTTTGGTTGTGTATATCTAAGTTGGATATAAAGATTTTAGTTCATTATTAAAAGGAGAGAAAGAGGAGGGACGAAGGGATCAACGAATGTCCACTTTTAGAGTAGTAGAGACTGGCTAATTGAATGCCCATGTTGGTACTTATGAAAATAATCATACATGCTATAATATTGTCTTGTCTAGCCTTAACTCAGTTGGTAGGGGTGTGGGGTTGTGTACATCCTCACCATCCAAATTTGAGTTCTACTGATTTCTCATCTTGGAACAAATTAATGTGGTTTTTTTAATCAAGAATGCCCTTCGCTCTTCTTTTTTTTTCATAGTGAACAGTTGATGCTACTTACGGATAACAACAGTAAAAATGCTTCATTTGTCTTAAAGAGATTGTTGTTTTAATTATTTAGCAGATATTAAGGTTTAAAAAAAGACTATAGTGCCACTTAGTAAGTGATATGTGGTTGGGAGTGAGAGGGCAGTTACATATAGGATGGGCCAAAATTTGATTAGGAGGTAACGGATGAGACAAATAGTATTTAGAGTGACAATCCTTGTGGGACAAATTCTGAATCTAGAGTAATATTTTTTTTGGGTGAAGGGAGTAACTCATATGATTAGCTCCATCGTTTCGCCTACACCTAATTATAAGCCATAACGCTTATCGGTAACTAAAATAAATTTGTGGGTAAACATTTTATATATGTAAGGCTTATTAAAAACTAAAAAATAATTTATGGGTAAAGATTATGTATATATATTCTTATCAACTCAAAATGCAATACTGTAAAATAAACTATGATGAGAAAACATCAAAATCAATTTAAAATTAATTTTTAAAATTTAAATTTTGGTTATTGCTGATAACTGAAGAGCAAGAAGAAAACTCAAGTCAAAATGCCTATTGTGTATTATTAGTCGATGGCATTCAAGGAATCATTCATGAAAATGTACTAGATATGCAATGTAGAGAGGTACTCGAGATTTATAACCGCCGTTACTACTTCTCTCTTTGCTGTTTGGACGATGAATAAGTTTATTAAAATTCTTACAAAATGGAAGGTACTATGTCCGTTTCTAAATATAAGTATTCTAAGTATTCAATTTCTTTTACACAATATAAGCATTTTTAGGATAAGGAATCCAACACACATAAATCGATGTTACACACAAACTCATGTATTTTCAGCCAATCATATATATATATATATATATATATATATATATATATATATATATATATATATATATATATATATATATATAAAATCTAAACAATTCAAAATTTAATCAATTGTTTTTAATCTCAATGTTTGCTTAAATAACCTAGAACTTTTTATATTTAGAAATCGGAGGAGTACAAGACAAGACCCTAGTATAATAATCGAAGTTTCCTGACGGGATTTCGATCGGTGCGACGGTGCCGACAGTCCTCGGAGGCCCCAGGTAATCCATACCCAACATTTTCGCGCCAGGGTCACTGTCGAGAGGAAAGACCAAAACGCAAAGTTGCTTTCGTCCCTAAAAAGCAGGCATTCATGCGACTACGAAAAGTAGGAGGATCTTAAATGATCGGATGCTTCAACATGCAGCATCTTTGCTTGCTCTTTCTTAGCTTGTTCTCTCCTTCCGTTCCGAAATAAACAAATTTAATATAAAATTAATATATATTACTGTTTTTTTAAATTATAGAACGTTCTTATTTTTTTAAAAAATCAAATTCGCATTAATAATCATACTAACAATATCTATGAATTGTTATGAGAAGTATTATGCATGTTATATTTATGTGATGTTAATTTTATATCCGTTGGTAACGTAACATTAAATAAATTAATGGTCAAAGTATATCAATGAATATGATATAAAAAAATTATAGATCGTATAATTGAGGACAGAGGGTAGTACATGAATCTATACAGCAAATTTAGTATGAGAAGATATATATAACACATCCGTTGTATTATGATATGTTATATTCTGTACTAGATTTATTTATTTTAAAATGAATGAAGTAAGCTTGTAGCATTACCGGTCAAGCCAGGAATTAGGGCACGGTTGTTGCTAGCTCAAGATGTAGGCAACAGAGTAGCGGACTGGGAACACCTTTGCTGGGACTGACCAGATTGGGTTTGTTTAGTTCATTGCCATTCTTAACCTTGTCAAAAAAAAAAGGCAATGGAAACAACTGGCTATTCTCAAAAGCTATAAGCAAAAAATAGCTAGGCCTTCATTTGGTGCTATTCAACCAAGACAAATAATTTGGCAATACCAACTTTTTACTATGAGTAAATTTCCTATGTATCTTTGAAAACTCATTCAATTCTTTTCATACTCCTGAAATTTACCCGATCTCTTTTATACCCTCAAAATTTTAGCTTGATCCTTTCCATATCCTTGTCGTTGCATTTTTCTTCATTTCACTGTTAAGTTTGGTTGCAAATGCCATTTATGCCCTTGACGATGTAGATTTGAATATAAGCTTGAAAAAGATTGAAAATTTTGTTTCAGCACAAAGTATGTGCATTTTATGAAACTAATGAGACTAATTATTTAGTGCAAAAAATTTTAACATAAATTATGAAAATAAAACAAATGTAATAAATTGAAAATTTTATCTGAAATCTACAATGGATTTTTTTTGTGATCGGGAGCATTGATACAAAAATGAGAAGCATCCATAAAAAATATCATGAGCATTAGTAGCTCCATCTTTGTATGGATGCTCCTCATTTTTGTATGACTTTTTATAAATAAAATAAATACATATTGTTTTTCTTTCATTATCTAAAAATAAATTGTCATAAATAATGTGTCTCACAGCAAACTTATAACTATAATAATCTCATGTGACAAACTTTTACATTTTCAATAATGTAAGTCATAAATTTCTATGTACATCCATGTGTAAGGGTAAAATGGTCATTTTGTAGAAATTAGATGGTCAACTCATGAAAGAGGCATGGAAGGGATCAAAATTAAATTTTAGGGGTATACAAGAAGTAAGCAAAACTTGGAGACATAGAAGAAATTAGCTATAATTTCATAGGCATACAAGGGATTTTTTCAAAACAAGTATAAAGACTTGTATTTTGGCTTTTTTATTTTACTTGGTTAAGTTTGGTAATAAACCAAACAAGCCCTATATATATGGCTTTGGGTTGGTAGTGAGATGGCTTTTCCTACTTATTGGATACATTAATACTTCTAGTCTTGGACATATAATCTCAAAATATTATTTTGCTCAATAATTTCTTTTTTGTAAAATTTTAAAAGGTAGAAAAACTACCATACCATTTCAGTACTTTTTACGACAAACCTGTGCATATTATCTCCATGAATCCAAAATAAACATTTTTTTTAAAAAAATTAATACTCCAAGTTTGAAAAGTTAACCGAAAATGTATGTCCAAATCAACAAGCATCTGTGGTGGGAGGAATAAACAACTGCATGCCCTTTTGGAGAGGTGGGGTTCATTTTCCCTGAGTTTTCTGAACAGCATATAATAAAATTCCTACTCAACAAACATGCTCATCTCTTATAAATGCTGTAGTACAAAATTAGGACAAGCTATGTCTTGTTTGTTCAAAAGTCAGTACCCAAAGGCCAAAGCAAAACCACATCTCTTTCTAAACCTCCACTGTTATCCATTAATTTACAAAAATGAAAAGGAAAAAAAGAAAGCAGTCTCCCTCTACAAATTTAAGAGCAAAGCCCTCCATTCCGTTTCATCCATTCTTGGCCAGTTGGCCTCATCTACCACACCACCATTGCTATTTGCATTTCACCAATGGAGAGGTCAGCCTCCTACACCGAGAAGAGCAGGAGCGCCACGGTGGCCGGCGCCGGCGACCTGAGGTGCCACAGCGCCTACTACGTCACGTCGACCTACGCTGCTGCTCCTCCTCCTCCTCCTCTCTGGTATGACGATGCCGGCAACGGCAACAAGGCGAAGAAGAAGAAGAAGGCGGCGGCCACCTGGCCATCGTCGTCTTCGTCCACGACGACGGCGGCCTCGTCGGCGTCGAAGGGGAGGATGTGGGGCGGGCTCGGGCTCGGCGACACGGCGGAGATGCAGCGGCGGCGGAGGGTGGCCGGGTACAGGGTGTACGGCGTGGAGGGCAAGGTGAAGGTGTCGCTCAAGAGCAGCATGCGGTGGATCAAGGGCAAGTGCACCCGGGTGGTGGACGGCTGGTGGTAAGATGCTGCTGATGAATTGGGGTGATCACTCATCAGATCATTCAGATATCACTTATCATCAGAGTTGTTAAGAGATATGAAAAAATAAGTTTCTGAAAAAAAAGATTCAGATAAGTGTTTATTTTCTTCTCCTCATCTCCTCCATATGCAGCTCAGCTGCAGTAATCTGGTAAGGTAGGATGGCAATGTGAGTGTGATCCAGCTACAATAAATGGATGCTCTGGTGTTTTCTCACAGTGTAATTAGTCTCCAAATGCTGTACGTTCAGTTCTGTTACAAGTTCATTGTATGCCTACCTGGTCTGAAAGTGAAAGGGTACAGAAAAATGAGAAAATTATCAGTAGTAAATTAAGCCTCTGGATTTGAATATGATGTTTCTTTAGCATCTTTCTCCAGGATTTTAAGATGCTGTCTCCTTGCGTTTTTCGTCTCTCCAGATGCAGCTTTCCGTTTAACGAACCGGTTGTCTTGTTTTCGTCCCAACCTTGAGTCCTTGAAAATCCAAGTCATGTTTTCTTTCTTTCATGAGGCAAATTAAGAGTATACCACCAGGCAAATACAAAAGAAGAGGATTGCTAAAGAAATCAATAGGATCCAGGTAAATTTAGTTAAAACCAGAGCTGCCGCAGTGACAGGTTTATAGTCACTGCAAATGGTGTTTCGAAGTATCAAGAGAATTATCCATCGTTGCATAAAAGTGATCAGAAAATACAGCAACATTGCTTCAGATCAGAAGTGAGAGATGCTTTATGATTCTTTCCTGCAACGTTAGCACACAGTTATGGCAGAGCATCTGACATCATAATCGGTTAAATACCAGGTTTAGCTGTCGGTTCTATATCTGTACCCATTCTGTCTCGAACTGAATTCCAGCGCAAGTTGTATTACATGGTAGTACATTCATGTGTAAATCTAACTCAAGCCATAATGTAAACAGCTCTGCTGTTATGCAGACAAAAGAATACAGAGTTGATTTGCTTCTGATGATGTGTTATGGTACATATTTTCAACAGGGATATCTATTTCTTTGGGCTTGTTGCCTGTTCATGACATCATGGTAGTACTAGCTAAATACCCGTTCTTTGCTACGGATAAAAGTAAAAATATCACAATATTTTCTAAAATAAATAAATCATATTTTTCATGAAACATGTTACACACATTAATTTCATGAATTTGTATGTGGGTATCCATTTAGATTTAGTTGGTATGTAACATTAAGAAATTCAAGGGATAAGAACACATTGGAGTAGGTGGTCATTGCCATCTTCATTGGAGTGTTTTTAGAGGAGCATAGATAAAAGAACACATATCATGGCCGATGATGCTGAAGTGAACTAAAATATCATGATGCCCACCTGTCATTCTCGAGGAGTGCTCAGGTAAGATCATGTCGTGCCTAGAAGAAATGCGAGATGAATAATTTTTGTAATATGCATGACATACCATTGTGTCATTGAACTTGTCTTGAAGGCATTTCATCAAGAATACCAGGGTAATCTGAGCAAGACACAGATCAACGGCATCAACCTAAATAATACAAATGGTAGAGATATCCATGAGTACCAGACTACCAGTATGCAAAATAAGCATAGCACGGATGTTGTGCGAGTTCAAGTGCATGCATGAGCTGGTGTAGAGTGACTTGTACTCTTGAGATAGGCAATGCTGGTGTCGTGTGTGAAAGATAGGCATGAAACGCTTGTCCATTCTGTTGCAGTTGAATTTCTACTGATTCCTCCATAAGCAAGATGTTGAGCTGTTCCGGTGAGCGAGCGAGTAGCTAGCTAAGCTACAGGAAGTGTCCGACATGGTAGGACGCGCCGTCCTTGGGGTGCTTGAGCCCCTCATGGCAGCAGAAGCAGTAGTTCCTCTGCAGCTGAAGATGAGGTTGCTGGTGATGGCCCTGACCAGCTCGTACTTGACGTCGTTGTTGGGGTCGCCATTGTAGCCCTCCAGCGCCGCCTCCGCCACGTAGCCCGTGTGCTTCTGCATCCAGAATGGGTCGTCGGGCCCATGATGCGGGAGGAGGCACGAGTCGTCGAAGAAAGCTTCGTCGTGTGAACAAGGCGCCGGTGACTGCAGTGGAAGAGGCAAAGGCGGTGGCGGCGGCGGCTTGGAGTTGTTCAACTTGTTCTTCTTCTCGCCGGGGCGGCGAAAGCTGTACTTGTTCTTTATCCGGGCGTTCTTGTGCCGCAGCCGCAGGCGCGCACGGTGGACGGCGGAGGCATCAGGGTGGTCTTGGGACTTGCGGCGCCGGCGGCGGATACCTTCCGCTCCGGCAACCTCGGCGCTTCATAGGTTGGCGACTGCGGTGGCCCATAGGAGTACTCCTCGTCGACGGCATCCACGCAGTATCGCACCGGAGGCGGCGGCGGCAAGACCTGCTCCTCCTGCTGTGCCGTTGTAGTAATCACCATGGATGCCGTCCCGATCTGCAGATACGAATCGATCGATCGATCGCGACCTAATGAGTGAGCTTCCATGCACCGAATGAGTCTCCCCCGCACCCCCTCCCCTCCCAGAGCTCTATACCAATTCGATTCGGGGACGAGTACGAATCGATCGATCAGTTGTAATTTGAATTTGAACAACAAAAATTTGGGAAAATTTGACTAAAATCCCAATGGAGATGAACTACCACTCGAGCGGTTGGGAAGGGGAGCAGCGCACTTACGGATGGGGCAGCGCTGTTGCCGTGGCTGGAGACGACCAGCTGCGGTCGACGTCGACGGAGAGCCTCTGCGCCGTCGCCCCTGCCACCGTCGAGGTCGCCGCGCCGGGGAGCAGCCACGCCGCCTAGGTCGGGAACGCTCCGGCTGGGCACCGGCCGAGCGCCGCGCCGCCGCTTCCGCTATCGTCGAGGTCTCCGGCGAGCCGGCGCGCCGCCTCGGCTCGGGGAAGCGGCGGCGGTGTCGGTAAAAGGGGATTGGGGGAGGTAAAAGGGTATTTTTACCCATTTTGACCATGTTGACGGTTGACCGAAATATTTCCCCGGCGGTCAACGAAAGATAAAATTTCTGAAATATGGTGACTATAAATGGGAATTTTTTTTCAAAAGAACACCATAAAAACATTTAAATGCAACAAGTGCAACAAATTCTAAAAAAAACTGTAATAAGACCCCACCGGTCTAGATCTTCCTTCTCACTCGTTTCGTCTCAGTCCTTTCGTCTCATAGTAAATGGCGCTTCAGAGAATCAGAGTATCATCCAACGTTATGTCAAGGGATCAGAAACACAAAATAAATGCTTGAGATCAGAACAGAGAGATGTTGCTCTTATTATTCTTTCCAGCAACGTTAATACACAATTATGGCTGGGCATCTGACATTATAACAGGTTAAATACCAGGTTTTGCTGTCGGTTCTATATATGTACCCATTTTTCTCTCCAGGTGAGCCTTCCGCTCATTCAAACTTCCAACGCAAGTTGTATTACAGGGTGGTACATTCATTTACATCTAACTCGACATTATATATAAGCAGCATTGCTGACATGCAGAATGAAAAGTATACAGAGTCCACACATGTCAGGAGAACTGTGTACATATGATGTTCAGCTACAACACTGGGACACCAGTGGTAATGTACACACTGCATTGTGGCGAGTTAAGCTTGGCAAGATGATCACAGCTGACGGTGAAACGGAGCGATGATGCTTGTTACCTTGTGGTGAGTTAGTTTGCTTCTGATGATCTGTTTTGTGGTGAGCACTATCTATTTGTTTGGGCTTGTTGCCTGTTCATGACATCATGGTAGTATAAGAGAACACACATTGGTTGCCCGAGGATGCTGAAGAAGAACCAAAATATCATGTTGCCCACCTGTCAATATCAGAGAGTGCTCAGGTAAGATCATGCTGTGCGAAGTAGTAATGCAATATAAATATTTTTGTGATATGCATCGCGTACCATAGTGTTATTGAATTTATCTTGAAGGTATTTCGTCAAGAATACCAGGGGAATCTGAGAAGGACAGACATCAACAAAATCCCATGGAATATGAGAACAGTTCAAAATAAGCATACTCCAAGTGAATGCATGAGCTGGTCAGAACAAGCATAGCATGGATGTGACTTTTAGAGTCTTAATCACTGAGCGTATGCATGTGTCTCCAAGACATACATGAACGCTTTTCCATTCTGTCACACTTGAATTTCTACCAACTCTAACGTTGACGATAAGTTGGTTACAGTTAAATTGGCTGTCAGGCAAATTCTACATGCTTCTATAAAGGCCACTATTGGAAATACTGGTGGAACTCAAAAGCATAAGAAGATAAAAACAGGTATACTTTGAGTGGTTTATATACCTGAAACATGATCCCGATAAATGCCCAGAATTTAAAAATGTGGCATGGAACAGCAACACATAGCTGCAAATCAATAAGGACAATGAAATAAGGAATACATACAAAATTACATACCAGAGCATTTTTCAATAAAATCATAAGGAGTTCTGTTGTTTACCACTCCTGGTTGATGGCTAGGAAAAGAAATTAGAAATGATAGCTCTAAGCATGTGGAAGAACTCAGTACCTCATGAAATGCAGCTGAAACCAGGAATGAAATAAGGATAGCAACACCCTGCAGTGCAGACACATCATGAATTTGAAAGGTTTGTATTGGAAAAAAAAAGATCACATTTGTTATGCATGATGAGGAATATAATAAATCAAGAAAAATATCTATCGTCATTTGTTTATGTAAGTTTTGTATATCATTCCATTCAAACTTCTATGTTAAATTATAGAGAATTTTCAATATGTTCCTTATTCAAGCATGTAATCCCAGCTTCTACACCCGCCGTGTTGGTATGTAACCAACGAGCATAATACTCCACGTCAGTATCAAGCAGTTGTTTTGATGTTTCAGTAGGACCAGCATCACAAGGCAAAGAAATTAAGCATTGATTATCTGCTTAACCATACTTCCAGATTATCTTACCTCTTAAGTGCCATTTGCACATGCGACTATTCTCCATGTAGCATCAGTTCAACAAGTCAAAACATTTATACCTATTACTTTTAAGGAACATTTATACCCTATTACCCACAATACTGAGAAAGGTACTTGCAATTTAAATGGAACGAATTGTTAATATTCTGATAATACCGAAATTCACCACTATAAGGTAAACCATACATGGCTGTCTTCGATAAACTGCAGAAATTACCTTTGACAAACCATTCCTTATGCATGGAAAATATATATGTCGAATGATCCACTTGTGAACAGGCTGACAAGAAGTAAAACAATTGTTAGACATGGATATTAATGTTAATTACTGAGACAACCATCTCAGGCTTGGTGACAATTTGAACATTTATTTTAGAAGGAAGCTGGCAGTTATTTCAGAATTATTGTACTCCAATAAAAAAAAAGTTTTTCCCCTAATAAAAAAAATTTGAAGACGAAGATAGAAACAAAATTACCATATTCCACATTCTCCAATACTGAGGCCATCCCCGAAAGATCATCCCATTTGAAATAGATGGAAAATCACAATGTCAGCTCAGCTCTATTCAAAGTTCTCTCAGAGTTTTTTTTTACATGCATATACTATTAACAGGTCTTTCACCTCTTCAACTGTTTTGGCATTCCACCAGTCCTTATAGAATTCACGATCACCAAAACAGAGGAGCTCAGCAAGAACATTCAACCTGTACAAAAAAAAGAACAAAAATGCACAGAAGCAGTATGAGATGAAATGTTGAAGTCTGGTGATCGTAAAACTTTCTTGAAACTTATATTTTTCCCATTCTGATTCAAAACCATGGATTCCTGTCACACAACACACACACACAGAGCAAGTTGCCTAGACCACCCAAACTCTGTTTTTTTTCCATGTAAAAACTTAACATACATGAGCATTTACAAAAAATTACACCCACCAAAACAAGTAATTAACAACATATGGTAGAAAACCATGATTACCCAATATGTTGTGGAACTGTTGGTCCTTATATATGGTACCCAACTGGAAGATACAGAGAATGTAATACAGGGACAAAACAAGGTAATCAAAGATACTTACCATAGATGGAAAAAACAATAGAACATGCAAAGCCAGACATATAATGTTGGCACTGATAATTTCAATACTCTCTCTATAGCATTCAAGAAATTCCCTTTCAATGGATGCTTGGAATTCTTCACAATTGGATTTATGTACTGAAAAGTAAAGGACACATTGAGTATGAAACAGCTATATAAATAAAATACATGAGGAATCATGTAAAGAGGCTCACTTGCTCAATTATGAAACCCATCAAGCCTGTAAAAACAAAGCATTTTATCAGTTGTCGGACCACCCAACCTTTTCTAATATATGAAGTTCGGGGATAACTTGGCTGCATAGTGAACAAGAATGACATCACAAGTGTATGTTAGTTCATATGTAAATATATGTGATAAACAAATGGATCATGCAAAGTTAGAATTTAGAAAGCAAAAGAAGCAGAGGTCTCTGAGGCTAAGAACAGTACCTGGTAACAAAGTGTTGGGGCCAACATGAAGTAGGCTAACCTTTTAAAGGTCGGCCATTTAATGTTCTCTGGATCTATAGAAATGCCATGTGTCACACCCTATTGTATAAGAATAAAAGATGGTATTATTAAATAATCACAGCGACAATCATGGAAGTGAGTAAAGAGTTAGCTAAGTTACAAAATATGCACTACACAAGCAATTCAAATCTCATTGACAAAAAAAACAGTGGTACTAAGTCAGTTATTATTAAATGAGAATACAGTTCATCAGGGATGAGAGCTACAATACAGTTCATCAGGGATGAGAGCTAGAAACAAGTTTAAACAGGAAGTACAGAATGAGCCAGTCTTTGTAGAAGGAATACAACAAAAGTTCACTGGCTAGCAGTTCATTGCTGACATAAGTAAAATCTAAACTGCTTTGGAAATTGCTTTTACATTATTCTCTATTTGTTTTGAAGTCAACAATTGTAACAGAAACCACGAAAAATGAAACATACAAGTATATAGCGATGCTTTACCTTTTCAATACTTTTGGACAACATTCTTATATCATAATTTGTATGAGCAAAAGAAACAAGCTTCAACCAAATAATGCTTGCAAGAAACATCAACACAAATCCAGATAATACTGCCGAGTCACACCTGAAGATTGAAATGTAACTTAACTGAGAATCCAAATTTATGCAAAAATCTTCATAAACAACATTTCTTGTTATATCAATGCATGAACCCAAAATAGATATGTATATAAGAACTATTTAATCTTTTTACAATCAACAAAAAAGGTGACATGTACTTGTTAACTTCTGCCCTCAACTGCCTCTGTTTGACAAATAAGGGTGACTTAATCTGAATCTAAGATTATGAAATGTAATTACAACATTGCCACATACATGCAATTTCAGGGTGGTAGGATTGCACTGATATCTCTCAGGTTAGTTCTAAGCATTTGGAACTAACAAGATTTACTTTTATTATATAGCTGATGATTAAGGTTCACATCGTAAGTAATAACAAAAATGTTCTAGTCAGGTAAACTACGAAGCTACTATTAAAAAGAAGTGGGCTTTAAGATACAAAGACGGAATCAAATTATCCATATGACTCTGATTGTTTTACTCAAAACATTTTGTATAAGTCATCTTTTAGTCAACAAATTAACCAAGAAAGAACATTTTGTGGACTATATATATCATATAACATCGAATATAACCAAATATAAGAGTTGCATAAGTCATCTAGTGAAATTTACTCTAAAAAGTTTGAAACTGAAAAACCTGAATTAACTTTGCACTCATACCACATAAATACAGCATATCTCTGAATATGACAAAAATGAGTGTATCCCATACCATCAAATATAAGAGCTCAACGAATGTCAAAAGTAGATGCATCCAAACAAACTGCAAAGTCAAAAAGAAATATGCTTACTTTAGAATCACAACAACTGGATAGACAAGGACAGATGTTGTAATAACGATATGGAGAAGAATAACCACCTGCAAGAGGTGTACCAAAATCATGAACTGTCTACTGGCACTTAAAACAGTATTTCAATAGGCAAATCTTTTGCCATGAACTTACATACATGATACATCAATAGAAAAGGAGCCTTGGATGAAAAGACTCAATAAATCTATAAAGAACTACTAGCAAAGTAAAACACACTTACATGTTCACTGATAAGTTTTCTTTGAGCCAACTTCTCAGTCATAAGTGCACCAAGCGGGAAAATTGGTAAAGTGAGACTGTAATTTGCAGATCGATTGTTTTAGGAGGTGTAGGACTGTTTATCAAATCTCAAATTAGAATTAGGTCGGTAGATATCTACCAGCACATGAGAAGAGGCCAATCTGCCAGCGAAGTTCCACTAAACCAAAATCCAGCTCTTATTAATAGGCCATACTGCAGCAGCAAATACAGACAATGAGAATGAATTAAATCAGAAAGTGTAATAGACAAGAGGCATGTAGAGGAAAGCATATAACAAATAAATGCTACTACTTCCTGGGGAAACAGATTAAGAGAGCAAGAAATGGTAATGAACCTTCATTAAGTTCTCAATAATAAGTCTGCTGTTCACAGCAATCAGCACAACAATGCATAGATTCAGAAGGCCTGCATGGCTCTACAATACAAAGATTAGCTGTCAGATATAAGAAAGAGCAACAAAAATTGACATCCAATTTACTAATATCCTAATAAATATTTTATCATGGGTTAAGTTGTGTAATGCTATTTGCCAGTTAAAAGAAAAAAATGATTTGATTTGCAAGCATATATGCAGATTAATAGGAATGCCAGCTTTAAAACTCAAATTTGATTGGAACCAGGATATTCTTCAGATTTATGCAAGCATGCATAGAAAGTTTTGCATAGAACCAGATCAAAGGGTATGGACCCAGTTCCCACCAGCAATCTTACAAGGAAATTTCATTAAGTAACTTGCCCCAGTTTCGTGCCAACATTGCAGCACACTAACATCCTAGAGTAGCAAATGTAAAGAATCATATCAATGCCAAGTGACATGCCTGGTGGAAAAGGGGATATCCAACTAAAACAGCAGTCGACAATACACACAGCAATATGGACCTCATGCATAAGCAATGCATGCCCCGAACTGGAGAAGACAAGGCCACAAGCCCACACTAGACACAGTTATATGGACCACTTTGAACAGTGGAGGACATATCCAACTTCGCACAAATTATAGATCTGGCTGTCAGCATTTACATGCTGACCATATGTCCATATATATCCCTTTAATGGCAGCTCCGTATCTGAAGTATCTTCCTCCTTCACATTCCCAATAACTCTCTGTAGTCTGTACTCTGTAGAACCAACCAACCAAGTACCAAGTCTTTAACCCCTGCACGCACTAACACATTGTTTGCTCATTCACTGTTTCACTCTGACACGCCAAAGGCCAAACCCTGCTAAATGCTACTTCCTCTGTTCCAAAATATGATTGAACATAATTAGACACTTCCTAGTACTATGAAACATTTCTTAGTACTGTGAATCTAAACAGAGACATGTTCAAATTCAAAGTATTAGAAAGTATCCAATCGTGTCCTAGGTAGTAATAGCAACGGTTATCCTCGGACATCGCTGTCTCTGCTCTGCTGGTCATCGCGAAATTCTGCAACGCATGCGTCCGGCGCCCGCCGGTCCCCCTGATCCCCAAAACGAGCAACGATGGCGACCTGAATCCGCAGCAGCATATACCACCACGAAACGAACTGTGCCCGTCCCAGCACATAGACGCATGCTACGCAAAATCTAGCCACGATTCGGGAGCTTCACATCTGAGCACGCGACGCGAGATGCTAACGGACAAGGAAACGGCTAATAATAGCACAGTGCAATTTGAAAACTAATTGTTATTTTTTTTACTAGAAAAAAAATTCACGAGTTGATGAACTAGTAGAGGCGCAGTAATTCCAACTCCTTTTTGGGTGGAGCTTCCACGAACGCCGCATCGATCGAGATCAGCGGGAAGGAGAGGAGGAATCCTGTGCTTACCTGTCGGAAGATGGCGTCGGAGCTGAGGGGGCTCTCCCTGACGCGGCGGTGGGCGGGCGCCGACGCGCGGTACCAGAGCAGCTGCTGCGGAGCGTCACCGACGGCGGCGCCGCTCTCCCTCCGTTCACCGGCGTCGCCGCCGGTGGCGCGGGCCCGCAGGCGGAGGGCAGCGGCGGAGGCGTCGTCGGGGTCGCCACCGCCGCGATCGGGGGCGAGCGACGGGGGCGGGGCCATCGGCGGGAGGGTTCTAGAAGGTTCGAGGGCGGCGTGGAGGTGGAGAGGGAGAGGCTTTGGCCGGAGGAGGGTGGTGGTGGTGGTGGGTTTTTGATGCCGCGCGCCCGCGGTGGTGTGTGCTGACGCGCAAAAGCGACGGGTGAGAGAGGAGGGGTGCCACGTGGCGGGGTGGGTCCGGGGGCGACCGCCAGGCGTCCTCCGCCGTCGTCACCGGGCTTTGCGAATTGCGAGATCGGACGGAGGCGGGCGAGGCTACCCGTGGGCGGTCGGCTCAATCGAGCCACAGCCAAAAGCCCAAAAGGCTACGACAGGATTTATTATTAGCTCCATTTATTTTGTAGTTTTCTTATATATCTTCCTCCGTCCGTCTCAATAAGTAACAACCTTAAATATAAATATAATAAAATTAGACTTATCCTAATACTACGAATCTTAATATATGTATGTTTAAATTCATAATGGTTTAATCGTATCCTAGATTGCTACATATTGAAACGAAAATAGTAGATACAACTAATTTTGTCATAAAATATAGTAACCTAGAATCGAATAGGATATATCTAGTACGAATTTGGGCAGACCCTCATATCCAACTATTTTAGTCTTCTTAGATCTTACTCTCTTTGTCCCAATATATAGTAACCTAAGATAGAATTAAACACATACTACAACCATGAATCTAGACATGATGGAATTAGACCCATTCTAAACCTACGAATCTGAGCATAAGTTGATATATATTGGGAAGGAGGTAGTAGATACTACTAACTCTGTCCCAAAAATATCTAAATTCGAACGGGACATATCCTAGCATGAATTTGGACGGCCCCATATGCATATTCATATTCATAGTAATATGTCTCATCCGATATTAGGTTGCTATATTCTAGGATGGAGCGAGTATTAGAATAAAGCATTTCTCAAGAAAGAAAGGTAAAAAAGATAATTTCATTTCGGTTATATACTCTCTCTCTCTCCCCCCAATATATAAGACGAAACCACTACTAATGCAAAGATTTATAATCCCTCGATGCATGTACGTAATGTGATTGGGGGATTTAAAACAAACCGAATTTATTAAAAAAAGAGGTGCTAAAGGTCCCTTTGATTTGTAGGAAAAATATAGGAAGTTTGGAGGATTTTAATCCTATAGAAAAATTTCATATGAAGGTATTTGAAACAAAGGATTGAATTATATCCTATTCTTTGAAATTTTTATGGAATGGACAATCCTATAAAGATTTTGGAGGAAATTTAGCAATAGCTTCAATCTCTTGGAAAATTTTCTTTTAGTCTATCTCTCTCATTCGATTCTTATGTTTTTTTCGGTCCAATCAAACGATTTTTTTTATGTTTTTCCTGTGTTTTGCAATCCTCTGTTTTACACTTGTATTCTTGTCAGAATCTTATGTTTTTTTTATTTTTTTTTAATTCCTACGATTCAAATGAACCCTTAATGTACGTATACATTGGCGCCTTACATTATGAGACATGAAAAAATAGGATGGAGAGAATAAAAGGACAAGGTAGACTTGATTTCCTTGCATTATTGTTTCGAAATGGTTTTAAAAGGGATAAAACAAGAAATGGTTTTAGAAAGGCATCTGTTCCAAAATAGCTAAATGCAAAAATATGCTTGTATGAGCTCTGGATTAGTTTTATTCAGCTTATTTTGTTGGATTAATGAAACGAATTATTTGTTTCGCTCTTCGAAAAACATATTTTCTAGATAACACTATATCTATTATATTGCCTAGATCGTTTATTTTAATCTATTTATTAAATTTATTTAATACCATATTTAATCTATATAATCAGCGGCAATAATCCACTCATCAGTAATCTGAATCAGGGCCTTAATATATATGATGTATCATCCGAACCAAAGTATTTACCTATGGACTTGATATGCTTTACTTGTCCAAGAAGTATCCTATCGCAACGAGAGGTGAAATTATATGCTATAGATTAGTCTACAACAAGTCCTTAAATATAAGGGATATATTATGATAATATCTTTCGTTTTTAAGAAATTAAAGTTGGACACAATATAGCTAGTCTTTCTTTCTTTCTTTTTTCATTTTTGAACCAGACAATATAATTCATGACATTCTGTCTTCATGTCAACCCTTTTTGTCTGAACCTTGTATAATCACCGTAATCCAAAAGCAGCCCATCACAACTTTTGAATTGTAGTGTTAGACGTACGGGTTTGTCTTCTAGAGAAACATGGCTAATTGAGCAGGAGTTTTGAATTATGAAACTCGGTAAAAAAATAAGCAAATGATATATACTTTTTAAAACCATACACATACAGTTTCATGGACCCTAACATCTCTCAATGGAAAGGCGATAACGACTTAATTAATTAACGAGATGAGTAGGTTGCTAAGCCATTACTAGAATTTTGTTTGCCCAAAGTTATTCCCACGATTAATTAGGAGCATATATAATGTTACATATCACATCAGATAGAGACCAAGCTGTACTAGTTAGCAAATACTCGTAATCATTAATGTGGATGGAACCTTAGCCACTACTACCTTTTCTTTTTTATAACAAAAGGATCCCCACTTACTGCGTGCTTTTAATTAATTTCTAATTATAGCTTAACCACTAATGATGTTGATTGCAAAACTAAGCTTGTCAAAGTAACCTTTCGTGCTCACCATGCATGATGCTTGTTGATCACTTCGTTGATTCACTACTACAAAAAAAATGGTTTCGGTGCCGGGTCGTAACCCCTCAGCATTACTGGGTTAAAAACCGGCTGATGAGGACTCGTTAGTGCCGATTCATGGGTAGAATCGACACCGATGATACATATCCAAATTCAAAATTTAAGCTAAAACAAATTAAAAAACATATATATTTTTATACTTCTATCATCCTTAGCTGTGTATATAGGAAGACGCAACCACTATTTTCTTTTTTTTAAGTCAAGTATAATTTTTATCATGATGGAGATTCGAACCGAACCCAAAACCTCTCCCTCACGTGCACCTATCTTTACCAACTCGCCTACACATCAATCCTATTAGAATGGATATTTTTTTCTTTTGAGCCATTGTTGACGAAAAATCTATGTCCGGTCGATGGTGTCAAATCTGCGTTGACACGAACCAAGTCGACAAACACAAAGGCATGGGAGATCTGCTTAGCTTCAGTGCAGGTCCTAAAATTGATGAGATGCGAACATGCCAGTCAGTTTGATCCTGCAACTGACAAGATATATAAACAGTAGATCAAAGAATCGATCGGTTGACAAGTCGATGGAATAATTCCAGCTGATGTCGATACTAGCCGATATCGATAGGGTTTTGAACAATCGGCTATATATCCAATGTAAATTCTGACACTTGATGTAAACAACGATATAAAGACAATTGGCTGATGATAATACAATAAAACAATAATATAATCCAATAGAAATCAATCGGTTAATAGTGATATGATAGAATAAGCGTTGATCCGAAGGCTAAAACATACATCGGCTGGAGGTTCGATGTCATTAAATCCAAACGATTAGATAATCAATGAAACCTTTGTTGTCATCGGCTAAATTCAACTTGTATGTAATCCTTGTGAGCTGATGCAACGTCTAGATAACTCATCGGCTGAAACCCCGATGAAACCCTTATTGGCAATCAGAAAGCAGGCTAAAGATTATGATTCTAAGCATGACTATGGCTGATACAATGCAAGTATGAAAAGAAACATAATATCTAGACAATCAAACTTTCGATTGATTTTCAGGGTGGTAAATACCTTAGCTAATCTAGATCGACAAAACAATTTAGCCGATACCGGCAAAACCCTAGAAAAGATCTGACCGATACAAGTAAATTAAATAATCGACTTAGATTAACTAAGTTATATGATAAATAGGCAGACAAATATATCAACCGAACCAGAGCAATCTAAGAGGTCGAAGCGATGCAACCTTGAATAATACCAATGTAGCCAATACAATTGCCAGGACCGGCGGAACGTAAGACTTACTCCTTCGCCAAAAATCAAAAGCCGATGCAGCTCCACGTCAAGTGCCAAGTTTCACCGATTGATAAATAAAAACCTCGAAAAAAGGGTGACGATGCGCCGAGAGTAGTTGTATTGATCAAGAGATCCAAATGTACATATTTATACCCATGGGTGGATACTAATCCATATTGAACACGATACAAACTTTCCTAAAAATAAAAGAAAAAACATAAAGTTCTTATCGGATACTAAACATACTTTTCTAAAGATAAAAGAAAACTAACAGACTCTGACTAAATAATAGATAAACTGTCATGCCGCATTCTTTTTGAACTCGGTCTGTTCTGGATAAACTTCTTTTAATTAATTAATTTCCTTAACCGAATCTACCAAGAATCTAACAGCTGGCGACCTAACAACTCTCATCGGCCGATTCCAGAATTCTGAATCCGATACTGACTCCGGGCCGATGATGACTCCGAGGCTTACCAAATTTTGGTGTTAACACATGTCCTCCAATTTTGGAGTATGAGAACTCATGCTTCAAAATTATCTTCTTTCTGATCTTGATAACTCCAAAATTGATCCTCCTTTGCTTCTTGCCATCGGCTTTCATGAGCCGATACTGTTTTCATGAGATGAGCTAGGTTGTCAAACTCATGAAAAAAGAATTTGTCCTTGATAGGTGCTGATAATCCTTGGAATGTAAGATCTGCTAGCTGCTCATCACTTAGGCTCAAACTATAGCATCGGCTACGGACATTATGAAATCTTTGAATATATTCCATATATTCCATAGCCGATTCTCCTTCTTGTTGCTCAACCGATATTAAATCTAAAAGTTTCATCTCATCAATTCCAGCAAAGAAATACTCATGAAATTGCTTCTCAATATCGGCCCATCGTCTAATAGAATTTGATGGTAATAATGAAAACCATGTGAAAGCCGATCCAATCAAAGACAATGAAAAAAATCTAACTTTTAGAGTCTCTTCAGCTGATGCCTCCCCACATTGCGCTAAGAATCGGCTGATATGTTCCATTGTAGATATATCATCTTGCCCTGAAAACTTGGAGAAATCTGGAACCTTGTATCAATGCGGCAATTGAACCCTATCTAACCATTCAGGATATGGCTGTCGATACATGTGGATCTACTCCTAAACCAAGGGATGCAAATGCAAAAGAAAAATGACTAAAGGGAGTCTACATACTCGATAGTGACATGCTATATCAATCACCCATTCAAAATAGATGGTGACATGCCGCATTGTGCCATCAATCCGGTTAACATTTCTCTAAATCTAGTATCGTATCAATTTGGACCAATATGCTATTTTTTGTCTGCAGAAACGACCAATATATATTTACCTCCACCTTTCTGAAGGAATGGCCTCGTTTGGAAGGGTGAAATTCCACGGGAAATTTCAATGAAATAGCCCTAGTAGTGTACTATTAGGGCCCATTCGGTTGTGAGTTATGATGTGTTTGAATGATGGGATTTATCTGGATAGGCTCTGGCAGCGATTTTTAGGGGTGTTTGGCTGGTGGGCAGCCAGCGGAGGAGTGCGTTGGTGGCGACCGGCACGGCAGCAAACGATGGCGAGGACACGGCAACAACCGATGGGGCAGGAGACAACGACGACGAGTACGACAACGACCGGATCTGGACCATCACAGCTTCCCGGCCTCCTCCTCGCTGGGATTTGGAGACAGCCCCAACGAGGCCATCATCATCGTCGTTGTCACCAGCGAGTAAGGAGACAAGACGGCAGTTGGTGAGACAGTGAACGACGATGAGAGGATACGGCGGCCTACGAGCAAGGAGACGAGGTGGCGGCTGATGAGACCAGGCAACGGCGGGCGAGCGAGGAGACGAGGCGGCGCTCGGCGAGAGGATGTGATGGCCTGCAAGAGAAGCAAGTTGGCAGCCGGTGAGAAGAGCGGGGAGAGCAATCTTTTTTCATTTTTTTCTCCATTTCCCCTTTTATTTCTTTGTGATTTGTTATTTCTCTTTAGATTTTTTTTGTAATAGATTGATAATTTTGTGGGTTTGGTCAATTAGAATTTTGCAACTTCATCGTCTTTGATGAGCACACTTCTCGAACTGCTAAACAATATGTGTTTTTTTTGTAAAAAACTTTCTACATAATTTTTTAAAAAAAAGATCAAATAAATCAAGTGCGTCCTCGAGCACCGCTGTAGTTGCTACTAACGAACAGTGTGCGCCCTCGAGCACCGTTGCCGCCTTCAGATCCGCCAGCGAGTGCCGCCACAGCCGCCGTCGTGGATCCACTGGCGCAAGCTGCAGCCGTCGTCGAATTTGCAAGACGGCTTCATCGCCACATCCACCCACCAGCGTCGCCACTCTCCCCATATCCACCCGTAAGAGGCGCCGTCTTCACCAGATCCACCCACCAACGTCACCGTCGTCGCTCGATAGCTGCCACCGCTATACTATTGTGAGAGAAGAAGAAGAGATAGTGAAGGGGATCAAAAGAGAAAGCGCACGGGGAAGGGAATGGCTAATTGAGGAGAGATATCTATTTTAGCGGGATCCACCTTAATGTCTCCTTTGTCATGTATATACTACAGAAATGCCATTATGTAAAGACTAGGCCCACCTTGTGATACTAGAGGACCGTAGGGCATGAACAATGCACCAAAATGATGAGTGGATCTAGGTCGCCACGTCTGTGTCGCAGCACCATGTCTGCCTCTGTCACGCCTCTAGAAGGGTGAGCATACCCTCCAGAGGACGTGCACGCCTCATCAAGCCGTGTCATACGATATGGCTCGCAAGTGCATTGGCGCGCCGTGCCCCCGTGCCGCTGCATGGTCTCCACCTCCCCTGACCGGCGCGGAGCATTGACCGACGAGTGGCGGTAATGGAAGAAAGCTACAGATGGAGTTGGGGAAAGACAACAAGCGTGGCAAGGGAAGAAGAGGGGCCTACTGCGACACACGGAGCTTGTTAGGATCGCGGCCAACACCACCGTCGCTCGGTGTGAGGTGGACAACCACAGTTAGCGAGGAGGGGGGCAAAGAAGGGAATAGCCCTCTGTCGCCTAGTCCATGTCATCGTTGGCTGCAGCTTCCTCCATGCCACCTCCAGATTTGAAGCATCGGTGAGGATGGGAACTCCTCGACCCCATCCTCAAAGAAAGAACACCCTCTTTCGTTTTTCACGCACACGCTTCTCAAACTGCTAAACGATGTGTTTTTTACAAAAATTTCTAGAAAGTTGTTTTAAAAAATCATATTAATCCATTTTTTAAAAAAATAAATTAATACTTAATTAATCATACACTAATAAGTTGCTTCGTTTTACATGTCGGAGGGATTAGTTCCCAACCCAAGGAACCAAACACAGCCTAAGGGTGGTATCTCATCTCATGCATTGTAAAGGTGATATCGTTAGCAGTAGCCTTATCATACGTGTGTTAACGCCAAAATTTGGTAAACCTCGAAGTCATCATCGGCTTAGGAATCATATCGACTTCAAAATCCTAAGATGAGCCGATGGACATATCAAGTTGCCAGCAGTTGGATTCTTGATTGATTCGGTTAAGAAAATTAATCAATTAAAGAAAGCTTATCCAGAAGAGACCGAGTTCGAGAAGGATGCAGCATGGCAAGTTATCTATTAATTAGGTAGAGTCAATAAGTTTTCTTTTACTTTTAGGAAAGATTGTTTAGAGTCCGAGTAGGACTTGTATCTTTTACTTTATCTTTAAGAAAGTTTGTGTCTTGTCCAATAAGGACTAGTATCTATTCATGGGTATAAATATGTACACCCGGGGTCTATGTAAGAGATCTTTCGATCAATATACAACTTTCGGTGCATCGCCACCCTCTTTTCCGAGGTTTTTATTTATCAACAAACAAAACTTGGCACCTGACGCGGGGCTGCATCGGCTTTCGATCTCCGGCGAAGGGGTAAGTCCTACGTTCCGTCGGCCCTATCTATTTATTATATATCTTAGTTAATCTAGTTTGACAACTCGATTTATTTGTATTGGCTAGGATCTGCTTTAGGGTTTTTGCTGGTATCGGCTAAATTGCTTTGCCAGATTAGATTAGCTAAGGTATCCACCACTCTTAAAATCAGTCGAAGGCTTGATTGTCTAGATATTATATTTCTTTTCATACTTTGTGCTGTATCAGCCCTAGTCATGTTTAGAATCATAATCTCTAGCCTACTTTTGATTGCTCAATAAGGGTTTTATTAGGGTTTCAGCCGATGAGTTATCTGGATGTTGCATCGGCTCACGAGGATTACATGCAAGTTGGCCGATGACAGCAAAGGTTTCATTGATTATCTAATCGTATGGATTTAATGACATCGGATCTCCAGCCGATGTATCCTTTAACCTTTGGATCGACACTTATTCTATCATATCACTATTAGTCGTTAGCCGATTGATTTTTATCAGATTATATTATTGTTTTATTATATTATCATTAGCTGATTGTCTTTATATCGTTATTTACATCAAGTGTTAGAATCTATAACCGATTGTTCAAAACCCTATCGACATCGACTGGTATCGGCATCGACTGGAATTACTTCATCGGCTTGTCAGCCGATCGGCTCTTTGATCTGTTGTTTATATATCTTGTCAGTTGCAGGATCAAACTGACTGGCACGCCCGTATCTCATCAATTTTAGGACCTGCACTGAAGCTAAGCAGATCTCCTAGGCATTCGTGTGCCACACGCAGGATCTACATCAACACATCTTTTGGTGAACTCAACGGGACAGATTTTGCGTCAACAACGTGATACCTAAGATTACATAAAAGAGGAGCTTATCAATAAAACTTGAGGTTTCTCTATACCAACTTTTGGGGTGAGTTCTTTAACCAACTTTTCCAACTCACCTCTCTTTTTTTTCGCGCGCACGCTTTTCAAATTGCTAAATGGTGTGTTTTTAGTAAAAAGTTTCTATACGAAAGTTGTTTTAAAAAATCATATTGATCTATTTTTTTTAAAAAAAATTAGCAAATACTTAATTAATCATTTGCTAATGAGTCACTTTCGTTTTCCATGCGAGGGAATATTTTCCCAACACTAACTACCGAACACACCCCTGGTTGCTCTGCCACATGCTATGTTCTACAGTTGTTGCATGCTATCCACACCGTTTGATTTATAGCTACAAACATATCTGGCGTTGAACGTGTCTTTTCCTGTAAGCTCCGGCTGCTCTCTAGGGGGCCCACTTTTTTTCCCTACCTAGCGATTCATCCCCCAAGCCTCAGCAATTTCCCATCTATAAGCAATCCGTTGATACATCGATGCTGCTTCCGTCAATCCATCCGGCGCCGGCGCCGCCACCTCCCTCGGCTTAGCTGTGGACCATCGGCGCTCTTCTGATCGGTGGCTTTGTCCTCCATCTGTCCGTGGTCATCGCCGTCTATGTGTGGCAGCAGCCTTTCCTCTCCCAGCGGCAGTCCACTCAGGGGGTGTTTGTTTGAGGGACTTATTTTCCAGTCCATGTCACATCGGATATACGGACACTAATTTGGAGCATTAAACATAGGCTAATTACAAAACTAATTACACAGTTAGAGGCTAATTCACGAGATGAACCTATTAAGCCTAATTAATCCATAATTAGCACATGTTTACTGTAGCATCACATAGGCTAATCATGGATTAATTAGGCTCAATAGATTCGTCTCGCGAATTAGTCCAGGGTTATGAAATGAGTTTTATTTTTAGTCTACGTTTAATACTCTAAATTAATGTCCGTATATCCGATGTGACAGCGACTAACAAAATAAATCCGTCTCCCAAACAGGCCCTCAGCCGCGCCACCACCGAGCTCTATTGCTAAATGGGTCGATTCTCCGATGCCGATCCCCATCAGCATACGGCAGCAACAACCTCTTTTTCCCATGGCAGTCTAGGCAAGAAAATCCTCCATCACTATTTTCTATTGTTGTAGGGAAGAAATAATTCAGCCTTTATAAAAACCTCTTTTTTCTGATTTTGTTCTGTACCACTGCGACTATCGTATATTGTTCGTGCGTTGCAACAAAATTTTAATTAAATAAAATTATCATTAACATGTTATTAACATCTCTTAATTGTTGTACATATTTGTTAATCACATATGAACCTTTTAATCTCACACTAATCTTTTTTTCTACAAAGATAAAAAGTTGGTAGGAGTAGTTGACATGTGAACCCTCTAACCCTATATGTCCTTTTTTTTCAAAAAAAAAGTTGGAAATTGGTAGTGATGGTGGACTACTTCCGATACATTGATTTATAGTTTTTTTTCACCCCAAAATTCGATAGCAAATTTAGGGATGGGGAACTAGGAAGGGACCCATTACCATATTATGGTTTTTGATAAATAAAAATAAATTGTCAAAAATAAATTATGATACATTGATATACCAGTTTTTGCAAAATTTGATAGCAAATCAATAGGATTTGGAGAGGGGTAGGAAAAAAGGGAAGTTTGTAGGTGGCAGAGGTTGGTGCTAAATGAGTTGACGCCGAGACGTTCAACCTCAGCGCGACAATCCTGACACTGAGATAAAGGTCCAAATATGCCATAAGTTTTTAGGGTTATTTGTAAAATATGCTTTTTAAAAGGACTAATCTATCAAAAGTCCCGGACAACTTATGCGGTACTGGCCATTTAATACTTTCTCGTCTCAAAATATAAAAAAAATTCTTACCTTCAAAATTAATTCCAGAATATAGAAATTTCTCCGGTTACATGATTCTTCTTATGGGCCGGTTAGTCTAATCTCACAGAGATTATTACATAAGGAGCATATATTTTAAAGAAGGGCTAGAAGCTCGTTTGAAGTTTCTTAGCTAGATTCCTTGAGAAAGCAGGGGAAATCCAGATGGGACCTACAATTATACTCTTGTTTAGCTTCTCTTGCCAAAAGAAACATGAAGTATACTGCTCCACTATATAGTAAAATGTATAAAATGTTGCCAAAAGAAATCCAAAGAACAGTATATGTCAGCCGATTGGTTCTTTCCTATACTGTAATATCTCATTGGTCATATTTGTTAAAACTACTAGGAAATATTCCCTGAAACCTGAAACATGCATACCAATAGTTTCTAGAAAAATCGAATTAGGGTATCAAACGCACGATGGTACCGAATGAGGTGCTATTGTGCTAACCTTAGCATCATTCTGGGAATATATAGAATTTAGGGGAAAAATCTACTTTTAAACAGAGAATAAGCCCAGCAGCAATTACTGACTGACAGATGCCTTCCGTTTTTTCAAAGGATAAGATCAAATTCAGCTTAAAGCCCTGACAGAACCGTGCAACTGCTACTTCTTCAACATATTTTTTCTCCTTGTTCATGTTCTTCTCGTGTTACTCAATTGGGGCTAATTCAGCACCAGCCAAAGCAAGAACATGGACACCATGGGCGGCAACAAGAGAGAGGAGAGAGGGAGAAGGTGTCAGCCAGAACTTACCGACGGCAGCGTCTTCTTTGGCAATATGGCAATCACAGGGGCGGTGGTGACTACGACACTAGGTTTAGTGTGGACTGTCAGTGTTAGATACTCTCCCTTGCGCTAGAAGTTTGAAATTGGTTTTCCCAACTTCACGGCTGAAGGCTAGAAATTCACTTCTTTACCTTAGTTTGTTACGAGATTCAAGTTGTTTTTTTAGAAAACTTTTCATAAAAACAACTATGTGCTAGGAAGAGTATCTAACAGGTGAGAGTCCTCGTTTATTGACACACGTACATATAATTTATTTTTAATATTTTTAATTTATATCATATTACTTTAATATTTTTAATTTATATCATATTACTTCCAAGCTTTCACTCGGGGGCTTTTCTATCTAACAATTTATTCTGAGAATTGATTTCAGAAAAATCAGATATCAGAGCAATTAGATTTCTTGGACAAAAGAGACTAGTAATTGGCCCGTGCTAACGCTACAATAGTATTTAGTAATGCAAATTAAACCATCAAAAGAATATACGTTTCATCAATCAAATATTATATAAGATATGTTTAATATTTCTAAAAAACAAGAATGATAGTGCAAGTTATTATATTATTATTAGATAGCCATATGACTAAAATGACATTGAGACTTTTCTATCTTTCAAAACAATCTAATTCCTAATGTACAACTTCACAATCATAAAAGTCGAGACCATCCATCGCTATCTAATGTTTGATCTATATCTTGTTTACAATAAAAAAAATCAGTCTCAAAGCATTTTCCTTTTCATTTGATCACCTGACAGGAAGGATTTGATCACCTAGCAAGAGGGAATTGAGAGCCCAATAGACCTGCAGTCTCTTTCCATCAATTGAACAATCCGAGCATCAATTAAGTCTGCAGACGGCTTTGTCGCTCACTCACCCAGGTCTTCCCGATGATTGTTATGTACAATAAACTTACTGGATCTGTGAAACAAATTTTACATGCTCATTTTAGCTAATTAAATGATCTTACAAGTAACCACATGCAAGATAAAAAAAACCAAGCTACCTAAGAGCGGACCAAAAATGTTGGTACAAAATTTTCCAACATGCTTCAGCTTGGTGTCAATTATCTTAAAACCAATGGCTAGGAAAGTTTCTAAAATAAATTTGTAGGTCATATATAGTACCAGATGAATAACAACACAAGGAAAAGGAAGAAACACCATTCAATGTTCTATCAACAAACATAAATCTTACCCCAACTGCCAAAGAAGATGCAGCCCAATTGCCGGTGCTGCATATGTCCACGCAATTAACCCTTTTCCCCCTAGGATCTATGAGATACAATTATAATTCAGTGACAACCAGTGATTTTTAAGTCTCCTGTCTACTTGCATCATCTATCCTACTATTCCTAAAAAGCTTCTATACATGTGTTAGGTTATATAAGCAAGTCGGAAATTCTTAACTATGCATCACTAAAAGTCTCCTATTGTTCAAGAATCAAGATAAGAGAGGCATAACTGGATCCAAACTGACCTTGGCCAAAGATCTTGGTCAAAAATTTGCTTAACCAAGACAGGGGAATGGGTTAAGAGGAATTCTCACGGTTAGCAACATCGTGTTTTTCTACGATACAAACATGCTAGGAAAACACAAAAGTAAGCTCTGTGGTAAACAATTTGGCAGATCTGCAATATGTATATAGTTAAATGACAATCTGAGAATGTACTGAAGATAGAAATCTGCACCATGTAAATTGCTAAAATATATTAGCCAAACAAATGAAGCTAAAAAAACTTAATTATGAAAGAAATATAACATAATCTTTACCCTCCAGAACCTCAGTAGTGTACCTGCTCAATCACACTTGAAGCTTAACTCAACCCCAAGACAATATTAGAATATTAAAGAGCATTTGCACCAATCCACAGAGCTATTAGGATGTTTGTTCCCATAAATCGACCCTCCCGATGCATCTATACATATAGAAAATATTGTAATTTTGCTCTCAGTATATAAACTAAGAATTCCTGTGCATAAAACAGGACGAGCTTGTGCACGTCGATATAACAAGCAAACATGGCAACCCCTCATTCAAAAAAGAAAATGACACGTTTATCAAAGAAACAACAGGTTCAGGGTCCAACATAGCTCAGCAATAGGGAGTCAGCAGCTCCATCTCATGAACCATCTCAAGTTCATCATGTATCCTGTACTGCAAAAGAACCCCCTCCATAAATTTCTGTCAAAGTGTCACCGGCAAATCATCATATATAAGCACAATAAATGGACACAGGAGCTCCAGAAATCTATCATCACTTTCATAAAAAGGTGTTTCACCAGGAAGCTGTTGTGCCTATAAAAATGGAAGAGACCAAGCCAGCTTGGTTTCATGGGGTTTTGAGAGGTCAAGGAGAGGGATGCCAACTGAGTTCACCACAAAAGGTTAGATTCCATTGTAGTATAGTTCTTAATCACAAGAGACTAATCACACAATGTACATCTTCAAACTAAATAGCTGATTTGCAAGCAACATAATGGAAGAGAAATTAGCCACTGTATACCTTGGTTTGATTTGCAAGCAACACAATGGAAGAGCAATTAGTGTATACCTTGGTATGGTGCCGTGTCTAGGCGCAAGAACAGCGCCTATTGCAACAGCAGCCATGAGAGCAATGATACGCTCACGACGGCGAGGGTGTTGCAGCGGCTGCCGGAGCGGCGAATGCTCAAGCGGATGATCTCAGAGGGGGTAACGGTGAAACTCACGATCACCCTCTAGCGGAACGTGGGGCTCTTCCCCGACCAGCAAGAGCCTCTGAATGTGCCTAAACTTGATTGGACTGATCTTGCTTAATTATTCCTTACACCGGATTCCGTTTTATAGATCAAGGGGTTTGACATGCCTAACAAAACTTGGAGATAAATAGCTAACAGCCTGAAATAATGAACTAAGGATAACGACAAATTTAAATGATACTAATGATCAACTAAACTTAAGAAAGATAAGGATGGAGCTTTATCCCTTCAGCTTGATTCTGGTTCTTTGCACGTCTTCTGTTGCCGACGTTTGCGGCCATAGAAACAGACAAAGTGTTGATCTCCAAAACGTTGGTCCATATCACCTGCATAGTTTGTGGTCAGTATAACATTTTTTGTTTTTAGCATAAGCCCACGAAAAAAAGGTCTGAAAAATTATCTCGTAATAAACTTTTCGAAAATTACTATAATAGTAAATGATTGGCATTCTAACATCGACGATTGGGCTTAAATGACATAACTGATAAAAGGAAGCAACGACTGACAAACAAATGGTCAATATCTGAATTGGCAAATGTGTTTAGTCAGCATATCAGTTCAGCATTGCAGGAATGAAAATGTTACTTCCAAAAAGCAAATAATTTGCAACCAGTGTTTAAAGTTAACTGTCAATATGCACACGGTACCATGATCTTATTTGAGCACACCTGTCATTGCACGCCCAGCACCATCTGCCACTGCTTCCGACTTGGTCGCCTCCAGCCGGGATCGATTCGCAACCGGTGGGGAGAGAGCGGAGAAGCGATGCGGCATGCGAGGGCAGTGGAGGTGGTCGAGGGGGATTGAGCACAAATTCCACATTGCTCTTGCAAATATGTGCCGTATTGTTCAAAACTCATAAAATGATTAGGACGAACACCTGAGCAAGGGCTATAGTTTGAGCATGTCATTCAGCGTCTCGTAAAAGTAAAATTATTACATCGAATGCTTCATTAAAAAACTTACTGATTGGTCTACTGATAGATTGAAGCCTACTGCATGAAGCATATTATCATGCCTACGGACTGAAATCTCAATTAACCACAACCCATTCAGTACTGGATACAGGGTTAATTAACCATTTACAAAATGTTAAATCATTCATATAAATCAGAGCAAACACATCAGTTTTCTGTATAAAATAAGAATTGACAGAGCAGGATAATTTGTGTCATGTTAACACTTGCAGACTTACCTGCCACTCAGTTCTTGACTGGCGGAGATAAAAGCAAGGGTAAAGCACTGAGTGAGTACTGTCTTGATTGTCACCTGAGGCCTGCAAACCAAGATAGAAATGACATCTTTAATCAGGAAAACACAAGACAACCTGCACATCTAGATTAATTAACCAACATCTAACTCCGTCTGGCGAATTGCGGGCACTCAGTACCCACCTGTGAATGTAAAGTGTGATATGCATATACTTCCACAGATAATGGTTGATTATATTCTTTTGAAATGCAGACACATATCAGTCCCCCAAACCCAGGATTAGTAGAACAGTTCTGGCCTGATACAGACACAACTACTGACAACAGAAATAGCTCAAATTGGGTGGGTCGAATAGGGGCTTGACTTCTGCACATGGGAGCATATTCAAGCATATCCTGGTCAAACACCTAGGAATAGATTTAAAGCACAGTATTGTGCTCAGGACAGGCTCCTTCTGAAATTTGGTTCTGCTGCAAGTTCAGTCCAAACGAAAAATTGAGGTAATCCTGATTTTCTCTATTTACTTATATCTGATAAAACCCCTCATCTTGATTTTTTTATCTCCTTAACCCACACCTCATGCACCGATTTTTAATTTTGACCTTGGTATTTTGTTCCACAATTCTGAAGGCTAGTTGCCACCAAAAAAAATATTCAGAAACTTTCCCAACTTGAACACAGTTTGAAACACCATGATGCCATAGATTAAGGTACCATTATTGTCCTCAATGAAGACATGGAAGGGAGAAATTTCATTGTCTCACATCCTAAATATTAATATACACCGAATGCATCCAAGCTTCTGAAAACATCATGAACTCCCTATATACATATAATATGGTTATATTTTGTGCTTGATTGTTGCATAGGAATGAAACCCATTTAAGTACAGGAGCTAACCCAACCAATCATTTCATCGAGCAGTAGGGAAGCATATACACAAAGCAATGTACATGTTGTCAAACTGGATGCTCCAGCGCACCTGAGTTAGCATTTCAAGCCTCAGTAAGGAGTAGAGATGCCATGTCAAGGTAGGGAAAAATCATTATCAACGGAAATCGTTTGTATAATCACCCCAATGCACCAGCTATCAATCTAGACCGAAAGATTCAGCAATCTGAAAGGGAAATCATTATTGATCAATCTATAATCAAAGACATAATAATGTACAGGAAAAGATAATCTGTAGCATATCATTTATACCCATGGTTTTTTCACATATGCATTTCAACAAACATAAAGCGTGCATACACCAGATGGAGGCACGATGGCCGTGGAGGCGAGGCGACACTGAGGGAGGGGGGAACGCAGCTGACGGTGAGGGATCGCCGGTGACCTAGCGCGACGAAAACCGTCCGGCGGCGGATCTATGGCAGCTTGAGGGCGAGGTGGAGCCGTGGAGAATGGACGAACGGCGAGGTGGCACTGGGGGAGGGGGGATCGCGGGTGACGACGACGACGCTCGCTCCGACGGCGGCTGTGCGCGAAGGAGAGTCGGCGATGGGGGGCCCGACCCTGCCGCTACTCCTGCTCTCGGGCGGCACGAAGGCAGCACCCAGGCGCGGCGCCGATGCGGCGGAGGTGAAGGTAGGCACCGACGGCGTCGACGAAGACATGAGCGGCGGAGGCGAAGCCCGGAGCGGCGGAAGCGGCGACAAGAGCGGGAGGGCGCGATTGGGAGTGCGGAAAGGAGCCGGTGCGAGCAGATCAGCACGTCGAGCGGTTTCGGGGAGGAGGCGGAGAAAATGGCGTGATTTGGGAGAGCCCGGAGGAGGCGGAGAAAACGGCGCAGGTGAGAGGTGGGTGTGGGTACATGTGAGAGGTGGGGTGAATCTGAATTAGAGATGGCCAAACGGGCGGCCCGGCCCGTTAAGCACGGCTCATGAAACGGGCCGTGTCGGACCCGTGCCCGTGCCGTGCTGGGCGGCCTCATGAAACGGGCCGTGCCGTGCCGGCCCACGTGCCGAGCCGCCGGCCCAAGCACGGCCCGTGGATGGCCGGGCCGTGCCCGTGCCGGCACGGCACGCGTGTGGCCCACGGGCCGTTCGGGGGCACGCCGGCCCGTGGAGCTGCACAGTGCATATTTTTTTTAAAAAAAGCACACAACATGTATTAGGAAAAAAAATAAAAAATAGAAATAAAAGTTTTAAAAAAATAATGATTTACTAATGTTAAAAAAATGAAAAAATGGTATTTTTTTGTTGTCTTGAAAAATTTAAAAATGGAAATAAAAGTTTTAAAAAAAGTAATTATTTACTACAGTAGTCATGCCGTGCCGTGCCGTGCCGGCACGGCCCGTTAGCCACACGGGCCGTGCCTGCTACAGGCCCCCCCGTGCTCGGGCCGCCCGTTTTGGCTCGGCCCATCTGGCCACCTCTGATCTGAATCGTTAGATCTGAATACGATGATCCTGATCGTAGTATGAAGTATGAAGTATGTAGAATGTACGACTGTTGTTGGTGAACTATAAGGTAGATTAGTTGGAGGTTTTATAATAGTCGGCATCTTGTCTTGACTCAATAAAGTTTAAACCGATAATTCTTGTAATCAACTAACAGATATATACTGATCTCAGGACACACAGTAGTCGAAATTTATTTCCGACTACATGGATGTCGGATTAGTTGATTCAAGTTCAAGTCGAGTTCTCTGTCCAGGAGAAGAGGACTTTGTTACGTACTCTGCACCTACTCAACTGTCCGAGAATGGTTGGATGAGTTCAACAAGGGTAATGTACAGAATGTTTGATCAAGAACACTATAGCATGGTCGCATATTTTCTGACCTCGATCCAAATTCAACAATGGTCACGTTCTCTAACATGGCCAGGAAGGATGACTTGTCAGCAATTTAATGCCAACTAGGTATTCCGAAAACAGCTAGGTGATTCTGATGATGATGAATCTTCGGGTTACACGGTCGAGAACGCTAGTCCGATCATTTGCATTGAGGTCGGGGGCTACTGTCAGTGTTATCAATAAGGCATACCTCCTACACATGGATTCGTAGTATACGAAAATACCATATACCTAATAGTATACGAGAAAGTATCGTTTGGTTAATGAAATACGACGCATAAAGAAGGTAAGAATCTTCCCGGAATAGAAGATGTTCCAGATAAGGAAGGAGATGCAGAGTCCTACTTGGACATTACAAGGACTACTCAGATCGTATTCATATTTGTCTCCCTAATTCTACTTGGACAAGAGGACATCCAAGGGTATAAATACAAGACCCCCTAGGAGGAGAGGAGGAGGCCAAGTCAGAATACAAGCCTATACAGACCCAATCTAGAGCTACAAAGACCGACATGGGGGATCTAGAGCTACCTCCAATCTCGTCGAGTTCATATTCGAGAAAGAAGACTACACGAACCATCGACCACGTGTGAGAGCTCTATGCCGCCAAGCCAATCCATACTAGATTAGGTCATCCCATATATTGTACTCGTGTGATACTGATATATAAAGGCAACATCGACTTCGGCCAATAGGAGTAAGGCTATTACCTGTCAGTCAAGAGGCCTAAATCTGTATAAAAATCCATGTCTCTCGTCTCTTTTACCTCATTTTCATGTATACTTTGGTTCAACGATCTTCATACTGTACAAATACCGTGGTCGGCGTATAGCCCGTCGACATGGACATCATGGGTACTACGTACCCACTCGACCTGCTTATCCGACTAGAGATAGTGGTGAGCCGAATTCATATATTATATAATAGACTTGGATTTGGGTTTAACATTGCCTTGAGTAATACTGCATAGCCCAATGTTTAGGTTATGTACTATCATGTAATAGATAAGAAAATTGATGCCATATCTGGTTAGGCTTCTCATTATAACCATATTCCCCAACCTATTTAAGGTGCGCAGGGAGCCCTCCAAGGACATAACTATAACTCGATCGTCAGATCAATACAACACTCGACGGAATCAATCCCCGAAACAGAAGTAGGGTATTATCTCTCGTCGAGAGGGCCTGAACCTGTCTAAACCATTATCCCCTTTACTCATCTCTTTTAGATCTTGTGTGCTACCTCTTTTTTTAATGTTGATCTAGAAAATCAACATTTAGTGTTTAGGGTCCCAGGGTCAAGGTCGGGTGATGAGGGGCTAGGGAGGGGGAAGAGGGGGGTTTCTCGAGTTTAGAGGGATGGCCTTAGACGGCGGGCAATGAGGTGGCAAGAGCGGCGATGGAGCTATAGGGATTGATACTGGCAGTGGGCAGGGTTGCCGGTGGGAGCGAGGGAAGCTGTGGGTTAGGCGGGGTGGAAGAACGACGTCGCGGCTGGATTAGAGAGGAAGAGAGAGGGAGAGGTGGGGAGGGACATAAAGAGGCAGCTAGTCAGGTGGGCCTCGCCGATGCAGTTGATGGCTTTCCCGCTAGCCAGCGAGACCGGGGCACGACATGGTTGGGTGGGGGAAGGGTCGCACCGGAGAGCTCGAAGTCTCGTGCGGGCGCGGGTGTGGGGAGGAGAAAAAAGAGGATATGATAAGGTTTGTTTTACTATTTACGCATGAATCTTAACTTACTCTTAACTGTTAAAGAAGTTACTAAAATTTATTGGGTTTTCAGTTGCTTGAAAGCTAGATAGCCTAGGTAACGGCAAGTTGTTTGGTTTGTCAGACTAGGTTTTGATGGGCCATCGGTCTGGCCTCGTTCTGGATGAGGTGAGGTGATCCACCAGTTTTGCTCGGACGACGCAATCACTATAGCTAGGAAGGATGACTCGATGATGGATTATATGAGATGTCACGACGCAAACACAAGTCGGCACCTGAGACAATGAGACATCCCATACAAATCATGAGATTGTATGATCAAGCAATTTAGTCTTGTAAACCATGCTCATGGAAACCAATGAAATTTGGACAAAGTTAGGCTTGTTTTATTGAGTGCTTTCTAAATACAGACCAACTCGACAAGGTTTAAAGTAAGGATGTAATTGAGTCGACCCATGAATCCATTTACATGTTAAATACGATAGGTGTTGGAGAAATAAGAATTAGGGTTCCCATCACCTGCTGCATGAGGTGCTCATGGACACGTTATAAGGTCACATGACCCACATCGCTGTCAACCGGATTCAAGCAACAATTGAGATACATCCGAAAAGGAACGCTCGAAGAATTCCAGGCGTAGCCTCCCGTGGGCAGTGCTCGGGCGCATCTGCCACTAGTCCCCAAAGCATGGCCCCTCATGGGTTATGCTTGAAGCACATCTACAGTCTACCCCCGAGTACGGCCCCAAGTGTGCTATGCTCGGGGTATATCTACAGCTGGCAGCCGAGTACAGCTTCCCGTGAGTTGTGCTGGAGGCACATATGTCCTAGCGTGTACGGCCCCCGAGTGCTCAAGGGAGCAGATGCGCATAGACCCTACCAAACCTCGCATTCAATGCGAGGCGACACATACCAACCAGGCGTGCGACCGGGACAGCACGCGACAAGACAACACACGTCTATCCTGTGACAAGCCTTCATCACCACTATGCGAAAAGGCGTGGGCTGTCAAGTGGCATGATTGACTGTCATGCTGCACGTTCAGTCCACAGCCATCCACACTTTCTTTCGACAGCTTGCGTGTGGCCTGATAACCAGCCCACTCGCCATGATGCAACAAGATCAAACATACCTAAGCCCTGTACTGGGACTCATTTGTAAGAAACAGGCCACTGTAGTATCTCCTTGCAACTATAAGAGGAGGACCAAGGCCACTGAAAAAAGGGGATTGAACTCCTAATTAGAGCCGATCTTAGAACATCTTCATCATCTCCACAGCTTCCACACCAAGAGAAATACCAACACCATGTAAACATTTCAACAATGAGCTCAACCAAGAACATAGGACTAGGGTATTACGTCCACGTGCGGCCTGAACCTGCCTCTCTGGTCTACCCCCTCGTTTCATCTACGCAACATCATCGCCCCGTTTACCACGCACCCACTCCCTTGTCAAATCTCTAAAGGGGGTGCCACTCCTCCCCGCTAAAGAAGCTCTTACTCCGACAACGGGTTATCCACTTATTTAATTTATAAGTGAGGTTCACAGGTTGAGCCCACTTACACCACTAGTTAATAGCGGTGATATGTCCGAAGACACGGAGCGCGTCGCCGTTGTGGTCAGCAGCGGCAGTGCGACAACCAAGCAGGACCTTGGAGTTCCAGTAGCCGGGACGGGGGACCTTGGAGCTCGGAAGGACGATCAGGGGGGTGACCTCCCACGCTCGCACGTCCAGCGATAGCACCCTCGAGTCCCTGAACTCGGTGGTGCACTGCCAGTGGATGACCGCGCCGCTGCCGCTGATGGCCGGTTGGTTCTTGGCATGCATCTGGAGGTGGGTCCAACACTCGCCGACCTCTCGCTGTCGGTGTGGGATGTCAGGAATTCCCTCAGCTCTCACATAGTGAATCACATTATCACAACCAACTGAAGTTTTTTTTTCATAATGGGTACAGGAAACTGGAGAAAGGTTCAGAGAGCAAAGGAAACAGAGTCTGGTTCTGCGTACTTGTTCAACATTTTCGTTTTTATCCTTTATTTATCCCATCCACAATCTGGAGTCTGTTGCAGGCAAAACGTGACCACGTAAACACTAGATCTGCACATTACGTCATCCTACAACGGGAATCAAGGTGAGGCACTAAAACTGGGGAAAAAAAAGCTAACTTAAGCACTACGGCTAGAGTCCGGCAGAACCGGTCATCTCTGAACATGCAGCCTAGCAAACAGAAGACTAAGCAAAGCATCAAAAATAAAATTTGCACACAAGATTACTGAAGATAAGCTATCAAATTCACCCCTTAATCTTGATGCGCCTGAACCTGTATCAGCCCTACCTTCTTCCTCACATCCTGAAAACGAACTTTGCCCAATGGCTTTGTCAGAATGTCAGCAAGCTCGTCCTCTGAACAGATGTGCTCTACCTTCATCATTCTCTGCTAAACACACTCCCTGATGAAATGGTATCTGAGTATCTATGTGTTTCCTTCTGTCATGGAGCACTGGATTCTTACAGAGATCTATTACAGATTTGTTATAAATTTTCTACAGATTTGTTATAAATTTTCAAAACATCACAACTAAGATCTTCAGGCATCAGCTCTCCCAGCAACCTACTAAGCCAAATTCCTTGACAAGCTGCAGTGATGACAACAATATATTAGTCTCACATGAAGATAATGCCACCACCTTTTGTTTTTGTTCTCCAACATGAACAAAACACCTGTCGTGCTCTTCCTATATCACTTGTATCTCCAGCCATATTACTGTCACTGAAACCCTAGCCCAACATATGTGCGCCTCAAGCCTACAACAATATTACTAGTAGGAGATATAGCGCTAAAAAGACAAGCTGGTACTGAAGGTGGAAGCATTCTTCGTTGCGGGATATTCATGCGTTTGGTTCGTGGGATGGGGTGGGTTGAGATGGGTCGATCCTATTTTTGAGGTTGTTTGGTTGGAGAGATGCATGGAGTGGGTTGAACCTAGATGGGAATATTCCTTCCATATCCGGGTTTAGTTCGGCCGCCAAAATCGGCCGGACCGATCGAACCCGCTTGGGATTCTCTTCCTCGCAAGCTCTCTCCCTGCGGTGGCGCACGGCGAAGCTTGATGGCAGCATGCAGCGGAGCTCCTAACTCTCATACGTGCGGCGGGGCGCGTGGGGGAGCTCGCTAGGCAACGCTGGTGACCGCACAGCGGCATGCAGCGTGCGCTGCCCCGTGCTGCTCGTGGAGGTGCGCCGGCGCTCGCCACTACGAACATGCGCAGCACGGCGGCACATGATGGAGCTCGCGGTGTGCGGCGGAGCTCGCGGCTCGCGAACAAGAGGCAGAGGTGTGCCAGTGCTCACCGCTCACGGACATGCGACAGGCAGACGTGCGGCGGAGCTCGCGGCATGACGACGCGCGGTGGAGCGCTCAGCAAGCGGACGTGTGACGGAGCTCGATGGAGCGTGCTGCAGTACAGTGGTGGGGCGAAGTTCGCCACTGGTGGTGTGCAGCAATGCTCGACCAGCACGACGCTCATGGCAACTCTCGGCGCTCACAATGTGCTCGATAAAATGCCTTCAACTTGATCCCACCTCATCCCTTCAACCAAACAAAAAAATAGAACCATCCCATCCCTCTTCAACCAAACAACCCACTGGAATCAACCTATCCCAAAAACCAGGGATGGTGCCAACCCATACCAAGAAGTACCCAAACCAAACACACGCTAAGAGCTCTTCCATTTGCCCTGAAGCAGAGAACTAGAGAAGGCAGAAGATCACACCGATCATTGCAAGTTGCATGCTTGCATATCATTCACAGGCACAGCACTTGAACCCCGTTCTTGCAAATTCTAAATAGCTATAATATAACCTCATTTATCATCACAAAAAAAGTCCAGACCAGTCAAAAAGATCAAGAATCCCAAACAATAGCAGTTACACTAGTCCTGACTTATTTCAACGGTCCAATGAATAGAAGAGAAATGATGAAGAATAACTACAATAACTGAGTTATCTATTGTTCAGGGATTTTTGTTCTAAAACAACTGATTAGCCTTGTCTGATTGGCATTACATGTAAAAGATAATCATACACCCATTGCAATGCATATTTGCTTATGTCCTTTACTGCAGAAATTAGCACAACGAATGCTTTCTATCTTTGATTTGTGCCTTGGACTGCTGACTTTGGAATGTACGGCAACTGCGACCACATCTTTTGGGGCCAAAACTTCTGATGATTAGGGCATAATTTACACATGTACTAAAGAATCAACAAGGACGCAGTCACAGCAACAAAAGCCATCTTGTGGGCATCAACGGCCTCTTTTGGCCCCAAGGGAGGAATTGACGACAACATCCTGCACCATCTCTCTGGTTGCATGGGAAGGCACACAGCCTCCAAGAGCGAACCAAAAACAATAAATTTTCTCTAGCACCTTCTCTACGCATAATACATATACAAACTATTTGCAGCAGCACATGCAATAGAATTCTCAGTTGGGTGCCATGCAAGATGGAGCAATTTTGTCGAAAAGTCCAATGAATTTCCATTGGCATCAACGCCTTGATTTTCCCCACCTATAGCATATTATATGAAAATGGTTGAACAAGGTGATTGCCAATATCATATTATCTCATTACTGGAAATTCTTGATGTGAAAGAAAAGTAACATACCTCTCCGCACACCACGGGCCAGAGAGGTTAGTGTGCGTGTGGGCCTTGTTGGGTTTACAATCTGACGCCTGTGTCCAAATCAATGAATAGAACATAAGCTCAGACAAGCCATAATAGCAGAAACAATAATTGTAGAAGTCTGTATGACACTTGAAATGTGAAACAGAAGGCCTAAGGTACAGATAAATTTCGAAATAGTGGGAGAAAGTAGCTCCTGATTGGAGATTTGTTGAATCCAATTCAACCATATCATGACCCTTCTCCAGGTCCACATTCCAAAAGGAAGGAAAAGCTAATTATCAATCTGATCATTGCTCCATTAGTAAACATACCTCATGGGGTTTCTGCTTGCCTCCAAAGTGGTCGCTTCTGTGCTCCCAGGAGTACAGCCAAAAACCCGAAATAAATTACTGCAATTAAATACAGACACAAATATAAGGTGTCAACAGACATGATTTCTAAGTATAACATTTTCATTTGTAGCTAAGAGTAAGAACAAGGTATACCCATATGAACCAGTTGCAACACGGAGTCCATCCCCACTAAGACAACACTCAAATTTGTCAAATATTGAGTCGTTCTCATACAGATCACATAGCTGAAAATTAGAGTACAACTAGATTATGTATCGGTCATCATATGGCTTCTTTTCAGTCATTCTGTTGACAAAGTCTCACCTTGGGCCTTAAATGTTCATGAACCTGGAAGGTTGAAACAGGACCTGAATCCATGTTTAGATCCCATAGCTGAGGAAAAGACAGATTAAACTCAAACCAAATTATTTGGCTTTACCTAAAATTTACCTTATTAACAAGTCAAATATGCTCATCAGAAGCCATGCAAAAATCAGATGGTATCATAAATTTCAATGCATAAGGCAAAACAGGTCAAGCAAATCTCACATTTAATATAAATAAATAATTTAGCAAAAGGAAAGTGTTACCGTAATTTCTTAGTCACTGAATATTTAGTACTCCCTCCGTCCCAAAAATTAGCAACCTAGTACCAGATTGGACACATCCTAGTACTATAAATCCGGACAAGCCCCCTGCATAGTACTAGGATATGTCCAATCCGGTACTAGATTGCTATATTTTGGGATGGAGGTAGTAGTTTTTAGGCGACATTTATATCTATAAACCAACTACCAGCAGTCAATCAGCCATTAAAGGCAGAACAGACTGGAAGAGGCCTGGTGTTAAGGAAAAACATTAGCCTGATCATCTATTTCCTGCTAATTAATAAGGACAATGAAAAGCATCGAAGAATTCCTAGTCATGCATGTGCTACGAGTAGACAAATAGGCCACCAAACCATTTTTTTTATTTTTATATAAACATCATTAACACCTGACTTATTTTATTCCAAATGCAAGTTCAACCTCAGAGAAACAATTCAAACACTAAAAATGTGTTAGCGAATAAATGCTAGAAGTGCTGCATATGAAAGTGTGCTCTTTGTTTTTACCTAACAATTAACAGATCTAGATTATAGTTCATCCAGAAATAAGATCTCCATGTACAAAACATTCAAATGTTATGCAGTAAGAAGTTACAGAGTAGTTTTTTATTTGTGGGTAACTATACGACACCATAGAGATCAAGGGAAGGTATTACCTTGAGAGTCATATAATCACGACTAAGAATATATCTTCCATCCCTTGAAAACTTTATATCTGAAATTGATGCGATTATCTCTGTAAAGAATGATCTTGATCCAGGTGCTTCATGTTCCTCAAATCTGTTTAAAGGTTCTTGTTATCTCATGCTGATATTGTGACATTCTATCACTAATACAAAATAAAGAATCTTATGCAGCCCCAAGTCCCAACCCTCAAAAGAAGTCCACGACTACCTCCAGTACACAGGGATAAAATGTTGTAGGTAAAAAGGCATAAGATGAATTACTAACATCTTGGAATGGTTGTCACACAAAGCTGATTGTCGCAGATCAATGAGTCGGATAGAACCCTTTGAACTGCTATAGGCCAGTGTATTACAATGAGTTGGGTGGAACTCCGCACATGTAATGACCTCTGAAATATCAACAAATTACATCATGCACAACATATTGCCAGGGCATGAATTACAGTAATTGTAAAGATCAGATTCCAGGTCATCTTAAACCTCAATAATAAAGATATACTGCTACTCTTGACTTCTATATCATCATTAGAAAAATAGTAAGATAAAATAGCAGATCAACTTCTTAACAAAAAGTCATGCAACGACATGGATAATGTTGGCCTCATTCATTTGGTTATTCCCTAAGTAACTTGCAATTCTCTCACTAGATAAATCCTCCATAGACATCTGCTCCTTATTTAATTCAACATGCAAAATAGACTAGAAGATGCAAACTGAATTTATAAAATTGAGCTTCTGTAATCTGATTAGTGCCATGTGTCCATGCCAATTTGAAGCTAAATCTAAATGAAGAGAGATCAGAAACATGCCATCTGTTACGGCTGCTCGCAGCCACATATTGCAAGCATTTTAAGAAAGTATGTCAGCATAATGCAAATTCAGAATAGGCCTTCATCGCAAATACAGAGACCGTATTCACATTAACATTAAGGGCTAAGTAACCATGTCATAAACAATGGACTATGAAAAACAATATTTCAATTCTTCAGTTTATTCATGTAACACAAGAAAAATGATAATGTTTTGCGGTAAAAGGAATAGAAATTAAGAAAGCTTCAATCAATCAATTTTATCCATGCTGCAGTACATTAATTCAAAGTTGAGCACAAATAATGTAAGAAATAGGAGACTAAATGGAATTACCCGTTAGGTCTTCCATGTTTGGAGGCTTTACATCAACAATATTGAAGCTCTGGCTATTTATCTCCAAATTCCATAGATTTATACGCAGATCATCTGCTGATATGTATGTCTCGCCATCACTGACAATTAAATGAAAAGAGAAGCAAATCAGCACAATGTTCACAAATTACATCATTGAAAAAGTATATGGAATATACAGGTAGAAAAACTGCAGAGAACTCTATTGTGTTACTGTTGTAATATAAAAAAATGTATGCTTCTACAACAATGGTTTGCACTGATTTTAAAGCTGATTCAATGTGTCATGACTATTCCTTACCCCCTTCAAGTGCTTTGAGAACCATACAATTCTAGTTGGATGATGAGAGCATAGAACAGTTCTCAAAAAATCATGCATGCAAGGATTCATGCGGTTGTGCAATTAATGTCATACACTGTATGGTAGGGATACATATAGGTACATGAGTGATACAAGCCAACACAAAACTTAATTCTATTAAAAAGCTTAGCTTAGATCAGGTTTGGCAATCTGATGGCTCAATCACAGGAAACGCAAAGCTTGCACAGTGGTAGTACATGCAAAGACCTAAAGATATGAAGTGCTAGAAACACCAGCATATTAATTACTTTATATTTACTAAGTCAACAAGACATACTTACAATAGTTATTTACAATACGAGCAATCCACAAGAATTGGACGCTCGGCTCAATATTATTTTATTTCAACATGACAAGAAATAGATACGGATGAACTCATGGAGAAAAAAATGCAAAAGGGATACAGCTTATAATAGATTAATGTTCAATGCAACGATCATACTGACCTATTGGTTGATATAGAGTTAATATGGTAATCATGAGCATGAGCATATACACGTCGACATCTAGCAACAAGGTTCACATCTTGACTTGCAACCTGCATGATAAGAAATGCAGTGAGTTTTGGACTCGATCATAGGTTGCCGTGTAAGTTATCATATGCCAGCTAGATGTGCTAGAGCTGATCAAGTCATCTTCTGCTGATTAAGATATAGAGGTTAAGTACAACTACCACAGGCAAACGTAATGACGGGTATCCTCCAGGTGGAAACAAAATATCACTGTTCAAGCAACTGGACTTGTCTGAACATCCACCATTTGGAAGAAGACCCCTAGAACTACTGGTACTTGCACTAGAAGTGGTACCAGTCCCTACACTCCGTGAATTATCCAAATTCATAACTGAAACTTGTTTTACTTTCTTCTCTTGCACCTGTAAAGAAAGTAAAGCAACAAGTAACCAAGGTCAAAACAGGTAATACTTGGATTGTCGATATTTTGTGAGGAAAAAAAAAAGAAAAAACATAGCTCGTGTATGACCACCAATTAAACAAATGCATCTTGTTGGTGCTTCGAAAGGTTAGAAATTAATAACAAAATTATGTCTGGTACACTCTGGTATCAGCAATAATTTCCATGCGTAACTAGAGAGTGCTCATGTAAGTTTCATTAAATTTTCCACTAATGATGAAATAATCAACATAAACATCTTGATCCACCAGTACGGGGAAATAAAAACATCCAACAGAGTTGGTCTTGGTCAAGACAGGCTTAAATGTTACATTAGATTAGAAAGATATTGGCATGCAGAAATCTTGAAAACCATTCCTGGGTCCTAACATATTTTTCTCCATACCTTCCAGTATTTGATTGTTTTATCATTTGTAGACAGAAGGGAGAGTGAATTATTGGCCGTCTGGCACCACCTGATCTTGTTGATCTTCTCCTCTATTTCCAAACTTTTGAGGTAATCAAACTAGAACAGTTCATTAAAAAAACATAGATGTGAGTTTCCATATGCGAGTAATTCAAGCAAGAACAAAACAAGAGCATAGCAACAATAATGTAATGCTTCATTCGCTTGCAAGAGCATACTGCCATGAGCCTATGGTTAAGCTAAGGATTCCTTTCTTGCTCTGAGATAAGAATGCCAGCTTCTTAATTTTATCTTATGCCTCCAACTTCATGGAAATAACAGAGAATACTATGGGCTACAACAGCCAATCCAGATTATCAACACACCTCAGGTTCATGACTCTGAAATTCAGTTTTGTAGCGAAACTCTGGGTGTCTAGTAATCGGAGCATCTTGTCTCTCCAGTTCTCTCCGACTGGCATTCTGCTAACAGATTGACTTTCATGAGTATAAAATATTGAAATTGAGCAAGAAAAGTTCAACTAATGGTGCTTACATCCCGAGCATCTGTCCTTTCAAATAAAACAACACGTCCTCCTCTGTCTCCGGTGGCAAGATGATCACCAGATTTATCAAACTCAATTGCAGAGATGATGTCAACTGAACAAAACAGCATATAGATCAACACACACAGGAAGCAACCAATTGTGCATTTGTACTTGTCTAGCATTGAAGAAATCCTTCATCTAAGGAATGGATATATTCAGAAAGTAAGCTTATTATAAGAAGAGTGTGCTTAGCAATTACTCTTCAAACCCAGATTAAACAAGCTAATTACCCAATGACTGATCCTTCTGATTCACACAAATGAAACCACAAAAAAAGCACAGAGGTATATACATTAAAATTTTCCATATTCTCAATAAGAATATTGGACCAGTGCAGCATGGTCATAAATAAACTTAGATATGGACAATATAGTGTCTCGCGTACCGACAAAAATGTAACGGTACAATAACTATGCAACCAACAGAAGAATTTATGTTTCATTGTTTTGTCAACATACATCCAAATCCAAAGAGCGAAGGCATCATATCCAGTGCCAAATCAGACCTACTGGCATAACCTTACACAATGCACTTCCTACAAGGAGACAACGCAACAGCAAGTGCAGGACCCTAGCTACACAGGTTCAATAAACGCAACTTCATTGATTCCTTTTAACGGACTCCTAACCACTCACGGGCTTTTCAATTTATGAATTCAGTTCAAAATGCCGATAAGTCGTCATAGACATCAAGAGAACCTTAAGCAACATATCTCCTAAAACTCAAACACAAGAATCCGCAAGCTCCCCATCATCTTAGCACCTTAGTGCATTCCATAAAATACAAGATCAAACACTACGCATGGCTATATTCCTCAGACCTCAATCAAAGACTTGCATGACTAAGCCTTAAATCTGAAAAGGGAAATAAAAAAAACTACACGACCAACTCAAACCATTTCCTAGCAAATAGATGATCAACAAATCACGAACAACGCCAGTTCCAGCTCACAACAGGCGCTGCTAGTAGAGCAGCACCGTCTTCAACCATCCAGATTGATACCGCGAACACACTCTCGATCCGAAACTATCCCTTTGGCGAACAAATTCACGTGCTCCCAGGTCAACCAAGCGCGCGCATTCTCCCACGAGTAGGACGCAACCAGACCAAACGCTCCCAAACCGGGTCCGCTCCAATCCCAATCCCACCACCACAGTAGCCGGAGCCCCCCAAGCGCAGCCCTCCCCCTTCCGATCCCACACCGGCCCGAGCGGCCGGCGCATCACTCCCCCCGGCGCCGCAACCCCCCACGAATCGACCAGATCTCGAGGCGGCGGGTGGCAACGTACCTTCCTGCACGTCCTCCCCGGCCGCGCGCTCGCCGAAGACCTGCGCGAACCGCCACTCCAGCGGATGCCCCTGCTGCGCCGACGACGAGCCCGCCCCCGCCGATTCCGCCTCGGGGCGGTCGCCGTCGCCGTCGTCGGGATTCATCATGCCGTCACGCGATCGCGCCGCGGGGGCATCGCATCAGGGCGGGATCGGGGGAGGAGGAGGAGGAGGAGGGGGAGGGGGCTCCGGGAATCTGGATGGATGGGGGGCGATGCGTTGGGGGAGGAGGCGGAGGCGGAGGCGGCGGCGGCGGCGGAGGAGGAGATCGAGTCGAGGAGGGAGGAGGGGGCGTGGGGGGGATGTGTGTGGGGAGGAGGAGGTCGAGGTCTGTGTCTGTTTCTCCGTTCGTGTGAGCGAGCGAGCGAGCGAGCTATGATGTTCTTTGTTTCTCTTTCTCTGACATGGTGGGCTCTTTTTGCGGTCCGACCCTCGTGGAAGAGCGGAATTACAACTCTCTTCTTCTTTTCAGCTCATTTCACCCATCGGTGTTGTGTCTTGTACTGCTTTGAGACCACTTGGTTTGCAAATATTTATTAATTACTTTTATGTCTCAAAGATATTGTTGTTTCTATGTGATTCGATAATGTGCGTTACCTTTTTTTATTCACTATAACGCTAAAAATATTTGAAACCAAAAGAACAAAAATAATGTTTTAGCATGATCTCATCTTTAATCAGAATGCTTCCCCTCGAGCGCTTGACGAGGAGAGACGAAGTGACGAGGCCAGCCAAGAAGCTATGAAGAGGGTTATATGACATTTCTCTAATGTATGGCCCAGATCTAACCGGATGGCGACAGGCGGAAAGTGGTGCAGGGAAGTGCCGTGCTCGGAGAAGACACCATGAGAGACAAGCTAGCAGTGGATGAGGCCCGGATGTGGTAAGCTCTTGTTGGAGATTTTTCAACTTTTTTTTTCAATCCATAGTTTATCTTTTTTGCACTTAGTTGCATTGGAGTGTTTCACTTTGTTTTGCTTAGATGTTGCACATGATTTGCAGTGCCTTGTCATAGGCATGTGTCGCCTCCTGCCGTCTTGATGGTTCTTAGCAAAAAAGATCTTGATGTTTGATAGGGCCGTACATCCACATGTGCAAAGTGTTCACCTGTTCAGGGCCTTCAAAATTTAGGGGCCCCAAAATCTATAAGTACAGTAAAGAAAAGGAAATGTATTGCACGTATGAAAAGCCCAACAAGCTATTCTAGCATCCATGATCTAGTATTAATTTGAAAGCCCAAACAACAAGCAGAAAAGAATGTAAGTTCTCTCATTGCTTTGTTTGATCAAACCAACAGGCACCGCACACCGCACCGTCTCGCCTTCTCAGCTGTTTCCCCACACCGTCACTACTATGACGCTACCCTTTTTTTCGAAACAACAAGCACCGCTACCTAAGGCTAGGCAATGGGCACGAATTAATGATAAGTTGGGGGAGGAGGAGGAGGAGGAGGGAGTAGATGGCATGGGGGATGTGTGTGTAGGGNGGGTGGGAGGAGGGGGAGGTTGAGGTCTGTGTCTGTGTTCGTGTGAGCGAGCTATGTTCTTTGTTTCTCTTTCTCTAACATGGTGGGCTCTTTTTGTGGTCAGGTCCTCCTGGAAGAGCAGAATTCCATCTCTCTTCTTTTCATCTTATTTTACCGAAACCGATTATTTGTTCCACGCTTAGAAATTGTGTCTTTTACAGCTTTGCTCAGACCATTTTGGTGTAAATATTTATGGTTTTATTTCTCGAGATATTTAATTTATACACATAGTCAACTTGATAATTCATGGCAATAAATGGCTAGTTATTTTGGTTAAAATATTGTTGTTTCTATGTGATTCAATAATGTGTGTTACCTGTTTTTGCATTCATTATAAAGATAAAAATATTTGAAAATAAAAGCAAAAAAGAATGTTTAACATCTCCTTTTTTTATGAAGCATGATCTCATCTTTAATCAAAATGCTTCCCCTAGAGCGCTTGACCTCGAGGGAAATATCGGGCTCTTTGCCCAGTCCTCATTTTCCCTACCTCATTGCCCTCCCTCCCGCCAGAGATCTCTTGCAACCCATGCGAGCTCATCCACGGTGTCATCGACGTAGCGGGAGCTGGAAGGAGGAGGTGCAAAGGGAGAGGAGAGTCAAAACGATGAGGCCAGCCACAACGGTATCTAACTGCACTCTAGGAGCGATGAGGTGACCAACCAAGCCACAACCATAGCCGCTACCCGAAGCAGATGAAGGCTGGCGATGGCCGACCCAAGAAGTAGTGAAGAGGGTTATAGGACATTTCTCTAATGTGTGGCCCGGATCTAGCCAAATGGTGACGGGTGGGAAGTGACGCATGGAAGTGCCATGCTCGGAGAAGACACCATGAGAGACAAGCTGGCAGAGGAGGAGGCTCGGATGTGGTAGGCTCTTGTTGGAGATTTTCAATAGTTTTTTCTGGGCAATCCATTGTTTATCTTTTTTGCACTTAGTTGTATTGGAGTGTTTTACTTTGTTTTGGTTAGATGTTGCATATGATTCGCACTTCCTCATCATAGGCATGTGCCACACCACTTGCCATCTCGATGGTGCTCAGCAAAAGAAAAATCTCGATGTTGAAGCATGTATCTTCAATGTTTCATAGATTGGGTTGTTGGTGTTGCAATCTATTTAGTTGAATGTTGCATCTCTTTTGAAATATTTGATCAAATGATGAGACATCGCCCAACTTTTGGCTTCAGATCGGGTGCCCAATTTGTAGTCTCGCCCAATTTTATAATTTTGCAGATTGGTCCTTGCTTTTGGGTTTGCATAAAATTTGTTTGACATTTTGAACTATTTTGTTGATTGGTTTGTACCTTACATTTTGACTTTCTTTTCTCCTTTTCTCGACTTATCGATGTACAAATTCTATCACTTGGGTATTGATATCCTTCTAAGTGAATTAAATACTTCTAACATTCTGTTAGAATTATTAGTTATGGCCTTCCATTTATATATTTGCGCATTTAATAAGTTATTCTACTACTAGTATTTGGTTTTTAAAAAGTAACATGTTCAATAATTGTACATGTGCTTGGGAGCGAAATGTGAAATTCACTATGGCTTTCAAGCTTGCCCTTACACGAGCTAGTAATATTGGTGATTATTTTTTATCTATACTAGAAACTACCCCACGCCTTGATATGTGATTTGTTAAATTTATCATGGTAAAAAAAATAAAAATTGAAATTATCAGGTGAAAATGTTGCTTCATGGCTTTTTTTCAAAGTATCATTTCATAGAAAATTTTATAAGAAATGAAACCTTGATACTGCAATTAAATTGTGTGCTTATGTTCATTTAGTTTCATGAGAAGGTGTTACCATACAGGTATTATATATTAAAGGTAGAGAGAGGAGGAAGAGAAAACTAATAAATGTAGTAATGAGGATATGGTGCAGTATTGGCCATCAATTCTCTGAAGATTTGCGTATCAAACCAGAGGAATTCAAGGTATCGAAAGGTTATCAAGTCTTCATTCCAACAGATGAAGCAGCACATGATTTGGATGTCCAATCAAAAGTAATGACAATTTTACTGAAGGTTGTGCAGGCTAAAAAAAAAGTGACGCGCGAGAATTACCAAGTTTGGAGAGTTTGTGGGTTCTATGGCATGGTTAGATGGTTTTTGTCTATTCCAAAACTCTCCATAAGTCACCAAGTATCTCATCTACATGGATTCAATTGTTTCCAAAGGAGAATTTTGAAGATAAGAAGGTTTGAATTCAGTTCAGATTCGGTTTGGACAACCTAAATAGTCCTATGGTAAAACGGTCATGGATTTTGCATACAGACTTCGTTTTAGATGTTTGAGTACTTGTTTGAAAGCTAATTTGATGGACCACGTCAAGGTTTTGGTCTCATCTTCATATTCCTCTTGGTTTATCTATAATCTACAAAACTAGACGATGGTTGTTGCAGTAAAAGTTTCTTTCTTCGTGTCCAAGTCATGTAACGAGTTTGTTTTTCTTGTTTAGAGGTCTTACGATTGCTATATAAGCAATAGGTGTGCGTCCATTGTAAGGGAGACTCGCTATTATGAATAAAAAATAGCTTTTAGCTGCAACTATGTGAGGGTCTCACCACCCATTCTTCCTATGATTTGGCACAATCACATAGTGGAGAATAGGGTGATACTATCAAGATCATGCTTGCTTTCCACTGGGATTGAGGGTTCGATAGTTATCTTCTGCGTCTTGTGATTTTGCGACGGCGAGATGAAAGGCATGCTACACGACCAGCATGTTGTTCATCCACTTCGTCGGCTGCTTGGTGTTTCAAATCCTACGTCGAGAAGATTGGGCCACCTCTCATATCATGTAGATAAGTAATTCTTGATCCAATGGTTGATAATTTTATACTAATATGATCAAATGATTTAGGATTACTAATGGCGTGTATCTAATTAAAGGTGGAAAGGAGTGGAAGAGATGGCTAATGGATAAGTAACTCCTTGATCTAACAGTTGATAATTTAAAACTGACATGATTAAATGGCTTATGATTGCTAATAACATGGTTTCATTTATGTGCTTCTTTTGGTCACAACTATGTAGGATATATACATATGTGATTTACTAGCGCCATAATTTGTAATGAACAATTTTTGTTTGATGTATATCTAATCCTCCCTCTCGATCAAAACAAATGAGTTTTAACATCTTCTATTCTTTATTCTATTCTTCAATGCCGTGCACCCCTAGTTCATGTGGTTCATCAAGCCTTGCCTACTAGTTTTGCAATAAGTTATACTCCCTCCGTTTCAAATTATAAGTCATTCCAATTTTCTTGGAAAGTCAAAGCATCTTAAATTTGACCAAATTTATAGAGAGAACTATAAAGATTTATGACATCAAATAGGTATACTATGAAAATATAATTAACGAAGAATCTAATGATACTTATTTGGTATCATAAATATTATTATTTTATTATATAAATTTGGTCAAACTTGAGATGCTTTGACTCTCCAAGAAAGTTGAAATGACTTATAATTTGGAACGGAGGGAGTATATAGGATGACTTGAGTTGTTTGATTTTCTAATTGATGGATTTTTTTTTTGCTTTCCACCCCCATTTTCCCTCTCTCTTGTAGGCATTCAGACTTTAAGCTTTCTATATTTAGTTGTTTGATTTTGTAATGGACGGATTGAGAATTTGCTTCCCACCCTTTTTCCCCTCTTCTTATTGGCATTTGGATGGATTGATATCTCTTTGTTCGGTTCCCATAGCTTTGAATGACAAAGTGCCCAGGAAGAGGAACAAACCTGAAGTCTGCCAAAATCCATAGATTAGGATAAAACCAGTCCTCTTTCGGGAAAAGAATCAAACCAATCTTTTCCTTATCCAACTTTAAGATCCACTTTTTACCAAAGATGGGTTGATATTTTGCTTTCCACCCCTTTTTTCCCTGTTCAAATGTTAAGCTTTCTCTTTTTTTCGACAAAGAAGGTATAACTCCCAGCCTCTACAGCAAGGATACACACAACCAAGCTTCAAGCTTTCTATAATGGGAGATTCTTTATAGAAGCTTTCTATAATATACAAATGGGTTGTTGGTAGGGACAAAAAAATGAGTGATTGGAGAGCAGGAGGTTTCTAGGTTCTAGCGGTGTGACGCGCCAGATTTGGGGGAGAGAGGTGTGGAGGAACCTCACCGGCATAGCATGAGAGGAGAGCACTATAGAGCTAAACGACTGGAGAAAAAACATAAGAGATATTAGATTTGAATCCAATGGCCCAAGCATTCACTGAGACTTCATAAAATCTTGAGGAACCGCAATATATATAACACCTATAGAGAAGGCGGTGACTGTGGTACTTAGTTTGCCATCTCACATCCACCTTTTAGGGCCCCTTTGAATTGGAGGATTGGCAAAGGAATTTTGAATGAATCATTTCCCATAGGATCTTTAATTTCCTATAGGCTCTTAAAAGACCTTGATATCGCCAGAGGAGAGATGAATAGACAATTGAAACTTTTAAGTAAATGTGGAAGCTAAACTTTCGGATATTTTTGAAATATTTTTGGATATTTCAACAATCTCATATTTACACGCAGGCTAACAAGGCAAGCAAAATGGGATAGAGCCACAAGTAGGAGATGGGTTTGCACAGACAACGACTAAACTACTAGCGGCACTAAATAACAAAACTAGAGGAATGGGAGAGAGATATCACCGGGATTCTTGCAAATCGATGTGTTACCAAAGTTCAAATCCTTGAGGTGAGTGATTCTACTCTCTGTTGAGGAGCTCATAATGAATCGGATCTTTTCCAACCCTATTCTCGTGAGGTTGCACAAATGCACTCCTTCCACTAAGGGTATCTCTTTCCTTTCGAAGGTGAGAATCAACCTTCACAAACTCCCTCGGCACACCACAAACAAATCGGTGTCTCGAGGTTGACTCTTAGCCATCTAGGTGTCCTCAACCATCAAGAGTAACAAATGCAACAAACATTTCTTGGGGATGAATCGAGTGCACAAAATCTTCATGAAGTCAACACCAACCACTCAAACAAACTCAAATCAACCATTCTCTCACACACATGAAATCCAAAGTTGTAGATCAGTGAAAAGGAGAAGCGAGAAAGCAAGACTCAAATTGAATCTATAGGAAACCAAGCCAAGGGCACGAAGTTTTCAATATGAGCAACCATCTTGACTTGGAGGAGGAGGGGTTATTTAGCCACAACCTCATATTTGCCCTTGGGAGGCAAATATTTCATTTTTTGGAAATTTTCGAAGTGCATTTTCAGAATTATCTGAAAATCACCAGAGAGCAAAATCAACTTTCGAAACTTTCTACAGTAATTTTTGAAAGTTGCTATGGTATTTTTGGAAGTTTCTAAAAAGTGTAAAATTTCAGCACAAGCACATCAAAAAAATTGGTCAAAATAGCATTTCGGAACATTCCAAAAATATTTCGAAGAAATCCGAAAATCACTAGAGAGCAAAATCAACTTTCGAAAATTCTGGAAGGTAGTTTTGGAAATATCCGAAAAATATTTTTTAAAGTTTCTGAAAATCACCAGAGAGCTTTTTCCAAGGCGCAGGCTTTCAGAAGTTTTCGAAAATCATTTTCGAAAAAAATGAAAATCACTAGTACTCAAAAATCCAAGTACAAAAAAACACTTCAACAAAGATTTTGAGCACCAAACTCATCCTTAGACATCATAGCAACATCCCTCTTAATAGTATGGTTTTCCTACCAACTCAAGAGCAAATAGAAAAACTATACCAATACTAATACCTTTACGCCATTTTCTCTCTTTGCCTTGATCAATGCTAATAAGGAATTTGACTTGATATTCATCAACGAATCACATCCTCTTGATCTTTCGACATTTCATCTTGCGTTTTTTCTTTACCAAGGTTTGATCCTCAGAAATTTATGACATCCTATGGTCTCCATTGGTTCGTCAGTATTCAGCCAAGCACTTGCTCCTTCACCACTGTGTCGGGTCCTTCGGTGCCAAGCCTCTGTTTGCCCTTCTCCCATGCATGGTCCATCGTGTAACTAAGTCTTGTCAAACCTTCACCGCATCTTCCCATTTTTCGTCACTTGTAGCTTTCGATCACAATGAAACCTCATTGTATTGCATCTTTTTCTTCATCATCTTCATTGGCTCTTCATTGGACTAATACCTTGTGAAAGAGTCAATTAGGCCTAGAGGGGGGGTGAATAGGCTAATTCAAAAACTTAAGTAAATGCGGAACCAGGAATTTTCGGAATTTTCGAAAATGATTTTCGGAAGTTCCGAAAATAGCAGAGTAAGCGCACTTTAAAGAAAACTCTAGATCTAGCTGCTTACAACAAGAATATGCTAGCACAAACAGCAACTAGACCTATAGCGGCACAATCAAGCAAAGCTAGATGAGTGGGAAAAGTAATATCACCAAAGTTGTAGCACGAAGAGTTGTTCCCGGAGTTCAAATCCTTGAGGGGATTCTACTCTCCGTTGAGGAGCTCACAAAGAGCCGGGTCTTCACTAACCCTTTCCTCGAGAGTTTGCACAAAGCACTCCTCCTTCCACTAGTGGTATCTCTTCCCTTTCGGAGGTGAGATCCAATCTTCACAAACTTCTTCCCGCCAACCACAAGTAGATCGGTGGCTCGGAAGTGACGCCTAGCCGCCTAGGAGTCCTCAACCTCTAAGAGCAACAAATGAAGCAAAGAACTCACGGAGATGATGCAAGTGCTCACAAATCTTCACAAAGTCAACAAGCACTCACACAAACTTGAATCCACAACTCACACACACACACCAAATCCAACTCGAGCATGGGTGAGAAGGGGAAACAAGAAAGCAAGGCTCAAGAGTGAATCGCGAGATGAACAAGCCAAGGGCACGAAAATATCCAATGTTACCAGCAACCTTCACAAGTGAAGAGGGGGGCTATTTATAGCCACAGCTCCAGATCTGCCCGTTATGCACAATAATTGCATTTTTCGAAAATTCTGAAAATTAATTTCGGACACATCCGAAAATTTCCAGATCCAAGACTGCCTGCTGGACATTTTCGAAAATTCCGAAAATCCATTTCGGACAAGTCCGAAAATTTCCAGAAGCAATTTTGGTTCGTAGACATTTTCGGAAGTTCCGAAAATAATTTTCGGACAACTCCGAAAATTTCCAGAACGCACAACTTGGTTCTGTATATTTTTGGAAGTTCCGAAAATAATTTTCGGACAACTCCGAAAATTTCCAAAGCGCACAACTTGATTCTGTAATTTTTTGGAAGTTCCGAAAAATATTTTCGGATAACTCCGGAAATTTCCAGAATGCACAACTTGGTTCTGTAATTTTTTCGGACGTTCCGAAAATAGTTTTCGAACAACTCCGAAAATTTCCAGAATGCAGAAACTGAGGAAAAACATTTTCTTAGAAATGATTTTGAGCACTTTCATCACTCCTTATATGTCAATGCATCATCCCTCTTAATAGTGCGGTTTTCCTAATGACCCAAAGAGATGAAAATAAACAATACAACTTTTGATCATTGCCGCAACTCATGATTTTCTCGTATTCTTTGAGTTATGCATTGCGCTACAAAACGTCACGGACTAACAATCCTTCACATTCATTTAAATAAAATTGTTAGTCCTCTCTAATCGCATTGTCATTAATCATCAAAACAATTAAGGGCCTAGATGCACTTTCAATCTCCCCTTTTTGGTGATTGATGACAACACGATTAGATCACAATGGAGAGTAAAACAATATAAAGGTTTTAGTGTAAGATTTTAGTGGAAACTCCCCCTAGAAGTGTGCATTATAGGCAAGTGGAGAGCTCCCCCTAAAACCTTGCATTCACATTTAAGCTCACAACACGAATCACACTAAGACTTAATCACCATCACATAACAAATGAATAGAAATGAAAGTAATGCATTACCTAGACAATTGGCATAAAAGACATTTCAACACAAAGTCACACATAAGCAGTCATTAGGGAACAATAATGAATAAAGAGATTACAATAACTCAAGTTCTACTCAAATTCTACCACACATAGTCTCATACATAAATAGATGCCATCAATGTTCGACCAAACTTGGAACAAAAGAGATAGAAATTCTCCCCCTTTGGCATCAACACACCAAAAAAGGGGGAAGGAGGCGACGACGGCTCACACAAACGGCGCCTAGAGAGGATCCTCTGGAGGAGGAGGAGGATGGCCATAGCCATGGCCATAACCAAAGAAGTCGTAGTCCGGAGGAAGTCCTGCAAAGGGATCCTCTAACTCCTCCTCAGGCTCGTCAGGCTCCGCCTCAAAGCCCGGAGGGGAAGGAGGGACATCCACCTGAAGATGCTAGTTTCGCTGTGCCTGCATAGTTTTGACACGCCAGGCCGTCTTCTTAACTTCGTTTTGCGCTTTGCGATTCTGTTTAGCCTCTGCAGAGCAAAGACCAAACAGACTCCGCAAAATGCGAAACAAAGGAGACAGCGCACGACGAGCCACAGAAGCAGACGGCTGAGGCTGAGTTGAGGAGGAGGGGATGTCCCCAGCGGCAGCAGAAGTAGGAGCCCGGGATGGGCGATCAGCCTTGAGCAGGCGCAAGTGAAGCTGAGGGTGAGGCATCTCATGCTCAAACTGCAACTGAGTGACGGACTCGATCATCCGCATGAGATGAGGAGCATAGACCAAACCCTTCTTGTATTGAATGGATGCCAAACAAATCTCCTCCCATACAAAGTTGAAAACATGGAAGGGCTGGGAAGGAGGATTGAACCTGAGTAAGACATTCCGGGAAAGATGGTTTATGTTGCTAGCATCACCATCCTTGGGCACAAGGGACCGGCGCATCATCCGGTTGAGATAGGTGTGAAAGGGTTTAAGACCCTCAATCTTGCCCAATACACCATCAGGAAGGTACAAAGGACGAAGCTCAGTGTTGAGAGGAATTTGATGATCATGCAGGTTTGTGAAGTGGCGCATCCAGTGCAAATCAAAGCCCCAGAACTCAGCCAACCTCTCATATGTAATTGAGTACCAGGAGCCCTGAGTCATCCAATGCACACCACGGTGACGATCAAAGTACACCGTGGCATAGAATTGGGCAATGATCTCATTGCACCAAGGTGAGAGGAACCCGTGGGGAGGAGAGTTGAAAAAGTGAGATAGATTGAACCACGGGTAGAGGAAACCTTAAATAGCGCCCGGTTCTGTAAATTTTCGGAAGTTCCGAAATGGATCTTCGGAAATTCCGAAAATTGACAGAAGGCAATTTGGACCGCAACCTTTTCGGAAGTTCCGGAAAATTTTCAGAATTTCTGAAAAAATGCAGAGAAACTCAGGATTTGGAATGATTTGGTCAGAAATTTGAGGAAACCTTTTCGCAACCGAAAATTTTGAAGAACAACATTTTCACAATCTTTTGAGGGGAATTTTGGAAAGGATGGATGGTCGAACACTTTGGTTCCCATTTGAACTTGTGACTAGCACACAAGCAAGCACACAAAACAATAGCCACAAGTCAAATGGGTTGATCCAAGGATCAAAAAGAGAGTAAATTACCATGAGACAAGATAATTCACCCTCGAAAGAGGGAATGTGTGAATCTATCTTAGATTGTGCAAGGATCAAGATTTATTGAAAAAAAAAGATCCCCAAGCACATAGATTCAATTTATCCACACAAAAGAAATATGACTAGTGTCCATCCATGAATTGAATGTCCATTTTGTCACAACGTGGTAAACAACCCTATTCTATCAAACAACAAGTATGCAATAGATCAAGTCACATTCCGAGAATCCAAGATATTTAGTTCACTCCTCAACTCACAAAACCTTGCTTCATCTAGAGGCTTGGTAAAAATATCCGCCAATTGTTTATCGGTTCTCACATGTTGAATGTCTATGTCGCCTCTTGTGGAATGATCTCTCAAGAAGTGGTGACGAATATCAATATGTTTAGTTCGGGAGTGTTGGACGGGGTTGTTGGCTATCTTGATGGCACTCTCATTGTCACATAGGAGTGGAATTTTGCTCACAATTAGGCCATAGTCTCTCAAGGTTTGTTTCATCCAAAGAAGTTGAGCACAACAACTCCCCGCCGAAACATATTCCGCTTCGGCGGTGGATAGAGCGACGGAGTTTTGTTTCTTAGAAGACCAAGAAACAAGGGACCTACCCAAGAATTGGCAAGTACCCGATGTGCTTTTCCTATCCACTTTGCACCCGGCATAATCCGCATCGGCATAGCCAATGAGGTTGAACCTCGCTCCCTTAGGATACCAAAGACCAAGGTTGGGTGTGTGCACTAAATATCGAAGGATTCTCTTCACAGCCACAAGATGACACTCTTTTGGAGTGGCTTGAAATCTTGCACACAAGCATACACTAAGCATGATATCGGGCCTAGATGCACAAAGATAAAGAAGTGAGCCAATGATGGAACGATATACCTTTTGGTCGACGTCTTTACCTTGTCCATTGAGGTCTAGGTGCCCATTTGACGGCATGGGCGTGTGAATTGGCTTTGCATTCTCCATGCCAAATTTCTTGAGCATGTCATTCAAGTACTTTGTTTGGCAAATGAAGGTTCCTTCCTTGAGTTGCTTGATTTGAAGGCCGAGGAAGAACTTCAATTCACCCATCATGGACATCTCAAAGCGTTTGGTCATCATTCTACTAAATTCTTCACTAAAAGACTTGTTAGTAGAGCTAAATATAATATCGTTAACATATATTTGGCACACAAAGATATCATTGCCATGTCTCTTAGTAAATAGAGTAGAATCGGCTTTGCCAATCTCAAAACCGTTTTTCACAAGAAAATCACGAAGGCATTCATACCAAGCTCTTGGGGCTTGCTTAAGCCCATAGAGCGCCTTGTGAAGTTTATAGACATGGTTTGGATACTTTGGATCTTCGAACCCCGGCGGTTGCTCCATGTACACCAACTCATTAGTTGGACCGTTGAGGAAGACGCTCTTGGCTTGTTTCTTACCACCACGCCGTTCTCATCTTGCTTGTTCCGGAAGATCCACTTGGTACCTATCATGTTTTGTCTTGGTCTCTCCACCAATGTCCACACTTCATTCCGTGTGAAGTTATTCAACTCTTCTTGCATCGCCATCACCCAATCCGAATCATCGAGTGCTTCTTCAACCCTTAGTGGCTCAATAGAAGACACAAAAGATGGCTCAATAGAAGACACAAAAGAGTAATGTTCACAAAAATTTGTAACTCGAGATCTAGTAGATACTCCCTTGTTGATATCACCTAGAATGTTGTTGGTGGGGTGATTTCGTTGAATGCTTTGGTGTATCCTTGGGCGTGCAAGGTTGATTGGTGAAGATGGCACATGCTCGTCTTCTTCACCATGATCCTCGTGTGAGAGTGAGAGATCGTTGGCTTGGGTTGATGTAGATGGCTCCACTTGTGTTGAGGAAGAGACCCCTTGCTGTTGCTCCCTAGGACGAACATCTCCTATAGCCAACCTCTTGATAGCTTCGCTTAGGTCCTCTTCTTCATTTAACACATGTGAGTCAACTTGCTCTACTTTAGGAGCAAACTTTGACGATCTCGCCTTCTTGTTAAGAATGTAGCACTTACTACCGAAAACACGAAAGTAAGAGACACAGAGCTTGTTATCGGTAAGAAGCTCATAAGGAGTCTTCTTAAGAAGGCGGTGGAGATAGAGGCGGTTGGTAGCGTGGCATGCGGTATTGATTGCTTCGGCCCAAAAATGGCCCGATGTCTTGTATTCATCCAACATGGTCTTTGCCATCTCGATGAGAGTCCTGTTCTTCCTCTCGGCTACTCCATTTTGTTAAGGTGAATATGGAGCCGAGAACTCATGCTTGATGCCTTCTTCATCAAGGAAACTCTTCACGCACGTGTTCTTGAACTCTTTGCCGTTATCACTTCGGATGTTCTTGATCTTGAGCTCGAACTCATTTTGTGCTCTTGTTGCAAACTTCTTGAAGATAGCTTGAGTCTCACTCTTGTCATGCAAAAAGAACACTCACGTGAAGCATGAAAAGTCATCAACAATAACAAGACCATATTTGTTACCTCCGATGCTTAGATAAGCAATGGGTCCGAAGAGGTCCATGTGGAGAAGTTCCAATGGTCTTGTGGTAGTGTTAACGACGAAATTTGGTAAATCATGCATTGGATTCAGAGTTAAAGCCAAAGCCGATTGGAGGAGATAAGCGATTACAGAAAACAGAGTATGAATCGGCTGCAAGCCAAATCGGCTACGGTGTGCATCGGCTGAAACAGAATCGGACAAGGATAGCCGATGTAGCCGATTCCGATGAGGAGATGGCAGGATCATTATCGGGTTCGGTTGGTGTGCTTCATGAGGATTGTCACATGCGGATTGAGTTCAAAGAAGGCAATTGTATCTATTAATTAGTTTCCTTTTATCTTTAGGAAAGTGTGTTTAGTGTCCCTTAAGGACTTTATGTTTTTCTTTTATCTTTAGGAAAGTTTCTTTCTTGTCCTACAAGGACTAGTATCTCCCCATGGGTATAAATATGTACACCCGGGGTTATTGTAATCTATCAACTCTCGATCAATACAATTCGGCGCATCGCCACCTTTTACTCTGTTACGGTTTGTTTATCAACCGGCGGAATTTGGCACCTGACGCGGGGCTGCATCGGCTGTCGATATCCGGCGAAGGGGTAAGTCCAATGTTCCGTCGGTTCAGGCAATTGTATCATCTACGTCGGCGTCGTTCAAGGCTGCATCAGTACATTCGACCTCTTGGATTGCTCTGGTTTGGATAATATATTTGCCTGGCTATTTATCATATGTCTTATGTTAATCTAGTATTAGCATCTCGATTTAGTTTTATCGGCTGCTTCTCGTTTTAGGGTTTCTGCCGGTATCGGCTAAATCGTTTTGCTAGATTAGATTAGCCTAGGCATCTACCACCCTGAAAATCAGTCAAGGGCTTGATCATCTGGATACCATGTTTCTTTACATACTTAGTGCTGCATCAGTTGAGTTTGACCTACTAAGTCGTGCTTAGAATCATGAATCTCTAGCCTGCTTTTTGATTGCCGATAAGGGTTTCATCGGGGTTTCAGCCGATGAGTTATCTGGACGTTGTATCGGCTTATAAGGATTGCATATAAGTTGAATTTAGCCGATGACAATAAAGGTTTCACTATTTAATCTAATCTTGTGGATTTTATGGCATTGGATCTATGTTAGATTCACTTCATCGGCTATGCTATGAATATATATAATATCTCTCTTGAGATGTTTTTAGACATAAGTGATTTATACTGTCTCGGCGCCCTGTCCGATCTATCCCAATCACTTGGTTTAAATATATTTTGAGATTTAGATTATGTATCATTGATATCTACAGCCGATCGAGTATGTCTAACTTTCGTTTCACTTTATCAAGTCATTGCCGATCTAATGCATATTATCATCAGCCGATTGGCTCTTTGTCAAATGTCAGAATCTACATTGAACACATAGCTGATAGCTCAAAACCATATCGCTATCGGCTGTTATCAGGATCGGCTGGAATTACTACATCGGCTATGTTGGCCGATCGGTTCTTTGATCTGTCGTTTGTATATCTTGTCAGTTTCAGGATCAAACTGACTGGCACGCCTGCATCTCACCAAGATTTGGACCTGCACTGGAGCTAAACAGATCTCCCAGGCCAATGTGTGTTTTTTGCATCAACAGGTAGTCATCACATTCTTGACCGGGTGATGAGCTCCAATTTGTTTCCTAGCTTGACATGCGCTACAAATTCTATCTTTCTCAAAATGAACATTTGTTAGTCCAAGGATGTGATCGCCTTTTAGAAGCTTGTGAAGATTCCTCATACCAACATGGGCTAGCCTCCGATGCCAAAGCCACCCCGTGTTGGACTTAGCCACTAAGCATGTCTCATGTTTGGCTTTACTTGAAGAAAAGTCCACAAGATAAAGCTTTCCCTTGAGAACACCCTTAAAGACTACCGAGGAATCATTCCTTCTAAATACGGTCACATCAACATCGGTAAAAAGACAATTGTAACCTAAGGAACATAATTGAGAGACGGACAAAAGATTATAGTTTAGGGACTTTACTAAGAGGACGTTGGAAATGGAAAGATCATTGGAGATTGCGATCTTACCTAATCCCATTACCTTTCCCTTTCCATTGTCCCCGAAGACTATGTTCTCTTGGGATGTGCCATTTGGATCAAGAGATGAAAACATTGATTCTTCTCCGGTCATGTGATTGGTGCATCCACTATCAATCACCCAACTTTTTCCACCGGAGATATAGTCCTACAAGAGATCGATTTCTAGTTTTAGGTACCCACACTTGCTTGGGTCCTCTCATATTAGTCACAAGTGTCTTGGGCACCCAAAGCACTCTCTTGATAGAAACATTCTTACCCCTTGGACCAACATACTTAGCAACAACACGACCATTTGCATTCTTCCTAAGAACATAAAATGCATCAAAAGAACAATGTGAAGCACAATCATTAGGAAGGATAGTCTTAGCCTTAACAAAGTTGCTAAGACTTTGGAGTTTCTTGATCATCACATTCTTGTCCACCTTTCCTTTTGGTGGAGGAACATACCCAAGACCTTCGTGATTGAAGTTGTCCCGTTGATAGCCTAGGTACTCCTTTAGGGCCTTACTACCCATATGGCACTTGAGAAGGCCATTGTGAAGGAGTCCCATAAGCTTCTCATTTTGCTTTTGTAAAGCACTGAAAGATGTAAAATTAGTAATACAAGCATCAATATCAATGTCCTTACACCTAGCACATGATTCTTTGCTTGGGGCAATCTTAGAGCAAGATACCTCACTAGGGAGAGAGACACTATTCTTTAAGGTTTCGAACTTCTCTTCAAGGGAGAGGTAAGCTTTGTCCAAGTCATCCACTCTCTCTTGAAGTTGAGCATTCGCCACCTCAAGATTAGCGTGAGATTCTTTGGTTTGCTTGTAGAGCCGTACCAAAGCCTCATTTTTATCTCTCTCCTTAGCAAGCTCAACCTTGAGTTCATGAGTTCGCTCCTTCTCACGAATGAGCAAATCCTCTTGCCTCTCAAGGGTAGCATATTGATCCTCGATTCTCCCAAGCAACTCACTCAAGTGTGGTATTGATTTCTTAGTTATGGACTGGAACAGGTCCTCATCCATAACCTCATCAACCTCATCCTCCTCATCACTAACAAGATCAACATTTAAGGACTTGAGGAAAGAAGGTACCTTAGGCTCCTTTGCCATAAGGCAAATAGGAGCATTGTCATCACTTGAGTAATTGAAGAGTCTAGGTGTAGGAGGTGATGTAGGCTTGACGGCGAAGGTGGCCACTCCCTCATCATCACTTGAGCTTGACTCGGAATCGGAACCGAATATCATCCCAAGGTGAGCTTGGCCATGTCGCTCGCGCTTGCTATGCTTGGGCTTCTCCCTCTTGTCGCCCTTCTTCTTCTCTTCCTTGAGATTTAGACAATCGGCCATGAAATGTCCGGGCTCATGACACTCATAGCATTTCCTCGTGGAGTGCCTCCCACTTGACTTGTCGATGGAGCGCTTGGAAGAACTCCCCTAGAAGAAGCCACTTCGCCTCATGAACTTCCCAAATTTCTTGACGAAAAGAGCCATCTCTTCATCATCAATCTCTGCCTTGCTCTTGCTCTGGCGATTCTCTTCTTCTTCTTTCTTCGCCTTCAACGCCAAGTCTTCCTTCTTGATGCTTGTGGTTGAGCTTTGGTTGATGTATTGGATGACCTCCTTGGATTCTTGCTCAAGCATGTCATGGGCAAGAATGCGTCCGAGCAAATCATGAGGTGTGAGAGTTTTGTAGTCCGGACGCTCACGAATGATGGTCACCAAGGTAGAGTTCCTTGGAGTGATTGCTCGAACCATCTTCTTGACCACAACCTCATCGGTCATGTCCTTGGAGCCAAGCCCCTTAATCTCATTGACAATCTTACTCAACGGATTATACATGTCGCTCGGGCTTTCACCATCCAACATCACAAACCGCTCAAATTGCCCCTTAAGAATCTCCACCTTGGACTCGCGAACACTATCCGTGCCTTCATGCAAATTCCGAAGCGTGTCCCAAATCACTTTGGCACTCTCAATGCCGTCCACACGGTTGAACTCACTTCCACTCAAGGCGCTAAGTATTGCATTAGTGGCTTGAGCGTTCTTGTGCTCGTTCTCGTCGTCCTCCTTGGTGGGATCCTCGGGGTTCTGCAAAACATAGCCATTTTTGACTATTCTCCAAATAGATGGGTTAATAGACTTCAGGTGCATCTTCATCTTATGTTTCCAAGCGGCATAGTCCGTACCATTGAAGTACGGAGCTTTACCGCTATAGGTGCTCACATAAGATGTAGATGTAGAGGAGTAGTCATAAGGGATCTTAGCTCCCTTATCACCCTCCTTGCCATCCCCTGTTTGACCCGACATGGTCTCTCTAAGCGGTTAAGCCTAATAAGGAGATTAGGCTCTGATACCATTTGAAAGAGTCAATTAGGCCTAGAGGGGGGGTGAATAGGCTAAATCAAAAACTTAAGTAAATGCGGAACCAGGAATTTTCAGAATTTCCGAAAATGATTTTTGGAAGTTTTGAAAATAGCAGAGTAAGCGCACTTTAAAGAAAACTCTAGATCTAGCTGCCTACAACAAGAATATGCTAGCACAAACAGCAACTAGACCTATAGCGGCACAATCAAGCAAAGCTAGATGAGTGGGAAAAGTAATATCACCAAAGTTGTAGCACGAAGAGTTGTTCCCGGAGTTCAAATCCTTGAGGGGATTCTACTCTCCGTTGAGGAGCTCACAAAGAGCCGGGTCTTCACTAACCCTTTCCTCGAGAGGTTGCACAAAGCACTCCTCCTTCCACTAGTGGTATCTCTTCCCTTTCGGAGGTGAGATCCAGCCTTCACAAACTTCTTTCGGCCAACCACAAGTAGATCGGTGGCTCGGAAGTGACGCCTAACCGCCTAGGAGTCCTCAACCTCCAAGAGCAACAAATGAAGCAAAGAACTCACGGAGATGATGCAAGTGCTCACAAATCTTCACAAAGTCAACAAGCACTCACACAAACTTGAATCCACAACTCTCTCACACACACCAAATCCAACTCGAGCACGGGTGAGAAGGGGAAACAAGAAAGCAAGGCTCAAGAGTGAATCGCGAGATGAACAAGCCAAGGGCACGAAAATATCCAATGTTACCAGCAACCTTCACAAGTGAAGAGGGGGGCTATTTATAGCCACAGTTCCAGATCTGCCCGTTATGCACAATAATTGCATTTTTCGAAAATTCTGAAAATTAATTTCGGACACATCCGAAAATTTCCAGATCCAAGACTGCCTGCTGGACATTTTCGAAAATTCCGAAAATCCATTTCGGACAAGTCCGAAAATTTCCAGAAGCAATTTTGGTTCGTAGACATTTTCGGAAGTTTCGAAAATAATTTTCGGACAACTCCGAAAATTTCCAGAACGCACAACTTGGTTCTGTATATTTTTGGAAGTTCCGAAAATAATTTTCGGACAACTCCGAAAATTTCCAAAGTGCACAACTTGGTTCTGTAATTTTTTGGAAGTTCCGAAAAATATTTTCGGACAACTCCGGAAATTTCCAGAATGCACAACTTGGTTCTGTAATTTTTTCGGACGTTCCGAAAATAGTTTTCGAACAACTCCGAAAATTTCCAGAATGCAGAAACTGAGGAAAAACATTTTCTTAGAAATGACTTTGAGCACTTTCATCACTCCTCATATGTCAATGCATCATCCCTCTTAATAGTGCGGTTTTCCTAATGACCCAAAGAGATGAAAATAAACAATACAACCTTTGATCATTGCCGCAACTCATGATTTTCTCGTATTCTTTGAGTTATGCATTGCGCTACAAAACGTCACGGACTAACAATCCTTCACATTCACTTAAATAAAATTGTTAGTCCTCTCTAATCGCATTGTCATTAATCATCAAAACAATTAAGGGCCTAGATGCACTTTCACCTTGATTATACATTCAATAAGTGCATTAGTCTCTTAATTGTTTGTCATCAATTAACCAAAACCCACTAGAGGCATAGATGCTTTTTCAGCTCTGAAAGGGTCACTTAGGCCTAGAGGAGGGGTGAATAGGCTAATTTAAAACTTAAGCAAGTGCGGAAGCAGTACTTTTTGAAAAATTCGAAAATGCTTTTCGGATAATTCCGTAAATCACAGAGCAAGCGAAATACACAAAGTAAACTAGATTTAGCAAGCCACAAGTATGAAGAGCAAACACAAACAACATGAGACTAGTAGAGGCACAAGCAAACAAAGCTAGAGAAGGGAGAGAGGGATATCACTGAAATTCTTGCAAGATGAAGTGTTCCCAAAAGTTCGAATCCTTGAGGGGATTCTAGTCTCCGTTGAGGAGCTCACAAAGAGTCGGGTCTTCACTAACCCTTTTCTTTAGAGGTTGCACAAATCCACTCCTTCCACTAGTGGTATGTCATCTCTTTCGAAGGTGAGATCCGACCTTCACAAACTTCTCCCGCCCAATCACAAGTAGATCAACGGCTCAAGAGTGACACCTAGCCGTCTATGAGTTCTCAACCTCCAAGAGTAAAAGATGAAGCAATGATCTCTTGGGGATGAATCAAGTGCTCTACTAATCTTCACGAATACAACACCAAGCACTCACACAAACTCAAATCCAATACTCTCACACACAAGAAATCCAAATTTAAAGATCGGTGGAGAGGAAGAAGTGAGAAAACAAAGCTCAAAGTGGATCTCAAAGTATTGCAAGCCAAGGACACGAAATGTTTAATGAGAGTAGCAACCTTGACTTGGAGAGGGAAGGAGCTATTTATATCCACGGCCTCAGATTTGCTCGTTGGAGGCAAAGATTCCTTTTTTCAGAAATTACAAAATTTTTTTCCAAAAAATCCAAATAGTACAAATCTCCAGAAAAACGCGGCGAAAAATAATTTTGAAAAAAAATTCCAAAAATCACTAGTACCATTTTTCAAGTTTTGCCATTTCGGAAAATTCGAGAACTACATTCAGAAAAAATCAAAAAATCAACAGAGAGCAAAACTCACTTTCAGAAAATTCGAATGCCATTTTCGGACATGTCTGGAAATGACTAGTACCGAAATCCAGTGAGCAACCATTTTCGAAAATTCCAAAATCACTTTTGGACATATGCGAAAATGACCAGTATCGATACTTCAGTGCGCAGCCCATTTTTGAAAATTCTGAAAATCACTTTCGGACATATCCGAAAATGTCCAGTCCCAAAACTTCAGTGCACACCCATTTTTGAAAATTTCAAAAATCACTTTCGAACATATCCGAAGATGTCCAGTACCGAAACTTTAGTGCACATCCATTTTGGACATATCCGAAAATGTCCAGTATCGAAACTTCAGTGTGCAACCATTTTTGAAAATTCCGAAAATCACTTTCGAACATATCCAAAAATTACCAGAACTCAAAATCCAATAAATAGAACCACTTCCACAAAGATTTTGAGCACCTAACTCATTCCTAGAAATCAAGGCAATATCCCCATTAATATTATGGCTTTCCTATCAACCCAAACAAATGAAATATTTACATTTTACCATTTGGGTCTTTGTCGCTTTTCATCATATTGCCATACACAAGGTTATTGCCTCGAACATCAACTCATAGAGGACTACCTTCACACATTCTCAACACAAGCATTAGTCCTCGCTAATCAGATTGTTATTAATCACCAAAATAGTTAGGAGCCTATATGCACTTTCAGGCTCCTTTGATTCATAAGAATAAGATATGTATTTTTCCATATGATTATATTCATGTAGTCAATTCCGTAGGAAAATAAGCAAGGGGTTACCTCTTGGAAACTTTCCTTTGGTTCGATCTTTCGTGTGGTGCAATCAAAGAGCTTCTCCTTTCGTTTCATGTGTTTTCAAATCCTATAGGATTAAAAAAACATGTTACTTCGATTTATGTGTTTTTCCTATCCTGAGTTTTGGAGGGGGCCTTAAGTTGATAGGAGATTTAATGGTTAAGTAGATATTATTTGTGCATTTTGGATTAATATTTTGTCTTATATTTTTTTAACCAAGAGATATATACAACTTTCCAAGTTCGGTCTTGTGGTTTATTCATTTGGAATTCATCTTCTATTAATCTTGCTAAATAAGCATATTGAATAATAACAATTTTACTTATGTTGTGCTCAAGTGACAATCATATGTTTTGAGCTTTATAGCTTGACAAGGACTTCGCAAAGGAAAAGAAAAAAATGCCCTATGATAAATATTTCAGCCTCGACTATTAAGCTTATTTTCAGTGGAATTTATAAAAAGGGTTTTGTGTCCCAAATTCTACTATGAACCGAAATCCTTTTTTTTTCATAACAAAATTACTAGAACCAAATAGGCCATTGAGGTGTATCTCCAACCTTACCATAAAAAATCAAGACAAAAAATATATCATTTTAGTGGGGCTTGCATGTCAGCCACTCATACTCTCCCCGTATTTCCTGGGAAGAGATGGCTTGTTGGGGAGGATGGCCAATTTTGGGCAGTTAGAGCATGCCCAACAGCTATACCATACTACTCTCAATCCTAGAATTTTGGATTTTTGTGAAAAAAAAAGTGGCTCCAATAGTTCCCCTAGATAGGTGCCGAAAAATTGGAAACACAATCTTCATATATCTCGCTCTTCACAAGTCAGGGGTCTCCTCGTTCCCAATTGATGGATCCGAGGGTGAGAATGAAAAATCGTCCGCAGGGACGGGCAATCGGGATGATTGGAAAAACATATTTCTTTTTTATAGGGCCTACTTTTTTCAGTTTTATGAAATCCGTTTTAGGCATTTGTTAGAAAGATGAGTATTTTCACGCCTCAAATTCTGTTTATGATTCTAAAAACAAATTTTTGGATACCTGTTGGTAATGCTCTTAGGAGTTAGGAGGATATTTGTCTAGTAGTAGATTGGGATAGCTAGCTTGATAGATAGTCTGTTGGAGCACGCTCTCTTGGCTTGGTGGAGATGCTCTGACCGAGCAAAAGCCCAAGTACCATTTTCATAACAGTTTCAATCTCTTTTAACCAACAAAAAGTGCCAATGTTTTCTTTTTTTCCGGTAGTGTGGTAATCAATTTCCCCTTGCACTAGTTACAAAGAACTTCCACAAGCAAAACAATTCTACCCAGTACCCCTTTGTACCACGTTTGTACCCATCAGCATCAAGAAAGGTACACGACGTTTGATCGATCTCTAGGACAAGTCCGCAAGTTTCCCGGTTCCTTGCCTCCATAGTTGACACTCCTCATGGGTGCCTTGTGCAAGTGTAACCCGCACACAGTACACATGCTAGCATCCCCTGCATTTTCTGTCATGTGTTCATCATGCCAAAAAAAAATTGCCAACTAACTATAGCTTTGTGCAGAAGCAATGGCACAATTTCAAGACGAATCAGGACACGTATCACTGATCACCCGCAGAATTTCCTGGCTTGGAGTGCCGCAATTTTCTAGCACAACATGTTAGGAGTCAGGGTACATCATGTCCTGATGAATTGTTCGAGACAACAAAGTAGTACCCTCTTGGAAGAAGCATAAGAAACACAATCAAGGAAGCTAAGGGCAAAAATAAGCTCATGTCCCATAATGCAATGTTGTGAGGCCATTTTTTTTAGACCATATGAATTTTCCTGTATAGCTCTAGGAACTGGAATGATCCTTTTTTGTGTGTGTGAAATTCATGAAGTCAAACAGTCCCTGAATTTCAACTCTTAATAAATGATAAAAACCAATAATTGTGGAAGTAATTTGGACGATTTCATTTTTAATGACGAGGATAATTTTAGGAATTTTGAGGTAGTGCAATAAGGCCTCCCAGTAATTAGGCTTCTGATGCGATCGTTGTACTGCTTTTTTTTTTCACATCAACAGCACACCAATTGACTAATTATCGTTACATTTAATATTTAAGCTATAAAGTGACATCTGAACTATCATGATTGTCTGTCATAGCACTGCAGCAAAAGAAAGACAAAAAAGAGGCCATCTTGAGTTCTTGACGCAAGCATTATTTTTAGTAGCAATTGGTTTGGTAATATGTTGGGATGTAACCTTCGTGATAAGAAAATAACATATGTTCTGCAAGGGATGAGACATATGCTATAGAGAAAATGACTGTTACTGAATAATGGTTCTCTAGAATTTGTACGTGTTGCTTGCTTGCCGTCCTTACAAAATGGAAGGAATACAATATATGTTGTTCAGAACATATGTTCCATGTTGTATACTACATTCCAAGTTGGTTAACTAAAATTCTTATTTTATCGATCAAGTGACAAATACCTCTAAACCTGTGAGGTGTGAAGTCACTATTGTACATCAGACTAAAACCTGATTTTGTTAAATATTTATTTTGTACTTTAGCTAGGAACACCCGGCTGTGTGTACCATTTGCGTGATAAATTCAAACAAATGTAGTATTCCCCTATCATAAATATGTGATGTTTATACTTTTAAAATTATGAATGTTATAAGAACAAGTTATAAATTCTAATATTGTGATAGTATTTTCAAGTCAAATTTATGTATGATATTTTCTTTGTTTATACATAAAGCATTTGAGAAATTATTGATTGTCGAAATTTTAAAAGTTCGATCGTATTTTATCCTAAACGTTAAATATTCTTTATCGGAAGGGGTATCCAAATAATAGATGTACATATGATTCCAAAAAGATGATGGTGGTCACCGATCGAAGCAATAGAAACTTCTTTTAAAAAAATTAAAATGTAAAATTTGAAATATTCCGACCAGCTACATCCGGTAAATGGCGGGCAATGCTTTATTTGTCAAATAAGAAAAAAAACTAACACCAAGAAAGACAAACACCTACTTTTTCCCATTAGAAATGTGGAGAAAAAATGGTTCTTGCTAGGAATCTTATACATCAGTAGGATACATTAGCAGTTTATGCAGGAAATTGTAGCATTTAGCCAAATGGCCACTTTGTTTTTGTGATTTTTTTTGTCATCAACCTTACGGGCATTCGATGGTGATAATATTACAAGTGTGTACATGTATAAATACCAGTATTTATCTTCAATTTAAATCTACTTTTTCGGGGGGGTATATGTATCTAAATTTTGAGAAAGCTAGCATCCTTTTTTAAAATCTTTTATATATATATATATAAAAGGTAAGCAGCATCTCATGAAACTGACCTACCGTAGACACGCTCTTGACCTGCGCGGTTTCTCTGGAACGCACCAAAATCCGTACGAAATTACATATATACCCTCCTGCAGTTCCGCTTAACACTCATATGGACTGATTTGTAATAACGCAAAACAGCAGGGTCTCCACCAGAAACATGTAGGGCTGCTTGCGCCGCTGTGTTTTGTGCTTGGTTTATAAACTGGGCCAAAAGAACTCGAGAGGAGAAGGGGAGGAGCAGAGGTGGTGGAGGCGGAGGAGCAGCAGAGGCGGCGGCCGAGGCGGTGGTTGGTGAGCGAGCGCGAGAGAGGAGGAAGCGGACGTCGTCGTCTTGGCCGGAGATGGGCGACTCCGGCGGCTCCGTCGTGTCGGTGGACGTCGAGCGCATCTCCTTCGGCGGCAAGGTTGGTGGCGCTTCCTGCTCCTTCCCCTTCTTGATTTGCTCCCTGGAGGCCCGATTTGGTTGGACGCATTGGATGGTGGCGTGGGGCTAGAGGGAGGGGGGCGCCGGAAGATGGGAGCTTGGTGGTGGTGGTGCTGGGATTCAGTTCGGTTCTTGGAAGAGCCTTTTTTTTTTTTGGCTTCGATTTTGGTGTTTGGTTGGGTTTGGGGGTTCCAGAGGGAAGGGGGCCGTTTCTTCAAGTTTGTAGTAGTATCTTTAGCAGTTGTGTTCTTGTCTGCTGGTTGCATTGTGTTGGGGGTTTAGATCGAATCCTCGAATTCGTGTAGGATTTCAGGTTGCTCTAGTCCGTTTCCTGATTTTTTTTCCTTGTCGATTTCTTGCTTTGGGGAGTAGTTTCTAACCGTGATCTGAGGGGGCAGTTGCTTGTGGATTTTTCTCATCTTTTCCTGTGATTATGGGTGATCCTATCGCCCCCATGTCGCTCTTTACTTCCACTGGTTCATGTCCGCGTCTTGTTAACATCACAGTGGTAATTTTTTCTTTGGAGGCGTCCTCCTGGCCTCTACCTATCTTTCTTTGTCCGTGGTGATTTTCTTTTCTTCGAGTTTTGTTTTTCTTCGAGTTTTGTGGTTCTCGTTCGGTTGCGTGGCCGTTTGTGCTTGGCGTGCTAATCAGTTAGGCTAATTAATCACCTATTTTGTGTGCTTAAAAGAAAAGAGGGGGAACAAACCATAAAGTATTCGATTTTGATGCTTTTGGGTTGTTGTTTGGGTGTCCCAACTGCCCTTTTTTCTTTGGTGTTTCTTTAATTTGTAGTATCACTTTTTTTTATTGGTTGAGCTTTCTAGCACCAATTTCAATTAATTATCTCCCTGCTGATAGGAAGCCCTTTAGTTGTTGGAATTAAGGTTCATGTTGTGTCCAGATGTTTCTCCAATTTTGCTTATTGGAGGGTAATCGCAAATTTCCAAGGCACCTTAATTTTGCTTATTCATAAATTGAAAGCAGCTGTAGAGGTTAGTCTTACAAGTATATCTAGGGCGAAAGGCCATGTGAGTGTTCACTAAGTTTCATACATCCAATGTTGAATTTTTATGGTCACAAATTTGTGGACAAGATCTTAAACCTATTGCATTTTAAACTTTACACTGAATATGTTGATAGCAACCTCTTCTTCAGTACTAACTGAAACTCTTCTGAAACACACATACACATACACACAGGTCAAGGGCATCTATGATTCTACTGCCAATGATATGGATATCAAGCGCATTCAGTATCATGGTTACTTTAAAATATTATTTTGTATCTATCATGGTTACTTTAAAATATTATTTTGTATCATCTGTTAAAAATGGTTAAATGGGTAATGCAACTTCAAGTCCCTATCATGCGAAGGTCTTTAGTGATTATTGATTATTAAATAGGGTGCTTTTGATGTAGTCATCATATTAATGTTTCCCTGCCACTTGTTGCCGTAGACAGATAGAAGGGAACAGATAAATTGCATTGCCCTAGCCAATGGTTTTCCTCAAAAGTATGCTTCTATTCTACCATTAGATTGTGAAATGGTGGAGGAATCACTTCTAGTGTTCTGTTTCCCCTTTTCTTAGGCCTAAGGCATGTGGTATTGGAATCATCACTTTAGCACCACATACCATAATGGAGTTATTATTATCCTTCTGTCACTCATCAGACCTTGGCCACGTTTAGCATGAGTGAAACAACATGCAGGAAACAGATAAGCTTACATCATGAATTCACTATTCATATCCTTTTTATTTCAGTTTAGAGAAACTTTTCCTTCAAGCATCTGGGGGCCACTGCTAGTTCGAAATGGTCCTATTACCTACTAGAATGCAAATTGCATCATAATTCCTAAGCATCCATAATTCACTGTAGGGCATGTAAATAGATGCCATTGCTGTTTTCTACCATGAGCTTCACTTGGTTGTAGTTGTCTGCTATATTTTCTCCTATGTTTTCATGATTTTCTTTGGATCAAAGTACTACATGGAGAACTTTCTACTATTGGACGTAGTGCTAGGGTTAGTATTGTTCTTACCATTTTGATCCTAATTCATGTGACAATTTCTTTCCTTGCTTTCTTCAGGAACATCATATACAAACAAACCATGGTTCTGTATCTGTTGCGGTGTATGGCGACCATGATAAGCCAGCACTTGTTACTTATCCAGATATTGCATTGAATCGTAAGTTCTATAGTTCCATGCAGTGCCGTAAACTATTTGAGGTGGAGTTGTGTTTAGTTATAAAGAATTATGCAATATATTCACTTATGTCCAATTTTTTTTTATCAGATATGTCATGCTTCCAAGGGCTACTCTTCTGCCCTGAAGCATCATCATTACTGCTCCATAATTTTTGTATTTACCATATCAGCCCCCCAGGACATGAGGTTCGTAGCTGTCTCTAGTATTTATTATATAATGAATTATTTGATACTTGTATTTATTAAGCTTTGATGCATTAGGCAATTTCAGATCTATCTTTTTGATGAATGCATTGTTTTATTGTCCTTTGCAAGAATCTTGCAGTTAGGAGCAGCTCCAGTTTCACCAAGCAGTCCTGTGGCATCTGTTGATGAGTTAGCGGATCAGGTTTCAGATGTACTTGATTTTTTTGGGTACGTCTTCTCAAATTATCTGAAAAAATTGAGAGTCTTTTAGATGTTTATCAACATTGCTGAAGTAGCTTTCTTGTTTTTTGGCCTTTTACAGACTGGGTCCTGTTATGTGCTTAGGTGTCACTGCTGGCTCATACATCCTTACTCTATTTGCAGTACGTATTTATTCAATTGTAATGTGTTTTATAGTGCTTGCACAATTACTTAGTTTATTTATATTCTTTGTCGCAGACGAAGTATAGGGAGCGAGTACTAGGTCTTATCCTAGTTTCCCCTCTATGCAGGACCCCTTCTTGGACTGAATGGTTTCATAATAAGGTACCTATCCAATATCTAGCCTACAGTGTTCAACTTTGTGTACTATAAATGTAGAATAATAAGTCTCAAATAACAAATTCATTTCATAGGTGATGTCAAATTTGCTATATTACTATGGGATGTGCAACATGGTAAAGGACTGTTTGCTACAACGATACTTCAGCAAGGTAGCAAGCAGGATTCGTTTACTCCATATGCTCTTTGCTGGGATGTCCTTTGAACATTTTCTTGCTGTAATTTTCCAACACTCAGGGAGTTCAGGGATGCTCTGCTGTACCCGAATCAGACATTGTGCAGGCGTCTAGAAGCGTACGTACTATCCAAAACAATTCCTTGCCCCTTATCAATTATTGTGGTTGTTTATAAATTTATGAGTTTAACTCTGTTCTCTTGGTTCATGTAGTTTCTAGATCAACGGCAAAGCATGAATGTGTGGCGGTTTATCCACACAATCAATGAGTATGTTTATTTTTTTGCTTTTTAAATGCTTGTATGGAGCATTTACCCAAGCTGATGGAATCAAAACTTTGTACTTCTTTCCAGGAGACATGATTTAACAGAAAGCTTAAAGCAGCTGCAGTGCAGAACTCTAATATTTGTTGGCCAGAACTCTCAGTTCCATGCTGAGGCTGTTCATATGACCTCAAAGCTTGATGAGAGATATAGTGCTCTTGTAGAGGTGTTTATTTTACTGATAGTTTGATCTGACGAAAAAAAATGTTCTTTGGTTTGAAATATCAATCTCGATGTCTTTGCAGGTACAAGGATGCGGATCTGTTGTGACAGAGGAGCAACCGCATGCAATGCTTATGCCGCTGGAGTACTTCCTCATGGGATACGGATTGTACAGACCAAGCCAGATAAGCTGCAGCCCTCGTAGCCCGTTGAACCCATTTTGTATATCGCCAGAACTCCTCTCGCCCGAGAGCATGGGGGTTAAGCTAAAGCCAATCAAGACGCGAGCCAATCTTGAAGTTTAGGATCGAAAGAAAAACAAAAAAAAAGGTGAAATGTGAGAACTTAGGCTAACCCGGCAGTTGCTATACTAATATATCTTCCGAAGTTTTGGTGGCGAGTGAGATGGTTGTTGTTATTGTGATGTAGATATAGAGGAAGAAAGCTTAGGTTGGGGCGGGGTTTCCATTCCATTGATTCGTAGCATTAAACAGCTGTAAATTGTTACAGATTATTTGTCAAAGCTAAAGAGAAAAATAAGGGGAGATGAGCTGTTGCCAATTATTAGGTACTCTGATGTTGTCTGTTCTCCTCTTGCCAGTACCATCCTACTATGATTATTTGCTCTCATGTCATGAGCTAGACTGATGAACCATTGTTGTCTCCAAAAGCATACCTAGAATTTTGGTCCATTTGCACTCAATTATTGAACTAGGTTGGGTGTCTTGTATCTTTGTCAAGTTGGACATAGGCCATATCTGTCTGGTACTATGCTGGTCATATTTGTTTGCTATGCACTTTCTCTGTGTCCTGTTGGTATTAGGTGATGTTCAGTTAGTGTGTCAACAAGCCTGATATATATTGATATGAGTGGGGCAGATATATGTTGCAGTATGAGGAATGTATTGGAAGGCATGCACACGTTGTATAGTGGATAGAGTGCTGTAACCACTACTACTAGTACTAGATAGGAGTAGGTATGTGCAATTGCTTTCTTTTGCCATTCTGTGTTCCCTGCTGTGAAAGTTGCAGTCACTGATTTGACAAAGGTTAAAGAACCCTAATTTTGTGCATTGATCCCAGAATATTGGTTTTCACATAGTACCACGGGTAGGGGCAGGGATTGTGGCCTTTTTTGACCGGTTTGATTAAGATTTCTTTTTAATAAAAAGCCACGTGGTGTTTTTTCCTTGCCGGTCGAGTTTTTTTATAATACTTCACAGTCGTTTTCGGTGAAATTTAAAAAAGCAGACAATTAAACAAGATTATGATATTGTATTACTTTTTGAGGAAAATCTTGCATATTCTTTCTTTATTTCTTTTTTCAAGTTAGCATTTGATAATTTGTTGGTGGTTGAAATTGTAAAAGTTTGACCCAATTTTGCCTTAAATGTTAAATTGGAGATATTTTCATGGTAAAGGGAAATGAAGGCTTCTAACTGTCCTAGTAGAATCATCATCTAAGGCCCTGTTTGAAAGTCCTAGAGATAAAGATAAAGATGAAGATAAAGTGTTTCACGCAAAACGAGGTGACAATAACGTGCGATTAATTGAGTTTTAATTATTACAAACTTAAAAAATGGATTAATCTGTTGTTTTAGAGCAACTTTCATATTAAAAATTTTTGCACGAAACGTACCGTTTGAGAGATTGAAAAGCGTGCCACGAAACTTTATCTTTTATCCGCACTGTTTTAGAAGAAAAGAACAGGGCCTAAGTTTCAGCTAGCTTGAAGAAAATGAAGGTTCATCTTCGCCTCTTCGGTTCTCTTCAGTGCTCTATTGTGCAGCGCGCAACTCTATGACAAAAATTACTTTTGTGGACATATCCTGAAGACAATATGCATCCGAATTGGCTGCAACTTCGTTTCAGATTTGATAGGACTTCTTTTGAACCATTTTGTGCTGATGCTGTTTCCCGCACCCCCCCCCCCCCCCCCCCTCCTTTCCTTCCCCCTTTCTCAAAGTAGCTTTTAGCAGATATGTAGTAGTACTATATGACAATCTCATTCTTGATTATCTTGAATTTGCTCCGGACTTACAGCTGTTTTTCTTTTTTGTTTCTTCGACGTTCGATTCTAGACACTTTCAAGTGTGTTAGTGACTTGTGAGTCATCGTTGTGCAGTGATTCGTGCAGCATTGCGGTACCAAATTGCCAATGTGGCATCATGGAAGAGACATAGGACCTCATAGTTTGCCCCCCAAAAAATAAGCCGTTGCTAAATTTTGAATTTTAAAAGAAGTTGATTTTAGGTTATTTTAACGTAGTTTTTTTTAACATTGGCTTCTAAATTTGTTGAAAACACATACTCCCTTCGTCCCAAAATATAAAAGATTTTGGGTGGACGAGTTCTACGAATTTGGACAGCTTCTATCAGATTCGTAGTACTAAAATGTGTCACATTCATCCAACATCTTTTATATTTTAAAACGAAGAAAGTATATAAAAATTATACTTATAAATTATTTTTCGTCGCTAATAAAGTTACAGTTTTATAATTAGCTCTTGGCTAACAATGAGGCTGCTAGAGCCGCAAAATAAAGTGATGTGGTTGCTTCTAGCTCAGTAGGTAACAAGTTAATCTTGACTGCCCAATCAACCAGATAAAATACCTATTTCCTCGGTTCCATACGATCAAGTTTATAAAAACTAGCATATTGCTCGTATGTTACAATATAATTTTAATTAATTAAAAAATATAATTAATCTATCATTATCATTTTTTTAATTGTTGTATATATTTGTTATTAACATGTGGACCATTTAGTCTCATATTATTTTTTTCTTTTTATAAAAAAATAGAGAGTTGATGGGAGTGGTTGACATGTGGGTCCTCTAACTTTACATGTCAATTTTTCTCTAAAAGAAAGTTGGGAGTTGGTGGTGGGGTCGGTGACAGAACAACCACCACCACTATTCCTTTTTATAAGGAGTATAGAAAATATAGTAACATTTACAACGTCAAATTAGTTCAATTAAATTCACTATTGAATATATTTTCATAGCTTATCTATTTTGTGTTGAAAATTTTGTTAGTTTTTTTCTATAAACTCAATCAAAATTAAATAAGTTTGAGTTAGGACAAACTCAAAATCAGTTATAATATGGAACGAAAAATTATACAATAAGAGTGGTCCAGTACTTAAGTCTTGATGCTCACTGTAGCTCAGTAAAAGTTCATTGTTCATATAGTAGCCATCTGCAATTACAGTAGCGGACATGTGTCCACCACATTAAAATTTTGAGGTGCCATTCTTTTTATTTATAGGGAAAACAATGTGTAGGATCTGTTTAATTAAGTTTTCTTGTATGTACTATGTCATCCTCTGGTGGTGATAGATTAAGCTCTTGAAGCCACATGTGGTCCGATGTTGGAAGCTTTAAGTTGCATCATACGCGGTTTTAATAATTTAAAGTGATTTAAGGGAGGATCAATAACTTGATGGGTGATATAGACATTTTCTTTTAATCGTTGTTACCATGTCACTTAGATTGAGATCCTCTAATTGAAAGTCATCGTGCCATTTTCACTGACATATGGGTCTGCGATTCATCAGGCCTATTTATTAGTGCCAAAGTCATGTAATTTTAATGGTAGAGGATCCTGATCCATGGTTGAGTAAGACGTTAGGACTAGTTAGTTTTGTCATTTGCTCTTCAACTTATTACTTAACTAAAATTTAAGTTTTAAACTTAACTTTAGAGTTCATTTTGATCTTTCATCGAAGTTTATTTTTTGTCATTGACTTTTAAGTTGTTAAGAACGTACATATAAAAGTCTTACTCATAAATTATTTTTTGGTTGCTTGTAAGTGTTACGACTTTGTAGGCGAAATGGTGAGATCATATGTATTACTGTAGGCACAATTCCAAACTGCATTTCTTTTTTAAAACACTTTTTAAAATCTGCTTTTTAACTTTGTCGCGTGGTCCGTGGTACGTGGTACGGACCGGCGACGGCTCCAGGTCTCCAGGGTGGTTGCGCTCGCGCCGGCCATCGACGGGGCTGCTGCCACAAGCGTCCTGGTGCTCGTCGGCCACTGGCGCTCCATCGCCGTGCTTAGGCCCTGTTTGTTTGAGCTTTTAGCCAGCTTCTCACCACAAGAAGCGGAAAGCCCAAACAAACGGCCAGCTTCTGGGCCTAGCTTTTGTTAGGTGGAAAGCCCAGGAAAGCTAGCATTACATGGAAAGCTGAAAAGCTCCTGAAAACGAGCTTCTCGTAGCTTTCCCCTGAAAATTACCCGCCTGCCACTCATTACACAAGCGAATCGTTATTTTTTTCTATTCCTCAGCCCATCCCCACGAACAAACCCTATCCTCTCCACAGCCGCCCGCGCGTCTGCTTCTCAGAAATCGCCGCACGCCGCCGGACCTCCGTCCCCGCGAGCCGCCTCCCCTCCTTCCCCGCGCCCCGCCTCCCCTGCGTCCCCACGCGCGCGCCGCCTCCCCTCCGTCCTCGCGCGCCGCCTCTCCTCCGTCCCCACGCGCGCGACGCCTCCCCTCCGTCCCCACCCGCGCGCCGCCACCCTCCATCCCCGCGCGCCGCCTCCCCTCCGTCCCGCGCGCCGCCTCTCCTCCGTCCCCACGCGTGCGACGCCTTCCCTCCATCCCCGCGCGCCTCCTCCCCTCCGTCCCCGCGCGCCGCCTCCCCTCCGTCCACACGCGCGCGCCGCCTCCCCTCCGTCCCCGCGCACTGCCTTCCCTCCGTCCCCGTGCGCCACCTCCCCTCCGGCCGCCGCTCGCCACCAGGGCCGCCGCCGTCCAAGCCGTCCCCGTGCGCAGCCTTCCCTCTATCCCCGTGCGCCGCCTCCCCTCCGGCCGCTGCTCGCCGCCAGGGCCGCCACCGTCCAAGCCAGGGCCGCTCGCCACTAGGGCCGCCGCCGTCCAAGCCGGGGTCCAACGCCTCCATCGCCGCCGTCGTCCAAGCCGGGCCGCCGCCATCCAGGCCACCGTCGTCCACCTCCTGTTGAAAGCCGACCGGTGCCAGTTCGGAGGTAAGTAGCCCTTGCCTCCTCGATTTGACATGGACTATTGATTCTGTTTGAATGAACTATTGTAGCTGAGAATAATGGGTTAGGCTTTGTAATCGCCAATCTGTTAAATGACTTCTTTGTATCGTTGGTATGAACAAACAACTATCCGTCTAGATGGACAACAAAGGAAAGGGCAAGGGAAAGAGCAACGAAAATGAAAAGATTGTTTGCAAAGCAGATTGGAGAAATCCTGAAATGACTACAATTTTTTGTGACATTGTTGTTGAGGAGATTGAAGCTGGGAATAGGCCTCTAGGTACCTTGAATGCAAGAGGCTATAAGAACTTGTGGGAAAAATTTTTTAGCGCAACAGGAAAAAATTATACCCAGAAGTAGCTGAAAAATCGTTGGGATAACTTGAAAACCTTGTATAATTTTTGGAAATCACTTTGGAGCAATTCTGGCCTTAGAAGGGATCCTGTTTCAGGGATACCTACAGCAAGTGATGAATGGTGGGAGACGAACACAAAGGTTAGCAATCTATCATGTGTATGTTCATTTGAATTGTCTGTACTATATACAATTGACTAATCAATTTGTATTTTTTTTATTACAGGGACACCTCAGGAGGGAGAAGAGGGTATCCCGTTATGCTCCTCCACCATGTTTGAAACAATGGGAAATTATGTTTGAGAAGAGTCATGTCTCAGGGAACTCTGCATGCATTCCTGGTGAAGAAGGTGGTGGGGACAGTATTCCCAATGCAGAAGAGGGGGATGATGATCCAGTCCAGGAAATAGGAGGTGAACAATTTACACCCACATCATCTGCTCGCACCCAACTGAAGAGGAAGGGGAATTCTAGTGACCCTAGGAAAATTAGCCCAAGGAAGAAAGTGAAGAATCCTATGGTGAGGGTGATGTCACGCATGGTGGATGATGTGATTAGTTCCAACTCTATGACATCCAAAGCATTGGCCGGTGACTTCACACGTGAGTCAGTTAGAGAGGTTATGGCATTGGTTAAAGAATGTGGAGCTCTAGAAGGGAGTGATGAGCATTACATTGCAACACAATTGTTCAAGCATTCCGCAAATCGTGAAATTTTCTTGTATAGCTTCGAAACCAATGAAGGAAGGTTCAATTGAAGGAACAAGTAGTTTTTTTTATTTGTACTAGACTAGTTCTACTTAGTTTTTTTATTTGTACGAGACTTGTTCTATCCAATAATGTGTACTACCTTTATTTATTTTGAGATGGTTGTGATTGAGTTCTCCATGTGTCTTTATGTAGATGAGTTCTGCAAGTGATGAGTCGAGTGATGATGAAAATTCTAAAGTTTTGGAAATTGCAATTGCACAGCAGAGAAAGATGATTCGGTTGATCAATGTTGCAAACATGGTTGGAATGTATTATGATCAAACCTACCTAAACAAGTCAGCAAGGAGACATCCTAAGGTGGTTATGAATGGGTTACAACCACTTTGAACAGACATAGATCATGTTATAGAATGTTTAGGATGACAAGAGAAATTTTTGATAGTTTGCATGAAACATTAGTTACCCAATATGGATTGAAATCAACTACGGGTATGCATTCCATTGAAAGTTTGGCCATGTTTTTATGGACAGTAGGTGGCCCTCAATCTTTTAGCCAAGTTGAGGATAGATTTCAGAGATCTACGGAGACCATCAACAGAAAGTTCACTTATGTGTTGAATTGCATGAACAAAATGGCCAAGGACATTATTAAACCTAAAGATCCAACATTTTCTACCATTCATTCTAGACTAAAAGAGAATCGATTTTCACCTCATTTTCATAATGCTATTGGAGCTATTGATGGAACTCATATCCCTGTTGTTGTGCCTTCTAGTGAACAGATTACGCATTTTGGTCGGTACCGATGTACCACTCAGAATGTATTGGCTGTATGTGACTTTGATATGAGATTCACTTTTGTTGTTGCTGGATGGCCTGGTTCAGTGCATGACACAAGGGTTTTTAATGAAGCATTGCAAAAATATGCTAATGACTTCCCTTTTCCACCGGAAGGTACAAACAACAACAATTTTTGTATTATGGATCATTTATTATCGCTAACTTTTTGACATATGTATAGGAAAGTACTACCTTGTCGACTCAGGCTATCCTAACCGAAAGGGTTTTCTTTCACCATATAAAGGAGAGAAGTATCATTTACCAGAGTATCGAGAAGGTCCCGAGCCAAGAGGTAAGAAAGAAGTGTTCAATTACTTGCATTCGTCACTACGGAATGTGATTGAAAGGGCATTTGGTGTTCTGAAAATGAAGTGGAGGATATTACTAAAAATATCGAGTTATCCGATGGACAAGCAAGCAAAGATTATAATTGCATGTATGGCACTCCACAACTTTATTAGAGAAAGTAATTTGAGTGATGAACTTTTTGACATGTGTGATCAAAATGAAGACTTTGTTCCAAGTGTTGGTCAAGCAACACCATCTTAGCCGAGGCCACATGGACATGAAGAGAGTGACATGAATGCTTTTCGTGATAGTATTGCTGATGGTTTGATGGCTATGAGAGAGTAGAGTAATGCCGCTTGAAAAATTGTATATGAATATTTATTATATTTATATTGCCAATACTTTTTGTTGTCCGTGATTTATAGTGATTTATTATAATTATATTACCACCAAAGTCTACGAATAACTGTACACAAAACAAATATAATCAGTACATACACATAGAGATAATACATACGTTATATATCTCATCTAGCCACTCTCATCCTCAGAGAAGCTAGGTTGCCAAACAGACCTCAGCTTTCAAAAAGCCAACTTTCAGAAAGCCAGCTTAAAAGAATGGTAAGCCAAAAGCCAGCTTTTGAAAAGCAAAAGCTCAAACAAACAGGCTGTCTCTGCAACTGCGGCTTGTTGGTGAGTCCATTTTTCAGACAAGAACATAAACATGATTTCACAATTTAGTGCATTACTGCTCTGAAACGAGATTGTTTGCTTTTATTTGGTTTGATCAAGGTTCATTTTCTTTGCATAAACAGTTTTCCTGCAGTTGGATGTACTAGAGTAAGCCATTTGGAAAGAACTTGGACTCTGCACAAGAAAAATTCAGCGCCCAACTTGGGAAGTTATTTCAGGAAAACCAACTTTACTGATTTATTCAGTACTTAGGAAAAGAGTTGGTCCACAACCTGGTAAGGGTTATAAACTTATAATTTTATCAATAATATGAGATCTTTAGAATTCCCCCGTACTTGACTAATCACTTCCGACATAATTTCATATTTCACATCGGTAGGGGGCCGTTTTGCCAGCCGCTTGTTATCGTCTATTTGGAACTGTGACAATATTGATAATATATAGGTTCCGATTAACAATTCTAGTTTGTATAAACTGCAATTACTGCATATTTTGTAGTATCCTTATCTATTGGTTGCTGGTCTTCTTTGTGATTTTATTTTGCAGAACACTGTCATGTTCTACTGGTATAATTTATCATTTTCTGAATGGACTAACTGATGAAGAAACTAATACTACTGGTGAGCACCTTCATTCCATCTTGCCATCGTCGAGGGAGTGTATTATCTGCACCTAATTCTGTATATAGAGTATATATTGCACCTAATTCTGTATATAGAGTATATATATCGTTCCTCAGTTTGACCGATCGTCGAGTATCCTCCCATCCAGGCTGCTTTCGATTCTGCTACGGGCAGAAGATAAAATTTCAGATTATCGTGGCATGCTTTTTAAACTGCTAAACGGTGTGTTTCGTGCAAAAATTTTTTATATGAAAGTTGTTCTAAAATATTAAATAAATTCATTTTTCAAGTTTGTAATAATTAAAACTTAATTAATCACATGTTAATGTCACCTCGTTTTACGTGAAACACTTACAATTTCTCTTATGTTCTCGGAGAATGCAAGATATGGTATTTCGGGATTCGATTTTGATGCTATACAGGAACGATTGCACGTTTTCTCTTGCAGGTGTCCAGTTATCTATCTGTATTCATCCCTTTTCACCTAAAATGATTTGCGATATTAGTCTGAAGAATCAGTAGGGAAATAAGTACATGCCTGAAGGGCCTCATATTCCTGAAACCAAGAGTGCCGCCGTGTCTCTTAGGTTTAATTAAATCCTGCCAATATATCCAATGAACCTTCCTCCGGTTCAGCTCCTCCCTCCATCAAAACTTTCTGATTAACTGCATAGAATCTCTACAAAATCCAGCCTGTAACTTGAAAACACCCATCACATAAGCTGTAGGTACATTTTTAAACCAATTAGAGATTTTTTTTTTTGAATCTTTTCTTGGGTGACCATTGCTGATTGTTCTATTCACGCTCTTCTGCTAATGGCAGCGTTGCAATTGTTCTTGTATATATTATTGATGGATGATTCTGATAGGTGTATAGATAAATGTACTGACATATATGTGTGATCCTCCGTTACCAGATCAGTACGATCTGCTGCTTCCCACCCGCATAACCTCCTTCCCTGCATTTAAGGTGCAACCAATTTCTTCGCTTACTTTCCTTTACTATGGAATGTCAATTTTTCAGTGTTTTTGTAATGGGGTTCCTGTGAAATTATATGCAATTTACCTATTTACGCGAGATTATATATACTGCTTCCAGTTTGTACCGCTGGGACATGTTATCTGGTTTGGATTTAGAATAATTTCTTACCTATTAGTTCTATTTCGGCATTTCAGAAGGCAACCAAGTGCATTGTAAACCTGTGGCTATAATTAATCTCTTGCTCAAATATGTTTCAGGTCCTATCCTTTTTATTTAGCGAAAATATTTGATCGAATAAAATTGTGCTTTGGGCACTGTGAAGTGTATAACTATGGCTTACTTCTTTAGGCTGAGTTCGGCTGTATGAGTTCTCAACTTTTCTCCCTCGTGTTTTACGCACACGCTTTTTAAACTACTAAATGGTGCATTTTTTACAAAAAGTTTCTGTACAAAAGTTGCTTTAAAAAATCATATTAATCCATTTTTATAAAAAAATTAACTAATACTTAATTAATCACATGCTAATTAATCATTTCGTTTTACGTGTTTGAAAGAGCCTTAGTAAGGATCAGGACCTTTTTCAGCTATTTTGCGTGTCATATGTTTACTTTCTATGCTTGGGGAGTCTTTTCTGTATCAGGGGTTCTTATTTTTTTAATATATCGCATTGAGATATTGCATTTGACCACGCGGTGATTTTTACGTTATACTTTGTCCCTGCAGTACTCAAAGTTTCTTCTAAAGAAAGTACGTAAATCAGCTCGGCCTTTAGGTTGTCACTTTTTTTCATTGTATCTCCCTTGCTAATTGTACCCTCTGTGTGAGGATGGCCTAATGGTACTGCTTTTATGCAAGATTTGAAGATTTTACATTTTGTGATAGCTCAATGTGGGTCCAATTTATATGTTTAGCTTTTTAGGATAGGATCTTATATACCTCAATGTTTCCTTGATTATATATATGAATATAATCTGAATAGTTCTGTAAGGAGTAAATTTGATGTTTTGACAAGTTGAAGGAAAAGTTTCTATATCTATGCTCTGAAAATTAGTGTATATGGAGTATATTTAGTCAAATTTATGAAGAAAATCATTTAACTTTGAAAATTAGCACCTTAATTCAGCACCTAAAATCAAGATCATCTTACTTGGTAGTCTGGTACATTATACAAGATTGCTGCATAATTTTTTTTAATGAATGCCTGCAGAAAGCAAATGGTGTTGTTTCAGATTGAACAATGTTATATATTTCAGAATATGTATATCACAATGATAAAATTTCAGAATGATAAGACGCTTTAAGTTATAAGTTACAATGGCTAAGATTCTGAAAGTCTGAACTTTGGAATATTCATTGAAAAAAGGTAACCCTAAAAGTCTGAACTTTGGCTAGAAAGTCTGAAAGTGTGAAATTCGGAACAAGCAGTGGCTAATATTCTGGAAGGCTGAACATTGGGATAATTTTGCATTACAGGTTATGATAAAGAAAGGGATGGATCAGATGAAAACATAACTACATTAAATAATTTTTCATGATGAAACTACTTAAAAACTTTTTATATATCAATTTTTAGATCCTTTTCGTATATAAATGTGATCGTCTTCGACAGATTTGATTCACTGACAAGTTCTTCTTTTCCAGTGACATTGTTGTTCACAAGGTTGGCAGGTCCTCTGCTTGATTTCTTCACTGATGTTTGATTCCATTTAGAATGCAATACAATAAAACACTAAACCATGCTGTGTGAACCGCCAGATGTAATTTGTATTGCAGAGAGTAGGCTGTAAATTCACTTGTGATCAAAATATACTGCCTGCAACTTTTGCAATATTTTCATTAAGTTGAGGTGATCGTTGACAAGGGACATTATAATCTTTGATTCTTTGGTTACTTCTTTGCACAGAAGGCTTAATTTTTGTGCAGCAAGACATCAATTCTGCTGGCTGCAACAGCGATTCCTCTCTTCTTATCCTTGCAATGAATCTCTTTGAATCCATGCAGTGAAGGTAAGACCTATCTCTCTTCTTTCTCCTTGATTTTGTATTTTTTATTCTGAATATAAAATGGAAATATTGTACATAGCATATGCCAATTTGTGGCTTCCTGCAGTACAGATGAAAGTAGATATGATTTATTATGGTTTCTAGGAGATGTTCAGCTAAACAACGAGGTAAATGATTTGATGTAGTGGACTATACTGTACTAAGCTATGACTTTTGGGGAGTGTGGATGTAGATACAAAGAATGTGTGTAAAGGAAAATTAGCTTCTAAATTGGTGGATGTAGATATGTCAATTACTATTTTGCTCAGCAAACAAAAGTTTTCGTGCAATGTTGATTTCACAGATAAAATACAGTGGATCACAACTCCTGCCTGAAGTTATTTTCTTTCATTGGAAGGGTTTTCGGCACTAGGATGGTGGACACAGAACTACACAAGGAAATGTTCACACTGATGCACCATGTTGTAATGGGGGGATTATCCAAATGGGAGGACTGGCAAGCCATATCCTGATATACATATTTCTTGCTGCTATGAGGAGGTATTGCCAGTATAAGTGCTATTTAGATTAGAATGTTCTTTCGACTAAACATAATATTATAATTTCACTTGATGTAAGTGCATTGCATATGCTGTTCAGGGCAATGTAGAACCAGGTAATTGCTTGGTATTTAAAGGTCAACCGATTATTGGATTTGATTGTCCAAGGCCTATATACCCACAAGTAGGTTTTTCTTTGTGAACTTGTAAGGTTAGTCTTGTACTCAAAGTCAAGATTTTCAATTCAGTCATGCAATTTAGTACTCCCTCTATTTCATAATGTAAGGTATGGTCAAACTTGCACGGTCTCCAAAATTAATCTTTAGCTTATAATTTCTCATATACTATAAAGTTTGTAACAACAAAATTATAACCATATGAAAGTATATTGAAATATCAATCCAATGATATTATTTTTAGCAAATAAAATTTAATTTACATTATACTAATCGTTAGTCAAATGTTATTAAAGTTGAATCTTGAATGCGTGCGTGCCTTACATTATGGAATGGAGGGAGTACCATTTTTAATTCACAAACTGCAACTCAGTACCATTTGATGCTGATAAGTTTGTTTACTCCCCCCAATATTGCAAGCTACATAATGAATACGCTGATCAGTGTAATTGATTCCTCTGGGTAGGAATGGTTATGTACGGTAGGGATCAGATAGAATTGTTGATGGTCTTGAGATTTTTTTTTCTGCCAATGATATTCAGCACTTCACCTCAAATATATTTGATGTGGCCTAAATCAAATTAAAGCTCAACAGATATTGGTAATAGATCAGTTTTCAGTAATGTTTGCATGGTAATATTCAGAATTATATATGAGAGGATTTTTTTTGTCAATTGTTTGATATGCTTTTAGGAATTCTGAAGTTCACTTGCAATTTTTTTGACAAATCTGCTTTTACTAATAACATGTATGCACTCAACTGAAGAAGAAATATAAATGTGGCTTGACTTGCTGGAACTCCAGGTCACTTCATCCAAAGATACTACAAATTAACTGCTTCCAGGAAATTAAAAATGAGTTACTTAGGCATAAATTTGATATGCACACTCGACATATTGTTATGTACTGGAAGCATCTTGATAAGCTTTATTGCATCTATTGGAAACTAAAAACAGTAGGTTCAGACTAATTTATATTGATTACTATGTACAAATCTAACTAAATGCCTGATGGCAGTACAAATCTCTATGCAAATAATAGATCTTTTACTTTTGTTTTGCTAATTTTTGGTAGAACTTGATATTCACTTCAATTTATGTTAGATTACAAGTATAGGTCACTGGGATACTAGGAATGCAACTAGATTGCAGGCTTCGATCAGTTCAGATAGGTTAGTAGTTTTGAACTGTAGTTGAGTACCATTTTACAATGGTGTTGATGAGGGCCAAACGTGCGATCAGGGACAATGTCGCACGCCAGCTTGCGCTCCACAGCCTCCACGTCATCCTCAGTTCCCGCAACACTGCAGAGCAGATCCAGGCGGCAGGGGATCCTGGCGTGAGCATGGCGTTGCGGTAGTCCACCACGTCAGTGGGGGGCTTCGCGGCCTGGGTGGGGCGTACCCATAGGGGCATCCATGTCCTTGTAATCATGTGCACTTCCCTTTAATGCGCATCATTTATTGTTCTTATCAAGGATTAACTGTTTTTCTTGCTCTCTACCATGAAAAAGTTTGATTCGGTTTACACCAAGATTTGTCCTTTGTCTGCATAATCTCAATTCGAACGGCTCTAACAGGGCAGCCATTTTTGTCCTTACACTCATAATGATACATCACATCTTATTTTAGTTCAATTTATCAAATTATCTGTTTAATTGTTTGTGAATAGATAGGAATTTGATGGAACAGTATAAAAGACTGGTGCTCAAGGATAGTCCAATGAACCCTGAATATTTAGTAAATTTACAGTACTATTGTTAGAGGACGTGTAGTTTTTTTTTCTGTTATATAAACGTGAAATTTTAGTTCCAGGCTGTTCTATTACAAACAGTGGATATTCATTTGGTGCTTATAATTGTTGATAATAGTCTGAATTCTGAATATGTACGTTTTTATAACCCAAATGTAGGTTAACAATGCAGGTGTAAACTTCAACAGGGGAGCAGATAACTTCTCCCCATGGTGGTCCGATAGTGAACGTAAGCTCAAGGCTTGGTAGAGTCAATGGTAGACGCAATGTAAATTTCCTCGACAGCTTCTTATTGCTTCAAAATGACCTTCTAGATATGCATTTGGCTTGCATTTAGCCATTTACTGTAAAATTGTCTATTTACTTTATGTCGAAAATTGTATGTTTACTAACTTCTTTGTTTTGTTACCTGTCAAAGAATCGGTGATGCAAGCCTAAGTCCTCAATCAACCTCTATCCATCCCCAGGTCAGCAGCACTTTCATTCATGTATCAACGCCACCAAGCTGAGGGAGCTGGTCGGTATACTCATTCCCTTTGTTTTGATCTGCTCTGTACACTTGATTACACATACGCATGTTTGCTAAGCCAGGCTCAGCAATTGGTAGGGGCAGCACAGTGGCCACTTGCTCAGTGCCTTTGTGCTAAAGAAATATATTTTGTTATCCCTTGGACCTAAAAAGAACTTTTTAGTCGATCTTGATTTGTGTAATTAAAATTCTTTTAATTTATACCGAGAATGACAACTGACTTGATAGGGTAAGGAGACAACGTGAAACTTAATCCATGAACAAAGAGATCAGCTACCTTGCTCTATCTATGTTTTCGTTTACAAAGCTACCTTGCTCTGTCTCTGAATTCTTGTATCTGAACTATATTACATCCGATCTATGTTTTCGTTTACAAATGGAAATTACTCTTAATGGATCAAAAGATAGATGTGTGTATGTATGGACTTTCATGCCTGAAAAGTTCTCTAGAAATTTGAAGGCCAAACTGACACAGTCGATCATCCCATCTCAGGTTCCTGCTGTTCTGTCTAACACAGAACAAATTTAAATATACCGATGGTGAGAAATGAGATCTGAAATTGAGTATTGAATTTCTTATATTTTTTTCATTGTTAGAAGGGAACACAGTCTATTTTGTAATGGTACAATACCACTTATAGCTATTTGTATCTCTCAACGTTTGTAGCCTCCGTTGCATACTGCAATTTCACTTGAGTTGAGGCAAAGTTAACTTGAAGTTTGATGATGATTAATTTATTGTTTTTAATGTTATTCATCATTTACAAACGCTTATTGTAGGCTCAACGATGAGCTTTATAGTTTAGCATTTTCAGCAACAGCAGTAACAACTGTTGTGGCTTAGAGAAAAGTGTTGTGGCGTAGAGAATAATATGCAGATATTTTACCCGAAAAGGACATAGTTGGATGCTAATTAGACGAACATAATTTTGTATAACCTTTTCATGCGTGATTATGCAACGGAGCCGTATTAGTATCATGGTATTGTTTATATGATGATTTAAGCCATCTGATGTCATATGTTATAGTTGGTGTTATTTTTTCCCGTTGCAACGCACGGGCTCCCAACTAGTCTTTAAATAATTGTCATAAACTTAGCTTCATCCCTTATCCATCAACACTTTAAAACACACCTACAAGTGGCTTGATCTCTTTTGAGACAAGGGTGGCCGGGCTTCTCGCCGTCTCACATGCCCATAAGCGCATTACATTACACGCAATACCTAAAATGTTAGTACAACGAGAAATTTTACAGTACTCGAGATGTATCAAGAGGAAACAGAATTTTTATAGTACTTGAGAGGTTTCAAGATGAAACAAAATTTTTAGTGTAAACTTGGTACTTCTTAATATCGAAGGTACAGAGAAGTATCAACATTTATATAAAAAAAATATGGTACCTCTTAGTACCTCTTAGTATCTCTTAAGTATTGTAAAATCACTTAGTATAACTGTATTTGTGAGAATTCCATCTCCCACGAGAGATATTAGAAAAACCATGCAAGAAAAGTTGCAATTTACAAAGCAGAGCCCTTTCTGCTCAGGATGGGAATGGTTAGGTTCTGGATTGAACCTAAACCATTTCATGTGACAACGTTGATCCATGGTTTAATAGGGGCAATCCTTAATGGTTCCATCAAATAAATAGGTTATCCAATGGAGCAAAAGGTTAACCTATTAAACCTAGCAAACAAGTTAATTCACAGATTCACGGGGCCACATATATGCAAGGCAATACATCACAGGGCTACATATCTGCAAGGCAATACATCACAGGGCTACATATCTGCAAGGCAATACATCACAGGGCTAATTACACAACCAATTCACCATAAAAGAGCAGAGCTGCAGTAATTTCACCATAAAAAATAATTGGAAATGTACAAGTACTCCAGTACTCCACCATCAATCACAAGCACATGATATCAAATCATTGCAATAGCATGGTAATAAAGTTTATGTGGCTAAGTCAAAAGAAGATGCACAGCTAACAACATTTCATACAAAAGTATCAGATTGCATTGATCTGGCATAAATGCTCATGCTATGATATCTATCCTGAGTTTTGAAATTCACCTTCTTGCAACAAGTGAGCAAAAATTACATTCTAGCACCAATATGACATTCACAGTTCTCCAAAACAGCCTCCCCGCCATCTTCAACACTCCTTTTGACGTCCTAGCTTCCCTAAAGAAATGGAAAATAGGTATTATTATTCACAACAATATATGCTCTCAAAGCAGCATGGGCACATCCCAAAAATGTAATCTGAGATACAAATTTAGTCATGTAATATGTAAAATAGGCAAGGTGGTGTACGATATCTGCAAACTTGCAGACTGAGATATAAATTTCTTGTACACTTGAATGCTAATGTTTTGTACCATTGAGTTTTGGGTTTGCAACAAGCATATACAAATGAGCATAATAACGGAGTGAAAGTAACGTGGAAAAACCACAATATTATTCATTTGGTTGAGAGTTGAAACTTCTTGCCAACATGCTTCTGATCAGTGGTTGTACATCTTTTTTATGTACAGCAAGATAGTGTGCATGTTTTCTATGCCAATAAAAGAATTATAGTCAAAATGATCACAATGACACTACCACAGAAAGAGACATTGGTACCGGTTCGGGATGCCTTATAGGTGCCGATTTCGAAGCCGGCACCAATGATCAAAGCCATTGGTACCGGTTTCTCAACCGGCACCTATAACACTATAGGTGCCGGTTGTAAATGTCTAACCAGCACCTATATGATATTATAGGTGCCGGTTTCTATAAATAACCGACACCTATAAGTGAAAGAACCTGGCACCTTTGAAGCCTCATAGGTGCCGGTTCTTTACAAGAACCGGCACCTATAGTCCTGAAGCACAAAAAAAAATAATTGCAGGGTCACATATAATATTTCCTGAAACACAGAAATCACAGAATACTACAATATCATATTCACATCACAGAAATCACAGAATCCAACCCATTTTCCAAATCAAACCAAACCACATATATTCAACCCATAACCCATAAATCACAGAATCACAGCTCCCATAAATTGAATCGCACCACTAATATTCAGCTTTATTTTCCATATGCATGTTACTGCAGATAGGTTTAGAGCAGATCTGATGAACATTGCTATGACAAAGTTGAGTTCAGAAATACTTTCCCAGGTCAAGGAATACTTTGCTGGTCTTGCAGTTGATGTTGTTCTAAGACTTAAGGTACTGAAATGGTTAAGGAATTATACTATATATTTGCAGTTAGTTGTTTTGAACTATTGATTTGTGACTGTTACTTACATATATTGCTTTAAATACTTTTTAGTATACCACCATTTAGGTCACTACAGATGCTTATTTGTCTGTGCTACTATTGAAATATATCTTCAATGGAAAACCGAACAATTATTTTAGAAAAAATAGATGGAAAACTGTCATCCATTTTTGTTCTAAAATCTTGAACAAAAATCTTCAATGGTCACTGTCATCCATTGTTCTAAAATCTTGAACAAAAATGGAAAACTGAACAATTATTTTAGAAAAAATAGATGGAAAACTGAACAAAAATGGTCACTGCAGATGCTTATTTGTCTGTGCACAATTTTTCTAAAATAATATTACTTCAATGGAAAACTGACCAAATAGATGACAGTAGGGTGATGCTAAGGCGACCAAGGTGCCAAAATGATCCTATAAACGGGTCGGTTTAGATGTTATTGATTTATCACCCCTAATTTTGCCGCTCACATTCTTCTCATGGAGGATGAAATTGACAAGAAGCTTGTAGAGATATTAGGTCTAAAAACAGATGCTGACAATGTAAAACTAGTGAAAAAGAAGAAGGAAAAGCCAACAAAAATTGAGGTTGGTGAGCTGTACTTGCTCTTCATGTTCAAAATAGGATGATGTAGCCATTACTTTACCTATAATTTCTATAAATTGCAGGAGAAAAAAAGCTGCAGTAGTCACTGCTGCACTGCCACCTGAGGAGGAATTGAATCCATACTCTATATTTCCTCAGCCAGAGGAAAATTTTAAGGTACCATAACTGTGTAAATGTCTATTAGTGTTGTGATCATATCCTTATATACGCTATAAAGTCAAGTAGCAACCATAATATAAAACCCGAACCCTCGAATAGAGAGCATAGAAGATATTGCTGGGACTCAGCGTGCCAGTCAACTTCAGCCTGAGACGTGCCCGTCAAACCACACGAAGGCAGCGACCAGATGTGTTACACATCTCAGGAGACTTGACAAAAAATTCGCTTGAGCTCTACAACATCTCAAATGCTCTAAACTCGTATTCATATAAAAATTTTAGTTACACATGCTCACCTGTTGCTTACAGAGACAACAATGATGATGCCTCCCTCATCCATGCCACATCCAGTCAGTGAGATCACTTGTTGCTGTTAGGGATAAAAATATTAAATAGAGAAAATTTAATACATAGTTAGATATGTGTCAACAAATAATAGATAAACATTAACGAATAGAGAAACTTAATGCATGTTCATGTCATTAAGAAAACCACATCAATCCAAATAACTAATCTACAAGATACTTAGAAAATGTTTGAAAGGTATGGCCCACTAATTCTAGGTCTTTGTGCGCTTTGTCGTTGATAGGCTATCTAAAGTGTCACTAGGGCCACCAGCCTCAATGAAACCCACTAGCCTAGCAGGAGCCTTTGAAATGTTGTACGCGCCGTTTGACGAGATGATATGGTCGAAGATGAATCCACATAGCTGTTCAGCGAGGCCCAAGCAAACATGTGGCAGCAATTTACTTGTCGGGAGCTTTAATTTCTGCAAATGGAAGGATTAAAGAAGTGGAAAGGTACTATGTGTTTAGAAAAATGGATTTATGTCTTAAGAGACATGGCGAACCTCAGCATCCGTAATGTTCCAGTTGCCGTCCTCCATGAAAACCCACATAAATCTCATCACGTAGAACCCACATGTGCTCGTGCCCGGATCCTGACGTGAGCAATAAGGGTGGCACCAAACTCTGAATTTATTTGCACATGGAGCGTGTCGAATACACTTCTTCTTATACTTCACAAGTGCCTTATCTAGGATGTCAATGAGGGATTGGTAGTTGGCTTGTGGTTTTCTCATTGAATCCATGACGACAATCTTGGAATCGTTTAAATGGATCGCAATAAGAATCCAGTGAGGCCTACATACAAGGGAAGAGAACAATTAACATCTTAAAGTACAACAATGGGAGGTGTAACGATAATGCCACACTTACTTAAAGTGGTAGGGCAAAAGGATGGTATTCATGTCATGCAGCTTGACAAAGGATGTGTAAAGGTAGTTCAGCACTTCTTGGGAGGACCATTCGCCTGCCTCAATATTAGAGGAATTGACTATTTGTGGATCGAGGAATCCTAGCTTGTTATGGGTCGCTCTACATTCAAGCGCCCCCATTCTACATAAGGAAAAAAAATTAGACACGCAACGAGGATATTTACTTAGAAAAATGGCGAGAGGTCGAGTATACTTACAATGCCCATAACTGAATTACCGATAAGTCTAGCTCCCTCAGATTGTATAGATGAAATAGTTCTCTAAATGGGACCCAAACTATACCATCACAGTGATGAAAGTCCTCGTCCCTATAAAAGACGGGGAACATCTCTTTACCATCCTTGGCCATCTGTAAGTACCACTCTTCTACCCTTCTCATTTGAGTACATTTGCCAACGACGTGGCGATATTCGTCGGTAGTCAAAGAATGACCAAGCTTGAACTGAGCTGCCAATGGGGCCATCTCAATATTATCCACATCATCCAAACTTTTCAGCCCTGCCTCTTTTAGAAATGCTTGCATAGTCTTGCTGGCCTCATCTTTCTCGAATTCTTTCTTGGAAAATTCTTGCAATCCCTTTTTCCTGATCGTGCGTCGGAAGTCCGTAATAGGTTGCTTTCGGGCAGGTGGCCTTGCCATGCGAATGAAGTGATCCTGTACTTCAACTGGCACTTTCAAAGATGACTCCGACCTGTTAGGCAATGGCGTCTTCTTGGTCTTCTTTAGAGATGGTGGTTTAGACATATGGGAAGCTTTACAGAGGCGCCCCCTCTTTCTCGGAGGGTCTGAAGAAGCTAGGCTCTGTTGTGCTGCCTCTTGAGGAGATGGGCTCTTACGTTGTGCCGGTGGAGGCGACGGGCTCTTCTGTGGCAATGGTAGTGGAGGAGGCATCCTTTGAGGGGAGGGAGGAGGTCCTTTAGAGCTAGACCCGCCATCGCTTGGCTCGTCATCACCATCTCCTGAAGGGAAGATAATGAAACGCTTGCGCCACAGGATTATGTTGTGGGTGGCTTCTCCAAGAGTGTTCACCCCCTCCTCAGGAGCAAAATCAAGCTGCACTGCCCTGTATCTCCTCGGCATGTCCTCCACTTCAACCCTTGAGTAGCCACTTGGTATCGGCTTACCGTGTATCCTTCCTCCCTCCGTTACGGGATGTGCCATAGCGCGTGCCACCTCTTAACTGATGTTTTGAAGTGGCACATGCAGCCTGCATGTAGTACGTACAGTGATGTCATCCACGGGGTAATGAACCGTGTTCGGTTCTTGAGGAACCTCAGTTGAAGCGCAGCTGTTTTTCTTCCCACCTGGACTGGTTACACGGCTAGCTCCATCCTGACTTTCAAGCCTCGCCATTACCAGTGCCATTTGTTCCTTCAATTGCCTTATCTCTTCCGATTGGTCTCTAGAATTTTTATTGCTCCGAGACCGGTACCTATGTCTGTCTTCAGGAAAACCTTCCCTCCATGGAACTAGGCCTATTCCTCTTGTGCGTCCCGGGTGCTCAGGGTTCTGCAATGCAAGTGTAAGCTCATCTCTTTCCTTGCTCACAAGAAAAGAACCTTCTGAGGACTTTTGATGAGCATCGTGGAGCCTCTGGGACACTTCTTGCTCTCGTGGACCCTTGTGTACCAACTCGCCTGTATCCGAGAGTGTTGAACCTCGGGCGTATTGGTAATTCTTTCCCCGTTGACACCAGTCCTTCGTCTCGATCTCGATTCCCTTTTGTAGCAGCTCATCTTCCCGGAGTTGCCATTTGCCTATGTTCTTAGCATATCCGCTAGGGCCGAGACGGTGAGGGTATCGGTTTTTGGCCGCATTGGCCTGGTTCCTTTCGCTAATCTCCTTTGCCTCATCTGATGTTCTATAGGCCACAAAGTCATCCCAAAAAAGACGACACCTTTGATAATTGGCATCTTCAAAATTTGGTGTCAGGCCCTTCTTGACAAACTTCCTGTTAAGGTCCGTCTTCCACTTTTTGAAGCTGATAGACATCTTCTTAAGAGCCCCGGACTTTGTGAGTTCTTCTTGTCCCTCGGGAAACTGGAATGTCCGCTTTAACTTTTCCCAAGCAAGGTCCTTGTCTCTGTCTGGTACCGTCCACTCCAATTCATCTCTATCATTACTCTTCCAGTGCCGGTACTTGATGGGGATGTCATCCTTCATGATGACACCTATAGCATTGCCATATGGTGTGAGTGCCGATTCTGGAGCTATAGGGGTCCCATCTGCAGCTAACTCCATGATAGTGTATAGACCTGAGGGCATCCTAGTTGGACCTCTAGCCTTTCTTCTTGCCGATGAGGTTGAGGTATTCGTGGAGTGCGTAGTGGCCGAAGGATTAACCTCCTTCAAACATCAGTATAAATTAGTCATTCATATCTAACGATATATGTACTTTTAAGGTATTATTTGTTCCAGATGGGTTAATTTACCTCCATATTGTGCGGGTTATCACCGGGCTGATTCAAGTTTAGAAAGCCACTTGGGCTACCATTACCACCATCGCTTTCTCCAGAATTTGCAGGCCTACTGTTATCTTGTTCCCCTGACATTTCCTTTTGTAGACCTAGGCTAGAACTACTGCTAGATAGATACAAGAAATTAGTGTAAGAACTTATTGTCCTCTTGATGATATTCTTCCAAATATACCAACAGTAAAGTAATGCCATCTAATTCCATACAACATGTAGCAGTTTAGAAAACGTGTACGCGAAAAGCGAGAGAGCCAAAATTGAAAAAATATGGAAAAGAACACAGCCTTATAAAGCAAGTGTACTAATGTACTTTGCATAGCTATAGTGTATTAATGTATCAAAGGAAGAAGGGGCACTTGCCTTGTTTGTGCTCCTCAACCTGCCACTATGTGAACTAATTCGTGATGTTTTCAAATTTACCGCAAATACGAGTAAATACAAAATTATGTGAAAAATTCAAAATACTCTAAATTCATTCAATTCATATTATGGGTTGGTATTGATTTTACATGAATTTAGGTGAAAGAAATTCAATTTTACTATTAAGTATATGAAAGTTATAAGCCATCAAAATTTCTGAATTTGTGCTCAAGTTCTGAAATCTGTTTAGTTCTGAAACATGAATTTGAGTAGTGAAATTCAAAAGCAATCCTTATGTAGATAATTGTTCTACAGATTGCCTGAAACCTAGAGTATGTGTTACTTACATATTCAAAACTGACTATATTTGCACCACATGAATGAACTAATTAACTTTGCTTTTGTTCTGAAATCTGGAATCTGAAACTGAAGATATAGGAGCTGTTTACTTCTGAAAACCAAAATTGAATATTGACTTTAATTCTGGATACAGTGATAACAGGTTTTTGGCAAGTATGGTACTTAACCTTGCTATTTAAATTGATGTTTTGTTAATTTTTCAAGTTCTGAAGAATTCTGGAATTGTCTAGTTCTGACATTACTTTAACCTTGTCCTATATTGTCAGTTGAAAAACTCTATCTCTGAATATTGAATTATCAGTTTATCACTGCAGTACTGCCTCACTAACTGTCAATTTCAAAAATAGGTAATAAACTTATGAGGATGCGCTAGATCGAAGAACTAATGGATAACTAAACTCTACAACCCCATTCTTTTGGGAAGAATATTTACAAGCAAGAGTTGTGGTGGCAGCATCCACACTTGTCCATGGAACTTATATCTTCCCTTTTACTGAGGCCGACCAATATAATGGAATATCTCTAATGGAACAAATCATTGCTTACAAGAATCATGTGTAGTTCATGCCTCAGATTATACACTAAGATGTTTGCTAGGATGTACAGGTGTGGGCATGAGCATATGGTATGTGTGCTTGAGTGCGTCTATGTGTCCAGCATGTACTTAAAAGCCAAAACCAAGAGTCTATGTGACCTTCGATCGATTGCAATCTAACCAACTGATATGATAAAAGGTACCCATGAATCACAACTAGTAATATAGAAAGGGTTATGGAGTATCAAGATGTGGACAATACTACAATACCCGATGGCAGGGAGGAGGAGGGCGGTGGTGACGATGGAGGACGACGGAGCTAGAGGAGTGCGGCAGCACCTCTCGCAGCAGCAGCAGCTCAAGGAGAACACCACAGCGGCGGAGGAGGATGGCGGTGGTGGACGGCGGTGGACAGCGACGGTGGACGGCGGTGGACGGTGACGGCGGAGGAGGTGGAGGAGGACGGGGATGGTGATGGAGGGCGCAGGCTGGCGGGCGAGGGGACCGTGGATCCGAAAGGAGGACGACGGTGGACGGCGACGGCGGTAGATCCAGGCAGGGGGAGGACCGACGGTGGTGCAGGAGGGGGACGGCGGTGGACGACGACGGCGGGCGGCGGGCGGCGACCGGTTGATCTTGGCGTCGGCAGGGTGTCTTGGGGGAAATACCGATCGACGGCCCAGCATATATACAAGCCAATAGGTACCGGTTCGTATTTACAACCGGTACCTATTGTGGTAAAAGGTGCCGGTTGTAAATTGGAACCGGTACCTATTTACGGTAAAAGGTGCCGGTTGTAAATTGGAACCGATACCTTTTGTACCATATAGGTGCCGGTTCTTATATACTACCGGCACCTTTTACCACATAGGTGCCGGTTGTAAATATGAACCGGTACCTATGGACAATTTTGGGGGGTGGCTATACAGGTACCTTTAACACAATCACAATTACTTGTTTGCAAATGTAGTACTTCACAGCCAATATTCACAGCCAGGATATGTGTGGAAATCTTACAGTATTCACAGCAAAGGCTCTGACTACAGAGATCCATGCAAGTGAGCTGTTGTTTGGGGCATCATTTCATATATATATATATATATATATATATATATATATATATATATATATATATATATATATATATATATATATAAATTATAAGAATTTCAAATCTAAAATAAATCAGTAAAGAGCCACAATTTTGATTTAGTAAAACCCATCTACTGCCAACAAATACCATATTTTCTCTTTTGTTGTGTAATTGTTCTATTCTAATTAATTGAATCGGTTCAACTTGTAACACCCTGAAAATTTCGACTTTGGAATACGGAATTAAAAATTCGGAATAACCAAAAATCTTTTTTCAAAATACATTCATGCCTGAATTAATTTAATTCGATCTATCGTTTTTCGTTTATACGTGGGCTAATAGACGAACGTCTGAGGATATGTCGGTATTTTATTTCAAATAATTATTTATTCAAGGAACTATGATTTGCATATGCCAATTATTTTCGAAAAACAAAAACCCTCGGGCATATTTACTTTATAAATAAAGCTATATATCTATATGTATCACCATTTTGGATAAAACCCATTAAGGGATAATTTATTAAAACAAATACCGTTCCACTAAAGAAATAGCTTTGATTATTTTGTATGAACCTTTATATAGAGTGATAAGCTTTTGTAAATTATTTGCAAAATAATGTCTATTGGTAAAGTATTTACTAGAAACCTTAATTGCGAAATATAAATTCCTAATAGGCTATTTTCAAAGATATGACCTCCTCAGATAAAGTCTAGTCCTCAGGCATAATTTTAGTTTGCTTGTTAATTGTTTATTTGTGTGTGTCTAGAATCTGTGCCAAAAGATCTCGATTAAATCATTTTCCCAAAAGGTTGTCCTTTGTCCGACATCCTTCCTGCCACTATCATCTTTGTCTGTTGATTAAACGCCTCGGTGCAAAGTTAATCACAGACCCAAAGCTCTCACCGCGATATTACCTCTCTCAACTCTTATTCTACGGTTATTTTTTTTAAAAAAAAACCACTCTATCGATTCAAACCCGGTAATTTCCCTAAATATTTATAATCGATCGACGTATCCATCTATCGCGTGTCGATTCGAGTATCACTGATTTTATTTCTATCGCGACGGTTGAATTTGAATGCCATATGTTGCCCTAAAAATCCTAATTGCAGTGTCGTCAGAGTGCGCGCAAAGAAATCCTAACCCTAATCCTCACACGGCCTTCTAGCCAAATCCAATTCAAATGTTGAATTAAATAGTCCAAATTATAAATACAGTCTAGTACAAATTCTATCTCAAATCCCCTTCAAATTTCCAAATTTCATTTTCCAAAGAAAATATTCGAGCATCCTATTTCTGTGGACCACATTTTCCTCTGTTAGCCCAACCCATTCCACAACACAAGTTCATTTCCACTCCCTCTACCGTGGCCTTCCTGTAGGCTTTTTCTGGAAAAGTCCATGTTGCCTCCCCAAGCCCTTTCATTCCTATTGGGCTGGCAATAAAACGATAAAGTCTAAAATCCCCCCAATACTGTTTTCGGTGACGACGTCGCCGTACGCCGCGCCGCTACGACAAGGCCGCTGCGACATCACCAGCTGCTGCCCTTCCTTCCCATCCCGCCGGCGACCATGCCGTCCGCTTCTGCGCCCTTGCCTGACCTCACCGGCGTAGCAAGCATGCATGTCGCTAACTAGCTATACGCGAGTGCAATGCATATGCATGCATGCAGCAAGCCAAGCAAAAGCATGCATGTAGTCAGCTAGCTCGTGCTTGCATGAAGCTAGTCTAGCTCGTGCTTGCATGCGACGTTTCCATTGCCAATATGCAACCGTCACCACTCCCACCTACACACGCGCGTTCTCTGGGATGGAATGAATGTGGGCAGCAGCAAACGTCCCTTCCCTAGACTCTATTTAAGCGCCGTCGCGGGTGAGCACGTAACCGGCCTCTCTCCATTCTCTCTTCTCCTCCTCCTCGTTTTGCTTTTCCTCAGTCACTCCCTCCCGCGCACACGCTGCCGTCTCTCCGCTTGCTCCACCACGGCCGGCTCCGGCTGGGCCTCAATTGAGCAAGAGGACGGATAGGCCGCCGCGCCGTCATCTGAACCCCGAGAACGACTAACTTATCGAACGGCTAACCTCTAACATCTAACATTCGACCCATTGACTCACTAACCCGCTGACCTCTAACTCACTAACCAGCTGACCTCTAACTCGCTAACCCCTGACCCCTAACTTGCACTAACCCACTAACATTTATTCCTTAACGCTGTGTGTTCGTTTGTTACCACCGATCGAACACGTGGTGTGCGAGGACGATCCGCGGGTCGACCGTCCCCAGGCTGTACCTCGACGACCGTAGTCCGTGCAAGGACCGTCGCCCGGTACGCCGCTACCCGGCTGCCGCAAGGTGAGCTCCTCTCCTGCTCTTTCTCTTGCTTTTGTTTCCTTACCGCATTTCTCGTCTACCGTTGTTGCCGCGACGCGGTGACGTCATGAGGCGCAACACCGTACCCGTTCCTGGCGCGGCCGCCCTTCGCGGCGGTCGCCGCTTCGCCGCCGGCCATGCATGCGCCATGCAGCTAGCTGGCTGTATGTGTGCATGCATGCATGCAAGCAGCCCACATGCATGCAACTAGCTAGCTGTGTGTATGCATATGCATGCATGCATGTAACTAGCTAGCCGTGTGTATGCATATGCATGCATGCAAGCAACCCACATGCATGCAACTAGCTAGCCGTGTGTATGCATATGCATCCGTCGTTCGGCCGAGCCCCGGCCGACGTCGTCCTGGCAGTACCGCGTCGCGCCCGGCCAATGCCGTGGCCCAGTTCAGGCCGAGCTGCCTCAGCCGACCTCCTCGCTGCCGCGGGCGTCGGCCAAGTCACCGCGCCGACCAGAGCGCCTATGCCCGGCCACCTCCTGGACACGGGCCTCGGCCACGCCATGCCGACGCGCCGCCGCCACACCGTGTCAGGCCTACTAGTGGGCCCCACATTTTATTCTCTCCCCGCGGGCCCCATTGACCGAAGACTTGGAAAAGTCTATATCGCCTCCCTCTTCTTTGTCGACCCGAAGCCCATAAAGTCTTCCAAAAAGTCTACATTGCCTTCCTCTCGCGGTCGGCCTAAGCCCACGAAATTCTCTATAAAGTCTATAAAACCTCCTCTACTTCATTGGGCCAACCGGCCTTGCAATCTATCCAAAAGTCTACAATATATCCCTCTTGTCCCTTGGACCAAGACCATAAAGTTCTCCACGTAAGTCCACAAAACATCCCCTTGTTTTCCTTGGGCCGAGCCCAAGAATGGACCTGAAAAGTCTACATTGCGTCCTCCGGGCCAAAGCCCACCAACAACCTCCCTCCTCACCAAAGTCTAATGTATATCCCTCTACTCACCCAAGCCCCTCTCCAAAAGTCTACATCTACCCCCTACCGACCTCCCTCACCTCTGGGCTAAAGCCCAAGCACTCCCAAAATTAAAGTCCAATATGCCTCCCTCTGAGCCTCTCAGCCAAAGAATATTCTTGGGAATATTCCTTTCCAATTTAATAAATCCTTTTTCCCATATTTCAGAAAATCCATTAATCTCCCAAAATTTGTATCTCATCAACCATAGTTCGATTGACTCCGTTCAACTTCCATAATTTTTCTAAACATGAGACCTATACAATGGCACAATTAGTTTATAATAGTTATTATCTACTTTATAGGTTTTGGATGTTTTTCGCTTTTTGAGCACGTAGTGGCCATTTCGGAGATGCAATGAACGCGGATTTTCTTGAAGATTTGTAGACCAACAATAAGGCAAGTCACTACGCCCCCTTCCTCGAACATGTTGATCCTATTTTTATAAATGTGTTGATTACAAATAAAATTGCATGCTAATTATAAAATGCGTACCTACATTTGTTTAAGCCGTACCTTTGATATTGTTTATCCATATGTATTTACACCCCTTCGTCACCTGAGTCTATTATTTATGCATGGTTATGTATCGATACTACTTAGCGTTGCTATGTGTAGACGTTCATACACTCCATACTTGTGATATACGGTTATGGATGTGGATGTGGCGATCACTCGGTGGGAGTGATTGTCAGAAGACGGGTGGAGACATGAGCGCCACCTGCAACATTAAAACCTTTGCGAAAACCAAAAACTTAATAAAACAAAACTATTTCGACTGGGGCGGCATGAATAGAATATGGGTGGTTCTGGAAACGGTAAGCCGCCGACCCTGGTCAATTAAGGACCGAGTCAAGAAGCTATGCGAGAAACGAACAGAGTACGACCGCATTTCTCGAGTGGGGTATGACCCGGTGGACTAGGAAATTCTCGTGGGGTGGCACCCCAGACATGGTAGGTTCTGGATATTCGTTGATGTGTTGATGAAGTGTTGTGGTTTAGATCGCTTGGGTCGATCTGTTGAACGCCGGCAAAACTTAAAATGCACCCTAAGTATATATTATGTAACCCCCCCAAGATCTCGGGAGCGCCATGACTCCTCTCACAACCGGCTCGAGGTAGGAATGTGGCGCCGGGGGTGCAATGGGGATTCATAGTCCTTGGAGCGGGTGCCGCCATGCGAGGGTAACTGAAAAACCGGGCTGTGACAAGTCTCATGTGTTGGGTGCGTCACGGAGTGCGGGATTAAAAACGTACATCCACTGCAGTGTAAGTAAACTAAACTATTCGAATAGCCGTGCTCGCGGATATGAGCGCCGGGACTTGTACTACTCTTGACTAGCTTCATAAATTTTGAATACTGCTTAGAATAGGATGGGTATGGAAGGTGTGACCTTGCCCGATGTGCGGGAAGGTCGTAATGGTTAAAACTGTGAAAATTGGATGCGAGGGTAAACCGGACCAAGCGAGGCTTGGGGAAGGTGGATGAACCCTCGCTGGTTAATGACAACTTCAACCTAACGATCATTTTCAGTTAAAACTACTACGTCATAGGCTTGTGAAATAATTTGTGAAAACTAGCTTTATACAAATAAACCAAGCCATCCTTGAACCCCTATGAACATTATGTGCATTCTGTAGTGGTGGCTTGCTGAGTACGGTTGGTACTCACTCTTGCTTATTTAAATCTTTTAGAAAGGTGTTGGTGTCGACCTGTACATGTGCTATGCTGGCAAGGAGTTACCGAGGACGGTGGAATAGGGACCTAGGTTCACCAGTCGATGCGTGTGGGATAAGATGGACCGCCGCTGCTTCGCTTTCGCTACTTCATTTAGTTGTTTTGGTATTTTGTGTTGCTGTCGACCATGCTTGGTCTATTCGGGTTCCATTTGGGCTACCCTTGTATTATTAATATATTGTAAGACCTGTATGATAATGTCAGCTTGAGATATACAACTGTGCCATGTGTGTACCATCTACTGATCCAAGGAATGGTATTGTAATACAGATGGGGTTCCCGGTATACAACAACCGGGGCCTCACACAACTCTTGTCCTCATATTCAAATGAATCGAGATTGATAAAGAGTTAGTTAATGATGTTTGAACATGTACTTTTTTAGTGCCTATTTATTTTTGATTGGTATCTATGGTTTGATCACAACCCATAACATGCTTAGAGCTCTAATATGCCTTGAACTTATACCAAATTAATTAATCTAAATCTCGTATATATATATATATATATATATATATATATATATATATATATATATATATATATATATATATATATAATATATATATATATTATATATATATAATATATAGCAAGATAGATAGATAGATAGAGACACACACCGTGCCATCGAAATCTCTTGTATTGCTACGGTACTGGTGGCCGGCTGGAAGAAACCTCCGATGGCGCATGTACACAGTCTTTCCGGAGTACTTCAGCCACCTGCTCGCTGTATCCCGCATGCACTGCACACATGCACAACCACCTTTCACTGTTTGCCCGGATGTGTTACCAGCTGCAGGGTAATCTTGGATGGTAACGAACAACATTGCCCTTAAGGTGAAGTACTCTCTTTTGTACGCATCCCACATCTGCACACCCCGGTCCCATAGAAACTTAAGATCATCCACTAATGGCCTGAAGTAGACATCGATATCGTTGCCAGGTTGCTTGGGCCCTTGGATTAGAAGTGGCATCATAATATACTTACGCTTCATGCACAACCATGAAGGAAGGTTGTAGATAACAAGTGCCACTGGCCACGTGCTATGCCGACTGCTCATGTCACCGAATGGATTCATCCCGTCCGTGCTCAGCCCAAACCTTATATTCCTAATCTCCTGCGCGAAATGCTTTTTATACTTTCTATCTATCTTTCTCCATTGAGATCCATCGGCAGGGTGTCTTATCATTCCATCCTTCTTACGCTCTTCGTGGTGCCAACGCATCATCTTTGCATGTTTTTTTTTGCATACATGCGTTCAATCCGAGGGATTATAGGAAAATACCACGCAACTTTAACGGGCACTTTCCTCTTCTTCAGGACTGGGCCACCACTGTCATCATCAACATCATCATCATCGTTAACTCCACCCTTATACCGCGGTGCTCCGCAAACTGGACATGTATCCAAGTCTGCATAGTCACCTCGATATAGGATACAGTCATTTCGACATGCGTGAATTTTCTGCACTTCCAGTCCGAGTGGGCAGACAACCTTCTTCGCTCGGTATGTTGTTTCTGGCAGCACATGACTCGCTGGAAGGAGGTCTCCAATCAGCTGTAGAAGCTCTGTGAAGCTCTTGTCACTCCAACCGTTGGTTGATTTCATCTGTAGCAACGAGAGGATGACGTGTAACTTGGTGTGCTGCTCATTGCATCCTGGATAAAGCGGGGTTTTTGAGTCCTCCACCATGCCCTTGAACTTCTCGTATTGCCTGTCATCATCGTAGGCTTTCTCCCCGTCGCGTAACATCTGATCTAAACCGTCTGATTCGTCACTATCATATCCACCTCCGTCAGCAGGCAACTCCACATTGTCTCCGTCCATTACATCCGGATTCTCATCTTCACCATGATTGTCCTGACATGTGTAATTAGGCATAAAACCCCTTGTTAGGAGATGCTAATGAACTTGTTTTGCAGGAAACTGTCTCTCATTCCTGCAATCAGCGCATGGACAACACAAGTGTTCCATCGTGTTCAATGATCTGGATCTCGTGGCTGCGATCACGAAGTTGGTTACTCTCCTGGCATATTCCAAGGTACCGCGCTCCGGAACGTTCATCCCTCCTTCATCCATCGCTCCTACGAAAATTCTTAAATTAACCACTAACATACATATATCATTCTCTATATCTATTGAAATTCTGATATATGTTAATAATAGTTACATTACTCATTGATGATTAGTCTCTAAATTACTCCAACATAATAAGTCATCATACTTTCCCATGCTTCTCATTCAACAAAACAAATTGCAAAAAATAACTTGACAAATATTAGTGCGAATTACATATCGAATCAACACATACTAACCTTTACGCATGCAAACACATAGATCTCTCGATATTTTTTAAATTTTTGGGCAAAACCTCCTCCCCCGTTTAGATGAGCTGAAGAGAAGCCTCAAAATCATGAGAATGCAGTGAACGAGGGGTATATATAGACTTAGGGGATATAGGTGTCGGTTCATGTTATGAACCGGCACCTATTTAGTTTCCTTCCGAAGGAAGCCACCACATAGGTGCTGGTTCTTATTAAAAACCGACACCTATGTGATAGGTGCCGGTTTATTAGGTTAGAGCGGCACCTATGTGGCCGTAACATAGGTGCCGGTTCTTATTACGAACCGGCGCCTATGTGATAGGTGCCGGTTTGTAATGAAGGCCGGCACCTTTTTTGGGCTCATAGGTGCCGGTTTTTCTTACATACCAGCACCAATGAGCTTTTCCCAACCAACCGGCACCTATAAGACCTTATAGGTGCCGGTTCGTGGAAAAATTGGCGGGAATTGTCTTTTAGGTGCCTGTTCTAGCAAATCCGGCACCTATGTGGCCGGCACCTATGGAGGTTTTTGTAGTAGTGTGATTAAATGACTGCATGAGGTAAACAAAATCTAGTGAGAAAATACTCCATTTTTTGAAAGTGCATTTAGTGAGAAAATTACATAGTTTGATACACTCATGTCCCACATATTAATTACACTAGAATATATATTATACCAGTTAGCATAAAATTGACAAGGAAATGGTTCAAGATGATATTACCCTAGCAATGGGTCTGAAACTGTATACTCAAAGATACTACTCTTGATCCAATGCTAAATGCAGACTCAGAAGGTACTGTTGAAACAAGAACCGTTAAAATATCTTGAGCCATGCGACTGAGTACTGGGAACTCAATAGAGTTTGCTTGCCACCATTTTAAGATATAAAGGGTTCACTTCGAGGGAGTGGAGGCTTTGAAAGATAATTCTTTATTTTTTATGATGCCACAATCTTTGGTGGGGCAATGAGGCTTACATGTTAATCCCAATCAGCCAATTCATCACAATTACCTATATCCATCTCAACATTACCATTCCCTTGCTGCATAGATCCAAGGTTGATCGTTTGCTAAGCATATTCATTGAACAGGGCCTCAAAGATTGTCTTTAATCTTTCAAGCCTAGTTTTAGCACATTTTCCAAAGGCAGGGCCAAAACGAAACTTAAGAAAGAATAAGTTGAACCGCGGGTCCAAGACGATAGGAATACATAGTGCCATCCATGATAGTTTCCTGTATTTATCGAACTTGTCCTTCATGCCATTAACCATATCACTGACCCCTTCTTTTGCTTCTGATAATTCCTTTTCCAAGGTCTACATGACTTGCCAAATTTTATGGAAGTACAGATTTGAGGTAGGGTACTTTGTGGCTGATATCACGTTAGTAGCATCATAGAATACCTTCAATAATCTGCAAACTAGATCCGCTCTTTCCCATTCTTCAGGTGTTGGCTTGTATTTGTACAATGGATCTTGCAAAGCTAGAGAATCAAATGCTCTTCTGTATTGATGTGCTACATCAAGCATTAGAAATGTTGAATTCCATCTAGTCACAACATCATAACTAGGACGTTTGCTGCAAGTAATGCCCTGTTGTGTAACAATCTCACTAAACCTCTCTTTTCGACCCTGAGATCCATGTATGTATTTAGCACTCTCTCGTATCTTGGTAACAGTGTCATCTATGAACTCCAATCCAGCTTGACATATGAGATTTAGGACATGTGTTGCACATGTTAGTTGAGATCCCCGCGGGAATCGGAGATCCGATTCCCACTCCGCCCACGCGCCCTGATCGGGGGCGCCAGCCGATCAATGGCTGTGGGCCTCCTCTCATGCAGCGCGCAATATAAAAGAGGGGAGCCGCCGGCGCACACGAACCAACGTTCGTCGTCGTGCACTCAGGCTCCCCACAAACCCTAGTTTTCCCTCCGATCCGGGAGCGCGCTGAAGTGAGGGGAATAGCTCACCGCCGCCACCCTCGTCACCGTCGCCATGGCCGCGTCAAGCTCCAAGTAGAGCGAAGGTATCGGGCTCCTTCCATCTCTCTCTCTCTCGGTTTTCTCCCGAAGAACTCACTCTATAGAAGTGCACCACTAGATCCGCACCTAGGCGAACTAGCAAAGTCTAACAATGGTATCAGAGCCACTCCTAGGTGTCTATCTAGTAGGGCTAGAAGTAGAAGGAAGGGGGTCTCGGATCTCCGAAGAACAAATCGAAAAGATGAAAGAAAAAAAAAGGGAAGGGCTAAAACCCTAACCTCCCACCGCCGGCCGTCGATGACGCCGCCGGGAAGAAACTGCCGCCGCCGGTCCTCGCCGACGCGTGCGCGGGAAGTCCACCGCCGCCGTCGGTCTCGCCGATGCGCGTGCGGGTAGTCGCCTCCTCCGCCACCGACGGCTATCGCCGTGCGGGTTAGGGCACCGCCGCAAGGCCGCTCGACGGCGGCGCACTCATTCTCGAGCGAGTGCGCGCGCCGGCGAGAGGGCATGTGACGGTGCCGCCGCCGCCGCACCATGCGTGCGCAAGAGAGGAGGAGAGAGAAGGGGCTAGGGTTTCGCGGGCGGCGGGCGTCGGGCGGTCGTTTTGTTCGGCCGATCTCGACGGTCGGCCGTCCGATCAAAACCCTAGCGATCGGACGGCCGACGGCAAACGGGCCGATGCCGGCCCAAGAGGAAGCGCGCGCGCGGGGTCACTTTCCCGGCCCAGGCCCAGGTTGCGGCCTGTGGCGCGCGGGAGCGCCCGCGCGAGCGCAAAAGTCCGTGGGCCGACCGGCAAAGGGCCGGGAAGAAGTCTATTTTAGGTCCCTCGTGGCCGAAGGAAACGAGAAAAGAAGTCTTTTTTACATCCCTTTCAGAAGCTTTTATTATTTTAAGTTTAAATTTCTAAACAATTTTAACCAACGTGAAAATTGTTTAGAGAGTAGATAAAATATAATATTTGCTTTTCAGAAGCTTTTATTATTTTAAAGTTTTAATGATTGTTTTAATTTCTAAACAATTTTAACCAACGTGACAATTGTTTAGAGAGTAGATGAATAATAATAATTGCTTCTGAACAAGTATGTAATTTATTTTTCCGCTGCTATGATGATGTTTATGCATCAATTCTATTTTTGCCCAACGGTGACGTAGAATTAATGCGGCAGTTTGTATGTTTTAATTTTGACCAATGTTAAATTAAAACATGCAAGAATTTAAATGTTTCTCAATTTCTTTAATTTGCTTTCAGGAACCACTAACCCACTAGTCTATATCTCGGCCGTTGAGCCCCTTAATGGGAACAACTATGGCTCATGGTGAGAGAAGATCGAGATAGCACTTGCGCTATCAGACATAGATTTAGCTCTCACCGCGCCCTGTCCCACTGAGCCTGTTGCGCCAGTGAGAGGGGAAAGTGAGAGCGAAGATGCTTTCAAGCAGAGAATGTTGGACCATGCTCCAATAGTGCATAAGTACGACACTGATCGTGCGAAGTGGGAGTCTTCCAATCGCAAGTGCTTAATGGTAATCAAGAGCTCCATAGTGGAGGCAATAAGGGGAGCAATCCCAGTTTGTACCACCGCCGTAGAATATCTTCAGAGGGTGGAGAATCAATTCATTGGTTCTTCAAAAACCTATGCGAGCTCCCTGATCAAGAGCTTAGTTACTATGAAGTACAATGGCGGAGGGGTTAGAGAGCACATTTTGAAGATGAGTGGCATCGCTTCAAAGCTCAAGAAGATGGACTTGGTTCTCCCTGACGAGTTCCTAGTTCACCTCATTTTTGCCTCCTTACCTTCAGACTTCGATGCATTTGTTGTGAATTACAACTCATTGCCCGAAAGCTGGAACATTGAGAAGTTGATTGCCATGTGTGTGCAAGAAGAAGACAGACCCAAGACTCGTGGTGATTCCGTAAACTATGTGAAGAACAAGAGGAGGACCAACCACAGTCAGAACGTCGCACATTCCAAGTCACAAGGCAAGGCGCCACAAAATGATTCTCATCCACGGCCCAGTATAGAAGTGGATAGGGACACTTGCAGGTGGTGCAAGCAGAAGGGACACTTTCAGAAGGATTGTCCTGAGTTCCTGAAGCATCTAATAAAGAAAGGTGAGGATATCATTACATTCGTAGATGAATCACTGTATGTAAGCTATTCAAAATCCACTTGGTGGGTTGATTCAGGTGCGACTATTCATGTTGCAAATTCATTACAGGGATTCCATACGAGGAGGATCCTAGCAAGAGGAGAAAGATGCATTAGAGTTGCAAATGGAGTTGAAGCAGAAGTTGAAGCTATTGGCGATCATCCATTAGAGTTGGATAATGGCTTCACACTTTATTTGCAGAACGTGCTCTATGTACCCTCCTTAAGTAGAAATTTAGTTTCCGTTTCATGTTTGGCGGATGATGGATATAATTGTTATTTCGAACCAGATTTATGTTCAATTATATTCAAGAATAAGTGTGTAGGTCTTGCCATCCGACAAGGCCAACTTTACATGTTGTCTAAACATGAGAATGTGAATGTTGTATGCAATGAAGAGGATGTTGCGTGCAATAGTGTGTCTTCCTCGTCTACAAGTGTAAGAAGTAAGCGCAAGCGATGCAATGATGAAACCTCGGCGAAATTGTGGCACTATCGTTTAGGCCACATTTCGAAGGGGAGAATTGAACGATTAATTAAAGAAGAAATTTTGCATCCGTTAGACTTTACGGATACAGAATATTGCATCGATTGCATTAAAGGAAAGTATGTTAAACAAATAAAGAAAGGAGCCATACGAAGTTTAGGAAGATTGGAAATCATACACACAGATATCTGTGGTCCTTTTCCAATTACGACAGTGGATGGTTATGATTCTTTTATAACATTCACAGATGACTATACGCGCTATGGCTACATTTATCCAATTAAAGAACGATCAGAAGCATTGGATAAATTCAAGATATTTAAGGCTGAGGTAGAAAATCAGCTTGGTCTAAAGATCAAAGTAGTAAGGTCCGACCGTGGAGGAGAATACTAAGGTCGACACACCCCTTATGGCCAAATACCTGGACCTTTTGCAAGGTTTCTACAGGAAAATGGCATAGTAGCCCAGTACTCAACACCGGGCGAGCCTCAGCAGAACGGAGTAGCTGAAAGACGCAACCGCACTTTAATGGACATGGTGCGAAGTATGCTAAGCCACTCCACTTTACCGATAAGTCTATGGATGGAAGCATTAAAAACCGCTGTCCATATTCTTAATCGAGTACCAAGTAAGTCGGTGCCCAAAACACCGTATGAGCTATGGACAGGAAGAAAACCCACGCTAAATTATGTACGGGTATGGGGCTGTCCAGCTGAGGCAAAGTTATTTAACCCAAATATTGGGAAGCTAGATCCCAAGACAGTTAGTTGCCATTTCATTGGCTACCCTGAGAAATCAAAAGGTTTTCGTTTCTACTGTCCTGACAGACACACTAAGTTCGTAGAAACGAGACACGCAGTGTTTCTCGAGGATGAAATAATCAGGGGGAGCATGGTACCCCGAGAAATTACTCTTGAAGAGAAGCGGGTACAAGTACCTACTCCAATGATTCAGGAACCTCTTTTCTCAATACCTGTTGCTGTTACACCGCCAGCACAGAACGCTGCGGTGATAACACCTGATGTTAGTTCTCCTGTGACAACAACGACTGAGCAGGAGGAACCTGAGATATAGGATCCTTCAGAACAAGTTGCCACACAAGAGGAAGAGCAACATCAGCCCCAAGTTGAAGACGTACCACAACTCAGAAGATCTCAAAGAGAGAGAAGGAGAGCTATTCCTAGTGACTACCAAGTCTATGCTAGTGAAGAAGTTCAAGCAGAGGAAGATCCCACCTCGTTTGAAGAAGCCATGAGAAGTGGTCATTCATCGAAGTGGCTTGAAGCCATGAAAGATGAAATGAGATCAATGAGTACTAACAAAGTTTGGGACTTAGAAGAAATTCCTAAAGGAGCCAAGACAGTAGGCTGCAAATGGGTCTACAAAACAAAACGTGACTCCAAAGGGAATGTAGAAAGGTATAAAGCACGACTTGTGGCAAAAGGGTTTACTCAAAGAGAAGGAATTGATTATAATGAGACCTTTTCTCCGGTGTCATGTAAAGATTCCTTCAGGATCGTAATGGCACTTGTGGCACATTATGATCTAGAGCTACATCAGATGGATGTAAAGACGGCATTCCTTAACGGGGATTTATATGAGAATGTCTACATGGCACAACCAAAGGGTTTTGTTGTGGAAGGAAAAGAACAAATAGGATGCCGTCTGAGAAAATCCATTTATGGATTAAAACAAGCCTCCAGACAGTGGTACTTAAAATTTGATGATGTAATAAGAAGGTTTGGGTTTAATGAGAATGAAGAGGACAATTGCGTTTATGCAAAGTTCAGAAATGGGAGATTTATCTTCCTTATCCTATATGTAGACGACATCCTACTCGCTAGTAGTGATGTTGATTTACTATTGGAGACGAAAAAGTTTTTGTCCTCGAACTTCGATATGAAAGATCTTGGTGAAGCCTCATTTGTTTTAGGAATAGAGATTCACCGAGATAGAAGAAGAAGGGTTTTAGGATTATCGCAAAAGGCATATCTGGAAAAGATTCTAAAGAAATACAGTATGCATGCGAGTAAGCCTACACCTGCTCCGATAGTCAAGGGCGATAGATTTGGGAAATTTCAAAGTCCTAGGAACCAGTATGAGATCGATCAAATGAAAGCGGTTCCATATGCTTCAGCTGTCGGAAGCTTACAGTATGCTCAAGTATGTACACGCCCTGACTTAGCTTTTGTTACCGGGATACTTGGCAGATATCAGGAAAATCCAGGAATAGACCACTGGAGAATGGTAAAGAAAGCTTTGCGTTATGTGAAAGGCACAAAAGGCCTCATGCTAACGTACAGAAGAACTGATTCTCTTGAGATAGAAGGGTATTCAGACTCAGACTTTGCGGGAGATGTAGATGATAGAAAGTCCACATCAGGCTACATATTCACTCTCGCAAAAGGAGCCATTTCGTGGAAAAGCTCCAAGCAAACCGTCATAGCATCATCAACGATGTATGCTGAGTTTGTAGCTAGTTATGAGGCCACGGGGCAGGCAAAATGGTTAAAGAAGTTTGTACCCGGGTTGAAAGTGGTTGACAGCATTCAAAGGCCACTCAAGATGTACTGCGACAATGAGCCTGCAGTGTTTTATGCTCACAACAATAAGTCAAGTGGTGCTGCCAAACACATTGACATTAAGTTTTATGTTGTGAAAGAGAAAATCCAGGATCAGACTATTAGTCTTGAGCATATAAGTACAAAGAAAATGTTAGCGGATCTGTTTACGAAAGGCTTACCGCCCAGTGTGTTTAGAGAACACTTAGCCGGCATGGGTTTACAGGAAAGCCTATGATCCTTGGATTACAAAGGGGCCTAGTGTTTATTTCGAGATGGAGAGGTGTATTGTAGTCGTTGCGTCTGATGGTTCAGTAATAACTATCATGATGAAGCGTGCTCTATGCATCAACCTATTTAGAAATGAACGTTGAGTATAAGAAATAAGAAAGGCGGAGATCTAAGGGGAGAATGTTAGTTGAGATCCCCGCGGGAATCGGAGATCCGATTCCCACTCCGCCCACGCGCCCTGATCGGGGGCGCCAGCCGATCAATGGCTGTGGGCCTCCTCTCATGCAGCGCGCAATATAAAAGAGGGGAGCCGCCGGCGCACACGAACCAACGTTCGTCGTCGTGCACTCAGGCTCCCCACAAACCCTAGTTTTCCCTCCGATCCGAGAGCGCGCTGAAGTGAGGGGAATAGCTCACCGCCGCCACCCTCGTCACCGTCGCCATGGCCGCGTCAAGCTCCAAGCAGAGCGAAGGTATCGGGCTCCTTCCATCTATCTCTCTCTCGGTTTTCTCCCGAAGAACTCACTCTATAGAAGTGCACCACTAGATCCGCACCTAGGCGAACTAGCAAAGTCTAACAGCACAACATTGATGCAAAAACTTCCCTTTACCAACTATTACTCCCTTAGCTAGTTCAGTAACTTTGCCATCGAACTATTGTTGCTAGCATTATCCAATGTTATTGCAAATAGCTTGTTTTTGAAGTTCCGCTCTTGAATGCACTTGAGGACAGCATTGAACATCACTACACCGATGTGTGGCGTCTCCAAGACATAGAACTTGATAATCCTTTTTTATAGCTTCCAATCAGCATCAATGTAATGACATGTGATGCACATGTATCCCAAAGTCTTGTTGGAGGTCCATAAATCCATGTTAAGGGACATCCTTAATTTTGAACATTTGAGTTCTTCCTTGAGAGCATTCTTCTGGTCCTCAAACATTCTTCACTGTGCCTCTTGATATCATCTTAAAGAGTGGATTTAAGTTTGAGACAAACTTTTGAAAGCCATCATATTCCACAATGCTAAAAGATAGGTCATGCAACACAATCATTCTTACCAACTCTCTTCGCGATACTTCTTGGTCAAAAGTCCACTTCCCCATACTAACTCCATTAGGGGACATAAGAGTAGCATGGAGTTGATCCACCACTCTAACCTTCTCAAGCCTTATTTTGCATCTCTTCAAATGATTCCGCAAAGCACTAGTTCATTCTCTGCGCTTGGTGCCAATTAAGGTAGTGCAATGCATGCACTCTCCTTTTGTAATTTCTCCATGTTCATAAATTGGCACATACTCTCGCCAATCCTTTGACCTAAACTTTCTTTTGCCTTCACCAAGCAAGGAACCTGCTGTCAATGGATTGTACGCTGACCAAGGTATTTGTAGAGTACAGGGATCGTTGGAACCAGGGTATTCGCGAGAATCGATCAAGCAAATAAGAGACAAGGATTTATACTGGTTTGGGCCCTCAAGGTGAGTAATAACTCTACTCCAGTTTATATGGATTATTGATGAGAAAAATGCTAAGAATACAATAAGGAATAGAACAACTGACTGATTTCGCTAATTAGAAGCTGCCGAGAATGGCCCGGTGTTGATGCAAAAAACACACACTGGCCTGGGAGATCTGCTTAGCTCCAGTGCAGGTCCAAATCTTGGTGAGATGCAGGCGTGCCAGTCAGTTTGATCCTGCAACTGACAAGATATACAAACGACAGATCAAAGAACTGATCGGCCAACATAGCCGATGTAGTAATGCCAGCCGATCCTGACAACAGCCGATAGCGATAGGGTTTTGAGCTAACGGCTATGTGTTCAATGTAGATTCTGACACTTGACAAAGAGACAATCGGCTGATGATAATATGCATTAGATCGGCAATGACTTGATAAAGTGAAACGAAAGCTAGATATACTCGATCGGCTGTAGATATCAATGATACATAATCTAAATCTCAAAATATATTTAAACCAAGTGATTGGGATAGATCGGACAGGGCGCCGAGACAGTATAAATCACTTATGTCTAAAAACACCTCAAGAGAGAGATTATATATATTCATAGCATAGCCGATAAAGTGAATCTAACATAGATCCAATGCCATAAAATCCACAAGATTAGATTACACAGTGAAACCTTTGTTGTCATCGGCTAAATTCAACTTATATGCAATCCTTATAAGCCGATGCAATGTCCAGATAACTCATCGGCTGAAACCCCGATGAAACCCTTATCGGCAATCAAAAAGCAGGCTAGAGATTCATGGTTCTAAGCACGACTTAGTAGGTCAAACTCAACTGATGCAGCACTAAGTATGTAAAGAAACACTGTATCTAGATGATCAAGCCCTTGACTGATTTTCAGGGTGGTAGATGCCTAGGCTAATCTAATCTAGCAAAACGATTTAGCCGATACCGGCAGAAACCCTAAAACGAGAAGCAGCCGGTAAAACTAAATCGAGATGCTAATACTAGATTAACAGAAGACATATGATAAATAGCCAGGCAAACATATTATCCACACCAGAGCAATCCAAGAGGTCGAATGTACTGATGCAGCCTTGAACGACGCCGACGTAGATGATACAATTGCCTGAACCGACGGAACATTGGACTTACCCCTTCGCCGGAGATCGGCAGCCGATGCAGCCCCGCGTCAGGTGCCAAATTGCGCCGGTTGATAAAGAAACCGTAACAGAGTAAAAGGTGGCGATGCGCCAAATTGTATTGATCGAGAGTTGATAGATTACAATAACCCCGGGTGTACATATTTATACCCATGGGGAGATACTAGTCCTTGTAGGACAAGAAAGAAACTTTCCTAAAGATAAAAGAAAAACATAAAGTCCTTAAGGAACACTAAACACACTTTCCTAAAGATAAAAGGAAACTAACAAATATTCTAATTAATAGATACAATTGCCTTCTTCGGACCCAATCCGCACGTGGCAATCCTCATGAAGCACACCAACCGAACCCGACAATGATCCTGCCATCTCCTCATCGGAATCGGCTACATCGGCTATCCTTGTCCGATTCTGTTTCAGCCGATGCACACCGTAGCCGATTTGGCTTGCAGCCGATTCATACTCTGTTTCTGTAATCGCTTATCTCCTCCAATCGGCTTCGGCTTTAACTCTGCATGATTTACCAAATTTCATCGTTAACACCCGGCGAGATCTATTTGGCGAATATGGCAATGACTTCCTCCGGATTGCTTCTGGGCTTTGGTTTTGCTCTGATTTGTCACTGATTGCCCCTCCTTGACCATGGGGACCTTGTTTATATAGCAGAGATCACCTCCTCATCCAAGTAGAACTCAGAGAAATAGAACGAAATACGGTTCAAGGAAACCTTATCTTCCATGACTAGGACTCTGACATCTTCTATTCTAGATAGATAATTTCCTTCTCTTCAACCGTATTTCATAGATTAAAAGATACCTTGTCGCATACTATCGAGTATATGGTTCTATCATATTTTTTTAACCCGTGTATAGAAAGTATGCCTTATCCTTGTGTTAACAGTAGATTTTTGTAATCTACCCGGAGAGGAAAAGGAAAACCGACGCAGAGAAGGCGGCTAAGTTGGAGTCGGACCAAGTCTCGTATCGGACTCGGTAAGCGTATCGGACTGGAAGAAGCGCTAGCAGGCAGAGCATATCGGCCGATACGGATTCAATATGGCCATTGACTGATAGAGCCAGGAAGTTGATAGAGTTAACATGGGCTTGGTCTGGGCTCGAGATAAGCTTCAAGGAAGTTGCCAAATAGAGATAAGGCTCGGTTTTAGGCAACTGTATCTTGTAAATCAAGTAGGTTTAGATCTAATCTGTGACAAGAGTCTGCCGCAAAGACTTGTTTGTTAAGTTGTAGATAAGATCGTGTCCAATCTGGACAATGTTGTAATCTCGGGTATAAATATCCCGGTAGTATGTACATAGAAACTCTCTCACGCAATACAATACACAAATCAATCTACTTTCGGCGCATCGCCAACCCTCGCAAGAGGTTAATCTCGACGAGTTCTTGCTTCCATAGAGCAGAGGTAAGAACTCGTGCCCGACGATCTACATCGTCGGGGCTAGCGTGTCGCTTTAGGCACGTTAAGCCTCGATGATGTGATCGTCGTTTATCATGCTTTGGGTGATTTTCGTAAGTGTATTAATTATGCTTCGTCAGCGATCTACTCATTTTAGGGTTTATTGCCGACGGCGGTTTAATTATTATGCTTAGTTAAATCTTTCAATGCATCTACCATCCCCAAAAGCGATCGACGACTTGATTTTCTTTGTGTTAAGTCTCAATTCACACTTTGAGTTGCTATCGACCTTAGTCCTGTTTTGAGATCTAACCCAAAGCCTGTTTTTTGCTCGTAATTAAGGATAGCGCCGGAGTTTCAGCCGGTCTTATCTAATACATGTGACCACCATAATGTTTTTATATGTATTTGCCACTTGTATGAGTAGATTGACTAATATAAATATGTTTGTTATAGGTTATTCTTTAGGGTTTGCCTGTGATCAATATATTTATATAAGTCGATTGGTTCATACAAGTCTGCATTAGAGTATTAGCTAGTGCACTTATCTCTTTTATCCCTCATCGGCCGATGCTGCAAAATTGACATTAACATGTTGATGAAGGCCGATGAGATTAGATCTATGTTCTGATTTTATTTTATCACAATTACAAGTGAGCTGATATAGCTTTGCCCTATCGGCTAGGTCATGACAATGCGACATCGGCCTATCGGCCGATCGGCCATTGTTTACTTACATGGTTTGCTTGTTTATCTTGTTGATTGCAGATCAAATCAACTGGCACGCCCTACACACACCTAGGCAAGCCTTTGGACCTGCACTGGAGCTAAGCAGATCTCTCAGGCCACCGTGGAAACGTGGAACCCGTTTGGTCGTGAGGCGGGTCTAAATTCTACGCCAACATGCTTTTGGCACGCCCGGTGGGACCTCAAGAACGCAAGTTTCGCGACAACAAGAAGACCACTGCAGGATGTCAAAGCAGAGTGAGATCTCCGAGGAGAACGTCGTCTCTGTGACCGTCAAGCAGCTCAACGAAGAGCAGAAAGCTGAGATGGACAAGCTGGTCGAGCAATTCCAAAATATGTACCTGCAGACGTACTCTAGGACTCGGCAAGGCACCCTCATTTAGAAATCTAAGGTGGTAATACCGAGCCCTGGAGATGGAGCCAGCACATCGGCGTCGGCACACGACCACACCGTCAAGAACGAAGAAAACGCTGCGCCGACGTTGCAAGACCGCATCGACTCCGCAGTTCATTCTGCGCTAGTCAACCAGTCTGGGATCCTAGTGAACACATTGACCAATACGGTCAAATCAATCCTAGATGGTTCCATTCATCAATACAAGCCTCAAGGGCCGATTTTCTTGCCAGAAAACAAGTTCCCTGCTTATCGGACTTTGAGGACCGATCTGAGCACGGCTCCACAGCCGACGGTGCTGATCCCACCTCCATCGGCTCAACCAGCATCAACCTTGCCGCTGGTCCTCACCAGGCAAATGGGAGGAAGCCCCCAGCACATCACGGAGGAACAATATGCATAGTGGACGAAGGGGAAACAACCGGTGGTCGAGCCGATGCAGCAAGTTCCAGTCAACCCGCCATCGGCCGGACAACCTCAATTCCCCATGTCTGGTAACCCTCCGCAACCAGCTGCGTACAACGCGCCGCAAGGCTACCAGCAGTACACCGCAGGGCAGTACGACGCACAAAACTTAAATCATCACTTCCAACCATACTTTCCTAGGCAATATCAGGCAGAGGGCCTGCAGCAGTCTTACCACCAGGACCTCCCACATCAGCCTGCAGGATACTGGGCCGACATGATAGCCGAGGTGATGCGAGATCAGTTCAGCTTGATGCCCAAGGAGAGTTCTACAGTGTATCGGCACCCATACCCCGAGGAGTTCGACAGAGTGCCATTGCCGAGCCGATACAAGATCCCGGACTTCTCCAAATTTTCGGGACAAGACAACGTCTCTACATACGAGCACGTAAGTCGATTCCTAGCACAGTGTAGGGAGGCATCGGCCATAGAGGCATTGAGGGTGAGATTTTTCCCTCTGTCTTTGTCAGGGTCAGCATTTACATGGTTTTCCTCTTTACCCTGCAATTCCATCAGAGGATGGATAGATCTAGAGAAGCAGTTTCACAGATACTTTTACAATGGCGTACAAGAGATGAAACTGTCTGATCTCACTGCCATCAGGCAACGGGTTGATGAATCGGTCCCAGAATACATCCAAAGATTTAGGGACATAAGGAATAGGTGTTACAGCCTCAGTTTGACCGATTCTCAACTAGCCGATTTGGCGTTCCAAGGATTATTGGGGCCGATACGAGAGAGGTTCTCATCTTAGGAATTCGACAGCCTAGCTCAGCTAGCACAACGGGTATCGTCCCATGAACAAAGATTCCAGGAGACGAAGAAGTTCGTAAAGAAGATCAATACAATCTATCAATACGCCTCCGATGAAGATGATGAAGATGCCGATGTCGATCTGGCCGAGTGGGCCCAGATGAAGAAGCCGACAACATGCCAGTGGGCCAAGAAGGGCGACAAGGACGATAAGTACAACTTCGACATCAACAAGGCCGACAAGATATTTGACTTGCTCCTGCAAGAAAAGCAGATTCAGCTGCCAGTAGGTCATATACTGCCATCGGCTGAGGAAATCAAGAAGAGAATATATTGCAAGTGGCACAATACATGGTCCCATCACACTAATGAATGCAAGATCTTCTGACAACAGATTCAATCGGCCATCGAGCAAGGCAGGATCAAGATTGATGAAGCCAAGCGGTCGATGAAAATAGAAGGACACCCATTCCCAGTCAACATGGTGCGGGCGGACAGGGCCGACGGCAATAGCCATCGGACCGGCAAGCGACCTCATCAGACCTCAGAGGGCCTGATTAGAAAATACCAGCGACGGCAGGAAGAACAAGCACAACACTATGCCGATCAAGACGACTCTTACGACCCTCATTGGGAGTACGAGTTTTTCCGGTTCTGCTGGAATGAAGGGATGAGGTTGCCATCAATCCAAGAGTGCCCTGCATGTAATGATGTAGAAGACTCCCACCAGGGCAGCTCGAGCAAACAAGTGCATCGGCCGTACAAGCAGAGAACGTCTATACATGAAAGACTAGGGCCGATGCACCATGATCGTCAGACTGAGCACGACGAGCAAATCCAGAACCCCCAATGGTGCCCAAGCGACGTGTTTAGCAAGACACAAAAACGGTGGGTTCAGAGATTGAGAAGGAAGGAGCAGATCCAGGAGCAGCAGGCGACAATAGCCCATCGGCCCACCAAGACCAAGAAGGAGTGGAGAATAAAATCCGCAGTTGTCAAGGCCGATGAGGGCACCTCCAAGTCAACTCGAGCTCCTGCGTCTACAAAAGGTAAAGGTGTAGCATCGGCTTCTGTTAATATGGTTTTCATATTGCCAGCAGAATACAGCGTGCAGACGGCCGATGAAGCGGTAGCCGACGATGAGCAGTCCTCGGCTAAGCTACAGTTGTCGCCAGATCAAGCCATGTTCGACAAGCCAGTCGACACCAGCCATAGGCACCTCCGGCCGTTATACATCAAGGGATTCGTCAATGGGCGGCCGATGACGAAGATGCTGGTCGATGGCGGTGCGGCAGTGAACTTAATGCCATATACAACCTTCAGGAAGCTTGGAAAAGTACCTGAAGACCTCATCAAGACCAACATGGTGCTCAAAGACTTTGGCGGCAACGCATCCGAGGTGAAGGGGGTGCTAAACGTGGAGCTCACCGTGGGCAACAAGACGATACCCACCACCTTTTTTGTCTTTGATGGAAAGGGTTCCTACAGCCTGTTGTTGGGACGAGATTGGATCCACGCAAATTGTTGCGTCCCGTCAACAATGCATCAATGCCTCATACAGTGGCAAGGCGACCAAGTCGAGATCGTGCAGGCTGATCGGTCAGTCCACGTGGCCAATGCCGATCTCGCAGTTTGGGAGATGGAGGGAATCGATTGCCTGTCTGGACGAGTTTGGGAGGCCGATTTCCTCAAAGTAACTGATTACGACATCGAGACGATAGACGATCAAGACAAACAGTTGCTTTAACAAAGATGTGCCATCCACTGCCCAAGATGAACAAGCTAGTCCCTACACAGATGATGTGGTGGATGAATTAGATGAAAAATTAGGATAAGGCTTTACGTCGGCCGATCAACTCGAGGAGGTTGATATAGGATCAGGTAATAGACCTAGGCCGACGTATGTAAGCGCTAACCTGTCAAGGGAATATAAGAATAATTTGATAAATCTTTTGAAAGAATTCATAGACTGTTTTGCATGGGAATATCATGAGATGCCCGGGTTAAGCCGATCGATTGTAGAACATCGGTTACCTATCAAACTAGGCTATCGGCCGTTTAAACAAGCTCCTAGGAGGTTTAAGGCTGATATGCACGAAGCTATCAAAGCAGAGATTACAAGGCTTTACGACGCCAATTTCATCAGACCCTGCCGATACGCGAAGTGGGTGTCTAATATAGTTCCAGTATTGAAGAAAAACGGCAAATTGAGGGTGTGTATCGAGTTCAGAGACTTGAACAAAGCGACACCAAAAGATGAGTACCCTATGTCGTTGGTCGATTTGCTGGTGGATGCCACGTCTGGACACAAGATCATCAGCTTAATGGATAGGAACGTAGGCTACAACCAGATTTTCATGGCCGAGGAAGACATCCACAAGACAGCCTTCAGATGCCCGGGGGCAATCGGCCTATACGAGTGGGTTGTTATGACTTTCGGTTTGAAAAATGCTGGAGCTACCTATCAGAGAGCTATGAATTATATTTTTCATAATTTTATTGGCTTGCTGATTGAGGTTTACATCGATGACGTCATCGTGAAGTCCAAAGAGTATGACATGCACTTGGCCGATTTACGCAAAGTACTAGAAAGGGTGAGGAAATATGGTTTAAAGATGAACCCTAACAAATGTGCTTTTGGCGTATCGACCGGTCAGTTTTTAGGTTTCTTGGTCCATGAAAGAGGAATTGAGATTACACAGAAGAACATTGATGCTATAAAAAATATCAAGCCTCCAACTAACAAGACCAAGTTATAATCTCTGCTCGGCAAGATCAACTTTGTCCGACGTTTTATATCAAACCTGTCAGGCAGGATAGAGCTGTTCACTCCATTGTTAAAGATAAAGGACGATCAAGAGTTCGTATGGGGTGATAAGCAACAAAAAGCGTTGAATAACATCAAAGAATATTTAAGTTCCCCTCTAGTCCTAATCCCTCCGTGGAAAGGGGTTCCATTTAGGCTGTACCTATCGGCCGATGAGAAATTCATCGGCTCAATTTTAGTTCAAGACATTGATGGCAAAGAAAGGGCTATTTTTTACCTCAGTAGGAGGTTGTTAGATGCTGAAACAAGGTACACGCCAGTGGAGAAATTATGTTTATGCTTATATTTTTCATGTACTAAATTAAGGCATTATTTACTTTCCAATGAGTGCATTGTGGTAAGTAAGGCCGATGTGATGAAATACATGTTATCGGCCCCTGTTTTAAAAGGGAGAATTGGGAAGTGGATTTTTGCCTTAACAGAGTTTGACCTCAGATATGAATCGGCCAAAGCAATTAAAGCACAAGCCCTGGCCGATTTCATTGTTCAACACAAAGACGATTCAATTGCATATGCAGACATTGTGCCATGGACACTATATTTTGATGGATCTGTCTGCAAACATGGATGCGGTATCGGCCTGGTCATAATATCCCCTTGGGGGGCAAGCTTTGAGTTTGCCTTTACTATCAAGCCCTATTATACTAACAATCAAGCAGAGTATGAAGCGGTTCTTAAAGGTTTGCAGTTATTACAAGAGGTCGAGGTCGATTCAGTAGAGATCATTGGTGATTCACAGCTGGTAATCAATCAACTTTCTGGGGAGTATGAATGCAAGAATGATATTCTCAGAGTTTACAATGAGGAGTGCAAGGAGTTGCTACAAGTTTTCAAGATTGTGATGATGAGGCATATACCCAGGAAGCAGAACTTCGAGGCCAATGATTTAGCTCAGGGGGCATCAGGATACAGGCCGATGGCCAAAGATGTTCCGATTCAGATTGCTGCCGTGGATGCCGATGACTGGAGGTTTGCTATCATTGATTATTTGAAAAACCCTTCCCAGTCGGCGTCGCGACAGATGAAATACAAAGTCTTGCATTACGTCTTGTTAGATGATGATCTATACTATCGGACGATTGATGGTATCTTGCTTAAGTGCCTAGGTCTCGAGGAGGCCAAAGTTGTTATGAGCGAGGTACATGAAGAGATTTGTGGAACCCATCAATCGGCCCATAAAATGAGATGGCTTTTGAAACGCGTTGGGTATTTTTGGCTAACCATGCTTGAGGATTGTTTCAAATATTACAAAGGATGTCAAGATTGCCAAAAGTTTGAAGCAATTCAGAGAGCACCGGCATCGGCTATGCATCCAATCATAAAGCCGTGGCCGTTTCGAGGATGGGGTATAGACATGATCGGACAAATCAATCCACCATCAAGTAAAGGACACAAGTATATCCTAGTGGCTACAGACTACTTCACCAAGTGGGTCGAGGCCATCCCTCTTAAGAAGGTTGATTCCAAGGATGTAATTCAGTTTGTCAAAGAGTATATTATATATCGGTTTGGATTACCACAAACATTGACTACAGATCAGGGATCAATTTTCGTGTCCGATGAGTTTGTGTAGTTTGCCGACAGCATGGGCATCAAGCTGCTAAATTCTTCTCCATATTATGCACAAGCTAATGGGCAGGCAGAAGTTTCTAATAAGACTTTAATCAAATTGATCAAGAGAAAAATCAACGAACAGCCGAGGCAGTGGCATACTGTCGCGCCCTGAAATTCACCCTAAAATTTCACCTTTTAATGTATTTCTAAAAATTGTAAAAATCAAATTTAGCCTTCAACAATTAAAAATCCCCAAGATCCAACTCGAACCGGAGTGTGGGAATTTTTGTTGAATTCCTCATGCTTCAAAATATTTAAACAATTTTTATTTGAATTTTCAGAGCACTATAAATATTTTTAATGCAACAAAAACATTTCTCTTATTTTCTAAAAAAGAAAAAAAAATTGAAATCCCCTCCTTGGCTCTGGGCCAAATCTGGCCCAATTCCTCTCTCTCTCCCCGCCGGCCCAACCCGAGCCAGCAGCCCCTTTTCTTTCCCGGTGAAGTCTGTTTATCCTCCCTCTCAAGCCAGCCAAAAAAAAGAAAGAGGAAAAGTCTGATTCGCCTCCCCTCACTACAGTAGCTTCTTCCTCCTCCTGACCGTTCCTTTCTCTCTCTCCCACGAACAGGAGCACGCCACCACCGCTTGATCTCCCTCCCCGATAGATTCCCCTCCGAAATAACTGCGAAAATGGATTCCTCACCTCCTCCTCATCATTTCCCCCAACAAATCCCGCTCGATTCGGCATTAATTCGTGGTGGATTTTGAAAGTTTGCTTCAATGGAGAGCTCCACCATGGCCGGCGTCGATCTCCCTCCCTGGCGCCCTTCTCTCTCCCCACCGGCCTATAAAAGGTAGCCCTTGGCCTCCTTCTTCCTCCCCACACGCCGCCACCCTCCTCTCCCACTCTCCTGAGCCGCCGCGCCGCTGTTCTCTTGCGTAGTCACCGTCGCAACTCCGGCCGCCACTGTTCCTCGCCGCCAAACTCGTCGTCGACGTCCCCTCGCCGTTCCCGCAGCTCCGGTGAGCCTTGCCGCCGCCCTCACTGCCATCTCTCTCCCTCCCTACTCCTTCTCTTTCTCTGTCTCCTTCTCCCTCCTCACTGTCTCCCTCTCTCTGTCTCTTCTGTTCTGTCTATAAAAAAAAGAGAGGAAAAAAATATTAATTAGCAAATTCGTAATATGCCATTTGAACAACATTTAAAATTCAAATTGTCGTATCTCGACTATTTGAACTCGGAATCGACCCATTCAAATTGGTAATTTTTCCTTAAACAGTAAAGAACCTATTTGTATGCTTTGTTCATGTATCTTATATGGTTGTTATTTGTCTTTTGGCCTTTTTTCTTTGCGTATGTCGTGTCGACGCTGCAGATCCGGAAGAGCCGCTCTACATCGAGGTTGACGCGGAAGACTTTGGTAGCGAGAAAGGCAAGTCGTGTCATTTTGATCATATTGCTATCCCAGTTTACAAAATTATGTTTATTTAAATTATTGCATATCGCTTTATTAAATTCCCGCGATTATTATCGTTTTATTTAGCCTTACCGATTTCCCTTGTTACAACCTTACAATTTGTATTATTTCGATCCTTGATAACCCTAGGAAAAAGAAGACTAGTAAGGACTTTATATATGTGGTGCTTACTAGAAACTTTAGGAATATGCTTAGCCTTGCTTATATAGAAACAATTAGAGTTATTTCCAATAATTAGATTTGTGAATAATTTTTAATTAATGGTAATTTTGGTTAATGGCTGATTAGCCATGAAATGATGTTTCCCCTTCAAAATTTCCCCAAACTTGTTTTCGGCTGGGCTCGAGGTGCTTGGTTTTGTTAGTCGCACCTCGACCGTCATAAGGACCAGTCTTCGGGCCTCTGTTGCAAGGCATATTCCGTACTACCACTTGTCTAATGGGTAAGGCTTAACTTGTCGTCTAGGACGGCCATGAGCAAAAAGACACGGATACGGATGAATGAAGCCCTTGGTGGGGTTGACGTCTCTGGCAGTACGCCCGGGGGCATAGACTGTCTGCTCGATCCAGGGCGCCTGGCGGGGGAAGTCTATGTCGGTCTTTTTCGCTTAGGGCAATACTAGGCGGCAGGTTATGTCATGGCTTTCGTCCGTATGCTGTGGTGGCATGTGGCATGTCGCAACACGTGAGGAAGACATGTCTGGTGGGTAAAGATATACACCTATGATCAAAGTTTAATCTATTCGAATAGCCGCGCCCTCAGTTATGGGCAAGCTAAGCAATGTACCCAAGTTAGAATTTGATTCTGTTTAAAACTAAAATAACTGGAGTTAGTACCTGTTGGCCTAGGATAAGGCAAGATCGCGTCGGTGCGCGGCTTGGTGATAATTTTGACTAGAGATAGGTTTGTGTTGGTTTAAAAATGCTTTTAAAATATTTAAATGTTTAGAAATGCTAGTTTTATGCAAAATATCCCTATATATGAATCCTTTGTACTCCTTAGCATTATATTTGCATTTTTCCCGGCATGGCTTGCTGAGTACGGTGGTTGTACTCAGCCTTGCTCCTTTTTCCCCCTTCCAGCAGAGGAGTACTTTGGAGTCGAAGACTTTGGTGTCTAGCTTGTGCCTGACGTCGAAGCGCCTGTGGTGGTCCGTCGTAGCTGCCGTCTTTTATTCATTTATCTTTCAGTGTTGGGCCTTTGGTCGCCCATGTAATAAAATACTCTATCTACGCTTTCGCTTGTTTATTCTGATATTTATCAACTTTGTAATGTGTACCTTGCCTCCTGGGACAAGGAAGTATGCACTCACAATCGGAATATAGAGTTCTATTTTCCGAGCGTGACACATACCACGCTAGCCGATTCCCTTTGGGCGTATCGGATGGCTTGTCATGGTGCAATTCAAGTGCCGCCGTATCAGTTGGTTTATGGACATGAAGTTGTGCTACCATGGGAAACCAACATTGGCTCAAGAAGGATTGCTTTGCAAGACGACTTGACAGCCGATGAGTACCACAATCTTATGGTTGATGAGTTAGATGATTTGGCACACGTCCGATTGCGAGCCTTAGAGAAAATCAAGCGAGATAAAGATAGAGTTGCTCGTCAATATAACAAAAAAGTTGTTGCCAAGTCATTTGAAGAGGGGGATCTTATTTGGAAATTGATACTGCCGATTGGTTCCAGAGATAATAAATTCGGCAAGTGGTCACCTAATTGGGAAGGTCCTTTTCAGATTCATCAATGTGTTCCTCGCAATGCTTATCTGCTCAAAGGATTAGATGGAGAAATTTATGGAAGAGCCCTTAATGGCAAATACTTAAAGAAATATTATCCTAGCGTCTGGATCGATTCATGATCGGCTTGCCAGCCGATTTATGATAATAGCCGATGTGGTACACATCGTCTTTAGATGGCCGATATGAATTATCGCCCTTAGTTCAAATTTTACAACATGAGCCCTCATCTTCCAAAATTTGGAGGGCATATATATATATATACAAGCAAGGTTATCTTTCAAGATTCCTCAAGTTTACTAGATCGAAATTTTATGGACTTCAAAAAATTTTCGGACTTGGACTTTTTCAGTATTGTTCAGATCAAATTCGGCTGGTTGGCCGATGAGATTTATATTAGTCAAAACAGGAAGTTATTTTCTTACAAGAAGGACATAAAATATATTACATCAGCCTATAAATTTTTCGATAGCTGCAATGGCCTTACGACGAATCTGATCAATGTCCTCTATTACTTGGGCGTCATCGGCCACAGACCCTGGGATCGGCTTCAAAGACTTACTCAGGGTCGCAAGGTATTTGGCCGATGCCTTCAGTTTTGCCGTCTGATCTTCTATGGCCTTCGATGATGCAGCTATCCCAGCCTCGACTTCTTGGATCTCTTTACGAGTTGCTTCTAGCCTTGACGCTAGGTTTGCTTCAAGGCGGCGGAGTTCTTCGAGTCTGTTCTTTAAGACAATCGGCTTGACAGCCAGCTTATCCAACCTGGTTTTGTCAGAATTGACTTGAGCTTTGCTGGCGGTCAAGGCCGATTCCAAGCTTTCACGCTCCTGCCTTTCCGCGATCCTTTCTTTGGCTCTATGAAGCTTGAAGTTGTATTGTTCCAAGAAGATGGCTGGCGTCAAGACTTCCATCAGATCTTCAGGGAGTTGGTCCTAGATTTCTTGAACCCTGCTCCTGACAGGATTGCAGTTCTCCACCAGCAACTCCAATGATGCTTCTAGCCGATTAGCGATATCGGACAGCCGGTTCTTCAATTCGTCAAAGATTGACGCCTTGGCTGTGATGGGTGGTTCTTTGTCCTCGTCATCAAGAAACTGGCCGATATCGAAAGAAAACATATCGGCTAGATTCTGCAAACATCAACATAGGACAAGGTTAGCTCAGTCAAACGAGAATCGGCAAAGGGAGCAAAGTGATCTGGTTTACCTATGATGGGGTATCGGCTATGCTTGCATCGGCCTCTTTTTGTTGTCTAGACACAGTGGGCGAGGGGGTTGGCCGATGTGGTGCAGGTGATGGAGCCCGCGGCTGAAGAAAAGGCAAGAAGATGGTGATCAGATCTATGTTACCAGAGGGGCAATATAAAAATTAATTCTTACCGAAGCAATCGGAGAGGGTGGTGGAGAAGGAGATGGTGTCCTCAATCGGGCCTTGGCTTGTTCTCGCCTTTGCAAGGTTGCCTTCTTAGTTCTTGCTAAAGGGGCCGATTGAGTTCTCTCTTTTAGCAAAGACGATGCAACGACCTGAGAGGAATATTGAGTTATAGCATACCAGCAGAAGGAGATAACATAAATTCAGAGAAGGGATTGTACTAACCTTGCGGATTGCATGTCTGGTTCTCCTTGGTTGAGTAACATCGGCCTGGTCATCGGTTGGTGGAATCTTTGTGGTTGCAGCCGATGGGTTCTTCATGGACTTGGCCGATGGCTATTTAGCAATCTGGGCCGATGGATCTTGTTCTTCGGGTAGGTCGGCGGCTGCTGCATCAACTTCTTCCTCCATAACTTGGTCATCAAGGAATGCTTCCATGGAGGGGTCTAGCTCGTCTAGATCGGCCTGATCATCAGTCTTAGGTTTTTTGCCAGCTTTGTGGATCTTTTCTTTTGCCGGCGCCTTCCTTTTAGGAGTTTCTTTGGTTATCGGCCCTTGGAGTAGTGATGATACCTTTGGGGCAGTAAGGCCGATGATCGACTCCAGAATAGTACTCCCTGATGGAGCTAGGGCTTGAGCATAAGATATTTTCCGCTCACTATTGCTGACTATTGGTAGTGGGGCATCGGGGACCTAGGGACTGATGTTGTCAATAAGTTCTATCAAATAATACCTGGCCGATTGATGGAAGAGGTGAGTAGTCCACTCCTACCACCATGATTGGAAGTTGATATGGATAAAGGGACTCAACCATAATCGGTCACAGTCGCCCAAGTTTGGTGCTTTGATTTCCAGGGCTTTACTCATTATCAGGGCCAATGGGACTGTACCCCTGCTCTTTAGGAGCCGATGAAAGGTAGGCCGATTGGGAGTTGTCCCAACCCACATTGCCTGGCAGCCACCATAGGGTTGTAGAACTCGTATGATAAACTGGTGCTTCTGCCTTGAAATAAGCCTACTGGGAGCAGGCAGGGAGTGATGCCAATCATGAAGATCTCCCTAGAAACCATGTCATCGTTCAGTTGGCTCAGGGTCAGATTGGCAGGGAGCTCGAATTCGGCATCCGAAGGATAGACAAACATGTCCATCTTGGCTGATGGAGGACCAGTATAGAACCAGATAAACCAAGTGGATATGTCTTCGGCCGATTGCTCTGCTCCAGGGTAAATTGAAGCTGCTTCTCCAAAGAACATGCATCTCCTTGTTGAGGGATTCTCATTGTCAGTGTAGTCCGATGGGAAGGCTGAGTCTGATAATGGAGGCCGATTGACCATGGTGTTGGTGTAGATTGTTAACCACAGCTGGATGAACCACCATGGACCTCCATGTGCCACTGTTTGTTTCAGCATCAGATCTTGAGTGGCAATCTGTAGTAGCCGATACGTAGCTCCAAGAAGATATCGGCCTAGGGGAATCTGCTTCTTTTCAACAAGGGCCTGAGCTAAATGTTGACAGTTGGAAGTAGGGCCAAAAGTTGATCCGCAGAAGACGAATCTTTCTAGCCAAAGAGTTAGGAAAACCACATGCTCTCTCTCTGAGACAGATCCTTGCTCCATGTGTTCGGTTATGTATCCAGACCAACCTCCAATTTTCTTGGTTTTCAGCCTGTGTTTGCTATTGATGAGGAGGTTGAAGGGGTTTATCTCAGAATGTATATCCAGTCCTGTCAGCATCTTGACATCAATCAGCGTTGGGGTCATCAGACCTTGCCGAAACAGAAAAGCATTCAAGGTGCTCGACCAGAAGTAGGTGGTTGCTGACATAAGAGGCTCGTTCTTCTTGGAATCGGCCAAAGATAGAGCAATGCACTGGCCGATTCCTATCTCATCCCAATGGACTTGTTTGGCCGCTGCAATCCTCTTGTACCAGGTCCTGTAGCCATTGAGCTTGGACGGCCAGGATCTGAAGGTATGCTTCCATGAAGCAACATTGAGCTTTACTTCCTTGAAGGGGATTCTGTTGGTTTCTGCGTCTATCAACCAGGTTGGGTCAGAATTGCCCATGGGGCCGAGCAGGAACCGGTGTGACTTGTCGTTGGTAGGGATCAAGATCTGGTTTTTGAAGACCTATGACAAGAGAACAACGGTAAAAAATAAGATCCGAGGGGCAAGAGCAGAAACTCTAGTTTGAAGAACTCGGCGGGAAAATGAGAATGTGAACTCAGGAAGGATTGACTTACCACGGGGATCTCAGAAGCGTAGAACAGCAAGGAGGCCATTGATGAACTTGAGGAGGTCACCAATATGGGGGTCGATGCCGATGGGACGTCGAGGTGTCACCGAGGTTGAAAAGCGCGAAGTGGTTAACGAAGAAGTGCGTGAGGAAATCGGCGGCAGAGGGCTGCGAATCTGGATCTGCGTGATTTTCAGACAAACCCTAGCGAAGAAGTCGATGGGTTCCTCGGAGCTAATTCCGCCACATTATATAATGAAGTGAAATTCGGGGGCATGTGTTAACAGTAGATTTTTGTAATCTACTCGGAGAGGAAAAGGAAAACCGACGCAGAGAAGGCGGCTAAGTTGGAGTCGGACCAAGTCTCGTATCGGACTCGTTAAGCGTATCGGACTGGAAGAAGCGCTAGCAGGAAGAGCATATCAGCCGATACGTATTCAATATGGCCATTGACTGATAGAGCCAGAAAGTTGATAGAGTTAACATGGGCTTGGTCTGGGCTCGAGATAAGCTTCAAGGAAGTTGCCAAATAGAGATAAGGCTCGGTTTTAGGCAACTGTATCTTGTAAATCAAGTAGGTTTAGATCTAATCTGTGGCAAGAGTCTGCCGTAAAGACTTGTTTGTTAAGTTGTAGATAAGATCGTGTCCTATCTGGACAATGTTGTAATCTCGGGTATAAATATCCCGGTAGTATGTACATAAAAACTCTCTCACGTAATACAATACACAAATCAATCTACTTTTGGCGCATCGCCAAACCTCGCAAGAGGTTAATCTCGACGAGTTCTTGCTTCCCTAGAGCAGAGGTAAGAACTCGTGCCTGACGATCTACATCATCGGGACTAGCGTGTCGCTTTAGGCACGTTAAGCCTCGATGATGTGATCGTCGTTTATCATGCTTTGGGTGATTTTCGTAAGTGTATTAATTATGTTTCGCCAGCGATCTACTCGTTTTAGGGTTTATTGCCGACGGCGGTTTAATTATTATGCGCCGGAGTTTCAGCCGGTCTTATCTAATACATGTGACCACCATAATGATTTTATATGTATTTGCCACTTGTATGAGTAGATTGACTAATAGAAATATGTTTGTTATAGGTTATTCTTTAGGGTTTGCCTGTGATCAATATATTTATATAAGTCGATTGGTTCATACAAGTCTGCATTAGAGTATTAGCTAGTGCACTTATCTCTTTTATCCCTCATCGGCCGATGCTGCTAAATTGACATTAACATGTTGATGAAGGCTGATGAGATTAGATCTATGTTCTGATTTTATTTTATCACAATTACAAGTGAGCCGATATAGCTTTGCCCTATCGGCTAGGTCATGACAATGCGACATCGGCCTATCGGCCGATCGGCCATTGTTTACTTAAATGGTATGCTTGTTTATCTTGTTGATTGCAGATCAAATCAACTGGCACGCCCTACACGCACCTAGGCAAGCCTTTGGACCTGCACTGGAGCTAAGCAGATCTCCCAGGCCGCCATGGAAACGTGGAACCCGTTTGGTCATGAGGCGGGTCTAAATTCTACGCCAACACCTTGACACTGACAGTAGCCCCTGACTTCAATGCAAATGATTTTACCAACATCCTTTAATTGTTTTTCTGAGAACAACTGTTGTTGAACTCATTAGATCATTCTCGGACGCCGAGAAGGTCTAGAGCAAGCGACATGGTTGCCCCGAATCCGAAGACTTGACGTAGGCCAATCATTTGGATTGAAGTCAAAAAAATCCCAATGGTTATAAACAAATTGGCTAAAACCCAGACGATGATTTCTCCGTCTTCTTCGAAATTCGAACTGTCAGATGGGACCTGTAAATTATACTTCTGGGATCCATTTGGGTTCCATTTGCCAAAGATAAAAACCCGAAACTTCTCCCCTGCGCCTCCAACCTTCGCCACCTTATCTTGCAAAAAACCCTAAACCACAGCCTCCCTCAACCGCTTTCGATGATTCTCAATGGATCTTCCTGAGTCTAACATCGGCCATGCTGAGATGAAGGAGCTGCAATTGGATGGTGCATTGCCGAGTGCCAAAGTGGTGGCGCGTTTGCAAGGAGGTACTGATCCTTCGATAAATCTTGGCCAAATAATCACTCTTGCCTCTTTTATCCAATGTGATTTTCTCGTTCCTCCTTCCGAATTCTTATCCTTGCCTTTTGATTTCTACGGAATCCATCTCCTTCATCTTAACCCGAACTCCATTGCCTTCTTGAGTATCTTTACCCATCTATGTGAGGTGTACCTTGGGGTAAAACCTTTCCTAGATTTGTTTAGATACTTCTATGAGGTAAGATGGATGGAGGCCTCCAAAATCTCGGGATACTGTGGCCTCCGTCTTTGGGATGGGATGGAGGACGAATACATTCTTTTTAACTTCCCATCCTACAAAAAAGATTGGCGGAAGAGCTGGTTTTACCTTCAAATCAAGGACCGATCTCCTGCCCTTGAAACCCCTGACCAAAAACCCACACGCCTAGAGACATGGACTTCCAAACCTTCGATGACCCCCGCCTTAGTGAGTTTCATAGAAAAAATCCATGATCTCCGAGGATGTAGTCTGACCGCATATGAAGTCATCCAAGACTTTGTCCGTCGTCGGATCTAGCCTCTCCAGGCCCGTTCTCTTCCCATGTATCTATACACAGGGGAACATTACGAGACATGGCTTTCGATTGGGGTACAACTTATAGTTCTTTTATCGTTAATATAGAAAACCATAGTTGTCTTTAACTAATAACCTTGTTATTTTTGTATCAATCACAGAGCTCCTTGAGGATATCATGGCCGAGCACATCGGCAAGGTGGTAGTCGACCTGCCATCGTCTGTCACCGACATCCCTACTCCGCTCTGTGACCTCCCGCCGACAGATCAAGACGCCATCGTGAACGTAAGTATTTCCAACCACCACTCCATGTCATTCATTTCAATGCTCGTAGGAGTAGTAATCTTAATTCTGTCAGGCATTAACCTTAACTGACGTAATTGGCCCACTCGTCGATCATCAAGTGTCTGCTTCCTTGATGGAGCAGGCGGTTTCTGAACAAGCGGCCGTGGCCCTCGCCCCTAGAGGTAGTGGGACAAAGAGAAAACGCTGGCCTACTCTGCCAAAGACCTTAGGGACAGGGAAGCTGGTGCGGACTGGTGGCACTGAGGTGAGACCCTAAACTCAGGTTCACCATAAAATTGTGGTAGTCGTTTCAGTCCTTACTCTTTCTTTTTCACAGACTACCTCTAATGCAAAGCCGACCCCCGCGAAGAAGGCATTGCTGCTGAAGAAGCAAAAATGGGTAAGTGAAATCCTATCCTACCAAGATTCATCTTTCTCCATCATCTATAGTAATGAGACTCCTTTGATTGCAGCCCCTCCCCCTCAAGCAAAAGCATTGATGCCCGAGAAGAGACGAGCTCTAAATATCCCCTCTCGACTGCCGTTCTACCCCCGCATCCTCCCTTAGTCGACGGATAAATCCGCAAGCGCACGAATACCTTAGAGCATTTCCCATTAGCGTGACCAAAGGGTATCGAACACGAGGAATATGTGTGTATATTTACTAACTAGAATTCAACCCAAGGACACAACAACCTATAGTTGGCTAGAAAGGATTCCTATGTCTTTTAGTTAATTAAGTTAAGTTAAAGGTAAAACTCTATCGTATGCTTCAGGCACCGGCCCTCCCCTAGGGTCTACCAGGCTGAGTCTGGCCTTGAGCTCTATAATGTACCCGAACGTGGAGGAATACAAAGGACAGACAAGGTTGTCACCACCTGCCGCCTACCTCACTTTCCGTGGAGGACACAACAAACGAAGGTAATTTCTAACCTAGACACCACGTCTAAGTTATTAATTACTACTCTAGCCTTCCGCAAGAACTTCCTTCTTTATCTGGAGTCCTAGTACTAGAGGACTTAGCTGCATACTAAGCGACGAACCCGCACCGATGAGGATATATCTCACTTAAATAAATTAATTTAAGAACATAAAGAAACTCGAATACTTACTTTATAAAAGGAAGCATCCGCCGAGGTACAAGCAAGAGAAGAAGTTCGACAATCCCGGCTTCTCTCCGAAACTCTGTTGGAAGAATGCCGACAACCTGGCTTTCCTCCGTAAAATTCTTGGAGGAAACTCCGATATTTCGGGGCACTCCTTCCGGAGCTTCCCCTCACTCTCTACTAAACCAACATACTAAAAATGAAGCTCACAAGTGAGTTGTACTCTACTTGATCCAAGTTGTGTGTGTAGTGAAGTGTGTGAAGCCTCCTTTTATAGCTTGAGTATGATGGTTGTAGGTCGGTTTGGAAGATCAGTACCCCTGTAACCGTCATTGGGAAGCTATCAAGATCGTCCACGTGGAAGGTTGTGATGAAAGGAGCCAGTGGCAGTTCGATCGACCCCTGGGTCCCACCTCCTGGTATCTCCTTTGGCTAGGAGATTAATAGTTGGGCCCTTATGGCGGTTAGGTTGGTTGGGCCCCTCTTTAAGTCGGTTTCAACTGACTTGTGGGCCCTCCAATCCTTGTACTCGTACATGATTGGCCGAAGGTTTATTTTAGTCGCATGGTGGGTGTATTTTCTTCTTAAATGACCTGCATATATAGATTTACCAAAACTAGTGGAAATGGTTAGTATAAAACTCCTACTACTATGTTTTGATACTATATCTTTTATTCATTATGCAGGAATTGATGGTTTATGTTTGCATTTAACGACCGTCAACAACACCCCTACACTAATTCTTTACTCGTCGCTGAGTAAAGCTCATGAATCCACTAGAGTAATGGTTTCTTACCCAATGATATGACACCCCAAATATTCCAAGACATACCTTCATTCTGAACCTTGAAGTGTCTACCATGTCATCTTGGGCGATTGAAGAATGGAACGGTCCTCGATTCAAGTCACCTTTACTCCTTCTGATGAACTACCTTGGGGGTTTTCTTCGATGCTCATAAAAACATAACTTTTACTATACTCCTCAATTGATTCTCTCAAATCGCTCAGAGTGTTTCATTCCTCACCAAGGTATTGATGTTGCCTTTTCTTATCCTACCTTTAAAAAGGCTTATGTGGAGTTCAGGGTAAGGAATAAGAAATGGCATACTTGTATCAGATATTTTGTAAAGTCAAATAGAGGATCCAAGCAGGGATGATGACTCATTTTTGTATGATCCTCCTCCCATTTTATTTTAGAGAACATGGCATTTTTCTATTTCTCAATTTTTTTTGTCATGCTCGAGAATATTTTTGCTTTATTCTCTTATGAGCAGAGTTTTCTTTTTCTCTCTCTTTCTTTTTTTGCTCATGTCTCACTTGGGATGGATCATTGGAGGAGTAACCATTAGTGTAAGAGCCTTTATTCAATGGGTGGATATAATGGATGCTGACTTCCGGTTTAGAAGCTTAGCATATGGTGGGTGGATGGAAATTTTTGTTAAACCTCCAGTGTAGAGGGAGAGCAATATTTTTGGTGGCTAAGTGCACAAGACTTGGATCATGAAAATATGAAAGAAGCTAGCAAGGGTTACAACCATTTGACAAAACTCAAAATGATGACAAGCAACATATGTATAAAGTTTTATCATGAAGCTTGACATATGGCTTTGGTAGAAAAGGAACATCAATGAGGAGTATGTAAAGTTATTTTTTTTATAAAATTCCCAAGGGTTCATCATTAAGAGTAAGATTCATATCATCAGGCCATCTCTCATACATCAATAACTTAGATTACATGTAGTCCTAAATAATTGATTCATAGCAATAGGTAATATTCAAGGAATATAATGCATATAAGTCATTGTTGCAAGAAAGTCAAATACTCTAGTTGATCATGGCAATGCCCATTTCAATTCTTAAGTTAATTTTAGATATGGAAAAATTAAATCCAAGACAAGCAATTAGGGAGATAAGGGATAACGTGCAAACTGTTGCTTCATGTATGAGTGCGATGACGAGCAGTCGTGTGTGCCGTGGGTGCTACGTCTCATCTCGTGAATGTGCAAGTGTTGCGGTGTAGCACGAACATGGATGATCTTGTATGTGAGTGCATCGTGTGAGCACAAGATCACACCCACACTTGTTGTTGTACCTAGGGTGCTTCAAAGGACACAAAGATAAAAGTGAAAGCAAAGGACTCACCTGGTGAAGCCCGGTGAGTCAATTTTATTCATAACTTTATTGATAGGCGCAATTACATGATGAAATGAAATAAATAAAAGAAGGAAAACAAAAACTGAAATTAATCCTAACGCACCTATCGACTTCTAGGGATACTAGGCAAGATGCTCTACGGGCTCTGAGCTTGGTAGAGATCCTTCTTCCCTACGACCTTGTATAAGTGATAAAGCTTACTACAAAGACCATAGTGGAGGAAGGCAAGGTCCACCTTGAGCTCAACGAGCTCAACTTGCCCTTCTGCTATGGTGTTTTTTTTAGAAATAATATTGTTTAAATGGAAAATCGCAAAATTAGTGGGCCTTTGCATAAATTTGCGGAAATGTGGGCCTGTCGAATGGGGGGGAAACGATAGCCCGACATGTCGAATGGGGGCCCATCGACAGAGGCCTGTCGGCTTGCGGCAGATCGATAGGGGGCCTGTCGAACTCCCGCAGTTCGACAGGGCCCACCAACCGCGCGCGGCCCAGCTCTGTCGAACAACGGGCGGCCGACAGCGACCCGCGCCGCGCCTGTCGACCAGCGGCAGGTCGACACGTTGTCCCTGTCGGCATACGGCCGTTCGACAGGTCCTTTGCTGCTTGCTGCCTTCCTTTCTTCCTCTGGACCACTTCGCTGCTGCTACTTTCCTTCCTCACTTCGCTGCTTTGCTGCTTGCTGCTGCTGCTTGCTGCTGCTGCGAGTGCTGCTTGCTGCTGCTGCTGCTTGCTGCTGCTGCGAGTCGTGCTGCTGCCTTCTCCTTCCTCACTCGCTGCTGCTTGCTGCTGCTGGGAGCAGTTGTTTTCTCCCGAGTGCGAAGGTTGTTGTCGCGTCCACCGCCGGTGCTTGCTGCCGTGGTGTGTCATCGTTGCGAAGGTAGCAGCACTAGAAAGAAAGAGAAGGTGACGCCCAAAAGCAGCTGCGGTGATTAAGGTATAATTAATCCCTATGTTAAGTTGTAAATATCAATGCTATTACGAGACTTGTTATTTGTTATTTCGATGCTAGTACGTATAATGTGTAAATCGTTAGACATTGTTGAATGTTAGTATATATAATGTGTGAACCATTTGTCATTGTTTAATGTTAGTATATACAGTTATTTAGTTGTATGTTGCAAATAATTTAAAGTTAGTATATGTTTGCTGAGGTGATTAGCAATTTTGTAATGTTAAGCAATTTGATGTTATATTTAAGTAGTCAAAATTAGTGCAGAGCTGTGCCATTCGGCTGAAGGGAATAATTACGCGGTTTGAAAGGAGACGTGCGCAAGTACGCAGGAAAGAGGAACGACAGCGAAGGTATAAATTTGTAATCCCTTAGACGACGGTAATTTTTTTGGTTAATTATTGTTGGATGTTAGTACAGGTATTATACGTTTATTATTAGTTAAAATCGAATGGAGGTATTATACTTTTATTATTAGTTAAAATCGAATGGAACTTATATTGAAGTAACGAGATATAGTTGAAAATACGTTACAGCAATAATGTAAGCATAGAACATGCGACACTTTATGGATAGTCAGGTGATGTTGCCGTTTGGGTAAGCGTATTAATAGCAATTGGCATGCTATTTCAGGATGTCAGGTGATATGCCCGTTCGGGTGTATTATGGCGATGCTCCAATACAACTTTGTGATAGCGGGGTCGATTTGACCGTATATGCATTCGTTGATACTACCCTAAATACACCAGGCCAGTTGGTTTTGAACAATGTGCTAGGGTGGCTGCATAATATGTTCGGGATAGATCCTTTGATGGAGAAATTAATCATAAAAGCCGTGTGGCCAGTAAGGGGTGAATACGGATGGCAGTGGAGGGTAGTAGACCTTGCATCTACCGGGAGTTGGAGAAAATTTGTGGCTAAAGTAAGAGAGAAAAGTTATAGCCTGGCAATATTGGTGCAAAAGAAAACAGATGTTGTTGGAACCGGCGAGACCAGCCGCACGGAGGTGGATCAAACTCATATCGTGGAAGAGATTAATATTTACAGGAGTGGGCAAGAGGATGCAGTGGAGGAGGTTACTGCACCGGTAGATTTAGTTGTGCCTGGTGGCAATCGTCCGCCTAACGAGTTGGATGATGATGAGCCGGACTCACCTTTGGCTGTTGATGCTGCGGAGGAGAACGATGCGGTAGTGGAAGAAATGGAACTGGAGAACGAGGAATATATTTCGTTCGTGATGGAAGGGCAAGATACAGCACAGTGGGACGAGGAAGCCAACGTACCTGAAGATTGGACGACCATATCGATGAGCCGTCTGGGGGTTAACGATGGTTTAGATGCCCACTGGCGATATGATTGTAAGAAGGTGCAAGTTGGACAGATGTTTCACGACAAAGGGCACCTACAAGACGCGGTGAAGAGGTGGGCTTTTCTGCAGAAGCGGGAGTTCAGGGTGAAGGTTTCAAATCGGACGACGTATGACGTGAAGTGCACGAAGCCCGGATGCCCTTGGAGAGTGCATGGTTACAAGCCACAACATGACAACTTATGGGTAGCTTCAAGGGTTGAGGAGCATACATGTTTGTTGGACAAGACCCCTTTGGTACACAGGAACATGACGGCTGCATTCGTGGCACAAATGGTTTATTCGAAGGTTGTTAAAAAAACCTCCTTGTCGCCGTTCACAATAATGCATGACGTGGAGAAAGAGTACGGGTATGAGATATCGTACGACAAGGCTTGGAGGGGTAAGCAGAAAGCACTGGAGATGAGATTTGGAAGTTACGAAGATTCATACCACAACCTTCCCCCAGTTTTGGAGGTGTTGCAGGCCAGAAACCCGGGCACACATATGGCTATTCTTGATGAGGTTGCTGACAATGGGAAAAACGTCCTTCGTCGTGCATTTTGGTCATTTGGGTGCATGATAGAGGCCTTCCGAAATTGCATTCCGTTGCTATGTGTTGATGGTACTTTTATGACAGGCAAGTATAGGGGAACTATTTTAACCGCAATCGGAGTCGACGCTGATAGCCATGTCGTCCCTGTTGCCTTCGCTTTTGTTGAAAGCGAGAACACATCGAGCTGGCTATGGTTCCTGCATCACATTAAAAGGTGTGTTGTTCAAAACAGACCAAATGTGTGTGTTCTGCATGACCAGTGTGGATCAGTTCCGCTCCTCTACTTCACGTCGCCACTACGACGACGCCGGTCCTTCGCACGCTCGGCCTTCACTTCAGGAGACGCCTCCCCCCGTCCGCCCAGGGAGATCGTCTGACTTTGGCGTTCCCGCATCGAGTATGCCACCACCGCGGCCTCAGGTACGACACGTTTGCCTTGCTTACCACGCAGTTCATATCGTACTCAACCTCCGTTTTATACCATATCTTAACCTGCGCTACGTGAACAGCCACAGCAGGTGTACGATACCCAGGGAGCCTATGCGGAGCCAGACTTTCCCTACCTGCCGACAGGGGACTACCTGGCGCCCACACCGGGTTGGGGACTCTACGTTACTCCGCGTGCACCGGAGTCAGGGTACACACAGCACACAAGTAAGTATTGTTTAGATCGTAGTTACCATCATCGTTCGCTTAATTTTTATGCATGGTTACTAACTATGAACATGTGGCATCGCCTCTAATTTGCAACAGGTCACGACTACGGGGTTTCGCAGGGGCATTCTGCAGTTCCTGCTGTCTCTCCTCGAACACAGTTCGTGGACGATTTCTTTGCGACGGATGCACCCGATGCGCAGGCTGGCATAGACTACTGGTACGGTGCTCCTCCGGTCACGCAGCCTACGCAGCAGGGGGAGTCCGTGCAGCCAGAGGATGCTACTCCACAGCAGCCGGCACGACATAGGCACCCACCTGATAATTTGACATATCCCACAGCGCAAATCAGACAACGTAAGAAGGGAGGGCCTAGCAAGCGTGCGAGAGGGGGGCATTCTTGACTTGTAGTGTTACCTCTTCATATGTAACTCTATTCGGTCGCCGCACTCATATGTCACGAAAACATTTCATGTCACTACATCTACTCAACGAAACGACAAAAAACTTTCGGCGCGTAACAGAGGGCTACGATTGGTCCCTACCAGTTTTTGGCCCGTGACAGACGTTTACGATACGTCGCTATCATCTTTCGGCGCGTCAAGACGTCCAGACTCAGCTTTTGCCGATGCTTTGTTCGACACAATCATTCAATTTGCGCTGCCGCGTGAACGTGTTGTCAAATCCACGCTACTGGTGAACTCACGTTAGATAGATATGTGCCTCTCCTTCCTCCACTATATATTACATAGGTCCGAATACGCGCTCTTCATCCAATGGCCTGAGGAAGTGCTCATTTCAACCGGTCACAATTGAAGGAAAAAAAAGAGAGAGGTGAGGAAGAAGGAGAAGAGCCGCGAAGCGTTGTTGCTGTGTTGCTGTGCTTATTCAATCGCAGGTTAGTACAATATCCCGACGTATGGTTATATTTTGTGTCGCATACTACTGTGATTACCATGTATTTGAAATTTCTGAGTAGATCTGTAGCACTTAGATGCGGACCCTTGATTTTTTGCGAGTAGATCTGTAGCACTGTGAGTAGATATGTTGAAATTTGTGAGTACATATGTAGCACTTAGAAGTGTGAATAATTTTAGACTACATTTGTTGTGCACACGTTTGGTTTGTAGTAGTACTATATTTGACCGTACAATGAGAAGTATTAAGGGTGTGTACAATATTTGATAGTTCTTTTTTAAAACTGTAGGATGCCAAGGCGTGGAAAAGCTACCAACTCAAGGTAACATAAATCGTTTCTGTGATATTATGTGTTATTCGTTGTGCATGAAATGAGGAATCCTAGATTAACGGGTTAGGACGTTTCATTTATTGTTGACTTGTAGTTATCGCCCGAAGACTGGAAATGCCTTCAACCCATTGCCTTTGCCTAGCGGTGTTCCAGTGCCCATGTGCTGGTGCGGTGATCCTTGCAAGGTAGCCAAGTCTGATGAAGAGGAGACGTACATGCAGAGATACTGGATGTGTGCCAATTTTGAGTTTGAGCCAACACCTCAAATCCGCCGCATTAACTTAATGGTGAGGAAATGATGTTTTGTAATAATTATTTGGTGTATTAAGTAGTCTTGAACAACTTATTTGGTTAGTAAACATTGCATTTGTTGTAGACCCCTCCACCGCTATGTGATTTTGAGCAGTGGATCGACACCGAGATCAAGCCGCAAAACAAGGAGCGGTTGGAGTACATGCGGCGATGGGATGCAGAGCGCAAGGAGAAGATAGAGCAGAGACGCAAGGAGGAGGCCGCAGAAAAAGAGCACAAGGCTGAGGCAGAAATGAGGAGTGTTGCTGCGTACAGGGAAGAGCGGGAGCGGAAACTTGAGCGTGCGCGGCGAGCGAAGGTAGCAATGGAGGAGAATCCCGATGCGCAGAGGAAGGGAAAGTGGCCTCGTTGCACTCAGTAGTATGCACGAGTTGGTAGTTGTATCCTCGTCGTGTTCAACTCTTGCACTACCTTCCTTCTAGTTCTAATCTAATCTTATCTATGTAACCGCAATGGAATCAGGTGTATCATGTTTAAATTGGACTACAACTTCTCCTTGTTTCGGTATGGTCATGGATGTGCTCAACATCAATTCTTAAAAAAAGTTTCTTCTCGGTTTCTAAAAACATGTTCTGTGAATTCAAAATTTTTTGAGTCCTCCGAAAACGATTTTCGGAATTTTCGAAAATAGACAGAACCAATTTTCGCTTCTGCAAATTTTTGGCCCTATCCGAAAGTGATTTTTGGAATTTCCGAAAATAACCGATAAACAAAATAAGGTTATGTAAATTAATAAATTACAAATGGATATATCTAAAATTATTAAATTACAACTCCGATATGTTTATCCAAATATGCAGTTACAAATGTGTATGTCAATTATAATAAATTACAATTATAATAACAACTTATAAATTATAATTAATCAATTATAAAAATTTCTCTCATTATTTCTTTACTAACAACTTAAAAACAATTCTTACCAAATTAAAAAAAAAGTTTTGTACATTACTAAATTAAAATGGATATATCTAAAATTAATAAATTAAAAATCCGATGTGTTTCTCCAAACATTCAATTCAAAATGGGTATTAATCAATTATAACAAAATTATATTTACAAAAACTACTTACAAACTTAATTATGAAAACAACATACAAATTATAATTAATCAATTATAAAATATATGTCATCAATTAATTTTTAACAAGTTAAAAACAACTCTTAACAATTTAATTTGTATTTATAACAAAAAAAAATACACTTAACAAATAAAAAAAAAGGTCGGCCGGCCCGGCCTGTCGAACGACCGACGTTCGACTGGTTCGGCGGCCCGGCCTGTCGAACGGCCGGAGTTCGACTGGGCTGGCCTGTCGAACGGCCGGAGTTCGACTGGGCCGGCGCCCCGACCTGTCGACATGCCGCGTGCCGACAGGGCCCAGTCGAAACGCGGCCGTTCGATCGGTCCGGCCTGTTATCGCTCCGACGTTCGATTGGGCCCTGTCGAATCGCCGTGGTTCGACAGGCCCACATTTCCGCGATTTTTTGCAAAGGCCCACTAGTTTTGCAATTTTCCATTTAAACAATATTATTTTTAAAAAAAACTCTCCGTTAGCTGCCTGTTCTCAACCCATAGCTAGGTAACAGTAGTAGCTAAGCGAGCCACCGTGGGCTCGGATGGAGATCCCTCTCCATCGCTCTTGTACTCTCCTGCCAACCTCTTGATGGGAGGTGGAGAGAAGCGCCATCTGATCGATGAGGAGATATGAGATGCCTCCTCCTTTTGCTTCTCACGAGGCGAGAGTGGGAGAATGAGCACCTTCCTGTGTCTTGCGAGAGTGCTTGCTTCCATGAAGCCAATAGGTCCCTTCGGCGAAGGGTTGTCCATCGAGTAGGACGATGCATCCTTACTCGGCCGGGGCTGTTCCCATTCCCATTGCTGGTTGCCGCAGGGGTCGTGAAACCCGTTGGCACAAGACGGCTTGGGGACATCGTTCCCATGGAATAACAAGATACAAATCAACCTTTTGGGTACAATTATACCCATTGTCAGACGCTGGTAAGGACTGGACCCCCGAGACTGGCATCTCTAAATTCTCCTAGGCAAGGGTGACTGCGCAGCCAAACGAGGGACCGAGGAGGGCCGAGGCTGGTTCGGGTTTGGCCAAACCCTCCTGTCCACCTGTCGGCCTCCCGTTGCGGTTGAGTGGTGGCAAGATCGCCAAGGGTTCCAAAACCATGGGTTCGCCGTCTTCAATTGTCGGGAATGCCATGCTGGCGGGTTGAATCTCCCCCTTGAGATGATAGGTGGAATTGGAACTAGAGTAGGAGATCAATGCCTTTCCTGCCATGGATTGGTGGAGAATTTGGCAAGAATTTGGTTAGGGTTCAAGGGTGGAGGAGGAGAAGAGGAAGAAAGGAAAGCAGCGACCGAAAGAATTTTGAAAAGTGGCGATCACGATTGTCGGCTTACTTCTCCTTGTGAAACCACCACGGCTTATATGTGAGGTCCACCAATAGGCCAAAGGGAGAAGGGATGGCACTGGCAGATCGAGGGTGGGTGGTACGGCTGAACCACCTTGGTGGCCAGGCTAGCCCGGGTCAGGAGGGGAGCTGGGCTGGGTCAAGCCCAGCCTAATAGACATGGGTTGGCTACTGAGATAGGAATTAAAATCTACCGAATCTATAAAGTCTAAATCCTACCCCAACCCCTCTACCGGTTCTAGGAAAACTCTTAAACGATGACTATTTACCTTGAAGACATCACCTTCGTCGTCCTGAAGCGTGACCACTCCATGCGATGAAGTGTCGACAACGGTGTATGGTCCTAGCCATTTGCTCCGGAGTTTTCCATGACCGAAGAGTTTCACCCTGGAGTTGAACAGCAACACCTTGTTTCCTGATTCAAACTCCTTGACCTTGATCCGCTTATCATGCCATCTTTTGGTCCTTTCCTTATACATCCTAGCATTGTGATAAGCTTTGTCTCTCCATTCCTACAGTTCTGACAACTGCATCTATCGGTGGCGTCCGGCTTATCCCAAGTCCATGTTCCAAGTCCGGATAGCCCAATGTGTCCTGTGTTCCAGCTTGACCAGTAGATGGCAAGTCTTTCCATATACGAGCTGGTATGGTGACATGCCGATGGGCGTCTTGTAAGTGGTCCTATATGCCCAAAGAGCATCGGGTAGCTTATGCTTCCATGTTTTCCCCATCTCGTTCATGGTCTTCTGCAGAATGTTCTTAATCTGCTTATTAGATGTTTCTACCTCACCACTTGTCTGGGGTGGTATGGAGTTGCAATATTGTGTTGTGCCCCAAAATCTTGTAAAAAGTTACAGAAGGTCTTATCGATGAAATGAGACCCTCCGTCACTGATTACCATCAGTGGTGTTTCAAAGTGAGGGAATATGACCTTATGGAACATTTTGCGGGTGTGCTTGGCATCAGCGGCACGGCACGACATTGCTTCCACCCACTTAGACACATAATCAACTGCCACCAGGATATACTCGCAGTCATGGGACTTTGGGAAAGGCCCCATGTAGTCAATACCCCATACATCAAAGAATTCCACTTGAAGGTTGTATGTTAGGGGCATCACATCGCAAGCGATGATACCTCCATGCTTCTAGCACCTTGCGCATCACCAAATGAACTCTTTTGTGTCTTCATATATTGTAGGTCAAAAGAATCCACTCTGCCAGATCTTTGCTTGGATGCGGAATGCACTGCAGTGGCCTCCATATGGGGTCGCATGGCATTTCCCAATGATCTGGGCGCCTTCAGCTGTTGGTACACACCTCCTGAGCAATCCATTGAAGCAGACTCGGTAAAGATATGGCTCATCCCATAAGTGCCTTCGGCTCTCATAAATGAGTCTTCTTTTGTTTTCTCCCGGTGGAACATATCCCACAACCATGAAGTTGACGATGTTTGCATACCATGGGTTTGAGTCTGTCACCTTTAGTAGCATGTCGTCTCGTAAGAAATCATTTATCGGTAGCTCCTGCATGTCAGTAAATTGCATACACAACAGATGATCTGCTACGAAATTTTCTACTCCCTTTTTATCTATAATTTCAAGATCAAATTCTTGAAGTAGAAGAACTCACCTTATTAACCAAGGTTTTGCATCTTTCTTAGTGAGCAAGTATTTTAGTGCAGCATGATTAGTATATACTATTACCTTGGCTCTAACTAAGTAAGATCTGAACTTGCCAATGGCAAAAACCACGGCCAGGAGCTCCTTTTCAGTTGTGGCGTAGTTAAGAGAAGTTCTTTCAGCAACATTGATGGTGTATAAGTTCAACCAAAGCTGTACTAACCACCAAGGACCACCATAGCCGACGGGTTTGCCCATCAAGATCCTAGCCGATGCTTGGCCTATTATCTGATACGTAGCTCCAAGCAAGTAGTTTTCAAGGGGGAAAGCTCTCTTTTCAACTATAGCTTGGGCTAAATGTTGGCAGTCGGACCGCAAGTTGATCCGCAAAACACAAATCTCTTCAGCCAAAGGTTTAAGAAGGCGACGTGCTCGCTATCTGAGATAGATCCTGAGCCGATGTGTTTAGCTATATATCCGAACTAGCCGCCCATATTTTTGGTTGTCAGCTTGTTCTCATATTTAACTTTCAAACTAAAAGGGTTGGTCGATGAGGTTATGTCCAAACCAGTGAGCATCTTGATGTCTAAGAGAGTGGGGGTCATTGGCCCTTGGTTAAACATGAAGGCATTAAGAGTGTCAAACCAAAAGTAAGAATCCGATGACAATATAGGTTCATCCTTTTTCATATCGGCTAAGGACAGGGCCAAACATTGGGTTATTCCTGCTTCTTCCCAAAGGGTTTACTTAGTAGCTGATATTCTTTTGTACCAATTCCTCCATCCATCTAAGTTTGAAGGCCAGGATCTAAAAACTGTCTGCCAATCGACTATATTAGGTTTGTTTTGTTTGAAGGGGATCCAATTGGTTTCAGCATTTATGAAATGAGTGGGTTCTACATCACCCATTAGCCCAAGGAAATAGTGAGATGGTTCCTTAAGGATTGAAATTGCAATTTGGTTTCTCAAGTGCTATAGTGATGACGAACAAAGAAGGGGAATAAGAGAAATTCAAAAAGGAGATTTAGAGCAAAATTTGACCTAAGCTAATGTAGATTAAAGATAAATTAGGGTGATAGAGCAAGGATCGAGAAAATCTTACCTCAGGAATTTCTATGATGGTTGCCATTGAGGTCGGAATAGGGGATCGCCAAGGGTCACCGGAGCCGCCGCAGGAGAAGCTTGCGTCGTCGATACGGTCGCCGGAGATGAGAGAGAAGCAGTTCGCGGTTTAGGCGGTGGTAAAAAGTTAATGGCGTGAAGATTGAGGCAGGGGCCGTTATTATTTATAGCTTGCGCTTTTAACAGTCGGAATATGGAAACCCTAGATTTTTGTGGATCTAAGAGATAATTCCGCAACATATTTATCTATACTCTGGAATTGGGGGGCATGTGTTAATAGCGAAATTTGGCAAGGATACACGAAGATAAAGATAGATTCGAAGAAGATTCAAAGGGGATGGAGTTGTTTCCAAAAATAGAACAACGCATTGGCTGGAAGCTGTATCGGTCGATACAGAATCGGACTCAGTTAGCCGATACAGACAATGCGATTTCATATCGAATTCAGAGAAAAGACCTGAAGATATTGCCAAACGAGGATTGAGTCCAGAAGAGACAATTGTATATATTAATTAGGAGTAAAAGTTAGTTGTTTCCTTTAGGGAATTCGTGGTAAGAGTCCGCCTAGGAACTTGTTTGTTTATTTTGTACTTAGGCAAGTTTGAGTCATGTTCGATATGGACAAGGTTTGTATGTTCTGGTATAAATATATGCCCAGGGTCTTGTAGAAAAACAACAGTTCAATACACACTCTTGGCGCATCGCCACCCTTTACTTTTACTTTTCGACGAGTTCTTATTTTGAGTTGGGCTGCATCGGCTTCGATCTCTAGTAAGAGGTATGGCTTATCACAGCGGTTTGTATCGATGGATTAGGGCATCGTTTTTGATGTTCTAATCTATCTTATGCAACTACTGGTTATCATATATCTTAGTTAATCTAACCCAATGGCTCAATTACTTGTATCGACCAGGCCTTTTCTAGGGTTTTGTCGATATCGGCTAAATCGTTTTGTCAAGTTTAGATTAGCTAAGGTATCCACCATCTTGAAAATCAGTCAAAGGCTTGATTGTTTAGATTTTATGCTTCTTTTCATACTTAGTGCTGCATCAATTGAGTTTGACCTACTAAGTCATGTTTATAATCATAAAAACTAACATACTTATTGATTGCCAATAAGGGTAGAATCGAGGTTTCAGCCGATGTTACCTGATATAACTGTTTTGCATTTAAGTTTACATGCTTTAATTTGCTTGATGTGTTATATTTATCATCTTATATAAGTATGTTAATCCTTTAAATATATTAAACTTGTTTCAAACCTCACACTGCCATCGGTTAGGTCTAATCCATTAAGATTAAAACTTGTTTAGTATATTTGATCAAGATTGATCTTCTTATATAAGGCTGTATTGGAGTTCTAGCCGATACATACCCTAAAAAATCTCATCGGCTCTGATATAAGTCCATGTAATTATTGATTTATCTGATCTTGGTTATGAGAAATTAATATTGTCTCGGTTGGGTCCGATCTATCATAATTTCTTGCATCTAAGAGAAGGATCAAATGAGTAATTGCCTGTTACTTCTCTCTATAGTCGATCATGATTGTAGGACAATTGACTTTAAAAGATATCAATCTCATGCTGCATCGATTCGGTTCGACCTATAGGTTTCATTCTGTTAAGGAAAAGTTGTTTATGATTATATCTAACCTAAATCTAGTTTATGAGTAGTATCTTCTGCCTTACAGCCGATTCGACTTGTTTGCATCGGCTAGGTCTCTACGATATGTCATCAGCTCATCAGTCGATAAGCTATCGTTCACTAATATGGCTTTCTTGTATATCTTGTTGGTTGATCAAACCAACTGGCACACCCTGAATCTAAAAGCAAGATTTGGACCTATACTGGAGCTAAGCAGAACTCCCAGGCCACCGTGTTTTCTCATCAACACCAGGAAACTACGGACCCCTTTAACATTGGTTGGAGGTGGAAGCTATTGGACTACCTCTATTAACACGTGGAAATTAACGACGATCTCAACATCGTTGTGCTGGATCGGCACTCTGCGGATGACCCCATACCCTTCTATGATAGGACCGGATGGATCCTAAAAGGTCTTATCTGTTGGTACCAACGGGTCATCCCCAAACCACACAAGTGCAAAGGATGTAGACATAATGTTGGCTCCGACAGTGGGATTATAAAGAGTTTTCACCATGGTCTCTCCCACAAGACAAGGAATGGTTAAGGACGGAGAGCTAATCCGAATTGCTTCAGACGAAAGCTCCGCCTCCCTTAACCACTCTTCCCTCATGATAGTAGTCAGTTCATGAACCGTCTTTTTGAGGAAATTTTCGTTAAGAGGCTCATTCCAACTACGCAGGACCGGTGGTCTCTTTTGCGCAGAATAGTTTGAGGTGTTTCCATAATCTTCAAAAAGATCAACCTCAAACTGGAATGGGAATTCTGAAGGCTGAATTTCTTCTTCCTTCGTTTCCCATGGTTCAAATGAGGATTCAACAGTTGAATCATGGGATGTGGAGGTAGAAGGCTCCGATTCAATGACTAGTGATTCCTCATGTGTGTACTCGATTTCCTGGACGGTTTCGCAACGAGCGAAAGAGGTATTCTCCAGGTAACGATCCAAGAGTTCTCTACCTTCCATCGTCGTCTTGTGCACAAATGAACCTCCGGCAGAAGCATCGAGATACATGGCAGACTCCTTGTCTAAACCCAGATGGAAGTGTTATAACAACATGTGGTCGGGTAAAGACAAGTCTGGACCAACTTGAGTTAACAAAGAAAATAGTGCCCAGGCTGCACCAATGGACTCCTCATACTGCTGAAAATTGAGAACCTCCCTACGGAGGGAAGCTACATGGGTTAACGGGAAGAAAGCAATGCAGAACCTGTTTTTCAATTCCTCCCATTCACCATGTAGTTTGCTCATGGTATACCCACGATGGTATACCCTTCCGTGAGCAAACTACATGGTGAATGGGAGGAATTGAAAAACAGGTTTTTGCCTTGCTTTCTTCCCGTTAACCCATGTAGCTTCCCTCCATAAGGAGGTTTTCAATTTTAGCAGTATGAGAAGGAGTCCATTGGTGCAGCGTGGGCATGATTTTCCTTGTTAACTCAAGCTGGTCCAGACTTGTCTTTACCCGACCACATGTTGTTATAACACTTTCGTCTGGGTTTAGACAAGGAGTCTGCCATGTATCTCGATGCTTTCGCCGAAGGTTCGTTCGCGCACAAGACAACGACAGAAGGTAGAGAACTCTGGGATCATTTCCTGGAGAACACTTGTTTTGTTCCTTGCGAAACCGTACAGGAGATCGAGTATACACATCAGGAATCACCAGTCATTGAATCAGAGCTTTCTACCTCCACATCCCATGATTCAACTCTTGAATCCTCATCCGAAACACGGGAAACGAAGGAAGAAGAAATTCAGCCTTCAGAATTCTCATTCCACTCTAAGGGTGATCTTTTTGAAGATTATGGAAACACCTCAAACTTTTCTGCGCAAAAAAGACCACCGGTCCCACATTGTTGGGATGAGCCTCTCGAGGAAAATTTCCTCAAAGAGATGGTTCATGAACTGACTACTATCATGAGCGATGAGTGGTTAAGGGAGGCGGAGCTTTCGTCTAAAGCAATTCGGATTAGCTCCCTGTCCTTAACCATTCCTTGTCTCGTGAGAGAGGCCATGGTGAAAACTCTTTATAATCCCACTGTCGGAGCCAACGTTATGTCTACATCCTTTGCACTTGCGTGCTTAGGGGATGAGCCATTGGTACCAACAGATAAGACCTTTCAGGATTTATATGGTCCTATCATAGATGGGTATGGGGTTATCCGAAGAGTCCCAATCCGGCACAACGATGTTGAGATCGTCCTTAATTTCCACGTGTTTGAAGTCTACGATTTCGACATTCTTATAGGCCATCCCATAGAAAAGCTTTTCTTTGATGTGCCCAGAACCGGCATTCTCAACATCAAGCTTGGAAAATTGGCGTTTTCCGTCCCGATCTCACGATCGAAAAATTCTTTGACGGAACCCGTTCTCGAATCTGAGCCAATTGAGGAAGTGTTGGTTGTCTCTCCTTTTGAGTCCCCTGAATCCCTCCTCAAAGATGATGCCACTGCATTCGTCGAGGAAGAGGACGATCTTGGAGAGGTGATCGAGTTACCCAAAACCAATCCGCCTTCACAACCTCCAGTTGAGCTCAAACCTCTTTCTTCAAGCCTTCTCTATGCTTTTCTACATGGTGATACTAAGTCGCCCATTATCATAAGTGATAAATTGACCGATGACGAATCTACCCGACTCATTTTCGTGCTAGAAAAACATCGTTCTGTTCTTGGCTACTCACTTCAAGATCTCAAGGAGATTAGTCCGGCTCTCTACACACATTGCATCCCTTTAGATCCTTCTTACATGCCCTCTCGAGAGCCGCAACAGAGGCTAAACAATGTGATGAGAGAAGTCGTGAAAAAAGAGGTCTTGAAACACGTTGGGATAATCTATCATGTGCCGTATAGTGAGTGGATCAACCCAGTTCAGGTTGTGCCTAAGAAGAGAGGTATGACAGTCGTTGAAAACTCAAAGAATGAGTTAATCCCACAATGAACTGTCACGGGATGGAGGATGTGCATTGATTATAGAAAACTCAACAAGGCTACTAAGATGGATCAGTTCCCGCAGCCCTTCATTGATGAGATGTCAGAGCGGCTGGCAAATCACTACTTCTGTTTCCTTGATGGCTATTCTGGCTATCATCAAATTCCCATCCATCCTGATGATCAAAGCAAGACAATGTTCACGTGTCCATACGGAACGTATGCTTACTGGCCAATGTCGTTCGGTTGTGTAATGCATCTGCTTCATTCCAACGGTGCATGATATCTATCTTCTCTGACATGATCGAGGAAATCGTGGAAGTTTTCATGGACGACTTCTCCGTCTGGAAAGACTTTTGATCATTGCTTGGAGAATTTATACAAAGTCTTGCAACGATGTCAAGAAAAAGACTTGGTACTTAATTGGGAAAAGTGTCACTTCATAGTTCATGAAGGAATAGTCCTAAGACATCGTGTCTTCGAAAGGGGAGTTGAGGTGGATAAGGCTAAAATAGAGGTAATTCAGTAGCTTTCACCTCCTACCAATGTTAAAGGGGTCAGTAGTTTCCTGGTTCATGCGGGGTTCTATCATCGGTTTATTAAAGATTTTTCTTTAGTAGCTAGACCCCTCACTAGCCTGCTAGCTAAGAATGCTCCCTTTAACTTTGATGATGAGTGTTTAAAATCTTTTAATTACCTAACAGAAGCACTCATTTCAGCACCAATCATTCAACCCCTTGATTGGTCGCTTCCGTTTGAAATCATGTGCGATGCTAGTGATTATGCTGTAGGGGCCGTTCTCAGTCAAACTAAGATAAGAAACACCGTGCTATCGCGTATGCTAGTAAAATGTTGACAGGAGCTCAGCTTAACTACGCAACAACTGAAAAGAAGCTCCTGGCCGTGGTTTTTGCCATTGACAAGTTCAGATCTTACTTAGTTGGAGCCAAGGTAATAGTATATACAAATCATGCTGCATTAAAATACCTGCTCACTATGCAAAACCTCGGTTAATAAGGTGGGTTCTTCTACTGCAAGAATTTGATCTTGAAATTAAAGGTAAAAAGGGAGTAGAAAATTCCGTAGCAGATCATTTGTGCGTATGCAAATCACTAACATGCAGGAGCAACAAATAAATAATTTCCTACGTGACGACATGCTACTAAAGGTGACAAACTTGAACCCATGGAATGCGAACATCGTCAACTTCATGGTTGCGGGATATGTTCCACCGGGAGAAAATAAAAGAAGACTCATTTATGAGAGCCGAAGGCACTTATGGGATGAACCATATCTTTACCAAGTCTGCTCCAACGGATTGCTCAGGAGGTGTGTACCAACAGCTGAAGGCGCCTAGATCATTGACAAGTGCCACACGGCCCCTATGGAGGCCACTACGGTGCATTTCGCACCCAAGAAAAGATCTGGCAGAGTGGATTCTTTTAGCCTACAATGTATGAAGACATAAAAGAGTTCATTCGGCGATGCGCAAGGTGCCAGAAGCATGGAGGTATCACCACTCGTGATGTGATGCCCCTAAAATACAACTTTCAAGTGGAACTCTTTGATGTATGGGGTATTCACTAATGGGGCCTTTCCGAAAGTCCCATGACTGCGAGTATATCCTGGTGGTCGTCGACTATGTCCAAATGGGTGGAAGCAATGTTGTGTCGTGCCGCCGACGCCAAGCTCGCCCACAAGATGTTTCACGAGGTCATATTCCCTCGGTTTGGAACACCGCAGATGGTAATTAGTGACGGAGAGTCTTATTTTATCGATAAGACCTTTTGTATCTTTTTACAAGAGTTTGGGGCAAATCACAATATTGCAACTCCATACCACCCCCAAACAAGTGGTCAGGCAAAAACATCTAACAAGCAAATCAAGAACATTCTACAAAAGACCGTGAATGAGATGGGGAAAGTATGGAAGCACAATCTACTCGATGCTCTTTGGGCATATAGGACTACATACAAGTCGCCCATCGGCATGTCACCATACCAGCTCGTATATGGAAAGACTTGCCACCTACCTGGTGAGCTGGAACACAAGGCGCACTAGGCCATTCCGGACTTGGAACATGGACCTGGGACAAGCCGGATGGTACCGATAGATGCAGCTGTCGGAACTGGAGGATTGGAGAGACAAAGCTTATCACAATGCCAGGACATACAAAGAACGAACCAAAAGATGGCATCATAAGCGAATCAAGGCTAAGGAGTTTAAAACAAGAGACAAAGTGTTACTCTTCAACTCCAGGGTGAAACTCTTCGGTCATAAAAACTTCAGAGCAAATGGCTAGGACTATACACCGTTGTCGACACTTCATCGCATGGAGCGGTCACGCTTCAGGACGATGAAGGTAATGTCTTCAAGGTAAATGGTCATCGTTTAAAAGTTTTCCTTGAACCAGTTGGAATTCCGGATCAGGAGTTAGACGCGGTAAATTTGGTTGACTTCCACGTCTTTCCTGAAACTGTCCCGAAGACTTCGGGACTGGAATCAATCCAGCCCAAGCCCAATTATCCTGACTCCTGAGCCTTCATCCTTCATGCACACATGTGCAACAAAGTAAGTAAAGGTAAGTTTCCTTTCATTCATTTCTATAAAAACTAATAAATTAGTTAACTCACCGGGCTTCACCGGGTGAGTCCTTTGCTTTCACTTTTGTCTTTGTGTCTTTTGAAGCACCCCAGGTACAAGAACAAGTGTGGGGATGATCTTGCGCTCACACGATGCATTTACATACAAGATCACCCACGTCCGTGCTACACCACGCACTTGCACATTCATGAGACGAGACTAGCAACCATAGCACGCTCAGTTGCTCGTCATCGCACTCATATGCGCATCAGTTTGCACGTTATCCCTCATCCCTTTAATTTTTGAGTTAGATTAATTCTTCCATATATAACGTTAACTTAAGAATTAAAACAGGTATTGCCATGACTATCTAGAGTATTTGACTTTTTTGCAACAATGACATGCATGCCTTATACTCCTTGAATAAGAATATTACCTGTTGTTGTGAATCAATTATTTAAGACCACATGTTATCTAAGTTATTGATGCATGAGAGATGGCCCGATAATATGAACCTTACTCTTAGTGATGAACCCTTGGGAATTTTAAAAAAGAAGATAAAATAACTTTACCAACTCCTCATCCAAGCCATATGTCGAGCTTCATGATAAACCTTATACATATGCTGCTTGTCATCATTTTGAGTTTTGTCAAATGGGTGTGACTCTTGTTAGATCCCTTTCATATTTTCATAATACAAGTCTTGTGCACTTAGCCACCAAAAATATTGCTCTTCCTCTACACTAGAGGTTTAGCAGGAAAAAAACTTTTCATCCATCCAACATATGCTAGCTTTTACACTGGAAGTATGCATTCACCATATCCATCCACAAAATAAAGGCCCCCAACCCTATGGTTACTCCTCCAATGATCCATGCCAAATGAGAGATGAGCTAAAAAAAGAGAAAAAGAAAACTCTGCTCAAAAGAGAATAAAACAAAAATGTTCTCAAGCATGATAAAAAAAGAGATAGAAAATTGTCATGTTCTCTAAAATAAAATGGAAGGAGGGGGGATCGTACAAAAATGAGCCATCACCCCTTTTTCATTTTCCCCTTTTCCTTTCCATCCATATATCTAGGTTCACAAGCTTGGCCATGGTTATATGATTTGTATTTGCTTGGATCCTATATTTGACTTTACAAAATATCTGATACAAGTATGTCATTTCTTATTCCTTACCCTGTGATCTACATAAACCTTCTTAGAACGTAGGATAAGAAAAGACAACATCGATGCCTTAATGAGGAATGAAACACTCTGAGCGATTCGAGAGAATCAATTGAGGAGTATAGTAAAAGTTATGTTTTTATGAGCATCGAAGAAAACTCCCATCAGAAGGAGTAAAGGTGACTTGAATCGAGGACCGTTCCATTCTTCAATCGCCCAAGATAACATGGTAGACACTTCAAGGTTCACAACGAAGGTATGTCTTGGAATATCTGGGGTGTCATATCATTGGGTAAGAAACCATTAATCACGTGCAAGTACAAGGATTGGAGGGCCCACAAGTCAGTTGAAACCGACTTAAAGTGAGGCCAAACCACCCTCAACCGCCTTAGGGGCCCACATGATAGCCTCTAGAAGAAAGGCGTTGGAGAGAGGTGGGGCCCAAGGGTCGGCCGAACCGCCATTGGCTCTCCTCATCTCAACCTTCCACGTGGGTGATCTTGATAGCTTCCCAATGACGGTCATAGGGTACCGACCTTCCAAACCGACCTACAACCGTCATACTCAAGCTATAAAAGGAGGAGGCTTCTCACACTTCAACACACACAACTTGGATCAAGTAGAGTACAACTCACTTGTGAGCTTCATTTTTAGTATGTTGGTTTAGTAGAGAGTGAGGGGAAGCTCCGGAAGGAGTGCCCCGAAATATCGAAGTTTTCTCTAAGAATTTTACGGAGGAAAGCCGGGTTGTCGGCGTTCTTCCAACGGAGTACCGGAGAAAATCGGCCTTCTTCTCTCGCTTGTACCTCAACAGATGCTTCCTTTTATAAAGTAAGTATTCGAGTTTCCTTATGTTATTTAATTAATTTTTTTAAGTGAGATATATCTTCGTCGGTCCGGGTCCGTCGCTTAGTGTGTAGCTAAGTGCTCTAGTACTAGGACTCTAGATAAAGAAGAAAGTTCTTGCGCAAGGCTAGAGTAGTAATTAATAACTTAGACGTGGTGTCTAGGTTAGAAATTACCTTTGTTTGTTGTGTGCTCCATGGAAAGTGAGGTAGGCGGTAGGTGGCGACAGCCCTGTCGGTCCTTTGTATTCTTCCACGTTCGGGTATATCATAGAGCTCAAGGTCGAACTCAGCCTGGTAGACCCTAGGGGAGGGCCGTGCCCGAAGCATGTGATAAAGTTTTACCTTTAACTTAACTTAATTAATTAAAAAACATAGGAATCCTCTCTAGCCAACTATAGGTTGTTGTGTCCTTGGACTGAATTCTACTTAGTAGATATACACACACGTTCCTCGTGTTCGGTACCCTTTGGTCACCCTAAGGGAAAATGCTCTAAAGTATTCGTGTGCTTGTGGATTTATTTGTGAACGTAAGAAATACCAACACCCGGCGCTGATCAAGCCAAAGGGCATCTTGACATAGTAGAATACACCGTAGTGCGTGATGATCCTCCTCGGCCATGTTGATTTGTTGGTACCCGGAATAGGCATCGAGAAAACTTAACAACTCACATCTAGCGGTAGAATCTATCAGTTGGTCGATACGTGGAAGGGGAAAGTAGTCTTCCGGGCATGCCTTGTTTAGATTGATGAAATATACGCACATCCTCCATTTGTCGTTGACCTTGCGCACCATGACTGGATTTGCGAGTCACTCTATATGAAGGATTTCTCTGATGAAACCGGCTTTGAGAAGTTTGTCGAGTTCTTCTCATATAGCCTCTCTGCAGTCTGGAGCAAAAGACGTAATTTTTGCTTGACGGGTTTTGCGTCGGGCCGGACCATCAATTCGTGCACAATCACCTCCCTGGGGACGATGGGCATGTCGGACGGTTGCCAAGCGAACACGTATGCATTGTTACAAGGGAAGGCATGAGCTCGAGTTTCCATTTGCTATTGAGCTAGGATCCGATCTTGACCGTCTTGTCGGGGGTGTTACTGGTTAGCAAGATTATCTTTATCGCGTTGTCTAGTTTGGGCGTTGGGTTGGGCTTGGTCACTTTCCGAGCAGGCGTGGTGGGAGTTTGCTCGACCATGTCGAGGCTCCTCTTGTCACACTGCATGGCCATCTTCACATTCCCCGATATTGTGTTCGTCCCTTTAGATCCTGGTATCTTGATCAGCTAATAAGCATAGTGTGATGCTATCATAAACTTGGCCAGTGTTGTCCTTCCGAGAATAGCGTTGTAGGCTGTGTCAAACTCAGCTACATCGAACATGATGTGCTCTGTTCGAAAGTTGTCAGCTTTGCCAAATGTCACCGGCAATGTGATATTCCTAGAGGCCTTGACGATGACTTTAGGGTAATGCCGTGAAAGGGCTGTTCTGAAGGGACAAGCTCGCTTCTTGGGATCCCCATTGTGTCGAGTGTGCTGGCAAAGAGGAGATTGATGGAGTTGCCGCCATCAATGAGGACTCGGGCGACTTTGACGTTCCAAATAGTAGGTTCAAACACTATTAGATATCGTCTGGGGGCTGTCGTCAAGGTTGGATGGTCGGCGTTAGAGAACTCGATCTTTTGATCTAACCACTTTATTTTAGACACCGTCCCCCAGGTTGTGGAGCACACTTCGCGTTCTACCTTCTTGTATTCCCTTTTGAAGAATAAGAAGTTGAACCGTCGAAGATGTGGACCATGTATTGGCCAAAGCTGATGAAGTCAGGGAACTCTGGTTCATCATCGGTCGGAGGATTACGATTGTCCTTCTCTACCACGCGAACCCTTTTTTCCTTGTGTTGGGCGATCTTCCTAGCCATAGCCTTCTGGAACACGTTACACTCCTCAAACATGTGAGCGCAGGTCCTGTGTACTAGACACCACTGTCGTACTGAGCCATCGTATTGTGGAGGAGGTCGTTGGGGAGTTTACTTATCTTGTTCTGCGACAAGGACCTCCGACTGTGCCTTTCTCTTTCATTTTTTCTTGCGACTGGATTTGCGACTTGGTTCCGGGTTGTCTTTTTTAGCCGATTGCTTGTCTTCCGCCACCCTCTCCTTCCCGTTGTTTCTTCGGATAGCTTCGTCTGCATGGGCGCACCTATCAATGAACTCAAACAGCTTCATGGCAGACGACACCCGCCTTCTCGCTAGTTCTTGAATCGTGTAGCGATCTCGGACGCCAGATTTGAAGGCCCGTATCACAGATGCGTCGGTGATCTCGGGGATTGTGTTCTGACATTCGTTAAAGCGCCGAATAAAGTTTTGGAGGGTTTCGCCGGGCTTCTGTATAAGGGCATTAAGATCGTTCTCAACCGCATGCCTCTTGTAGGTGCCCTAAAAATTTGCGACGAATTGCTTCCAAAGATCCGCCCAGGAAGATATCGAGTTTCAGGGAAGATGAACAAGCCATGACCGAGCAGATCCCTTCAACGCTGTGGATAAATAATTTGTGAATACGCTGTCGTCTGCGCCAGTGGCATATAGAACAATAGAGTAGACGTGTAAGAACTCCTTTGGATCTGTGCTCCCGTCATACTTCTTGACTGCCACGGGACGGAATTTTGGAGGCCAATTTACTTCTCGAAGGAAAAGCTTAAAGGCTCTACATCCGCCTCCAAGTAGAAACGGTGGCTGGCGACCACGGCGGCCACGTGAACCGCCCCTAGATGACAACGAAGAAGATGACGAGGGATCACCGTAGTCGGGCTTGTGATCATGACGTCGACGGTTGTGGCTTCAGACATGTCTTGGGTTCGGAGATCAGGAGTCATCGTCCTCGTCGCATTCGCTGTCACCTCAGCGTATTGGGGCATCTTGGTGACCGCGGGTTAGGTTACGATCTGGGATGTCATCCCGACGACTACCCCTTCGCTGATGATCTTGGCGTTGTCGGCATCCGTCATCACGCTGATCCTGTTGTTGTCGCCTTCGACCGTTTAGTTGTTTGCGGAGATCGCGAGCATCTTGTCGGGGAGGCGCCTGTTGAGCCTACCATTGTGACGAGGTGTTCTTAGGGATGCGAGGTTCACCGTTCCAAGGGGCACTGGGAGTGACAACGTTCTTGGTGACCTCGTCGACCTGAGGGGGAATTGGTAGAGGCGGTGGACCGGCCATCGTTACAAAGGCAGAGTTGAGATTGGTGATAATGGATTCTATTTGCTTTAACCATGCATCCGTCTCCGGAAGGGTTACTGGGTCGAAGGGAGGCTGTCGAAGCAGATTGTTGACGATGGTGAAGTGCTTGGCGGGAGTATGGACAAGCTCCGAGCGAGAAGGGGTTGCATCTCGAGATCGTACGAACTCACATTCCTCCGTGGAACCCCATGGTGTGCGGTCGTCTGCATCCCTGTCCTCGATCTCGATGTCGACCACGTCCACATCACGCAGAGAACTTGAATCAGAGGATTCCAAGTTATCCAGGCCTTGAAGGATAGATGGCTCGTCGGGATCGATTCCGATGAATCCCACCATACGATCTGAAGGGTTGTCGTCCACGAACGTCGCACGAGATCGATCTCTATGAGCATGGATCGGACAACATGGAACTCTGGTGATCGGTTCCGCAAGCTTTAAGAACATCTTGCAGCTTGTTAGGGGGTGACTCTTGGTTTTGTGGATTGGACACCACGCCTTGTACGGAGAAGTATGCCGAATCCCTTGCTCTTCGCAGGCGTTGAGTTCAACTTTCGCCTAGATGATGACACGGCATCCAGCTAGCAGATAACTAGAAGTCTTATGGATTGGACACCATGCACCATCTTTGTCGGTAGATTTCCTTGTCAGCACACGCTTGCTGGTCGAAGCCGACGACTAGGCTACCTTAGGGCTTTCGTCGATGAATTGGGGTTTCAGCGCCTCGTTCTCGGATCAAACCGAAGAGGCGGCCGGTGAAGTGGACGTATTCACTCGCGCCGTTGTCATAGCCTCGCTCTCGGCATCTACTAAGAGGGGCAAGATCAAAACAACGGTGAAAACTGGGAAGACGATGGAGCTGACTTGGACCATAGCGAAGGCTAGCTGGGTTGGATCTCCTCGGCCAGGTTGGTTGTAGAAGCCCTCGTCGGCGGATCCTGTTCTTGAATTCATCTCGTCGTAACCTTGAAGCACCACGTCCCCTACCTGGCGTGTCATTGTCAATGGATTGTACACTGACCAAGGTATTTGTAGAGTATGGGGATCGTTGGAACCAGGGTATTCGCGAGAATCGATCAAGCAAACAAAAGACAGAGATTTATACTGGTTCGGGCCCTCAAGGTGAATAATAACCCTACTCTAGTTTATAAGGATTATTGATGAGAAAAACGCTTAGAATACAATAAGAAATAGAACAACTGACTGATTTCGTCAATTAGAAGCTACCGAGAACGGCCCGGCAAGATTTATTTGGCGAATATGGCGATAACTTCCTTCGGATTGCTTCTGGGCATTGGTTTTGCTCTGATTTGTCATTGATTGTCCCTCCTTGACCATGGGGGCCTTGTTTATATAGCAAAGATCACCTCCTCTTCTAAATAGAACTCGGAGAAATAGAACGGAATACGGCACAAGGAAATCTTATCTTTCCCGACTAGGACTCTGACACTTTTTATTCCGGAAAGATAATTTCCTTCTTTTTCAACTATAATTCATTGATTAAAAGATACCTTGTCACATACTATCAGGTATATGGTTCTACCGTATTTCATTAACTCGTGTATAGGAGGTATGCGTTATCCTTGACATTGACACATGCATCAATTACATTGGCATCTTCTCCATCCTCATCATCAACCCCATCGTCAACCTCATTGTCAAGATCCTCGCCTTCAGTTTCAGAGTTAAAACCTGTCATAAAACATTGTCGATGTTAATCAAATCAGCTTCAGAAGAAAATATATACGCCACTAAACAACAATTAATTAGCATGAACCATAATAAGATCACTTACTACAAAAAAATTGAGATATTGCCAGAAAAGATTGCAACATATTTCTCCGCACACAGGAGTATGTTGTCATGTTTAGGTTACCGAAAATGCATATGCTCAGATTATTGAAAATGCAGGTGTGCAATTAGCCACGGACTCTTGGCTGCTTCTCAAACTACATGCAACGACAAGGAGGAGTGGAGGACGAGGAGTCGAGAGAAAGTTGCCCAGTCTGGATCGATCCGTGTTTCTCAGGTTTCTAGGGTTCGAACCATTTGACCCATTTAGAGTTTTGGATCAATCCTAAAGGCCTAATAAAACATATTTGTGGATAGGTGAATAGGTTCAATGGATAAATGGGCCAAACCTAACCATTCCCATCCTAACTTTCTGCGCCTCAATGGAACCGAACGAAACTCGAATTTTTAGCATTTTTAATTTTATTTATTTAAATATTTACAAAAATAATTTTTCGTTTCGAAATATTGCAGAACTAATCTCCAATCGCCCTCCCAAAGGGCGATTTTTATGACGTGGCAAACGGCCGTTGGGCGCCGTCTGCCGCGTCGCGGCTTTTTTGCAAAAAAGTCCCTTGCCGCCCTCGGCAAGGGCGATTTTTCGCCGTAGGGGGGCCGCCTGCCAAAGGGCGGCCACCCTGGCAATTTTGCAGGCGGCCCCCTTGCCGCCCTTGCAGAGGGCGATTTTTGCCCACGGCCGTCCTTGGCAAAATTGCAGGCGGCCCCCTCGCCGCCCTCGCAAAGGGCGATTTTTGGCCAGCTCCCTATATAAGCTGAGTTCACTGATCCGGCGTCATTTGCAACGCTCGAGACACCAGGAGAAAAAACAGAGAGAGGGGTGAGGAAGAAGAAGGGGTGAGACTCGAGACACCGAAGCCCTGTCGGTGTGCACACTCGATCGCAGGTAAATACAATATCCCGCTATATGTTTGTGTTATTTATTTTGTGTAGAATATTAGAAAAAAATATTTTTTTCTGAATATTTGAATAGTTGTTTAGTAGCCAGATCTTGATTTATAAATTAGGGCATGATATAATTTAGGGAGTTTAACTTAGGACGAACCGATTTAGATGAACCTACGTAGAATATGTTGTTGTCTATATTATTTAAATAGATGTGTACCACTATAATCTGGATTTTAAAATTAGGGCATGATTTATTATAGTCAATTTGACCAGGACAAACCAAATTAGATGAACATATGTAGGATATTTCCTTACCTATGTATACATTTCTTTGTGTAGAATTTTGTTTAATATTTGAATAGATGTGTAGCACTTAGTTATTGCTTTATAAATTACGACATGATTTATTTGAGGGAATTTGACCGATTTGGATAAACATATGTAGAAAATAAGTACGATTGGCGGTACATCTAGATCAAAAAACCAATTCGATATTATTTAACATCTAGAACAGAGAACATAATGTTATAGAATTTAACTTTGGCACAGATCGATGTAGGCAACATGTTCATAGTACGAAATAAACTCAGTTTGAATCTGTTTATCAGGCGCAATGTCAAGCAAGGTCATATTTCAGATAGTTCATGGTAAAGGCAATGTTAGATATGGTCGAGATGGTGTTGATCTGTCAGAATTTAGTATGAAATCGAAGGGCATCGATAGGCCAGCCGATAAAACATTTGAGTCAGTCTATAGTTGGTTACAACGTGGATTTAAAGTGGATACAAGAGTGAACACAATGTCTCTATCCGTTGTAGTCAGTCGTGCAACAGAAGGATATTATTGGGAACTAATGCCTATAGATAACACCGAGTCCTGGAGACGTTATGTAGAGATGGCCTTTGAAAGGTCCTGGCCCCTTGTTATTTTTGTGGCATTGCATGAAATTGATAGCAGTGTTACAGTGCAAACAGAGGATGGTGCAGGTCCTAGCAATGTTGTAGAGAATGTTGGACCATCGATGCGAACTGGGGGTAACGAAGCAAGGTTGGAGGAGGCAATAGGCGTGGCGGATGAGGGGGAGAGAATCGAAGCAATTGTTGAGGAAATGGAGAGGGAAGATTCTGAAAATGAGCTGGCAGATGGCGATGAATCATCGGACGAGGAGGAAGATGTACTGCCCGTTGATTGGACAAAAGCTGATTTCTCTCAACTTGTTATCTCAGAGGGGCAGCAAGCACCCTTTGAATACAAGGATAACGAGGTAATCCAAGGTGCCAGGTATGCTCATAAGGAAGACATGAAAGAGGCAGTGAATCATTGGGCGGTCTCCTTGCATAGAGAGTTTAGGATGGTGAAGTCTACCAACTGTGTGTATGACGTGAAGTGCACGAAGGATGATTGTCCGTGGCGCGTTCATGCATATAAGGAAAAATGGAATGACTATTGGAAAGTGAGCATTGTTGGTGAGCACACATGTTGGTTGCCAGGGGTTGATAAGTATCACCGCAACATCACCTCAGCTTTTGTTGCCGGTGAGATGTACAGCGATGTGGTTTGTAACACGGACTTTGAACTGGGCTCCATTATTAGGCACATTGAAAACAAATTCAAGTATACTATAAGCTACTACAAGGCTTGGAGGGCAAAACAAAAGATTTTGGAGATGAGGTATGGCACATTTGAAGCATCCTATGATAACTTGCCTCGTCTGTTAGGCACCATTGCTCAGAGAAACCCCAATACCTATTATGACATTCAGACCTTTCCGTTGTCTAATGACCTGAGCAAGAGCGTGCTGCAAAGAGCCTTTTTCTCGCTGGGTGCTTGCATCAATGCATTTGTGCACTGTCGCCCTGTGTTGTGCATAGATGGAACCTTCTTGACAGGCAAATACAGAGGTCAGATACTGACGGCGATTGGAGCCGATGGGAACAACCAGGTGTTACCTATGGCGTTTGCATTTGTCGAGAGTGAGAACACCGAAAGCTGGTATTGGTTCTTGGAGAGAGTTCGCTGCCAAGTCGTGCGTATGAGGCCCAATGTTTGCCTCATTCATAATCGTCATGCGGGCATGTTGAAGGCAATTGACTACCTGCAGAATGGTTGGTCGAAGAGGGGACTTCCAGCTAGGTGGCATGATGTTCGGAGTAGGTGGTGCATGCGTCATATGGGAGCCAATTTCTACAAGCAATTCAAGAACAAGCACCTGATGGATCTATTTAAGAGGCTATGTGGTCAAAATCAGGAGAAAAAATTCAATGAGTTGTGGAGGAGGTTGGATGAGCTGACAATAAAGCAAACCGACGAGCAATCTCGTCGGCCACAGGATGACGATCCTCCAGTACCTCTTGGTCCACTACATGATGACCCGCCAACAATGAGAAGAAGGTCGGCATCATCAATACATAATTTCTCGCAGTGGATAGAGAATGAACCGAAAGAAAAGTGGTCTCTGTTGTATGACACTGACGGGTCTCGGTATGGTATAATGACAACCAACCTGGCCGAGGTGTACAACTGGGTGATGCGAGGAGTGCGAGGACTCCTACTGGTCGGTATTGTGGAATTTATCCTTCATGGCACTCAGGCATACTTCAGGGACAGATACAAGAAAATTGCCCCTTCGATGGCTGATAACAACATTGTATTTTGGGAGTGTGGTGACAAAGTATATGCAAGATAAAATAGCAAAGGCTATGAAGCACAGAGTTATTCCGCAAGGTACCCAAGTTCATAGGTACGAGATCATCTGTGTGGACAGGCGAAGGCGCGGCATTAACCGCGTTCAAGCTGTGTAGGAATGTGTGCTTCATGCGGAGGGCGGTTGCAGTTGTAGCTGCATGAAGCCCAAGCTTAGACATCTGCCCTGCTCACACGTACTTGCAGCAGCTGGGAATTGCGGCATACTTCCCGATATCTATGTGTCACCCTACTACAGGAAAGAAGCAATATTTCATACATGGAAGGAGGAGATATATGGGTTCGGGATATCTGGATCTTATACAACTCTGAGATCACAGGTGTTCTACATTCCAGATCCGTCGAAGTTAAGGCTGAAAAAGGGCCGGCGTCAGTCAAGACGCATCAGAAACGACATGGACGAGTCGAAGGCAGGGGAGAGGACTGTACGGTGCAGCAAATGCGATGAGCGCGGGCATACTTACAAGAAATGCCCGAAGAATTCGCAATCTCCAACCGTCCCAGGTTCTGATCTATCTGGACAGGCAACCGATGGCCGCCGTCCATCGGGAGAAGGAACAACAACGAGGCGACCACAGCCTACGCGTTCTCGTGCGGCGACTACGTCATCCGCTGGCGATGCAATGACTTGATTATTCCTGTCAGCCTTTTAGTCTAGCGGTGATCCAATTGATGTAGTATTTATAATGTTGTTGTCATTTGTCATGTGTGTAATATTTATCCTTGTGAAACATGAAGTATTGTAATGCTGTTGTCATTTGTCATGTGTGTAATATTTATCCTTGTGAGACATGAACTATTGTAATGCTGTTGTCATTTGTCATGTGTGTAATATTTATCCTTATGAGACATGAACTATTGTAATGTTGATATCATTTGTGTAGTGTACATTTAGCATTACGAATTACCATTGTAATGAACAATTTGTGTAATGTTTTTTTCGTTATCAATTGCTTATTTGTAATCACTCTTATCTATGCAGGTATGGCGGATGAGACACCGGCTCTCCTCAGTAGGGCACTGGACAGGAGCCACCGTTCGTACTTGTCGGCGGTGCAGGGTGCGCAGCTTACCACCTTTCGTCCACGCCCATCGCGCGAGTTGTTGCGGGCTGATCCGCGACACGTTCCGTGGTATGATAGAGGTTAATTACTTGATGGCATTTTTTGGCTATTTAGAAATATGTGGTACGAATGTTGAACTCGACGATACGCAGGTTGCGTGAGGCAGGCCTGATAGCGATATGCAGGCTTGTTGAGGCGCGGGCGGACGAGAACGACCCGGCCAAGCGCTGGGATGCGGACCGGTCGCTGCTGGCTGCTTTGGTAGATCGGTGGCGGCCGGAGACGCACACGTTCCATCTCCCCTATGGGGAGATGGCACCTACGCTGCAGGATGTCGCGTACCTGCTTGGGCTTCCACTGGCCGGGGAGGCTGTGGGCCCAGTGGACGGTGCGGGTGGCTGGAGGAAGGATATCATGGAGCGATTCGCTCCCGTGATGAGGCTACCTGGGCTCCCTGCAGTTGCTCCCCCGAACATGTACACCACCGCCGGGCCTACGAAGGCTTGGCTGCTGCAGTTCACAGTAAGTTAACTTTTACACTTTGTTACTTTCCTAGAAATTTTACGAGTTTTAACATCGTTTGTTTTTTGTTGTAGACCGACCAGCTCCACCCCGACGCCGACGAGTACTCGCTCAGACGGTCCTTAGAGGCGTACCTACTGTGGATGTTCGGCTGGGTGATGTTCACCAGCACCACCAGGCACGCAGTAGACAGGGGCCTCAGTGCCGCAGTGGAGCTGGGGTTCGGCAGTCCTCGCAGCCACGTACCGTGTGCTGTGCGAGGCCTGCTGCAAGACGGATCCTGGAGCGATTTTCGCGGGCTGCCCACTCCTTATTCAGCTTTGGGCAGCTGAGCGATTCGCGATCGGCCGACCGATCATCGACACTGTTGCGTACGCTTCAGGACCGGCAGCCGACCACCCAGCCGATGGGCCGACGATGGGAACTTACTGGTGCCGCCACAATGTAAGTACAAATTGTTTCATTTCAAATTTTAGATTACGTGCGACTGATGTTCTGACGAGTTAGTTCTCCGTGTGTCGCAGCGCCGTTACGCCCACGTCCAGGTCAGACGGAGCTACCCGGAGTTTGTCTTCGAGTTCGACCGTCTGCAGCCTTCGGACGTCGTCTGGGAGCCCTACACGCAACACGTGGTCGCCGAGAGAGCACCTCTAGGTCTGTCTGCCTTGTGCACGCGTGACGCGGCGTACTGGTTGACGGTGGTGCCGTTGGTTTTCGACATCTTCGTCAAGCCTCACTGCCCTTACCGTGTTATGAGGCAGTTCGGACTGAGACAGGGCTTTCCAGTGAACGTACCGATACCCGTCGTCCCCCAGGACCACCAGTGAGTATTTCTCTTTCACCTTTACTATTGTTATGTCGACTACGCGCGGAAGGTTCGATGACCATTATGTTCTTTGCAGGTTGACTCGACGGGGACAGCACGCAGGGACATTGTGGGCACCTCGAATCTTACCGTACGTCGAGGACTGGTTGGTAGCCACCGAGGAGGTGATTGCCGAGGTCCACCCACACTCGGAGGAGAACTACACTGCCTACCTTCGGTGGTACTTGTCGCGCACACGTGCCCGCGTCACCTTCACCGCGACCGCTCCACAGCTACACCAGGCAGGCGTCAGGGACACCTACCCCATGCACCATGACCAGGAGTACTTCCTGGGGGTACATCCATGTTTCTCGGACTTCTTGTTTTCGTACTACGCGGTTGGTACATATGAGACTGACAAACCTAATTAATAATGATTCCCGCAGGCCGACGCTGCACGCGCCATGAATGCCGACATCAACGCGGTGATGCTGAGGTTGGACGCTGGACTGCACCTGAACGACGTTGAGCGGAGGTTGACGTTCGAGCGGATGCAAACGAAGATCCGTTCGATCTTGCGCGTCTTCTCTTGTCGTTCGGCCGTGGACACGGTACCTCCACCAGCAGCTGCTGTTCCACGTCCACGCGGCCCGACACCAGGATCGACATCGCACGGTGCTGGTGCGTCCACAGGTTAGTTCCGTACCTTATCACTATGCGAAACCTTCGCCATGTTATTACAAACTGAATGTCTACTAGGTCCGACGCTGCCGACAGGATACTCTGCTGGAGCGAGTGGATCGTCGATCCCTCGGCCATTCGCGACTCCGCCCAGCACGTCGACCTTTGTTCGAGCGAGCGGTTCGTCCGTCCCTCCTCCCTTCAGTCAGCCGCCAGGTGAGCAAGCGTCTTCCGTGGAGTGCTACAAACGTACTATTTGGGCATAATGTTGCTTAACTTTTGACATCTGCAGGAGGATACTACCCGGCGGGGATTTTTCGTTCGGGCGAGTCTTCGTCGCAGGCGGGCGGGTCCGATGCGGGCAGGTCTGGTGAGGGCGACGACTTCGACGACCTGGAGGACCCAGAGCAGGACGTTCTCGGCACCTCTCAGCTTGGTGGAGCACCACCACCACAGAGCCAGGAGCAACCACAGCACACGCCCGCACCAGATATCCGCGCTGGTCGTGCCGTGCCCGCTGAGAGGCTGACGTACTCTCAGGGGCACATTAGGAGGGGTAGGGGTAAGATGCCTCGCCAGTAGGCTACTAGTGCTACATGTTTGTAATATTTACAGTTAGTAACTTTGTGTTACCTCTTTGTATATAACTCTATTCGATCGCCGCACTCATATGTCACGAAAACATTTCATGTCATTCGCTACATCTACTCAACGAAACGACGAAAAACTTTCGGCGCGTAACAGAGGGCTACGATTGGTCGCTATCAAAGTAAGTGAATGCGAAACACAAACGGAGTACAACGGCGAGAAGGGAAGGAAAAATGGAAGACACGCGAAATAACATTTCAAGTTCGTTAGTTCGCTACACGTTGCGAGGTTGTAATGTACGCAACATTATTCATCGATACACCATACAACTACCAACTCGTGCATACTACTGAGTGCAACGAGGCCACTTTCCCTTCCTCTGCGCATCGGGATTCTCCTCCATTGCTACCTTCGCTCGCCGCGCACGCTCAAGCTTCCGCTCCCGCTCCTCCCTGTATGCAGCAACACGCCTCCTTTCCGCCTCAGCCTTATGCTCTTTTTCTACGGCCTCCTCCTTGCGTCTCTGCTCTATCTTCTCCTTGCGCTCTGTATCCCATTGCCGCATGTACTCCAACCGCTCCTTGTTTTGCGGCTTGATCTCGGTGTCGATCCACTGCTCAAATTCACATAGCGGTGGAGGGGTCTACAACAAATGCAATGTTTACTAACCAAATAAGTTGTTCAAGACTACTTAATACACCAAATAATTATTAGAAAACATCAGTTCCTCACCATTAAGTTAATGCGGCGTATCTCAGGTGTTGGCTCAAACTCAAAATTGGCACACATCCAGTATCTCTGCATGTACGTGTTAACGACGAAATCAGAGTTAAAGCCGAAGCCGATTGGAGGAGATAAGCGATTACAGAAACAGAGTATGAATCGGCTGTAAGCCAAATCGGCTACGGTGTGCATCGGCTGAAACAGAATCGGACAAGGATAGCCGATATAGCCGATTCCGATGAGGAGATGGCAGGATCATTGTCGGGTTCGGTTGGTGTGCTTCATGAGGATTGCCACGTACGGATTGAGTCCGAAAAAGGCAATTGTATCTATTAATTAGGATATTTGTTAGTTTCCTTTTATCTTTAGGAAAGTTTCTTTCTTGTCCTACAAGGACTAGTATCTCCCCATGGGTATAAATATGTACACCCGGGGTTATTGTAATCTATCAATTCTCGATCAAGACAATTCGGCGCATCGCCACCTTTTACTCTGTTACGGTTTATTTATCAACCGGCAGAATTTGGCACCTGACGCGGGGCTGCATCGGCTGTCGATCTCCGGCGAAGGGGTAAGTCCAATGTTTCGTCGGTTCAGGCAATTGTATCATCTACGTCGGTGTCGTTCAAGGCTGCATCAGTACATTCGACCTCTTGGATTGCTCTGGTTTGGATAATATATTTGTCTGGCTGTTTATCATATGTCTTCTGTTAATCTAGTATTAGCATCTCGATTTAGTTTTATCGGCTGCTTCTCGTTTTAGGGTTTCTGCCGGTATCGGCTAAATCGTCTTGCTAGATTAGATTAGCTTATGTATCTACCACCCTGAAAATCAGTCAAGGGCTTGATCATCTAGATACCGTGTTTCTTTACATACTTAGTGCTGCATCAGTTGAGTTTGACCTACTAAGTCGTGCTTAGAATCATGGATCTCTAGCCTGCTTTTTGATTGCCGATAAGGGTTTCATCGGGGTTTCAACCGATGAGTTATCTGGACGTTGCATCGGCTTATAAGGATTGCATATAAGTTGAATTTAGCCGATAACAACAAAGGTTTCACCGTTTAATCTAATCTTGTGGATTTTATGGCATTGGATCTATGTTAGATTCACTTCATCGGCTATGCTATGAATATATATAATCTCTCTCTTGAGATGTTTTTAGACATAAGTGATTTATACTGTCTCGGCGCCCTGTCCGATCTATCCCAATCACTTGGTTTAAATATATTTTGAGATTTAGATTATGTATCATTGATATCTACAGCCGATCGAGTATGTCTAACTTTCGTTTCACTTTGTCAAGTCATTGCCGATCTAATGCATATTATCATCAGCCGATTGTCTCTTTGTCAAGTGTAACCCTATCGCTATTGGCTGTTATCAGGATCGGCTGGAATTACTACATCGGCTATGTTGGCCGATCGGTTCTTTGATCTGTCGTTTGTATATCTTGTCAGTTGCAGGATCAAACTAACTGGCACGCCCGCATCTCACCAAGATTTGGACCTGCACTGGAGCTAAGCAGATCTCCCAGGCCAGTATGTGTTTTTTGCATCAACAGTACGTCTCCTCTTCATCAGACTTGGCTACCTTGCAAGGATCACCGCACCAGCACATGGGCACTGGAACACCGCTAGGCAAAGGCAATGGGTCAAAGGCATTTCCAGTCTTCGGGTGATAACTACAAGTCAACAATAAATGAAACACCCTAACCCGTTAATCTAGGATTCCTCATTTCATGCACAACGAATAACACAAAATATCACAGAAACGATTTACTTTACCTTGAGTTCGTAGCTTTTCCACACCTTGGCATCCTACAGTTTAAAAAAACAACTATCAAATATTGTAAACACCCTTAATACTTCTCATTGTACGGTCAAATATAGTACTACTACAAACCAAACGTGTGCACGACAAATCTAGCCTAAAATTATTCACACTTCTAAGTGCTACAGATCTACTCACAAATTTCAACATATCTACTCACAGTGCTACAGATCTACTCGCAAAAAATCTAGGGTCCACATCTAAGTGCTACAGATCTACTCACAAATTTCAAATACATGGTAATTACACTAATATGCGACACAAAATATAACCATACGTCGGGATATTGTACTAACCTGCGATCAAATAAGCACAGCAACAACGCTTCGCGGCTCTTCTCCTTCTTCCTCACCTCTCTCTTTTTTTCCTTCAATTGTGACCGGTTGAAATGAGCACTTCCTCGGGTCATTGGGGCTTTATGGGATGCCGACCAAAAATTGCCCTTGCAGAGGGCGAGATTACGCCAAAAATCGCTCTCTGCAAGGGCAGCGAGGGGGCTGCCTGCAAATTTGTCGTACCCCTCTATAGTTGTAGTTGCACTTTTTCCAAATTCTCATCGAGAACACACAACTGATCAGCTTTGATGTGTTTCAGTAGCAAATTACAAGGAAATTTATTTTCTTACAAAAAAATACTACAATTTATCTGTTGCATGTTTCATATTACAAGTTGTTTCGATTTTTTTCAATCAATCTTTTTAAAAGTTTAATCAAGTTTATAAAAAAAGGCAACATTTATATTATCAACTTAGTTTTATTATATTTAACGTTACATATATTTTGATAGTTTTTTATGTTACAAATATTGTTATATTTGTATAACCTTACTTAAATAAAGTAAAAATAGTTTAACTTTATAAAAATTCAAAAATCATCTTTTTTACAAGCAGCCCCTGCCGCACAGGCAAAAATCGCTCTCTGCAAGGGCGGCAAGGGGGCCACCTGCAAAATTGCCAGGGCGGCCGCCCTTTGGCAGGCTGCTCCCTACGACGAAAAATCGCCCTTGCCGAGGGCGGCGAGGGTCTTTTTCGCAAAATAACCTCGACGCGGCAGACGGCGCCCAACGGCCGTCTGCCACGTCATCAAAATCGCTCTCTGGGAGGACGATTTTTAGAACTCGCCCTCCAAGAGAGCGAGAGGAGATTATTTATGCAATATTTCGAAACGAAAAATTATTTTTGCAAATATTTAAATAAATAAAATTAAAAGTGCTAAAAATTCACGAAACTCTCGGCTTTGCCAAACGAAGCCCGAATGTGCTTGGCCCATCATTACCTTTCGAGATGGGCCGAATTGGGCCGATGCCGATGCTGGCCCACATATGTCAGTACCAATGGACGGCTGCTGGTGTAGATCCTGCTCATCCAACGGCGCACGAGCGACGGCCCACGTCCATGGAAATATCCAAAACCCACCCCGTACTACCTCGAATTCCGGGATTTGATACGAAATAATTGAAAAAAGGGGTCAAACTGTAAATCAAGTAAATCGAGGGGGCCTTTTCGGAATTCTCCCTCCATTTGCTCAAGAGAGGAGAAAAAAAATGCAAAATAAAAAGGAGAAAGGACATCGCTAGACCCCCTCCTCGTTCTCTCTCTCTCTAACCCTTCCTCGCCACCGCCGCCGCCGACCTCCGCCGCCGCCGCTCTCCCACCAGCGGAGCCACCCACCCGCGTCACCGCCCGTCCTCCTCCGGAGCCGCGGGACGCAGGTTCTCACCGCACGCATCACCGTCGCTTCGTCCCCCCTCCCCCGGCCGGCAGGTAAACCCTAGCGTCGACTGGTTCTCGCTTTTCCTTAAACGCGTCGTGCCATGAGGCGACGGGGAGCTCTCCTGCCCGCATCCATGGATGGGATGGATCGATCCGAGGTTCCTCACGTGTCCCTAATGCGGTCTCCCTCTCTAGGTTTATCTTGAAGGGGAGGCGGGTGCTCGCGAATTTTTTTTTTTTGGGGGGGGTGCGGGTGGTGGTGTCCGCCAAACCCTAGGCGGGTGGGGCGTCCACCATGTTTCCGCCGAAAGGGTCCAATCCCTATGGGCAGCAGCAGAGTTACGGAGGGCAGCAATCTTATGGCCAAATCGTGAGTCCCTGAAATGCCTGTTTATCTAGTGTTTTTTTTTCCTTCGGTACCTAATCCAGATGCGTGTCCGGTTCTCATATATGCATATGTTGTTTTGATTGGACTCATGCAGCCTGGCAGCAGTGGATTTTCGTCCTCGGCAGCAACGGGTGGTGCTGATGGTAGTCGATTTGGCGCCCGTGTCGGGCAGGGGGCAGCTGGCCAGTATGGAGGACCTTACGCTTCAGTGTACGGCACACAGCAGGTTGTTAGCTATATAACTGGAAAATTTTCTTTCTTTTAGATTTTGGCTCCATGCAATTTATTCAGCCACCAACTGTCATTTGTCGCTTGTTAATACTCCCTCCATTTGCAAATACTTGGCACTATTGATTACTGTTTTCACTTTGACCATCAAAAAATTGCCGGTTCTGTTAGTTTGAAGCAACAATTTCCCACAAAATCCAGGAGTCGATGATACCCTTGTGGAACAATTTGTGCAAAATGGGAACCATGCCCTCCACTTTATAAAACAAGTGGCACTGTTTGAAAGTAAAATTAGTAAATCTCGAACATATGATATTTTATGTTAATTGGTTGTATTAACTGACTTGGTGTCTTGGCATATATGGAAACAGAAACCGATTTTATTGGCAAACTAGTCATTCCCTTTAGTTTAGTTTTTTTGTCAAGTTCCCTCATTGTGCATTGCAATGCCCTTCCTATCTGTTTTTAGCTTTGTCATTTGATTTCTCTGATGGTTATAACTGCCTTCTCATTTTCTTTTAGTTGCCTTGTTGCATAGTGTCTCAAATGAACTTTCAACTTACCCCTTCAACAGGTTGGTGGACTTGGTGGCAAAGGTCCGGCTTCTTCTAGTATTCCTAATTTGCCTGAACAGTCCAAGTTCTCGTCTGGATCTGTAGGGTCCAGCATAGCAAGACCAAATGATGACTATATGGCTGTGCGTGGTTATGGACAAAAGCTAGACCAGTATGGTAGTGATTATACATTAGAGAGAAGAATGTACGGTGATCACTCAGCTAATCTTAGCAGGAGAGATGGGCTTACTGATTTGGATAGAAGATATCCCGAACATATTTCTGGAGGCCATCAGGTCATTCCCGCACCCCTCTCACGCCCTATCTCTTTTGTTTGTCTTTTCAGTAATCCTTTCCTTTTTGACTTTAACAAATGCATTCAAATAACCCACCTTTTCTTTTATTATATTCAGATTCATGATCGTATGGAGCAGGTAGATTTATTTTTTCCCTCACAAAACTCTGTTCTCTGCCTGTTTCCCTTCTCTGGCTTTTCATAAACTTAATCCTGCTGTTTTTTCCAGGGTTCATCAATGCGCCATCCACAGCTGCTGAAACCCCAACTGCAGTCTGGATCTGATATAAGGTATGTCGGCTCTTAGTCAGGCCATATAAATGAGTGCAGCAGGTTTCTGATTCATATTATCAATACCTTAATTACTCAGTTTAAATAGTGCTTTGAATGAATGAACATGTGCTTGTTCCAAATACTTCTGCCCTAGGATTATGTTCTGTTGGTTATTATGATATATAACTCAGTGATATCCTTGGAAACGCAAATCACTAGTGATCCTTTGTCTTTATCACTGCAACAAAACATAGCACATGCACTGAGTAAGTATGCATTTCTGGCAGACAAGCCGATTACTTTGCAGGAAGGTCTGCTCCAATCCATCAAGGATCGCAGGATATTGGTGCGTATGGAAGAGTTGAAGCTGATCATCGCAACTTGTCCATTCTTGGGACTGCCCCATATGGAGGACAACAGTCAGCTTCGTTGTTGGGAGGAGCTCCTAGGACAAACATTGATAGCCTCTCCTATGGGCAAGGGTCATCAAGCAGCGGTTATGGGATGGGTCTGCCCCCTGGACGGGACTATGCCTCAGGGAAAGGTCTTCTCCATCCTTCTTCGGATTCTGATTACCGAGATAGCATTTTATCCCGTGTACATCCAGGCATCTCCATGGTCGATGAACGTGCTGTTGATCGGGTTGGTTATCGTCGTGAACTGGATCTAAGAGATGAAGAACGTCGAAGGGACCTATTACTGGAAAGAGAAAAAGAACGTGATCGTGAACGTGAACGAGAGCTGCGAGACCTACGAGATCGCGAAAGAGAGCGTGAAAGGGAAAGGGACCATGAAAGACTAAGAGAACGTGAAAGAGAAAGGGAACTTGAACGCGAAAGAGAACGTCTTCGTGAACGTCGCATGAAGGAGAGGGAGCGGGATAGGAAGCACCCTGCTGATTCAAGGAGGGAGCACACTCCACCTAGAACTCCTGGTGATCGGCGGCGTTCTTCTTCTGTTAGAGCTGAGAAGCCTTTGCGGCGACCTTCACCACGACGTGATGCTGTGCATAGGTGGACCTCCACGTTTTCTCAGTAGCTTTGTGGATGCTATAGGTTGCTGCTTCGTCTTTCGTGCAGCTTTTTAAACTAACGCTTTCGTTTGTTCTCCTGAAGGCATCGTTCACCTGTTAAAGAAATAAAGAGAGAATATATTTGCAAGGTAAATGAGCAGTTGCGTTTGTCAGTGTTCTTGCAGAAGTCAATTGATAATGTTGGTTCTCCACTGGCCTCCTTGATGTGCTCTGGTCTTCAAGCCCCCTTGATTCTTGTCCTTTTAAAGCCATTTCTCTGTTGTATCTTTGTCAAGTTGCACACCCATATTTGAAACTTCCCTTTGGTAAATTCGGGGATTTCCCCTATCCTTGCCTTTCCAGTAGTCGATTTGTTTTCTGGTACCTGAGAAATCTCTTATGCCATATTCTTGTGATGTGGAAAATCATTATATGCCTCCTTCAAATCTGAAGATCGTTCACAACTTAATCATACTGCAGAGGATATGATCAAGAATTTGTGAATGATGTCTTCCTTTCTCCATTTCCTATTTATTCGCAAATCGCACATCACATCCTTTATTTTTGTATGTACAGTTATGCGATAGTTTATTTTGCTGCTTATTATGCTAATTGTCTTATTGCTGATTGGGTTCCGTACAGGTTTTGCCATTTCGCTTGGTGGATAATGAGAGGGACTATTTATCTTTGACAAAAAGATATCCTAGGCTAGCAATTGCTCCAGATTTTTCTAAGGTTGTACATTCTGTTGCTGATCGAAAACTCAAAATCTGAATGTTGAACCCCATGTCATTCTGGACTATTATTTCCCTTTTTTGTTCTTTGGGCTTATTTGTGACTTACTGCTTTGTAGATTATCTTCAATTGGACTAAAGAAAGCCTAAATCTTTCACTGCACACACCTGTGAGGTATATTTTTATTGGAAATATGTAACTAGATATAGTTCTTCATTACATGTTTTATTGCTTTTAGTGCTTATACTTCCTAGTAATGGTATATTTTCTTCTATGTTGCTGCTACTGCCGTTAAACAGTTTGGAGCATGGCATCCAAGAAGTTGATGATAGTACTGATGAAGGAGCAGTGATCACCTCTGGGAAAACATCAAGCACCAAGATTTCCGAAATCATTTGGAATGCAAAGGTTTTTTGTCTTCACCTTTGTGATTATTTGAAATTATGAGTTATATTATGTTGTTTTGATCAGTATCTAATTAAAAATTTTGTTGATTTTGGGCTCTACATCCTACTGTTGTGGTGTAACATATGTTGGAAACATATTGCAGATTGCATTTAGGTATAAAGTATTGATATTTGTAATAGTAAAAACTCGCATACCAATTTTTTGTTGCATGCAATGACATGAAGGGCATAGTATACTGCTTATCCACCTTACCTTATCTAAATGCATTAAGTGCCACTGTGCTGTGTTTCCTGGTTCATACTTTTCATGTGTAATTTTTGTTGATGTTAAGAACCATGGAGTTGACCTGGTAGTGGTACTGATGCCATGCTTCAGTAGACCTCATTTGAAAGTGTGCTGCTTAAAGTTTTGATGCCCTTCTTTTTTCATGGTCATGGCTTGCTCACATAAAATTTGTGCAGGTGCTTTTGATGAGCGGCATGAGCAACAGTGCCTTTGCTGACATAACGTCATTGAGAAGTACAGATGAACGAGTGGTGCACCTGAACAATATCTTGAAATTTGCTGTATTCAAGAGGGATCGTTCACTTTTTGCAATTGGGGGCCCTTGGAATGCAGCAATAGATGGTGGAGACCCTGTAGTTGACTCTTCTTGCTTGATTCAGACTGCTATCAGGTACACCACTAGAACTGTGTATTTAATAATGCATAATGGAGCATGGATGTATTGCATATTGCAGTTATACTGAAAGTCACAATTCTTCATGGACAGACATGTTAAGGAACTGGTTCAAGTTGATCTCTCTAATTGTACCCAGTGGAACCGTTTTCTTGAGGTACCTATGCAATTATACCCAGAGCTTTCTACAAAGAAGTATTTGTTATTTTATGTTCTTTTAAAGGAAAATGACATCCTTTTCTTATCCCCATTTTACCCAAAATGGTCTAAATTGGATGTTCTGCTGGATAGTAGGATATTTATTTCTATTTTTGCAGTTGTGGTCTAACCATGTAACTGTTCAGCTTTAATTTTTTTATTCAAATTATTTTGTTGTGAACACATGACCTAATTCTCTACTACTGCTTATCGAGGGTTAAGAAAATATTACTGTTTTGCTAGTTTAAAAAAAGGTGGGGTCACCTTGTTTCTCTGGAGTTCTTGTTTTGAACCATTGCACTTTCTTCTTTTGATTAATAACCCTCATCTTCTTTTAATTACCGAGATGTTTTTTTTTGCTTTGTATAATTTTCGTCTTGACAATATCAGCATCATAGAAGTTTGACTTTGAGCTAAATTCTACAGTGAATGATATGTGGCCAGTTACAGCTGTAATATTAAACCCTGTTTATGTCTGATATAAGGTGCTTCCAGGCATGCGATTAGAGCATCTATCCCAATAATTAATTCCACTAACTTCACTCTAGATAACTGGTAAAGTATTACTGCTGGAGTCACAGTTACTAATGCAAAACATATTACTGCAGATCCATTACAACAGGGTTGGCAAAGATGGACTCTTCAGTCACAAAGAAATCACTGTACTTTTTGTGCCAAACCTATCAGAATGCTTACCTTCAGTGGATTTATGGAAGAAAAATTGGACTGCATATAGGAAATCAAGGACAGAAAAGGAGCAGCTGATTATGAAGGAGAAGGTTAGTTTGCAGTTATGATTACAGAGCATACTTATTTTCTTTTGAAGCACTACTAACAATTCTTAATTTCTTTTCCTTGTATTTAGAGCCCAGCTGATGCAAGCAAACAGAAGCAAGGTTTGAATATTTTCACTTATAATTACATATCCTGTATCAATGCCTACTAACAAAATAAATGAACTGAATTTGTTGACAATTTCAGGAGAGCTGGGCCAGGGTAAAAGTACTGATGTTGATCAAAAGGAGGATGCTGGCCACAATGCTGCTGAAAATATGAAAGTTGATAATGATATGGATCAGCAGGGTAAAGATGGAAGGGAGAATCTTGCCGAGCATGATGGACAAAATCTTGGTAAAGTTGAGGAACAAAATATTGATAAAGTCGAGGAACACATTGAGAAGAAGGGTGGGGGTGCTGAAGGGAACACTTCTGGTGAAGCTTCTGTTGACCATGGCACTGAGGATAAAAAGCCCATGAAAAAGAAAGTGATAAAAAAGGTTGTGAAAGTAGTTCGAAAAAAGCCAACCGGTGAAACTTCAGCTGATAAATCATCTCAGGAGGACAAGAACATTGTAGCAGAAACTGCAAGCATAGCTGTGGAAGAGCAAGTCCAGCAAAAGAGTGAGGATGCTGGAAAAGAGGCTGAGGGCAAGAAACCTGGAAAGAAGAAAGTAATTAGAAGGATTATTAAGAAAAAGGTTTCTGTGTCAGCTCGTGATTCAACTGCCCCTGCTGAAACAAGTAAGCAAGCAGTGGAGGTTCAGCCAGAGAAGAATGATGAAGTCTTGAGTGGTGCTGTGATTTCAGAGGCTAAACTTGAAGAAGCTTCAAAAGCTCCAGCTGAAGATATCTCAAAACAGAATAAAGAACAGGAACAGAAGGAAAAGGAGCAGTTGTTACCTGTTGACCAAAAGTCCAATGGGGATAAGATTAAGCAGCAGGAAATTCTGAAACAAAAGGATCTAAAGCAAGATGGGAAAAATGGGAAGAATGATAAGGCAAAGGATGATAAAGAGAAAAAGAGTAGAGATCAGAAGACGGATTCAAAGCAAAAGTCACTCACTGATACTAAAGAAAAAAAGAAATCTGATGAGCCTCCCAAACATCCAGGATTCATTCTTCAGGCCAAAAGGAGTAAAGACTCTAAAGTATGCCTAATATGCTTTAATTTCCTTGGTTTTTTTTACTCCTTGTTAGCTTGTATATGTTATTAGAAGTTGCTTAGAGATTTATTGAACCAATTCTGTTTTGTAGGTCCGATCAACATCCCTTTCATTGGATGGCCTCCTTGACTATACGGCCAATGATCTGGAGGAGTCAGTATTTGAGGTCAATAGACTCTGCTTTCTTTATTAGCTAGTAATTCACTTATTTTGTCACTGTGCTTCATTTTTTTTTTAACTACTTCCTTGTTTAGGATCATATCATACTTCGAATAAATTTCTTACTGTTGAGATTATGCTAATGTGGATTCACTCTGATGTGCAATTCTGTGTCCCTTTCAGCTTTCTTTGTTTGCCGAGTCTTTCAGTGAAATGCTTCAACACAAGATGGGTTGCGTTATATTATCTTTTCTTGAGGTAAACTCCTTTGAGCTCTGCCTGCACTTTGTACCTTAAGCACACGATCGGCAATTTATTTGTTTAAGGGCATTCATTTTTCTCTTTTTGCTTCACATTTATTGATTATCTTGTAACATCTCTTCTGTTAAACTGTACTGGCTAGTTTGGTATGCTTATATAATTTCAGAACTGGTATTTCTTCTTTTGTAATTGATTCAGAATAAGTGCTACTTTCTGTATACTATTCAAATCTAAAATTTGGTATCTGAGTATTATTGAAAAGAACAAATGGTGCACGCTGAGTGAGTACTGCGAATCATACTCGTCCGTAATACTTCTATGTAGCAATTATATTACATGGTGATGGTCCAAATTCTGTCATGAATGTTGTTGTAACCTGAGAAGGTGTGGTCTGCTTAGCAGCTATATAATAATGTTTGTGTTCTTCATTAGTAGCTTATGTTTGCTGCTCAATTTGATTGTCCTCAAACATTTCTGGTTTTGGAGCATTCTGAAGAAAATAGCTCTTTGATCTTTTACACTTTCCACAGAAATTATATAAGCGCTATGTTATCAAGAGGAATCAGCGTAAACGCCAAAGAGAAGAGGATCTAAAGAAGGAAGACAAGAAAACATCAGAGAAGCGGCCCAAGACAAATGATGAAACTTTAAGTGAAAGTGCCCCGAGTAATCAAGGGGAAAGTGTTGAAATGATAAAAGTGGGTAAGGGTACAGGTCATTCAGCTGGCCAACCCAATAAAGATGATGAGACGAAGATGAGTGCAGATAACTCGACAGAGCCCCCTAAAGAACTGATAAAAGAGGGTGAGGAAAACATGAACACGGATAATTCAGCAACTGTCCATGATGAGCCTGGAGCTGATGAGAAAATGGAGGATGAAGAGCCTGAATATGAAGAAGATCCTGAAGAAGTAGAATTATATGAAGATGATGAGATGGATGAAGCTGCTGCTGAGGAACTGGTAGAACAGGTATTTTCCTCTGCAAATTTTGCATCCTACATATATTCATATTTGTCATACGGCATGCCACTCATTGGCTTGTTTACTTTCTAAGCCACTTTCTTTATTAATGAATAGCTGGCTGCTTCATAACTGTAGAGATGCTTGTTGATATGGTGTTTAAGTTCATCTCCCGTCTCATGGGAGATTAATGTATGCTTTCATCTGGTTTTTCAATTATTTATTGTCGAAACATGGAGTATATAATTCTACATTTGGAGCATACCTTGTTGGTTCCAATGGAATCAAGTTCTGGGATTTAATGTTTAATGGCAAACAGGCCATTACTGATCTTGTCAAGCTTATCCTAGGCTGTTGCATACATTTGTTCTTATCCGGTGCCTGAGTTCACCTTTTGAGACTATGATAAGTTTCTACCATATGTTTTATGTTTGCACATCTGAAGCGATTGCTCATTTATGCTAAGTTTTTCTTTTATGTAAAACTGTGGGCCATGGAACTAACTATGCTTATTCTGTGTCTACTATCTGGCACTTCATTTTACTATGCTGCAGAATGAAGATAATTTGAATGATAAGGCCAAGCAGGAAGTAACTACTGAAGAGGACAGAAACAAGAACACAGAGGAGCGTGAGTCAGAAAATAATGCTGATATGCATGAAAAAGCTGCTTCAGGAGAGGACAAACAGTCTGTAGTTGAAAAATCTGCTTCAGTGGAGGGCAAACAATCTGTATCAGAGAAAAGTGAAAAGGCAGTTGGTAAGGAGGTAAAGACAACTAGATCACAAAAAGGTGATTCAGCAAAAGATGAGGTCGTTGATAAGGAGCTGCTGCAGGTAAATTTTGCTGCTGTATCCAAGAGATTAAGAATGGCCATAACTCAACTTAAAATTATGTTACATACACTCTGTTTTATCTGCTGACATCTGATCTTTTGCCTGCCTTTTAGGCTTTTAGATACTTCGACCAAAACAGAGCTGGTTATTTGAAGGTAGGATATAGACCATACCTAAATTATACTATTGATATTTGGAAACAATTCCTTTATTAGGTGCTCAAAGTTGCATTGTTCTAATATTATAACTGCAGGTGGATGATTTAAGGTGTATTCTTCACAATTTGGGGAAGTTCTTATCTAACAGGGATGTGAAGGTCAGATACTCGAACCTATTACTGCCTCCATTCCATATTATCAGTCATTTTAGTTTTGTCTTAAGTCTAATTTCTCTGACTTTGACCAATTTTATAGAAAAATGCAGCAACGACTAAAATAACAAATAATTGCACTGTCAAGATATATTTTATTGTGGATTTGATGAAACTAATAAATAAAATATCCAAATGGCGTCTCAGCATGTAGGTGCACATGCACTTGCGTTGTAAAAATTTCTTCCGTGTTTACATCAATCCCCACTTTGCTGTCATTGATTTGATCAATTTTGGATGCCTGCTTTTGTGTCATTGATTTGATGCTTCTCGTTGGTGTCTAACGCTGGCATGTTGTTTGTTCTCTGCAGGACTTGGTTCAAATCGCCCTTGTTGAGAGCAATTCTGCAAGGGATAATCGCATCATCTATACAAAGCTTGCGAAGAAAGTTGATCTCTGATCAGGTCAACAAATAACCTTCTTTGAAGAGGTCAGCTACGGCGATGTCGATTTGAGTTACTTACCGATGGGTTCTCCTTACCATGACAAGGAGTAGCTAGATTTCATGTTGATTTTTCTTTTATGGATGTTCTCACCATAAACATGGCAAACAATGCTGTCGTTTTGTATCATTGTATGTGTACTCGGAAATTTTTCTTTTGATATGAGCATGCACCCAAGAAGGAACGTTGTACACTTGCGGGTGCCATGATCTTGTATTATCTTTACATTGCGTTTCCGAAGCTCAAACCATATGCATCATGGCATCAGATATGCTAGAGTTAGATCTTAATAAACCTGATGCCTGTATTTGCACATGGTAGCCTTTTCTCTATAATGGATGTGTTTCTTTTCCCAGTCCGATTCAGATTTTAACATCTTGGAAATGAAGAAGGGATCAGCGGTAATTGATGAAAAAAAACATCTAATAACAAACTGTAAACTAACTCGTTCTCAATCACCTCAGGTTACGCCATTGGGTGTAAGTTACTCGTTCACAAATCTACCTATAGATCATTCAACTCTATATCCGAAGTACTTTACTGGGCGCCCTATTCGCTTAACATTTTTATTATTTATGAAGCCACACTTTTTTAATCAAAAACAGTTAGATTTTTCAACATGTATTTACATAGAAGTAGTAAATTTCACATACTTACAAGTATAATTTTCACATTTTACACTGTAATTCTTCTACTACTCGCCATATGGGAGAAATAGGGGGGAAACGGTTGATTGCCTATTGAAATCATTGAAAAAAATACTAATACAAATTAGCATATAGTGAAAGCAAAATGATTTCAAAACACTTTCATTGGTTCATGTAGGCAACAAAATATAGACCATCATATTGAGAATAAATATGAGCCATCCGATCAAGAAAGTGTAAACCCAAAATGTGACACCGAGTATTTTACAACCTTGAAGTCTTAAAACTATTCATTTAGGAGTCTATGTTTAGGCTAGTTTGATTTTTTTTTCTGTCATGCTGATGACTGTCACATGTTTTTATCAAGTGATAGCCGATTCTCAGCAAATTCTTCATCAGTAAGGGGTGACGTGGATGTCATACTTGATGAGGTGGTAAAAGCCAATGACACATCATTTGAAGAAAATCCACAATGATGATCCAATAGATTTTTCTTAATTATGCACCTTGTTTCTGCTTGAATCTCAGTGAGAGCAATGATGTTTGCCTGAACATAACATCATAGTGCAATACATCCTCTTGTTTCTGTTGCCAGTGATAGAAACGAATCCCGTATTTCTTTTTCTCACCTCGCTCCCTCCCGGGGATCCAACAGGTAGGGGGGCTCCAACCAACCACCACCAACCCCCACACAGGATCCATCCCTAACCAGTGCATTGCCTGCATTCAACCCTCAGATATCGGATATGCAAATGATATCACGGTCCTTTTTATTTTGAACTTGTTATAAAATGAGGATCGACTTGTCTACATTTTCGTTAGCAGGTTTTTTTCAAACTGATGAACATTATGTTTCGTGTGAAAATTTTCTATATAAAATTTGTTTTAAAAGATCAAATAAATTTTTAGAAAAACTTTTAATAATTAACACTTAATTAATCATATGCTAATCATGTTTCTCGTTTTACGTATTACTAATTATTCGTTTCCAACATCTGTTTAAAATGGACCTTAAAACCCCTGGAGACTGTACGTCTTACAATAATCTAAACTGAATTATTCATAACGCCATTCCATTTTATTTGCTGCCACAGTACGGGAATGCTAAAACTCGCAAGCTCTAGGTTCTGCAATTCACACGTATGGGTAGTTTTCTCCTTCTTCTCTTTTCAGGAGAAAAGAGGTCCTGCTGAAGGCTACTCTATAGAAAAACAAGGAATAAGTCTATTTCACCCCTATAGTGTTGAGGCTGATCTACATAGACCCTAAAATATCAAAATTAATTTAAATAACCCTCTAGAATGGTTTTATTGTGCACACGATGATATGATAATGGTTTTGGCTTCTCGGACTATAGAGAAAACTATTGTAACAGGGTAAGTATTTTATTCACAAGTGAAACGGGTTGAAAATGATGTAAATTAGTGTTAATATATATTCCCTTCATCCCATAATATAAGGCACGCAACCATTTCAAGATTATTTGACCAATGATTAGTACAATATGAGTTAAATTTTATTTGTTGAGAATATTATCATTGAATTGACATTTGAATAATTTTATTTGTTGAGAAAATTATCATTGGATTGGCATTTGAATTTACTTTCATAAGATTTCATAAGATTATAATTTTGTTGCTATAAACCTATAGCACATGAGAAATTATAAACCAACCGTATCAAGTTTGACCATGCCTTATAATTTATCAAGTTTGACCATACAAGATAGATGATCATGCCTTATATTATAAAATGGAGAGAATAATAATTTTTAGACTTGCCGATCAATGAGTGAAAAGTAAGATCAACTTAGGTTTACTGGACTAATCTTTGTCTTTACTGGACTAATCTTTATGTCTGTAAATCAATATCGCTGCTACGTAATCATTTACATGACAAAACCACTTACAAAACTACTCTAAGAGATTGTTTGAACCAGTTTTCATGGTTTTCATACTTTAAAGGATAGAATATCCGATTTCGTACTTTAGGGGGTTTAGGGGGTTAAGTAAGCCAACCTCAATACTTCAAAGAGACTTTAGGAGGTTAAGAAAACCAACCCCAATACTTCAGGGGATGAAGTAGGTAGACTTATTCCTAAAAATAACTCTAAAAATTCAGCTGAATGAAAAAGCTCCCAAGGCCATTCTTCTCTTGCTTGCAGAAAAAAAAACAAAGTTTTCGTTGAAAATTGTAAACATTAAGGTGATCATTAAGAAAAGCAGAGTACATGCTGACGATGCAGAACACAATTCGATGCTACCACAGCGCGCAACCTACATAGCATCTACGAATCTGAGCGGTACAAGAGCAAATGGTAGCTACTCAAACTTCTAGGCCAGCTTCAAAAGGGTTTGTGCTATTGTCTCAAGCTATACAAAGCGCGGGCTGAAAAAAGAGTACCAAAAGTTTAAGTTCACACAAACAGATAGCTCATCAAACAGCACAAGCAAGCAAATCCATGGCGTAAATGTTAATCAAAACCCGATCGACAGAAAATGTAGCCTACTGGGAGTGCTTGTCACCAAGGCCTAGCACAGTAAACTCCTTAGCCTTCCCAACCATCATCAATAGTCAGAAGGCGAGATGACATCATCGATCTTGAGAATCATCTTCACCACCTGGGTTGCCAGTAAGATCTGCTGCTGCTTACCTATCAGTGTTTCAAAAACATTCTGCTCTTTCATGTCGTTTGTCCCAACATCGTTGCAATCAATGCCACAGTGGGGATTGCTCTCCTGAGGTTTTCAGAAATATTATGTTATCACAGATACATATGGCATCGATACAGTACAAATAACTAGCTCAGAATCATAATACAACATGTATAGAATCAAGCACGTATAGTATATTGTAGGACCATGCAAAACTAGTGCATTACACTGGTATGAAATTGGTCCATCAGCATCGCAATGGCATCGACAAGAAATGAGGTAGTCAAGAACTAGGCTCACATTTAGTACTAATAAACAGAACGACAGAAAAAAGTATTACAGAGAACAAAATACCTTTACTTGTTGAGATTTTACTGCTGTCAGTGTATCAATAGGAGACAAACCACTGTTTTCGGCCAAGGCTAGTGGAATAGCATCCAACGCATCAGCAAATGACCTGATTGCATACTGCGAATAAAAAAGATAAAATCAGAGGATAAATATATGATGTGGTATAGCACGCACGCCAGTAATTACCTGTTCAACTCCTGGGTACCGATCTGCAGCGGCTTCAACAGCAACTGAGCAAGATATTTCTGCTGAGCCACCGCCGTACACAATTGAATTATTACGGATAAGATTCCTTGCAACACAAAGAGCATCATGAAGACTTCGCTTGGTCTCCTCAATCATCATTTTGTTGCCTGCAAAGTAGACAATCTCGTCATTGCACAAGCTCCAAGCAAAGGATATTTTTAAGAAAAGATTATTGATTTTTACTTGATTGAGATTGAAAAGTAGATGCTGAGCACAACCATTCATTGTGATACATGCTGCTTTGCTGCCTTTTTAAATTTTATCTACAGTTGTCTCAGATGACGCTGATGTTATGATACAGTTCATAGTTAATATCAATTTTACAAACCTACCTATGAAATATGTAAACAAGTACTATCGAAATTATTATTTAAGCAGTAAGAACCAATTGCTATTTTAGTTTATTGCCCTAAAGATATGAAATATTTGTGGCATATATATTTGATACCACATATGGTATAATGTAATGTAGGCTCTAGATGCACAATTACTATATTCAATTATGTCAGTCATTCTCCTTCGGCTATTTGAGTAACATACCACCACGAATGAAGATAGTTACAGCTCTGGAGTTGGCACACTGTTCAATGTAAAGCATGCGATCTTTTGTTGTCCCAAATGATTTCTCTCTGACTATTCCAGCCTGTTTAGGAAAAGCACAAAAGAAAATATCACAAGACAAGTTCAGAATAGCGCCAAGTATAGCAGCTGTTTAAACAGTGTGTATTTACAACTATAACTATTAGTCAGGGTTGCAAGGTAAGCATGGTGTGTTCCAAGACAACATGAATCCCCATAATTAAACCGACCAACTCAGTAACCGCATGACAATTAATCAAGGTTGGGATCAAATATTGACTGGATTAACTGGTGATCAATCTAGTCCATATGCAACCAATTAAAACGCACAAAATATCTGGGGATTTCCACAACTGAACAACTAAAAAAATAAATTATTATGTTCAACAAAAAAAATGTGATCAGTATTCTCACTTCCCTGAACAATTTGATATGATAGACAGCATAAGCCAAACTACTCTGAATCATGTAATCAAGGTACTAAAAGTGGATAACTTAAACACTTTCACACCAACAAAGAGAAACAAACACGTGTGTTTCTTAATTCTCATCAGTGAAAAGAGTATGTTTACCTTCCCAAGCTTTTCAGGACTCAACTCTTGGAATCTTGGAACGATCCGCCCACCTGCAGTCAGTTTTTATATGTTATGCACTGTATGTACAAGTCAATCAAATTCTCATGGAGATATGGATATAGACCTGTAGCAATGGCAATCAATTCTAATTCAACACCACCAACCCATCTGACAGCTGGCAACTTTCTATGCATCAGCAGATGATTGGCTTCATCATCAAAGCCCCATTGGCAAATAACTAGGGTTGCTCCAACATCCTACAAAATTACATATATACGTAATTAATTAGCAAGCATACACACAAGAAGATATGGAGCAAAGTGAAACTGAATACATTAACTTAACGGAAGTTTCGTACTTAGGGAAATATGAAGGGGGGAAATGAGAATTAACTTGACAAGTCACATCAGGATCAATTAAATAAATATGCAACCATGAAATATTATCAACCAAGAAAACAAAAAATACAACTATTGAAAAATGTAGAGAATAATGTATGTAAATATGCAACCATGATCCTACCTTGCATTTCTGAACCATTTCATCAAAGTATTTTTGCTCTTGCTCACGCAGCGTCTGGAACTTCTCTACAGTATCAATGTCAACCTTATGCTTTGTCTTAGGCTTCGGGGGCTCAAATGGGCAGGTCAGGATGGCGATCTTAGCATCCTCAATCCTCTTCGGCATTTGAGGGTGGCTCATATCTTTGTCGACAATGATTCCATATACTAGCTCAGTATCCTCTAGTTTCCCACCTACCTTACCTTCCACTTTAATCAAGTCCAAGTTTACATCCTTCCTTTCCAAATCAGCAACAGCAAGGACCGCTTTCACAGCAATCTCCGCAAGAGTCCTCTTACAACGGTTAACACTGCAATATAAGAGTAACGGATCCAATCAACAAGCTGTTATAGTCACTGTGAATCTGACCTAAGATACTTCTAAAGTTGTAGCAAATAAATTTAGAGGCAGATCAAAAAGTTCTCTACAAATGCCTTCCATGCTAGAAGTGGAACCACAGGGTTGGTATTGTTATGAGAAGTACATTTCTTAGGAGTAGATCTGTTTTGAAGACGGAAATGAGTTCAAGTGGCAGTAGGGTAGATGCACCTCAACAAATGACTGTGAGAATTAGTGGAATCTTTTACTCTTATTATGTCGAGGCAGTTAAGGGAAGAAAAAGGGGAAAAGATCCAAGGAAAACCATTGCACTACCTAAAAAAGTGGCCAAAGGCATAACAATTCTTTTGCAAATACTACTTGGTTTCAAAAAGAAAAAAGAAAAGAAAATCGTCATGTGGCCTTCTGAGCTGTTCAAGATTAGCTAAAAATATATTTATCTTATGACTTACATTTTCGAGGACAGGGTTGTCATGCAGGTCTGCACCAGAGGCTCTATATTCGTAGCACTGAACTCAAACTTGTGGGAGATGTGCTCAAGGTGATCAAAAGCTATCCTTGAGGCCAACTCATAACCTTCAGCGATCCTTATAGGGTGAATACCGCGTTCCAGCAGTTTCTCGGCTTGCTCCAGGAGAGAGCCAGCCATGACCACAACACCAGTGGTACCATCCCCAATCTCATAGTCTTGACTGCGGGACAGCTCCACCATCAGCTTTGCAATTTGGTTGTCCACATCCATTTGCTCCAGGATCGTTGCCCCATCATTTGCTGACAATTCATAACGTAGCATGTTCAATAAACAACATAAAATGTGGTATCAACAAACACTAGAAATAATTTGCATCCACGCATGCATAATAACCAATTGAATGCATAAACCTAGATCATCAAAATCCAAATCAACACCACCTGTCACCACTAGTAATCACTTAACCCGAGATCACTAGATAGCTACAGAAAATGGTAGCATAGTATTTTAGCAGAAAATAAAAAATAAAAATACAGAACGGATCCGACCCTAGAACAAATCTGAGTTACAACGTGCTACATAAAAAAAATGCCGCATTCGATATAACACACAGACAACTACTACTAGATCTGATGATCCTCCACGCGGCTGCATCGGGCGAAAACCCTAATCCACATATCGGCGCCAACGATCCAGCGGCGAGCGAGCCCCCTCCCAGATCTCTGACGAGACGGAGCCGAGAAGGCGCGTAGGAAGCCAAAAACCTAGTAGAAGAGTAGAAGAGAGAGAAGTAGACTGATTGATTACTGATGGTGACGTCGCCGTCGGGGGACTGGAGCATCTTGTCCATGCCCTTGGGGCCGAGCGAGGTGCGGAGGATGCGGGCGACGGCCTTGCCGGCGGCGATGTTGGCCTTCTGGGCGTCGAGCCCGCGCAGCCGCGACTTCTTCTCCTGCTCACGCAGGATGATGAAGGGGCGGCCGAACTCGTCGAAGGCCAGCGCCATGGCTGACGCCTCCTCCTCCTCCGCCCGATCGGAGGAGACGAGGTGGGGTGGCGGCGCGGGGGTGGGGGGGGGGGGGGGGGGGAGTGCCGGAGTGTGGGAGAGGAGGAGGGCGGTGGCGGCGGGGTGCGAGGGTTTCAGGGTTTTCTGCTCTCTTCTACTCGCTTCCTCTCTCTCTCTCTCGTGGCTGGGCTCCACCAATGCCCAGCAAACGGCAAAACCCTATCGCTGATTTGGGCCAAACCAGAATGGTTAGTGGGGGCCCATATATCATCCCTTCGAGGCCGGTGCGAAACTGTGGATGGAATAAGTCTATGCCTCCCTTAACTCTTGCTCTAGCTGAATTGTCTTCCTCAACCACAAAACCAACTATAATGCATTCCCATCTTCGAAAGCCCAGGGCAAAACAACTCCCTTGAGTCTTGTTCAGTTAATCCCTTCCACAAGGGGATTGAGGGAAATTTGGAGGGGATTATTCCACACCTATTATAGGGTGGAATTATTCCCCCTTAATCCTCTCCAATCCCTTTCTCTTGGGGATTAAGTGAACAAGGCCTCGATAGTTTGAGAAACGGTTTTCACTGACGTGGCAAGTGACCGGAGCACTCAGCCGCTGACCAATGGTGTTTGTGGCCACGTGCATGCTCGGCGCCGACAAGTTCCTCGGCAACGAGCAGAGCTGCTGTCGGCGATGTTCGAGAGCGTGGGAGATGACGCGGGCATTCTGCCTTGACACCCCCAGCCAGCTTGCGCTTCATCACTGGAGCAGTTTCGGTACAAGTTCACCAACGAGAAGCTGAAGCCCTTCAACTGGCAAACGTCAACATCCAGCTCGCGTGGCGCTGGTAGAAGGCCAAGACGACCGACCTGACGACGGAGGCGCTGCCGTCCACCGGCAGGTTGACCGGGCCCGACGACGGTTACCGTCGACTCCGTCATTATGCAGCGATGTTCATGTCACTCAGGCCACATGATCACCTCGAGTGAGCTACCGTGGATGGGATCGAGAGTGACGGGACATGCAGTCGTATATGTAGCAAGAAAAAATTTCACTGAAAAAAATTTAGTGATGCAATACTGCTTAAAACTTAATTACTGTATCTTGCTGGTACTGAAACTACATTGACGTAATAGCAATTTCAACTGTTGTGTGTAGGAGTCGATTTGAGCAGTCTCTGCATTTGCCTCGGCTGCCCCAGCGTGAACGGTGGCTTGTCCGTCGGCGAGAGCTGCACGCCGCGCCATTGCCGGCATGACTGATCAGCTTTTGCTACTCAGATCGCTCCTTCTCTGTCATCCTGTTGCTGGCACCCATCTTGCTAGACAACACGGTGACCACCACCGTATCGATAGATCTTGCGTCAAGGAAGAGAGGAGACAGAGTGAGGGAAAGGTAAGGAGACATGCAATCGGTTGGTCAACAAGTAAAGGTTGACAACCGGATCATTGAGATTAACAATTTCATTGAATTGAATGAGAAAAATAGGTCCCAAGATTGAAAAATGAGTTGATACTCAAGAAAGATATGATTACACCTAAAGATACTAAGGATGACAATGCGAAGATATTGAATATGTGGGATACAAAGTGGCTACTATGGCAAGACGGTGAAAGGCAAGCGATGCTCGGTCGCGATGGACCATGCGATGGTGAAGGGCAAGCATGAAGCTTGGCGCCGAAGAACCAAATCCGGTGGTGAAGTACGAGTGACGGCTTTGTCATGATGCACCGTGCGAGGTCATTTGAAGCTACAAGTAACCGCATCAATCATTTGAAGAATTTATGGTGAAACGGTTTTGGCATTAGCGTCCCTTAAGACAAAGAAATGAAGATGGAAAGAAGGCATTCCTATTAGTATAATTCTCATCCTATTTACTTTTGAGCATAGGAATGCCGTACTATCAAGAGGGATGCAACGTCGATATGTTTGTGTATGTCTCGGTGCTCAAAATGACCTATCCTAGTGCTACCTTGAGAGAAACCTAAGTTTTAACCCATCCTTTGAGTGGTTTTAAACCTTACTTTTGGTTGATTGGGTAGTTCTCTGAGTGAGCTTTCCATAGAGTCCAAGTTCATCAAAAACGGACTTCCGAGCAAAAAGTTACGGCCGTTTTTCCTGGTGTTTTTCGGAACTTCCGAAAAAATATCGGAAATTCCGAAAATATTTCGGAAAGTCCGAAAATAATTTTCGGAAATTCCGAAAATGTCTGCGAAATTGAGATTGCCTTCTGTTGATTTTCGGAAGTTCCGAAAATGCATTTCGGAAGTTCCGAAAAATGGAATCTTGGCCTCTAACGGCTAGTTTTGAGAGGCTCGGGTATATAAACTCCTCCACCCCTCCATTGAGGTGTGGCTGTTCTTGGGCATTACTAGACACATCCAAAACCAAATAGCCTTCTCCATTTCCCCACCTTTGTGGTGCCTCTTTGTGAGAGAGATTTGAGAAGGAAAGAGAGTTGGATTGAGAGATTGAGAAGTTGAGAGCTAGTGAGCTTCACTCCATACTTTGAGCACTAGAGTTCATAGCAAGCAAATCTTCGAGTGTGTTTGTTACTCTTGGGGACTAAGGTCTCCTAGACGGCTAGGCGTCGCCGGTGAGCACCCAAGGTTGTGGTGTGCCTCGGAAAGTTTGTGAAGGCTTCGATTTCACCTCCGCAAGGGAAGAAATCAAGAGTGAAATCGAGGAGTGCATTTGTGTAACCTCGTGAGGAAAGGGTTGAAATAGACCCGGCCTTTGTGGCCCCTCAACGGAGACGTAGGATCCGTGGATCCGAACTTCGGGAAACAAATCACGTGTCTCCTCTCTTGGTTCGCTCGTTCTTGCCTTCTCTCTTATTGTGCTTGAGCTTGTTTCAACCCGATCTACTTGCATGCTTAAGTGATATAGTTGGTGACCTAATATCTTGCTTAGATACCTTGTTTGTCACCTTTTGATTCATTTACATTTTGTTTGTTCGAGTTACAATTTCATAGCTAGTGTTTTATTTCGTTATCCGCCGAACTTTTCGGTTGAGACCGAAACTTCCAATCCCATATTGGAAGTTCCGATTTGAACCAAAAGTTCTCATCTTTTTAATATGCTATGAAGTTGTGATAATTTTAGAAACGCCTATTCACCCCCCTCTAGGCGACATCAAGGTCCTTTCAGCCGGCTCGGTCGAGCCCGAGCCCGGCCGCTCGGCCGTCCGCGCGCCTCAGCCGCCCGATCGGCCGCCCGGGCCTATTTGGGCCGTCCGCGCTCGCCCGCATGGCCGCCGCGTCACCCGCGTCGGCGCCACATGTGCGCCATGTGGAGCACAGCCGCCGCCGCGTCGGCTAACGTCAGCCCTAGCCGCTGACGTCAGCCCTAGCCCGCCGCTGCCAGCCCTGACGTCAGCATGACGTCATCGTGACGTCAGCATGACGTCAGCCCTAAGGGTTTATTACGCAATAAATAATTGATTAAGGATTTTTCTGTTATAGTAAAAACACAGATAACTTTAAAAATTCATAACTAATTTATCCAGACTCCGTTTTAGTCCGTTCAAGTCTCAGAAAATTCATAAAAATGTCTAGAATCCATTAAAAATAGTTTTGTTCTCTGTTTTAGTAGACTTATAGCATGTATTGTTGTTTGCTTTGTTTATCGCGTAGATTCCGGTAATTCCGACGCTCCGGTTTATTTCGAGGTCGTTGCCGAAGTCGACCCAGCGCAGGAGCAAGGCAAGTCATACTTATTCATTTGATCATATTGTACCTAAATTGCGAAACAGTCTTATTTTTCTCTAAATACTGCATTGTTTTATAATGTCATCTATGGGTTAATTTACCTACTGTACTCAGCCTTATATTGCAATTACCTTATTCCTTTGATAGCTTGGGAAATAATTTGATTAGTTGCTACAATAGAATTTGCTTAGCCTTGCTTAGAAACATTAGATCACTAATGGGATAACTAAAGTTTCACTATTACTTGATGATGATTATCTCATGATGGTTCACGATGGTTAATCGTGGGCGATTTAATAATTATTTCAACTAAAATCTTGATTAATGGAGGGTTGTGAGCACATGGTTTTGATGGTCATGCTCATGACATTTAAGGACCGGTTCGCGGGAAACCCTGGAAGAATTACCGTACTTTCCACAAGCCAGCGTGGGTAATGGCTAGATTTGTAGTATAGCTTTTTCCTAGCCGACGTACCCAGGCGAGGGTGGGCGTGATGGAGTTGAGTCGGCGGGGGTGTACCCGTTGATCAGCTGCCGGATTCACCTAGGCACGAGAGGGGGCTGCCTACCTTGGTGTAAAGGTGGGGGCGAAACCTGAGGTGTGGTGCGATTGGTTAGGAAGGGTTATGCGAAGGGTCCTGTCACAGCTCCTTTTCCGGTGTACCGTGGTGGTATGTCGGCGCACGGTAACGTGTTGTGGGACTGTGTCTTGTGGGTACAGTTGTACACCTCTGATCAGAGTAAAACTATTTGAATAGTCGTGCCCGCAGTTATGGGCGATCAACCAGATTCACCGTGATTAGTTGAATTTTCTAATAATTTGACTTAATGGAACTGGTTTAGTTCAGGTGGATGGTTTGGGCCTGTCGCAACGTGGTGTAGCGTTGGACAGTGATGGTTAATATTGATCAATTAATTCAACGTTTTACTACTGCTTTCAACTATTGTGTTTAAATGCGTATTTTATGCAAAATAGCCTTTGCAGCTCTCCTTTAATATTACTTGCATCATTATTTTCCTTTCCGGTATGACTTGTTGAGTACAGTGGGTAGTACTCAGTCTTGCTTTATTTTTTTTCCCCACATCAGAGTTGGAGTTTGTTTCAGAGGAAGACTTTTCAGAGGAGTAGGCTTGTTGCTACCGTTGAGGAATGCCTGTGGAGTGGAGTCGCTACGTTGCGAGTGTTTAGTTTATTAGAATAGTTTGTTTCCTTTTTCCGCTGCAGTTTTGTAAGAGATTTTTATTGTTTTGTAAGACGTGGATCTGTATGGCAACTTTGTCATTTATGTACCCTGGCTGGTCCTGGACAGGGATTTTAATACACAATTTGCTTTGAAAATTCTGGTAGTGAATTTCTGGGTGTGACAGTACTACTTGCTGAGTTAGCGAGTCAACCGCGGTTAACTTGTGACGTCAGCAAAACCGCTTCCTAAACAATTAAGGGAGTTGATTTGCATCGGTTTTCAAAGATGGGGATTGCTTATACCCAGTTTGTGGTTGAGGGAGATGATTCAACCAGAAGCAAGAATTGAGGAAAGCAAAACAGACTTATTCTAAGTATGGATAGATAGGTGAATTTGGCTCACTAGTTCTGAGGCTAGTTTGAATGGCGTGGTATTATAGGATACTCACTCTATCCCATTTTTAGTAGAGTTTAAATCTGTCTAAAAATATTGTTATTTTTTCACTTTACCTCTCATCTTAACCGATCACAATCATCTTCTATATTATTTAGTATTAATCAATAACAACATTTCACCATTAAATTTTATCTACTTTAATTCTCGTAAAACCTTTTAAAATTGTACTCCCTCTGTTTTTAATTGATCATTATATAACTTTTTTGAGGTTATTCCCAAATGATCATCATATCATATTAGTATTCATTCCCTAAGTCTATTCATTATTTGTGTTGAGGCCATGCACACAACCCTTTGTAACCAACATGTAACGTCATGTTTTGTTATTGGGTAGGAAATAGTGAAGATGGTGCATGCATCGAATTTAGGAGATAGTGAAGTATGGGAGAATTATTGGTTTTCTTAGTCCTGATGTATTCATGTAATATTTACATGATAATCAACTGAGAACAGAAAAAATACATCTTAGGACGAAGTAAGTACTAGTTAGATGGCTAATGCTGTGTTCGTTTCGTGTGTTCCCAAAACACAGGAACGCACGGAAAACGGCACGATCCGTTAACGCGTGATTAATTAAGTATTAGCTTTTTTTAAAAAAATGAATTAATTTGATTTTTTAAGCAACTTTTGTATAGAAACTTTTTATAAAAAATACACCGTTTAGTAGTTTGAAAAGCGTGCGCGCGAAAAAAAAGTGGTGAGTTGGGAAGATAAGGTAAAGAACTCAGTCTAAGGGTGAGTTCTTCACCCTACTTTCCTAACTCACAACTCTTTTTTTTCGCGCGCACGCTTTTCAAATTGCTAAACGGTGTGTTTTTTACAAAAAGTTTCTATATGAAAGTTGCTTTAAAAAATCATATTAATCCATTTTTCAAAAAAAAATAGTAAATACTTAATTAATCATGTGCTAATGAGTCGTTTCGTTTTCCGTACGAAGGAAATTTCTTTCCAACGCCACAAAAAAATACACCCTAAGCATCCTTAGCCATCTGTGACATGTGGGTTTCACACTTCTAGGAGCCCATATGTTAGTGTCAATAAAGGACGCTACATACTATGGTGTGCTCACTAGTTAGACCCAACAAGTCAACGTTCATTAGTGCAATAACCCCAACCCATTTAGAGAAAAAAAAAGCTACTCCCTCGAAGAGCACTTAATACTCTAAACTATCTTTTTACTCATTTTATCCTTCTAAACTATTAAAAAATAGTCCACTTTACTGCTTAATAGTATTCTCTTCTTTGTTTCTTTTTATACGAGTTATATTTTAAGTTAGAGCAATAGATGAGACCATTATCAAAGTTCCAAATTTTTTTAAATTTTTCATGACTATTTGCTTAAAATCTAAAATATCGTGTTTCTAACCTATGTAAACAGTGATAAAAAATTTTAAAAATGTTGAGGTAGCATCTATTAATCCTACTCAATTTTAGTGCAAAATTTTGATTTATATGGAGGGGGAAAAAGAGAGAAATACCAAAAGAAAGTAATGTGGACTCCTTTAGGATGTAAAATAAGGCGAAAATTTACTTAGAGAATTAAGTGCTCTAATAAAATAGATTGGTGGAGTAAAATGAACTTTTTTTCACCTTTGCGGCCGCTACCGCCCGCGCCTCGCTCGTCGCTTCCCTGACGCCGCTACGGCCTCAGCAATCATACTACGATCAAACTAGCTGAACCCTGAAGCTGAAGAACAGCACGAGCTAAGGTTCAAGTTCTGGTTCAGCTCTCAACTCTCATTCTCTCAACATTCAACTACACAATCAAAAAGCCCAGTGGGCCTTGGGCTATGGACGAGGAGTGCAGCCCAGCAACATCTCTCTGCCCATGGCTGCTCGGCTCTGTGCTCGTGCGTGCGTCCATGGCTGCTCGCTGGGGTTGAATAAGGTACTCGCGGCTGGAGGAGGTATGGCTCGCGCAAGACCTCGTCCTGGCAAGCAGGGTTTAACGAAATGTTTTGGATAAGATTATCGTCATCTCACGGTTTGACGGCAATCGTGATAACCGTGCGGTTATCGCGAAAAGGTATAAATAATACCGTGATTTCAAAATTTGAGAGTTACAGCACGTAATAACCATGATAGCCACACAATTTTGTAAACCTTGCTACTGAGTCCTCCACCACTCTATAGTACATAATACAAAGGATGTGTTTGAGAGAAAGAAAAAAAAGAAGATTAAAAAGATATGTAAAACAAAGTGAGCTATTAACGTATAATTAATTGAGTATTAAATGTTTTAAACCTGAAAAATGGATTAGTATGATTTTTAAGCAGCTTTCATATATAACTTTTCCGAAAGAAAACACACCGTCTAAACAAGAGACTTTCTCTTTTGTCGTTGAAACAAACACAGACTAAGTTATTTTAGCGCTATTATTATACAGTGTTGTGAAATCAATGTTTTTCATTTATATATTTTGTGATAAAAAATTGGCATGTGATTTATATTGATTTTGATATTTGGTGGATAATTGGTGGATTGGTGTTTTGCTCTCTATGTGGAGCCCATTAGACCAGGTAGTGGTGGCCGATCAAATCGAAGTTGATGCGGTGGTCAGACCGGCCAAGCTCGATGATCTGACTAGCTATCTCCTGTTCGAAGTCGGTTCCGGGTTATTTCTTTGGATACTCATGGTTACTTCATGTTTATGACTTGTATATGATTTCTATACATATGTAGTACAGTTTATATGTTAATGTTAAGTCAAATTGAAAAAAAACTTGTGCTCGAATATGGTTTCTTATTTGATTCATGTGTAGGTGTGTCTTATGTCTTGGGAGAGCGTTGCCGGTGATGGATCAAGAGTCGACTTGGGAGAAGTTGATGTCCAGACGATCGGGAGATCATGCGGGATGCTTAGGCTTAGGGGCGGGTGCTCGGTTTCCTCGGTTAATTCGGCTCGGCTTCTTCGGTTAATTCAGCTCGGTTTCTTCGGTTTAACAAAAGTTCAGTTTCGTGGTTGTGCCAACTGAAGTGCATGTAAAAAAATAACAAATCGGGCCGATTAAACCGAGTTTTCTTGGTTCGGTTGTTTGGTTTACCAAACAAACCGAGAACATCGATGGCAAAACAAGAGAGGAGAGAAATCTAGGGATCTTGGAGAGCCAACCGGCCATGAGCGATGCGGTAGCTGTGCACGCAGTGATGTAGTTGTGCATGCGTGCATTCGCACGAAGCAGTCGTCTTCTAGTCATGCTTGACGCTAGGGAGGAGCTGCAGCGGCGGCGGTAGGGTAGCCTTTCGACCACGCGCCACACGAGATGATGAATTAGGCTGGGTCTTGGTCCAGGAGATGTATTAGTGTTAGATTAGTGGGCTATATGGGCCTAGTTAAAGAGATGTTGGGCCTTAATGCTTACACGTTTCTAGGCTGGGATGTGGTGTGGACCGTGGACGTTTGGTTCGGTTTTATTTGGTTGTTCGGTTCGTGGGCGTTCAAAACCGCGAAAAAGACCGTACACAAAAAACGCAAAATAAAAACCGAGGGATAAACCGATGCCCCAAAAAACCGATACTTCGGTTCGGCTCGGCTTTCGGTCTTTGGGATTTTTTTTTGCCCACCCCTACTTAAGCTAAAGAACAATACACGTGAGTTGTGAAGATTCTATACGATTTCAAGAGGGATTGTGTGCGTATGAAAAGCGTAGTCAAAATTAGAAGGAGTCCAAATTTAAAAAGATTGAAGTTTGAATTGTAAAGGGATAAGTCGTGTACGTGCATGGGTAGGTTTCCTAGTAAATTAGTAGTAGTTATTCATGTTGGATTCGTGGCTTTTGGCTGTTATCTTCGGGTATAGATAGAAAAAGGGTTGAGACCTCTTTGTATTGATTTTTATGAGAGTTGAGTTGAGAAAAATTAGAGTTTAGTCAAATTTTAAGAGAGAAGTGTTGTTGTTACACTTTATAAACACAATTAGAAGCAATAAAGTTGATTTAATTTCAAGAGTACTTCGATTTATGTTTTTTCTTGGGTTCGACGGTCACACCGACGAGTGCACGACGGTCAGTCCAACGGCTTCATGGTGATTAGACCAACGACGATTTGACGGTTAGACCGGCGACGGTGATTGACAAGACGATGATGGCAGCTCAAAGGGCGATTGGACCGGAGCATCAACATAGGTCAAACCGACGGCATCATCATAGTTAGAATGGCGAACAACGTCGGTCAGACCGATCTCCATCAGATTTTGAGGATAACTTTTAATTTCACTAAAAGTTTTGATTTTTAATGTTTCTATCATTCACCCATGTCTGATAGGTTTAGTTTTTGTGATTCGATCCTATAAATACATCATACTGTAGAGGTAAAGACATAAAGTTGTGATGGCTATAAGATTTAGATTTAAAATAAGTATTGGAAGTTTCTTTAAACTAAATTAAAAAGGTTTAAACAATTAAAACGGCACTCAATATCCACAAAACAAAAAGGTTTCAACGAGACAACGAGGTTAGAAAATTTTCTACCACACGAATCTCAAAACATGAGCAACGGTGTGGCTGTGAGGAGCCTTTGCCACGTAGAATTTGGGCGACATGGAAGACACAGAAAAGGAGTGTGTCCAGTTCCAAAGTTAGTACTTTCCCATCCTAAAATATATTTTAGTAACTTTTGATTATATATTGAAACAAACATTTATTTAAGTACATAATGCTATACTTTACGAGGAAGGTAGTAGTCATCGTTTGAAATCTATATGTTAGGAATTTAAATGTTAATTTGTGTTAACTACAAATGAAAAAAAATACATATATCTATGGTTCTTTTTCCTCTGAATGAAATGGAATAGAACAGAGTCACGTTTTCAAGCTTCTAAACGGTATAATTTTTTTGAAATTTTTTTATATATATATATTTTTTTAAAAACCATTCTAACTCTATTTTTTTAATTTTTTAATTGTTAATTTATTCGTTTGTATTCTAAAATAAAATTAAAAAATCATCCAGCTATGAAGAAAGGAGAACCTGGATTGTTTGAATAGATGACATGTTTTAGTGAGGCTTATTTACAGCGCCAGATTACATAGGAGTAGATGAACATATATGTAAAAACTATTTTTACTCGCTTTCGCCTCCATTATTAGCTTGCTGAACTGACCTGTGGGAAATGATCGTGGAGAGAGACTGAATGAAAGGGCAGGTGATTCATCGCTGAATTTGACTGAGCAGGGGCCATGGCCATAAATGTTTGTTGGACACGAGCAGAAAAAGGACAAACAAGGACTGCTTATGTCAATGCCACTCTGTAATTATATTCCTCTTCTCTGTACTATCAAAATCTTTGTATTGACACTACATTTTGTCTCCGTGCTCAGTACCGTCAAACAAAAGGATTTATGCAGGAGTACCTCTGTTTCTTCACAAATGCAAGCTAAGGGTGTGTTCCTTTGATGCGTTAGGAAGAAGTTTCCTGTGCACGAAAAACGAAACGACTCATTAGCACATGATTAATTAAGTATTTATTAATTTTTTTAAAAAAATAGATTAATATGATTTTTTAAATCAACTTTCGTATAGAAATTTTTTGTAAAAAACACACCGTTTAGCAGTTTGAAAAGCGTGCGCGCGAAAAAAGAGATGTGAGTTAGGAAAGTAGGGTGAAAGAACTCACCAAGTCCTCCTTTCTGTTTGGAGTATTTTTTTTCATAGGAATTTTAAGGATTAAATTCCTAGTGATTTTATTTCTGTAAGTGAAGGAATATAATTAATAGCCGAATAGGCTTGAGAAAAATCATATGAAATGACTTCCTACCCCTTCATTCCAAAGAAAAATAAGTAAGGCAAGAGCCGATGTTTTTGTCCTTTGCAGTCTAAGGGCCTCTTCGAATCGTAGAAATAAAAAAAATGAAGAAATAGAAAAAATACGGGATACTAACAGGAATTTAAGTGTAAAACCGAGAATTGCAAAACATATAAAAAAAACACAGTAATGATCGTTTGATTGGATCGCAGGAAAAATGCAGCAATCGAATGAGAGAGAGACTCAAACAAATTTTTTTAAGAGGTTAGACCTCTTGTTAAATTTTCTCTAAAATCTACATGCAATGAACCATTTTATAGGAATTTTATAGGATTTGAAAAATTCCAATCCTTTAAATCAAAGGGTCAAATAGAAAAATTTTCTATAGGATTCCAATCCTATGAAATTCCTCCATAAATCCTTTGATTCAAAGGGACCCTAAGGCTGTGTTCTTTTATTAAAGTTTCCAACTCAACTCTTTCGTTTTTCACACGCACACTTCCCAAACTGCTAAACGGTGTATTTTCTGCAAAAAAAAGTTCTATATGAAAGTTGCTTTAAAACATTATATTAATCTTTTTTCAAAAAAATAGTTAATACTTAATTAATCATACGCTAATGAGTCGTTTTGTTTTGCGTGCGTGGATGATTAGTTCTGAACCGCAAAGAACAAGCGTAGCCTAATGCACTGATAAACCCTGAGCAGCTCTGATACCACTTGATAAAACCTAAGCTCCACTCTTTTAGTGAGTTGATGATAACTACGATTTGAGAGAAATGTTGATGACTCGATTACAACCATACAAGATATTGTTGTGTTGCGCTTTAGTGATCGATACACCTCTCCGTGGGTTGTTGATCTTGCATGTGCAAATTAACCTTATTCCTGCAAGCAAATCGAAGAAACAAGGAAAAACAAGATAAAAGTAATTTGAATTGCAAATAGAAATTAAAACTCACAATAAGATGGGGTTCCGAAGACAAGTAATTAGGTAGTCTAGCCGTAAAGTAGCAATGGCCAAAACTTTAATATAACAAAACCTGAGAAACCCTAAAAGGATATCTAGTTATTTAAGATGTTGGGATGACGACCAAGGGATCCCTAAGGTCGTGCTCCATCAGATTGGGACGCACCCCACATGGGTCCCATCTGGGCCAGGGTCCCAGATGAAGTTACAAACCCATAGGCCCATTACAGGTGATGCAACACTTCGTTTTTGTGATTGTAGATGACTGAGAAAGAATTTGGAGATGAGGCTAGATTCGTTGGAAAGAGAACTCCGAGAGCTTTCCATCAAGTACTCATAGGCCCAAAACGGATCTCGTATGCATATTTGACGGTCATTTGAAGTCAACGCTATAGCAGGTGGCCGAATTGGATTCCATAACTTCTGCGGCTCAATCTCGATGTCTTCCAATTGTCCTATGATGTGAGCAATGGTTGTATCAATGGTAGTCATGGTCACATCATTCTCCCCTCCTTCATGAAAAACCGTTCTCGGTTTTTCCATATGGCGCTCATCCCGTAGTCCATTTAAAGTAACTTGTTTCTTTCAATCAAAACTAGAGAAACTCGAAGTAGCATGATTAGCAATAATATAACTCTCTAGCTTGCAATGTTGATCTAGGGCTACAGGAGGGTCAGAAACTGAACATATAAACACGTGCACCAAAAATATTTTTCTATCAGTATTTTCACCAAAGATATGAAAAATAGCATTAATTAGACATCACAAATCAGACTTAGTAAATAATTTCTTCTTCAAATTATCGAGCTTACAAACCTCATCAAATTGAATATTGCTCAAAGTATTTAAAAAAGATAACAATTCACATTCCTCAACTTGATTAGCAATGTGAATAACATGTTTAAAATCAACCCATAAAGAACTCACACTAAAATAGCATGTTCATTTACTAGTTGTGGTATTGATATAAGTGAAACATTATCACACAACTCTTCTAGCATGTTTATTCACTAGTTATGACATTGATATAAGTGAAGCATTATCACACAACTCTTCTTTATCACAAGGAACAACAAACAAATCAATTTGTGACAAAGGAATCTCGGCAATTGATTTCACTAATAGTTGCTCTATATTAATATGAAAAGTGGACATATTCAATTCATTAGCTGCACACTCACCTTGATTAATTTCAGCATCATTTAGTTTACTTTTGGTGCTCTCTTCAGATGATGGAGATGCATCGAATTTAAGTGTGAACAATGAAAATGATGGCTCATTCATGTCTCTCTTCTTCTTTTCATGATTATGCACTTCCTGCAAATGGTTAGTAATAAATGGCAAAAACATAACGTGTTGTTTTTTCATGTCCTCCTTTATTTGACTTTCAGCATTGCAAGCAAGTTGTAACAAATGAGAAAGAGATCTATAACTTTGACAAGCAAACATGTCCTGAATTTATTTGTTAAGCCCACGTAAAGACCTCAATTTTATAGTTTCTTCGCATTCATCTAAACCACAACGTAATAAACAAGCATGCATATCATGATAGTATAAAATAACAGTTCTGGTATCTTGTTTTAAACTTTACAGTTTGTTGAGCAGGATATCAGCATAATACATGGGAACATAAACATCTCTCCAATATTGTTTCAGGTCTTTTCAAGACTGCGGTATTTTGTTATGCCAATGAAGATGTTTTCAATCATAAGAAACAATTTTCACTAACACACACCATTTGTTTCTCAGACAAATCATGCTTTTAAATTCTCTATCAACCGCTAGCTCCCATTTAATGTAAGTATGAGGATTATAATTTCCTTCAAAATAAGGTAGTGCAGATTTGATCTTGGTTAAAACAACGTCACTTACCTCATATGTATCGTGTTGGTCACTCCTCATGTCTCAATGAAGATGTTGATGATAAGCATAGTTATCTCCAATTGTCTTGCGTATCCCTGCCATTGTTAGTAGAAAACAAAAAACATACACAAAAATATGCATGTTCCTATTAACTACTAGGTAGTGGAGGCATAAAAGACACACTCAAGCTTTTAACCAAACTCTTACAAGTTCTTACCAATGCAAGTGGAATGGTGACATACGCCAATTCAACCAAGCACCCCAATGGAGGTTGGATGGTTGTACGGCTGCAATCAAATCTGTGGAGCTCTGGGTAGGCTTAAATATGTAGCAAAGGAATAGCAAATGCTCAAATCAGAGAATGCAAAGTTGAATAATTGTTCAAAGTCAGTACCGTGCTGGTCCTAGGCTAGAACGTACAAGAGACGTGAGCCTAGACACAAACGATACCATAAGATAGCACTAGAAACAACTCATGCACAACTCTGATATATGAAAGCCATCTCATCGATAACAACTGATTTTCTCTTTTCTTTCTTTCTTTTTTCTTTCTTTTTCTTGGTGCGGCTTTTCTTTTTTTTAAGCACCTTCCTGCCTTTTTTAATGATTTTTTTCAACAAAAATGACTCAAGGACCTGAATGCAACATTGCAGGGACTCAAATATAAATATAAAAATTATAGGGACTCAAATGTAAAAGTTCAAACTCTAAAATTTGATCTATACAAATATAGATTGCTCTCCTTGTATGGATTCCGTTTTTCAAATGAAACTCGAATCCGACACCAAAATTTTTTTACCAAGGTGTCTGGATATAAAAAAAGGAAACTGATCCAATCTACTATTTCTTTCCCGAACCAAACAAAAACCAATCTAATCTAATCTAATCTAATCTCTTGCTTCCATCTTTCTCATGGTAATACTACGGACACGGGACAAGGCACAACCACACGACAGAAACCCTAGACGCAACTCCAAAATCAACCAATAGAAAATGCCCGAAACGAGAAAAATGAAACCCTAGCGGCGACACGATTTTGTTTTCGTAGGTCCCGATAACAACAAACACACGGCAACAGCGACGATAGTGGTACTAAATGTGAATAGAACTCGAAGCTCTAAACGGACTAGACGCTAAAACCAGCAACACGACTTGACGATGCAATACAAAACTCAACAAAGCAAAAATTGAAAAGAACAATACAATAGCACAAATATGGCTAGGTTAAAGATGCAATTTTTTTTATTGCTATTTTCTTGTGATAGGTAGCTAAAAACTCACCGAGTAACTTGGCTCTGATACCACTTGATAAACCCTAAGCAGCTCTGATACAAGACGTTGTTGTGTTGCGCCTTAGCGATCGATATACCTCTCCGTGGGTTGTTGATCTTATCTGTGTAAATCAACCTTATTCCTGCAAGCAAATCGAAGAAACAAGCAAAAACAAGATAAAAGCAATCTGAATTACAAATAAGAATTAAAACCCACGATAAGGTGGGGTTCCGAAGACAAGTAATTAGATGGTCTAGCTGACACACGTAACTACAAGATAAAGTAGCAATGGCTAAAATTTTAATCTAACAAAACCCGAGAAATCCTAAAGGGGTACCTAGCTATTTAAGAAGTTGGGAGGATAACCAAGGAATTCCTAGGGTCGTGCTCCACCAGATTAGGCGATACTCCACATGGGCCCATCTGGGCCAGGGTCCCAGATGAAGTTACAAGCCTATAGACCCATTACAGGTGATGCAACATCTTGTTTTTGTGATTGCAGATGACTAAGAAGGAATTTGGAGATGAGGCTGGATCCGTTGGAAAGAAGACTCCGAAAGCTTTCCATTAAGTACTCATGGGTGCAAAACGGATCTCGTATGCAGATTTGACGGCCATTTGAAGTCAACGCTGTAGCAGGTGACCGAATTAGATTCCATAACTTCTGCGGCTCAATCTCGATGTCTTCCAATTGTTCTATGATGTGAGCAATGGTTGTAGCAATGGTAGTCATGGTCACATCATGCACTCTCACCTTTTCTCTCTCTACTGACTCTCTGTTCCCCAAGTGATTCATGTAAATTCATGTGGTCTATTTCATGTCAACGATCTAATGGCACTAGCTCAAATATTTTCTTTTTTCAAAATCCCGCGATATTAAAAAACCATGACAAGTTATTTTTTTGGTTCTTGTATTTTCTAAATCCTACGTTAAAAAAAAGTCCTTAAGCTGCCGTTTCGTGCCAGGGTCTCAAAATGAAATATTAAAAAAAATGAGTCCTCCCCCCTCCCTTCTACATAGGGCTATAAATCAAGCATTCTTTTTTTTTACAAATCTTGTGGAAATAAAAGTATTTTGTATGAATATGTGAAAAAAAATATTTGATGGCACATTTGGAACGCATGAACCTACATTTCTTTTATTAAAAATAGCTTAAAATTCATCTATTTGAAAGTTGGCGTGAAAGATGTCCACATCTATCATCCCCAAAAGAAAAATGCACGTACTACCATTTTAGAACTTTCATGTGTTTTTCCAAAGGCTACACTACTGCCCAATTTATGTGTTTGCATTTTAGATGTTCATTTGTACTATTTTTCCGTGTTTTTATATTCATGTCTTTAACATGGTTTCATGAGACGAGGAGAGACGTAGAAACCTTCTCCCAACACATATTGAAGTAAAGATATTTTTTTGAAACTTTTAAATTTTAAATTTTAAATATAAACCCTCAAAAAATATATTTCAATTTGAACCCTTGTTTACAAGAGGTTTGAACCGTTTTGGCCAAGACATTTTAATTGGTGTGGTAGAACAATGCTACCACGTGTGTGAAAAAATCATGGTCGGAAATGATTTTTGCCAAGGTGAGTGGTGGGTCCTTTCTTTTTTTTCTCAAACACAAATTACATTTTATAAAAGTATTTCTTATAGTGGATCTATAAACACAAATATTATAATGGTCAACTATATAAATTTCTAAAAATTAATAATAAAAAATACAAATGTTTGATTTAGGAGTATAAAAATAGAATGACAAAAGCTTTGAGGGCTTCTTTGGAATCGGTGTTCAACTAGACGTTAGACGCTAGATGTACGGTAACCCATGGTCTAAAGTCTAGCCAGTTTAGACGTAAGTCTAGACGGTCTAGACGATATACCATACAATATACAACCGACATATTCTTTTTGACACTTATGTGGATGGACATAACATGTTTCATAAAATATTAAAGAACTAATGACGCTAGGATAAGGAAAGCAATCGGAGTTGTTTACGGGCCAGAGGGAGGAGGGAGCAAGGTCCACGGTGGCAACTAGCTGAGAAGAGGCGACGTGACTTCGTGGCAATGACATGTATAAGAATAGTGGAGAAGAGTTTTAATTGGGGACAAAACCCTTAGCTATATGGTCCTTCGGTGGGCCACCAGGTTTTAGCTCCTACATGCCAATAGCGCATTGGTTCATTGCCTAGACCATGGTCTAAACAACAATTTTATGGTCAACATTTGTCTTTATGTTATTTAATTGCCTGGTGTAGACAGTCTAGACCAATCTTTGACCGACTAAACAGTCAAACGGTCTAATTCATGGTTTATACCCTAAACTGGACGATAACCCATGGTATAACATCTAGACGCGGTCTAAGACCGTCTATACTATGGTCCAGGCGAACACCGTTTGGAACGCAGAATTCTGAAAACACGAAAACAAAAAAAACATGGTAATGTAAAGTCTCAGTATATCCCATAGGAAGTGAATCCATGTGAACTTGCACAATTTGTTATTTGGTAGTAGCACTATAGTAAAAACATACGGATTTGAGAGACAAGAAGGAAAAAAAACAAACTCGTGCCTTTTGGTATTTTTTCTTCAAAATTTTTACGAAATAAACTATTTCATAGGAATTTAAAAAGATTTTGTGAACCTAATTCCTTTGTCCCAAAGGAACATTAAGAAATTTTCTATAAAGGATTTCAACACTTCAAAAGTTTCTCCATTTTTCGTGTTCCATGTGAGCGTAAAAAATCCTTGAAGTATTGAACTCAAACGACCATTCTTACTACTCCAACATTATTTTTTTACAGGAGGTTATTTTTACAGTGACGGATGAGCAAGCAGAAAGCAATAATGCGGCACAGAGCCCCAGGGCCTTGAAATCTCTGCACAGATTGGAGGAGAACACAGGCTAGGATCTCTGTAGCTAGCAAGGACACTGGCAACAAAGATGAGAGAAGCCTTCTTGCAGTGGATCACCTCCATGTGCTACCTGCCGCCTTGCAATGTTACAGTACACTCGCAGTAGACGACGACAACGCAGTGGAGTACGTACACCAGTGCCCTCTCGCACCCTGGTTTCTCTGGTACTGTAGTATACTCCAACTTTCGCATCAAATTCAAACGAAATGGTTCGCCCTAACTTCCGTTGCAGTGATTTTTTTAACAAAAATCAATATTTAGGGTGTGTTCTCATCTGCACTTTTTTTTAATTTCTACTCCATCATTTTTCACACGTGCACACTTCTTAAACTAATAAATGATATATTTTTTATAAAATATTTCTATTAAAACGTTATTTTAAAAATTATATTAATCAATTTTCAAGTTTTTTTTAGCTAATACAATCACACGTTAGTCCACTGTTCTGTTGTGCGTGTCAGAGGAAAAGGGTTCTCAACCCCTCCAAATAAACACGATCTTACTAGAACTTTGGGATTTTAGGATAATGGAATGGAATGGAATGAAATGCATAGCCGTACGATTTCTGAGTTTTTAAATGTGTGAATTTTTTAAAAACTTTTTACATATAAATTTCTTATAAAATTATTTTAAATCTAATTTTTAACTTTACAATAGTTGGTTGATTCGTTTGTACTATCAAATAATTCAACTATTCACATATAGTATTTCTTCGTGGTTTCGTCGATAACCTCCTCCCTCCGTCTCATAATAAATTCACTTTTGATTCTTTCCATTTATCTCAAAATAAATATATTTTTAAAATAATTATTGTATAGAAGTTTGTGAAAAAAAAATAATTATATTAAAAATAGATAATATGTGAAATACTATAGTTATATTGGTATGTTCCATCTAAGACATGTAGTACTTCCTCCGTTCAAAATGTTATAATCTAAAATAAGATTTAATCCATCCATTCATCATAGGACAACATATCTGGATAATATTGTTTTAGCGTGGGTCAAATATTATCCTAGAGTATAATATTTTGAGAAAGAGAGAGTATTTGATAAAATATAGATATTTTAGTTTTTTATTTTGTATGAGTGAAAATGGAAAAAACAAAGGACGAAGGGAGTAGTAACCAGTAGACCGATTTTGCGTTTCTATCTTGGAGGTTGGGAAACGGCAGACATCATCGATCCTGGAGAGAGAAATGAATGGAGAAGCAAAAGCGCAAGGGAACGAACACTAGCTGCTGCTGCTGGTGAATGGTGATGGTGGTGGTACCAGTGGTAGCTGCAAAAACCTGCAGGACCCATGTCTCCATCTCTCTCTCTGTCGCGAGGCCTCTCTTCCCAAGGAGAGGAAAGAAATACAGACTTCATTGATTTTGGAGCTCCAAAGTCTGGCCCTTTCGCCCATGTTGGAACAGTGACATGCCAATCATTACAACCTCTCAAACCTACCATTGCAAAGGCCCCCTCATCCATCTTTGATCTTTCTCTCATTAACCAGGCCTCCCTTGTTTGCAAGAGTTTACTGTTACTGTTACTGTTACCCATAGGAAGGATTGGATGCCTGCAAAGCCCAGGTTAGAGCATCCTGTTTAATGATCCATTAATTTCTCGACAATTTTTCTGCGTTGAAGTCTTGAAGACAGCAATGATAAACCAAATAAATTATTATCAACGCAACCTTATCGATTAGTAGCAAAATCAGGTAACTTCAGAACCATTCACAGGACTACACAAAATTTGTTTGGTAAGGTCAAACCAAACAACACTGTACATCATTGACCTTATCAAATTTTCTTAACATCTTCTCCTTAATATAATGATGCACAGTTTTTCTACGTGTTCAAGGAAAAAATTCCTTAACATTAAGTTTTGGCATCACTTTTTTTTAAGAATTGACTGGGGCAATGAACCAAATTAACATGCCCTATACACGAAGTTGGCTATTGCTTTTGAGCAGGGTTTCAAAATGAATCCAGTCACTGAACATCGTCCAGAAGCGATTTCATCGATGATCGCAATTAGCACTTGGTTACCAACGAAAACCGATATGAAAACCCTTTACCAAAATTTTGAACTTCAGTTTAACACCTTTACCTTCCTCAATGTGAACTGGTTTGAACTGGCTGATAGCCATGATTATCGCACACTTACCATCCATTTTTAAGCATAAATTTCACAAAACTATATATTTAAATCATAATATCATAAAACCATAACCATAGATTTATAAATAAATTTACACAGAACTACAAATTAAGCCAATGCATCTCCAAAACTACAGATGTAGTATCATCTTTTTCACAAAACTATAAATAGATATTCCGTGTTATCACATACCATGGCAATAGGTGTAGGGATAACACATCTAAAATCTGTAGGTGCAAAATTTACAGTTTTCTGATAATTTTATCAAAGTATTCATAGTTTTATGAAATTTACTTATTTTGAAATCTTGCCACCGAGTGTTCTTTTGTCCTTTTTTTGAACTTGTGGCATTTTTCTTATTTATACTATTCAATTAAGAATTAGTACCATACATAAAATTTTAAGGGTACGTTCGGTTTGAATGAATTTCAACCTATATAAATAGAAAAAAGTCAAGGAACAGAAATACATGCACACATCAATCCATATGTATTTTTTCAAAAGGTTTGAGTGGATGTAAAATCTACTATATTTTCTCTCTACAATTTGTAAGAAAGAACAATTTTCTTTGGTTTTTCTATAGCTCATTCCTATAAACCGAATGACATTTATAGGAATTAATCCTTAGGAATTCGAATCCTTTGTTTTCCCAACAAACCGAATAAGTCCTAAAAAAATTAAAATCTATTGATGCATCCTACTATAAGTTATCAAATAAAAAGGGGTACTTATGACAAAATCATTCGACACAACAATTAGGATGAAAGCAAGTACCATAGACAATGAATTGGTATCACATGTAGTTTCTGTAGACACTGCAAGTTAAGCTACCGCATGCAATAGAAGCCATCCATTTTGTTGATAAATGAACTAGATCGTTAATAACAGCGCCGCCGATGTAAAAATACTTAACAATTTACCACAGTGAGATACACTACCTAGACTCATTGTGACAATTGGATCCGGATCTAACAGCCGGCAGTGTACTGCATAGTAAGTTGCAGTCACACTATCCACTGCACCTTGATCCAAATCCATAGGCAATCTGGTGTTCATTGTGTAGTAGCTCCAAGGACCAAGGCATGAGGAGTTCAATAGGCTAGACTAGAGACTACAGAGCTTAGGGTTTCTGTGCATGAGTTGAGCTGAGCTGAAGAAGACCACTGTGCAAAAACCTGGTGACTCGTTGCTTGAGGACCCATGGATAGCTGTCATAGATCTACCCACTAGATTTTGCTGACCTCACCACTGTCCATACCTTCCCAATGTTGCATTCTTTCCACTGTTGCTGAGAAAGTGTCCCATTCCTCCTACTTCATCATCCCCATGAATGACAGGTGAAAATGTCAATTTCTCCCATGTGTAAATTACAGTATACAGGTACAGAGTGACTCAATATTTCAGTTTTGTAAGAACGCAAGGTATGGAACTGTAGGTGAGAATGAGTTTGCATTGGGTCCCCCTTTCTTGGCCACCTCACATGCTGACACCTCTGTTTGCCAGCATTGTTCAGGACCAGGGTTTCACTTATTGTTTGGAGGAAGGTTATTGTACCCTCGTGGTAACTGTACAGTAACCGTCGAACACTGAATGAATTTCATCGACAAACATTTGAATTCAAAAATTTGGTGGTTTTGTAGCTTGGTTGTGGTTACCGCACGGTTTGACGCGGTAACTACGATATTTGCGCGGTAATCGTGATATTTACACGGTAACCGTAAGTTGTGTAGTTGAATATAACAATGCTAACAAAAATAAAAAACACTTAAATATAAAAATTAGAGATAATTAGAAGAATATATAGGATACTTGAAAACCTAACTTTTGGATATAAAATAAAAAAATTGGCATGACCTATTCTATATTATGGAGATATTTTTCTTCTCTATTGGACCTTAATAGACTAGTTGTACAGTGCAACTTAAGGCCCAATACTTTTTTTTATTTTCTAAACTATTATCGGTTTTGTCTTGAAATTTGATTTTATCTTACTTTTTTTAAAAAGAAATTTCACCATCTGTCACAAAAAAAATCAAGAACTACACCCATGAATTTTTTGGATTTTTTTGTTTTTTTGAAAAATTTGAATTTGGTCGAAATTCCTCAAACACTATCGCCGGTATCCATGCGGTTACCGCGGGGTTACGGTAATGGTTACCGGCGGTAAGGAAAACCTTGTTCAGGACTAGTATTCCTCAGCAGGGTTTAAGTTTTCGATGAACCAATCAAAAACTGTGAAATTTCAAGGTTTTGAATTGGGCCGAAAGTAGCTTTCGAGGTTTTCAATAACTCAAATTTAAAACAATAAATTTTGACTGAGTTTTGCGAAATTTAGTGAAAAATGTCATACCACAGGGGTCGGAGTCTAGCACTCAATCGGAAAGATAAACCCTTGCTCAAGCATTCTTCGGTTATGGATGAGCTGATTAAGATGCCGACTTATAAACCATTACACAGTTGATCTGTTGCTACTGCTAGTAACTACTACTATCAGGACATGGCAAGTTTTCCAGGGGTGCAACCTGGAGAACGACAGTTAGGACTATAGCTACTCCTGGCCTGAAACACCTGGAGTATTGAAATAACACTCTAATTTTTAAAAAAAGAAAAGAGAAAAAAGACAAACCTATGAAAATTACCTTAATTGAGTTTTAAGTTTGAGAAATTGTTGGCTATGCCAAGTTCAGAACAAGAAAGAACAGTGTAGTACATTAGGAGCTGGTTAGGATAAACAAAAACAGGAGATTAGGCAGGTCCTAGATAAAATGATAAACTCCATGCATGGATGATCCATCCATGGAATAAAATTAAAAATATACTTACTTTTCACTGATTTTGTAGGAATGTACAGAGTTGATGAAAATATACCGTTGTCGCTAAATGTGAATGCGAAATCGCGACGATGCACGAGTTCGCTCTCCCCTCAAGCTATCTCGCGTGAGTACGCTGTTAAATATGCGATTCGAATTTAGGCCTTTAATATATTCGGATTAGTTTCCTAGTAGGATTCCTAGTCGTTTCCTATTAGCAATAGTTTCCTAGTAGGATTCTTAGCCGTTTCCTATTACGAGTTTTTCTTTTTATCTCCTATATATACTCTTGTAAACCGTACATGAAGGGACAAGTTCTCATTGTTATTCCCCTATGTTTGTAATTAATTCCTCAATAGTGATCATTGCCAGTCGGCGCCCGTGGTTTTTTTCCGCAAGGGTTTTCCACGTAAAAATCATGTCTCTGTTGTGCATCTATTTTCATAACAAGTGGTATCAGAGCATTGGAGATTAATCTACGATTCCCAGCCACCGGCGTGTTCGTCGTCACCATCGAATCAATCTGTTCGGTACCCTACCCGTCGAGTCCGACGTTGTCTGCGCGAGAAGACAAGCAGGAGAAAATTCAGGATTAATTCTCATGACGAGTATGAAGTATGATCTACCGCTCCTGGACCAAGACACAAGATTCTCATTGTGGCAAGTGAAGATGTGAGCCGTTCTTGCACAGCAAGACCTCGATGATGCGTTATCTGGATTTGACAAGAGGACTCAGGATTGGTTCAACGATGACAAGAAAAGGGATCGTAAGGCTATGGCATATATTCATCTTCATCTATCTAACAATATTTTGCAGGAGGTGCTTAAGCAGAAGACAGTCGTTGAGTTGTGGTTGAAGCTGGAACAGATATGCATGACAAAGGATCTGACCAGTAAGATGCATCTGAAGTAAAAGCTATTTTTGCACAAGTTGCAAGATGATGAGTCTGTAATGGATCATCTCTCCACTTTCAAGGTAATTGTTGCTGACCTTTAGTCTATGGAGGTAAAGTACGATGAAGAGAATTTAGGCCTTATTCTATTATATTCGTTGCCTAGCTCATATGCAAATTTCAGAGATACTATTCTTTATAGTCTTGATACTTTAACCTTGAAAGAAGTTTATGAAGCTTTGCATGCCAAAGAAAAGATGAAGAAGATGGTACCCTCTAAAAGTTCAAGTTCACAAGCAAAAGGCTTGACAATTCGGGGCAGGCAACAGGAGAAGAACACAAAGAATCAATCAAGAGATAAAAGTTCAAGTAGCTACCGTGAAAGATCAAAGTCCAAAGGCAGATATAAGTCATGCAAATACTGCAAGAGAGAAGGACATGATATCTCTGAATGTTGGAAGTTACAGAACAATGACAAGAGAACCAGAAGTTATAGACCAAAATGTAATAAAGAAGAGAAAGGTAAATCCGCAGTTGTTACTGATGATAAGTCTGGTACAGAATTATTTGTTGCTTATGCTGGTTGTGTTCAAACTAGTGACCAGTGGATTCTTGATACTGCATGCACCTATCACATGTGTCCGAATAGGGATTGGTTTGCCACCTATGAGTCTGTGCAAGGTGGTACAGTTTTGATGAGTGATAATATGCCATGCAAGGTTGCGGGTATTGGAACAATTCAGATCAAGATGTTTGATGGTTGTATCAGAACATTGTCAGATGTGCAGCATATTTCAAATTTGAAGAGAAATCTCATCTCTTTAAGTACTCTTGATCGCAAAGGGTACAAATATTCCGGTGGAGACGGAATCTTGAAGGTAACCAAGGGATCTCTTGTTGTGATGAAAACTGACATTAAAACTGTCGACTTGTACCATCTGCGAGGTACAACTATATTAGGTAATGTTGCTGCAGTTTCAGATTCATTATCTGATGCTACTAATCTTTGGTATATGCATCTTGGACATATGAGTGAAATTGGTTTGGCAGAATTGAGCAAGCGAGGATTGCTATATGGACAAGGCATCGGGAACTCAAATTTTATGAGCATTGCATCTTTGGCAAGCATAAGAGGATGAAATTCAACACATCTACACATACCACAGAAGATATTCTTGATTATGTGCATTCTGATTTATGGGGGCCTACTCGTAAGACATCCTTTGGAGGTGCTCGTTATATGATGACTATCGTTGATGATTATTCGCGAAAAGGTTGGCCTTATTTCTTGAAGCACAAATATCAAGCGTTTGATGCGTTTAAAGAGTGGAAGACTATGGTTGAAAGACAAACTGAAAGGAAAGTGAAAATACTTCGTTTTGACAATGGGATGGAGTTCTGTTCTAAAATATTTAAGTCATATTGCAAGTCTGAAGGGATTGTGCGTCACTACATCGTTCTTCATACATCTCAACAAAACGGCGTAGCTGAGCGTATGAACAGGACAATTATATCAAAGACCCATTGTATGTTGTCTAATGCAGGTTTGTCTAAACAATTTTGGAGGGAAACCGTTTCCACTGCTTGTCATCTTATTAATCGATCACCCAGTTATGCCATTGTTAAGAAGACTCCAATTGAGGTATGGTCTGGTTTCCCAGCAAATATTCAGACTTAAGAGTATTTGATTGTGTCGCTTATGCTCATGTTGATAATGGTAAAATGAAGCCTAGAACTATTAAGTGCATTTTTCTTGGTTATCTGTCTGGTGTGAAAGGTTATAAGTTATGGTGTCCTGAAACTAGAAAGATTGTGATTAGTAGAAACGTTGTCTTTCATGAATTAGTTATGTTACATGATAAACCTTCTACTAATGTTCCTATTGAGAGTCAGCAGAAAACAAGTGTGCAGGTGGAGCACTTAATCAGTTCAGGGCATGTATCAGAAAAAGAAGATGTTATTAACCAAGATGCACCTGTTAATGAAGATTCAGATTCTTCTACCGTTGAGCAGTCGCCAAAACATTCTATTGCAAAAGATAAGCCCAAAAGAATTATTAAACCCCCTCAAAGATATATTGAAGAAGCGAACATAGTTACTGATGCTTTGAGTGTGGCAGAGAAAATTGAAGGTAATGCAGAACCTTCTTCATATTCTGAGGCTATTATTTCTGATGATTGCAACAAATGAATAACTGCTATGCATGATGAGATGGAGTCACTTGAAAAAAATCGTACTTGGAAATTGGTGAAATTGTCAAAGGAGAAGAAACCTATCCGTTACAAGTGGATCTTCAAAAGAAAGGAAGTATATCTCCAACTGATGAGGCAAGGTACAAAGTAAGGTTAGTTGCTAAAGGTTATAGTCAGATTCAAGGTATTGATTTCAATGATGTCTTTTCCCCTGTTGTGAAGCATAGTTCAATTCGCACTTTACTTAGTATTGTTGCAATGCATGATTATGAACTAGAGCAAATGAATATTAAAACTGCATTTTTACATGGAGAGTTAGAAGAGGACATTTATATGGAGCAACCTGAAGGTTTTGTTGTTCCTGGAAAAGAGAACCTAGTCTGTAGATTGAAGAAATCTCTTTATGGGTTGAAGCAGTCACCTAGACAATGGTATAAGAGATTTGACTATTTCATGCTTTCTCAGAAGTTTAGAAGATCCAATTTTGATAGCTGTGTTTATTTTAAAGTTATTGATGGTTCGACTATATATTTGCTTATTTATGTCGATGATATGTTAATTGCTGCAAAAGACAAATCAGAAATAGCAAAGTTGAAGATACAATTGAGTAGTGATTTTGAGATGAAGGATTTGAGTGCAGCGAAGAAAATTCTTGGTATGAAAATTATTAGAGAAAGACAGTCTGACAAGTTATATCTTAGTCAGAAAGGTTATATTGAAAACGTTCTTCGTCGTTTCAATATGCATGATGCAAAACCAGTGAGTACTCCTTTAGCTGCACATTTCAGATTATCTTCAGATTTATATCCACAGTCAGATTATGATGTTGAGTACATGTCTAGAGTTCCATATTCAAGTGCAGTTGATTTACTTATGTATGTCATGGTATGTTCTCGTCCTGACTTATCATATGCATTGAGTGTTGTCATTAGATACATGGCTAATCCTGGCAAAGAGCATTGGAAAACAGTTCAATGAATTTTCAGATACCTACGTGGTACTTTTAGTGCTTGTTTGCAGTTTGAAAGATCTAGAGATGGACTTGTTGGTTATGTGGATTCAGATTTTGCTGGAGATTTGGATAGGAGAAGATCGCTCACAGGTTATGTTTTCACTATTGGAAGCTATGCTGTTAGTTGGAAGGCAAGTTTACAAGCAACTGTTGCCTTATCTACTACTGAAGCAGAGTACATGGTTATTTCTGAAGCTTGTAAAGAAGCTATTTGGCTTAGAGGTTTGTACACTGAGCTTTGTGAAGTTATGTCTTTGCATTAATATATTTTGTGATAGTCAAAGTGCAATATGCCTTACAAAAGATCAGATGTTCCATGAGAGAATAAAGCACATTGATGTGAGATATCACTTTATTCGAGGTGTGATTGCTGAAGGTGATGTCAAGGTATGCAAGATAAGTACTCATCATAACCCAGCTGATATGATGACAAAGCCAGTTTCTGCTACTAAGTTTGAGCTTTGTTCAAACTTGGTTGGTGTATTATAGTATAGTCCTAGAGACTATTTGGCGCGCGGTGATTTTATCTACACGAGGTATTTCTTAGTGATTGATGTTTTTATGCTATAAGAGAAAATTCGTCTCAAGGTGAAGATTGTTAAATATGTGATCCGAATTTAGGCTTTCAATATATTCGGATTAGTTTTCTAGTAGAATTTCTAGTCGTTTTCTATTAGCAATTAGTTTTCTAGTAGGATTCTTAGTCGTTTCCTATTAGGAGTCTTTCTTTTTATCTCCTATATATACTCCTGTAAACCGTACGGGAAGGGACAAGTTCTCATTGTTATTCTCTTATGTTTGTAATTAATTCCTCAATAGTGATCATTGTCGATCAGCGCCCGTGATTTTTTCCCGCAAGGATTTTTTACGTAAAAATCGTGTCTCCGTGCATCTATTTTGGTAACATTCGCTGTGCCATCATGCAAACTTGCTCGACCGGGCAGCCACTTGCTCTGACATGTAAGCATGCATGCATCATGCACGCACTTCGCATGGCTGCCATGCGAGACCGCCACTCGACCAGCTTACCCAATACTATTAGTTAGTTAATTAATCATGTTAGCACATTAATTAGTTAATTAATCTGAATTAATTAATTATTAATGATGCTAATTAAATAACTGATTGAAGCTCCGCACCGATGCGAAATCGCCACGGTCTCGCGGCACCGCTTGCCCACCTTTTCGGTTTTTAGCATTTCGCGTTTTTGTTGCGTAAAAAAGTCCCCGTCGTCGCTATCGTCTGTTCGTCTTGCGATTTTGTTACAAGTTCGTGCTGTCGAACCATGATGTCATGCCCACTTCGCATCTCCCTCGTGCAACCTCACCATTTCGCTTTACTCCACTGCCCCCAAATCGTTTCTGGTCATCGCGACATTGTTAACAAGTTCGTTGCTCTCCTGCGCGAAAAACCGTTCGAATCTCGTATATTTCCGAGAAAAAAAAACTTCAACAGTATATTTTCAAATTTTATTCTCCATCCATACATCTGAAATTCCTTTTCTTCCAGGTGTGGAGGAAATACTACTAGATGAAGCAGGACTGCAGACAAAGGCAGGAATGGGGGCTCCCTCCCTGACCCTGAGTAGCATAGTACACTCTTATCTGTGAAGATGTGCTCGGATCAACTTGCCAGAGGAGGCAGCAGCAGTAGAGCAGTGCAGGGCTATCCAGCAGCCTGGCTCAGAGATTCCAGATCTTTTGTCTGCCCTTGATCATTTGCACAGAACAGATTACAGATAGATAATGTAGAGAGAGATAGATGATCGAGAGAGCCAAATGGATCTGAATGTGAGCTTGTTAAGGCTGTTTTCTGCACTGCACATTCCCCACGCGCAAATTACTTTTTCCCACACGTACGTTTTTCAAACTACTAAAAGATGTATTTTTTTCAAAAAGTTTCTATACAAAAGTTGTTTAAAAAAAATCAAATTAATCCATTTTTTTCAAAAAATTAGCTAATACTTAATTAATCACGTGCTAATGAATCGTTCCGTTTTTCGTGCGCACCTTATGCCCTAGGGAGAGAACAAAAGCTACTAAAAGATGTATTTTTTCCAAAAAGTTTCTATACAAAAGTTGTTTAAAAAAATCAAATTAATCTATTTTAAAAAAAATTAGCTAATACTTAATTAATCACATGCTAATGAATCGTTTCGTTTTTCGTGCGCATCTTACGCCCTAGGGGGAGAACAGGCTTGCGAACTCAGCCTAATGTGTGCGAAAACAAGCACATATATCATAAGAGTCTACTGAGTATACTATTGCTGATAAGGAGACTGACTGTGTGTTGTGGTCCGTCTTTTTCTTTTTTAATATGATCATCTGTTTGACAAATATTTTTTCAAACTACCAAGCGTTATAATTTTTTTAAAACAATATATTTCTTCATCAATACTTTTTAGAAAAACCAACCTATCAACTTTTGAATGTTTTATTCATTCATTTCTACAATTAAATAGTTGTCATCTATCATACACTGTCACTTCCAAATGGGCCGAAGACTTTCATCTTACTTAATTAGGCCAAATTATCTTTAATTAAGATGTAAATTTTTTTGTCGGTTTTTATTAACATATTTTTTAAATTGTTAAACGGATATGTTTTGTGTGAATACTTTTTATATAGAAGTTGCTTTAAAATATCAAACATATTCGAGTCTTTTAGTTTATAATAATTAAAACTCAATTAATCACACGCTATTGATTTTTCCGTTTTTACGTGCACGAATTTAATCTTGATCTCACTCGTGTTCGAACGGGCCTAAGTACTCCGAGCTTTCTCTCTCCATCTACCATCCTCTTTTGCTTATGCATTGTTCTGCTTTTCTTCCTTCTCCTCGTTCTCTTTGGCTGCTGCGGTGCTGCCTCGTGCTACATAAAAGGAGAATATCGAAATAAAGAAAGAAAGAAAAACACTTGTGCTGAAGTGTGCTGATTGATTGGCATGTGTGTTTTGTGCGTGTGTGTTTTGTGCATGGCGCACCCTGCTGCTGCTGCTGCCGCCTCCCCCACACCCTGCTGCTGCATGCAGCATCAGCATATGCTTTGCTTTGCTTCACTTGTTGCTTTTGGGGGTTTGGACGCATCGCCTTGGCCTCTCCCTGCATCCATCTGCACGCCATTCCACTCCCACCGTGTGCCTGCAATGCATGCTTTGCACCTGCTCGAGCAACGGCAAAAGCGAGCACCACTGCTTGCCACAAGAAGCTGGTTGCTACTAGCTACGAGTACTACACTTACAACAGGAGTAGCAGTGTAGTAGCCATTCATATTCTTATTTTCTGGGTAGCCGTAGCCCTCCCTCTTTCATATCTTGCTCTTGTCCTGTTCCGATGATAGTCGGGTCGTCAAGATTTTTCTACAAATCATAGTTATCTCATCTCACTGAAAGATCAGCCAACCCCTACTCATATCATCCCCTAAACTCTGAGAGATGAGATCAAAGAGTTCTTATCTTTCATAAATGCTATTTGGTGCACGTTCGCAACTTTTGATTCTAGCGCACACTAAAAAAAAAAGAAACAATGTATGGCTCCCTCATGTGGCAGGCAATCGTTCTCCATGAATGAATTCTAACCAATACTTCATGTGAATCTTCGTAGGTGGTCCAAAGTGTTTCCTTTTAATCCGATTGAAACTTTCAATCCAAAAGTTTGGAAACTTTCATTGTGAATTGGTAAACCTTTCAAATCAAAATAAAAAAAGACTTTTTGATTGAAGATACGAAACTTCAAACTAAGAATTCAAAAACTTTACATCCAAAGCCTTTAACTTTCGAACAAAAATTCTCCCAATTTCAATTCAACCCAAACCCCCTAAAACTTTCCATTCAAGAGATCAAACTTTAACTCAAAATCGCAAAACTTTCTACTTCAAACTCCAAAACTTTCTTGTCCGCCTTGTTGCCATTGGTGAGGATGAGCCTCGGGGCTTGTCGGTGAGAAGGGAAGAAGCACCGATGTCCCATGCCCAGGAGGAATATTAGACCAAACTTGCTAGAGTAAGAGGATATCATCAGAATCTTGCTGAGGCAGGAGAAGCAGCATACCATGAGGAAGGGGAGCTTGAACAAACCGACATCTCGTGGAGAGGAGGAAGACTAGGGTAGGCCTTGCGGCGACGCGCTACCATCCTGCCGTGGAGTAGAAATAGTGTAGGGAGGAGGAGGAATAGGGCAAGGAGCAATGGTTGAAATTTTTGCGCAACTGAGCTCGCTACCGTCCTATTGAGGGGTAGTAATATGATAAGGAACGGGGATGGTGGCCCTTCCGCTTCGACTTAGAGTGTGCAAATGATTGGTGAGAGAAGCCGAGCATGAGCATGACACGGTTCAAGGAGAGGAGATGTAAGGATAAGATTGTTTGGGTGTAGACTGGTGTGAGCGAGTGTTCGCTCAGGGCAAAGCTCCGTGAATTAGCAGTCTCTATCTTTCACTGTCATTGCTCCAGCTGGCCTAACCCAATAGACCAATACAATATACTCATACTATATACGGTTCCATCCTAAAATAAACAAACATAGTACGAGAGTACGAGACAGGAATAATGACAGACATTTGTTAAGTATGATAGGGGTAACGTTGCTGGTTAGTTAAAACACACATGGATGCATTTTTATAATGAACAAGAAGGGATTAATTTAGTGGTTCAGGGTTTGTCCTAGAGGGGGAGACAATCATGAGGTGATAAGTCCCATAAAGCTCGTGTTCTGTTGTATCTACAACCATATATAGCGGGCTGTAGTGCTACTGTTGTTGTACGTGTCGTCCTCTCTTAAACATACCCCTGCCTCTGCCATGTCCATGATCCAAAACTAGGGGCTCCCATCCCATGCCTGTCTTTTGCTTTGCCACTGTTGCATCGCCACAGCCACACTGTGCATGTATCATGGTATGGGCAAAGGCATCACCCAATTCCAGTATAAAAAGCACTGCCCTGTTGTTAATTTAAGGAATGAAAAAATAGATTTAACGCGTACGTTTCCCGAGCTACTGTTTAATTTGACATAAAAATTTTACGATTTTTCTTATAAAAATTATTTAAATCTATTTTTAAATTTTATAATAAGTTAATTCATTCAATTATACCCCCGAAGAGTTATAACAAAATCATTCATGTTTTCAGCCATTAAACAATTTAGAAAAAAAAATCCTAAGTCCTTTCACACAACAAGGCCCTCGTTAAGGATATATTTGTACTAAATGGTTGCATAGATGAATGATTTGGGATAATTATTCGAGGGTACAAATGAATGGGTTAACTATTATAAAGTTGAAAATGAATTTAAAATAGTATTATAAAGATATTCATATATATTTTTTTGTTTGCAAAAATCGCACAATATCTTCGTCCCAAAATATAACAATCTAATACTGAATTTGACATAATTTAATACTATAAATTTAAATAGGAGGTCTTTTTCCAGATCCATAGTCGGTTATGTCTAATCCAATACTAGTTTGCTATATGCTAGAATGGAGGGGGTAGGACGCGTGTGAGATAATATTTAGTTGGTATTATAAGACAACCAACTAATCATGCTTTAACCATCATAATTCTATCACACCCTTCGTCCCAAAATATAAGAAATTTTGACTAGATGTGGCACATCCTAGTACTACAAATTTAAATAAAAAGCCTGTCCAGATTCGTAATCCTAGTATGTGTCACATCCACCCAAAATCTTTTATATTTTGGGATGGGAGAGTAAATTTTAATAACTTTGAAAACCGTTTCGCTAAATTTGATAAGAATTCAACTTTTAGTGAACCACCAACTTTTTTTATCTCTAGCAATTTTACAGCCCTTGAGAGATAGCAGTAGCAAACTATGGTGGTGTTTGAATCTCCTGAAGATGAAGATAAAGTGTTTCACGTAAAACGATGTAACATTAACATGAGATTAATTGAGTTTTAATTATTAAAAACTTGAAAATTGGATTTATTTGATATTTTAGAACAACTTTCATATAGAAAATTTTCGCACGAAATATACCGTTTAGCAGTTTGAAAAGCGTGCCACGATAATCTGGAATTTTATCTTCTTCTTTTAGAAGAAACGAACGGAGCCTATACCTATCAAAAAAGTTTATAACATTTTTCTTTATCTTACAAAAAAGTTTAGCTTATCAAACTCCTTCGAACAAAGGAAATTTGAAGGAATTTTGGAGGATACAAATCCTATGAAAATTTTTTCTATGTGTGCTTTTGGAACAAAGGAGGAATGACCCTATCAAAATCCTATGAAATGGCTCAATTCATAAGGACTTTGGAGAATTTCTAACATGAGGTCTAACCTCATACAAATCTCATTTTGTGTCTCTCCCACCAAATTCCTTTGCTCTTTTTTCCATGAACCATCTAAACAAAATATTCGAACAATCTCCATGTTTCTTTAAATCCTAATGATTTTACGAGCATCGATATTCTAATCCTGCATATTTTCTATACCTATTATTTTTAAAAACTGTGTTCCAAAGGTGACCTAAACTAAATTTGTATTTTACTACCTCAAAACACAGAAATGGGACTCCCACTGTTTCCACTTGGGCCCTTCCAAAAAAAATCATCATTTCCACAATTTCGGTCCACCCTATACTAGCAAATTATAAATGCAACTGCTCCTAGCTATAGGTGGGACCCATGCTGGTTTCTTGGGGGTGAGGTGGCCTGTGAATGGTGATGATGAGAGAGCCCCAAATCTCCCAGATCAGAGCCCAAGATCAGAGGGGCCTAGCTGCTCTCCAAGTGGGGGTTTGGAGCCTTGCATTGCATTGCATGCCATACAAAGGGCTTTCGTCAAATTTTTACACCCTGTCATATCGAAGATTTGGACATATGTATGAAGTACTAAATATAAATGAAAAAAATAACTAATTACACAGATTGCGACTAATTTGCGAGACGAATCTTTTAAGCCTAATTGCTCCCTGTTTTGACAATGCGGTGCTACAGTAAACATTTGCTAATGACAGATTAATTAGGCTTAATAAATTCGTCTCGCTGTTTACAGGAGGATTCTGTAATTTGTTTTGTTATTAGAGTACGTTTAATACTTCAAATGTGTGTCCGTATATCCGATGTGACACGCCAAAATTTTACACCCCTAAATCTAAACACACCCAAAACTGCAAAAATACAGCTTCATCCTCTCTCTCTCTCTCTCTCTCTCAGTTCATGGTGATCATGGCGTCCCCTGCCCTGCCCAGCTGCCCTTTCCCTGACCCGGTTGCTTCCCTGCTTCTCGCCCTGGGCATTAATAAGAAGGTGGTGAGCGAGTCGCCTTGCTGCCGTTTTATTAGGAAACGCCCCTCTTTCCATTTCAGGACCCCTCTTCTTCTTCTTCTTCTTGCTCATGGATAGCTATGCTTGAGGTTGAGCTTTGGTTAGTACGTTCTTGCAATCTGTTCACTCAACTCTGTCAAGGCTATGCTCTTGTTCAGAGTTTTTCAGGCTGCAGTTTGTGCTCTGTTTGACATGGTAGTGTTTCTTGGCGGCAATGGTTCTTTTCTCTTTTGATCTTTTCGATTGAGAGGGCTCATATTACTCTTCTGAACTGATCATGATTCTTAGTTAGCCGTGCTTAACTCATGTTAGAATGCAATGTGCTACATCCAGCAAGATTCTTTTTTTTCTTCCCCCTGTTAACTCTGAAACTGAAGTGTGTGGTTGATGCTTCCTACACATGGGCTCAAGCTTTAGTTTGTTGTGTTTATTCTCTTTCCATTTATTGATTGTTTTCTTTAAGTACGGATTAGAATAATGGAAGATCACTAGTGATTTCACTGTTGATCTTTGTGCCACTGGCTGCTTCCACTAGGTACTGAAAATGTGGAAGTGATAAACCGGATAAACACATTTTCTTACAAGAATGTCTACTGTGACTAATCCCTCTAGCTAGCCTCTTTTTCTCCATTTGTTTATTCTGATGCTTTTCTTGTGCTGCAATTTCTTTCCTAGTAATTAATCATCAAACATATCATGTTTTACTGCATGCTTTAGATATCTTTGCCCATGTATATGTGGTTACTATAGGAGTACTAGCCAAGAGAACTTTTCTTTCATTCTATAACCTATGGCTTTGGCCTATGCATGGGCACAACTGATAATTGCAAGAACGAATTAGTGCACAGTGGATTAGATTACCTTTCTTGTACTACTTATCTCATTATTTTAATCTTTAATACAATACTTTGTGGTAGGAAGGAAGGAACAATCTGCCCCTGCCATGGCTTTGTCTCTGAGCAGCATCAGCAGCAGTGTTCATGTCACCAATTATTTGGCTCATGCTTCTCCTTCTCCTGCATGCTGCATCTTGCAGGTCTTTTTTTAGATTTGGAGGAGAGCTATCTACTGCTAGTGCTACAAGCCTTTGACAAGCTTGGAGTTAGAGCTAGCTATAGTGACAATGTCCAGTAGCAATCCATCCTATCACCAGCTGGGCCTCGACGCCATCAGCTGCTGCTTCTTCACCGGCGGCGGCGGCGGTGCAGAGGTGGCGCCGTTCTTCGGTTTTGGGTTCGGGGATGTGGACGGCGAGTTCTTGGGCGGCGGCGGCGGCGGCGGCGGCATGATGATGGTCGCCTCGCCGGTGACTGCTGCCGGTGGCGTTGGCGACGAGCTGGCGTGCGCCGTGCCTCTGCGGCGGCAGGGGAGCATGTCGGAGGAGGAGGTGAATGCTGCTGCGGTCGCCGCCGCCGCCGCCGCCGCCGTGGCGGAGAGCTGCAGCACTGTGCACTCGGTGCTCCCCGCCGGTTCGGTGGAGTTTGGGTGTGGAACGTCGTCGGGTGTCACCATTGCTCAGGCGTCGACGATGGGCAAGCTCGCCGGAGAGGCGCCGTGCGGCGGCGGCGGCTGGATCTATGGAGGGTCCGGCATTGTGCCGTTCCATGATGCGTACTACCCGTCCGGTTTCTCGAGCCCTTTCGCCGCCAGCTCCGTGGCGGCGGCGCCAGCGGCGAGCGAGCTGTCGCTGAGGCTCGGCGCCACCAAATGTTCGTCCCCGAGCAGCATGGCGAACGCGTCGTCGGAAGTGAGCTGCTCCGGCTTAACCCACGTGAGCAGCGGAGGCGGCTTCGTCTACCACCAAGCAGCAGCCGCCGGCGGCGCCGCCCTGTTCCACCCCACTCATGGCGACGGCGCCGTAGCCGCCGCCGGCGAGCTAAGGCAAGTGTACCACTCGAGGGCGCCTCTGCATTTCTCGCAGGTGGTGTCCCGGTCAGCGGTGTTCGCGCACGTCGCGCAGGAGCTGCTTAACGGCTTCGTCGCCTGCCTGCTGCAAGACGTCGCCGCCGACGCGGCCAGCGGCATCGACGGCATCGAGGGCCGCGAGGCGAGCCCGGCGCTCTCGTCAGGCTTCTCGGCGAGGACCACGCCGCTGGAGGAGGCCTCACCCGGGAGCGGCGGCGCGAGGTGGGCGGCGGAGGCGCAGCGGCTAAGGAAGCTACTCCACCTTGTGAGTTCTTGGCACGCTTATCTTCCTCAGTTTCTCGTCGAACACCTAGAGACCCTTTCTTGGTGCAGATGGACCAGAAGTGCAACCAATGCCTCGACGAGATGCAGAGCACGGCGGCGAGGTTCAACAGCATGGTGCGTTCCGGCGGCGGCGGCGGGCTGTCCGCGGCGTTCGCGGGGCGGGCGGTGGCGGCGGCGTACAGGAGGGTGAGGAGGCGGGTGATGGGCCAGCTGATGGCGGCGGCGACGGCGACGGCGAGGTCATCGTCGGCGGCGTTGGAGGAGAAGGAGCGGAGCTGGGAGTCGTCATTCATCCAGAAGCACTGGGCGATGCAGCAACTCCGGCGAGGCGACCAGCAGTCGTGGCGGCCGCAGCGCGGCTTGCCGGAGAAGTCCGTCGCCGTCCTCAAGGCCTGGATGTTCGAGAACTTCCTCCGCCCGTAAGCTCAAGGCCTCTCAACTCTCACATGTCACAGATGATCACCCTGATTGCTCATGATGATCACTCTTACTGGAGTTTTTTTTAATAAAATAATAATAATCAAATTAGAGCATGATACAATCAACAATACATGTTGGATCAACAATACATGTTGGAAATGGAGGAAAAAAGGTAGTATTGGTGTCCATTCTAAAGGATATAAATAATTACCATGTTAACTTGAGTACTATAAATGATCTTTTAGAGAAGTTTGTTTGTGACAATAGATATTGATTGGATAGATGTCATGGAACTGGTTCAAGCTAGTTTGACATCTCAAATATACTTTTCTTATAGACACGTAAAATTGAGAAGAAATGATTTTTTTAAAAAATAAGTTTGTTTGCGGCAATGAGTGACAATACATATTGATTAGATGGATATCATGGAACCAGTTCAAACCACTCCTATAGTTAAAAGTCAAGTTGCAATCAAATTTTCTAGGGTTGACATCTCAAATATACTTTCTTATGGGTATGAAAATTTGACAATTTTGATAGTGCTCTCTATCGGTGGTAGAAACAGTCTTGAGCTTTCATCTTTTCTCATCCAATGGACCAATATTTATTTATCAATCCACAAAATGCCATGATTCAAAACCGCAAACTTCATAGTATTTCCAATGCTGATTCAGGTATCCAAAGGACAGTGAGAAGGACATGCTGGCGGTGAGAAGCGGCCTAAGCAGGAGCCAGGTAAAGCCTCATTCAATCTTTCAGCATCAAACTACTCTGAAAAAAAAAAGGCCAAGGAAAAATCTTGTGCTAATTGTTTGCATTGCCAGGTCTCAAACTGGTTCATAAATGCTCGCGTGCGACTGTGGAAGCCGATGATCGAGGACATGTACGAGGAGCTCAAGAAGACTTCCGGAGGAAGCGATGGCGCAGCAGAGATTGAGCATCTTAGCAGCAAAGATGTCATCAGTTTAGAAAGTTTGTAAGTTTCAGATGTACAAAATCTGAGCTCTGTTTGTGAGCTTCTGCATTTGCAGCTAAGAGCCAACTAGTCACTAGTGTCCACTACTCATGTCTCTGGTGGCTACTGATCAGGCACTCATCTATGAAACCTTGTGGTTTTTTCCTTGCATATATAAATATATATATAAGTTAATTTCTGGTGCCTCCAAATTGCAATGGATAGACAGTGTGTTGCCCTCTCCTGTCTCCTCATTTTTCGACAGATTGCAGATTTTGCTACAGTTCTTGTTTACCATGGGAGCAAGACTGAATAGTTTCATGCAGATAACTCCAGTCCAAAAGCCAGGGGTCTGCCTTATTTATTTTAAGAAAAAAGAAAACAGTCCATTTTGAGCTTATGATTGATCGACGAATATTCCATTGATTTGAGCATTTTATCAACGTGACTCTTCTACCTAACCCAATTATCCATGCATATAAAAGTGTACTACTCTGTCGTTCCATATTAAAGTCATATTGAGTTTGTCCTAAATCAAACAAAGTTTGATCAAGTTTTTAGAAAAATGTGTAGCAGCTTTTCGAACATGTAACAAACATGCTATAAAAATATATTTAATGGTGGATTTGATGAAACCAATTTGATGCTATAGATGTCACTATATATTTTCTATAAATTTGGTTGAGCTTGAAGAACTTTGACTTATAACAAACCTAAAAATACGGAGTGGACAGAGTACACCCTAGGCATCTTTGGGTTGAACTCATGAAGTTGGCAAAATCCAGGTAAGGAGAATCTTGCAGTTACAATGTCTGCAAAATGTAGATAGATATCCAGTGCACATTCTGAAGATTGAACCTGAACCAAGCAGGGTCAAAAAAGCCATCACATTTGGCTGTTCAGTGTGATGGAAAACACCATGACAGATTCGCAGTCACGCAGATGGAGGTAAAAAACCGAAAAGAAAAAGGAAAAGGGTTTTGAAAGATTTCGAAGTGGCCGCAAGTACAAGCATGCTTCTGTTGCTGATTGGACCTTTTTGCATTGCACTGTTCCTTGCCTGTTTGCAATCATGCCCCATCTCCCTGTATATGGTTCACGGATTTTGAAAAAGAGGAAAAAAACATCATCAGCACATGAAATGTTTGGCACCTGATTTGGCGTGTGCATCCAAGTTGGAGACTGTGAAAACCAATTTGTTTTTTGTTTTTAATATAACTAGTGGATTTTTCCGCTCAGTTTTGCATAAGACTAGTTGAATTGGATTCGATATACAACTCTTAGTTTCTTTTTCTGTATGCAGGGTTGTAATATTGTACATATACAATAGATTTTGATAGTAAGATTTGATTGGATATAAAATTCTTAGCTCTCGTTACCATTTACTCCATCTGTCCTAAATTATTATTATTATTATTTTATATATATATATATATATATATATATATATATATATATATATATATATATATATATATATATATATATATATATATATATATATATATATATATATACACATGGTTTTTAATGACATACTTTGACCATTAATTTATTTCATGTTATGTTTTCAACGAATATGAAATCAATTTTAAATGAAAGTATTTTAAAATATGAATCTAACGATATAACATAAATAATACTCAACATAGATATGATTAGTATGATTATTAGTTAAAAGTTACCGAATTTGATTTTTCTTAAAAAGAGGACGTCCTATGGTTTGGGACGTAAGGAGTATAAAATTGTACGTTGCACACAACTATTATCGATCAATCTACGCTATTATAAAATGAACCCGCCACAATCAAATAGGATTTTATTTATTTTCTTGGATTAATATGAGAATTTTTAGGTCTTTAAAGTAAACACGATGACTCATTTTCGAGCTATATTGATAATATAATAGATAGATTCGGCGATCCACATGTTCGTGAAGCAGGAAAGCAGGATAGAAGCTCTGTCGAGCATTGGTACACATATGAAACTGCTATAGGAAAACACAAATATATATGCTTTGAGCTGACCGATCATATATGAAATGGCAGGAATCATGCTTGTATGTGCATGGATGTGGACTCATCTGGTTGTACAAAGGAACAAAGGATGGGTTGGGACACCTTACATCTCCTAGGATATTGCCACGTTAGCTAACAATCCTACCAGCACAAGGAAAAGGTAGTATTCTCTCGATTGACGAAACTGATGTGGTAGATTCATGAGAGCAAAACCACCTCTTGATATGTTATTGTTGTACGCAGGATATAGACACATTTAAATTTAGATGTCCATAAATACATATATGTGAGTGTGTTTTTATAAGATTTTTTGCAAGACGTATGGTCTTATCCTTGGCCTTTGTTTATTTGTGTGTGTATGAATCTAAGAGGGTGCACTCAGGATATATTGTAGAGCATGCGCTTACATGATGTAGTGCATGTCCATGGTTTTGTTCGAGGAGCTTCTGGTTAGGAGTGGATATTGAGCTAGCTTGGCTCGAATCATTATCCTAACAAGCTAAAAGACTATATCCCGACTTGGTTCATTTGCCAGCTCAAGCTAGCTTGTTTAGTTTGCGAGCCAAAAGAAGGGGAGCATGCGCGACATACCATGAAGAGGCATGGATTGGAGGCAGCTAGCGGAAGTGGGTGCTGGGCTACTGGCGGTTACGCCGGGTGATGGCATCATGGCGAGTGCACAAGTTGTGACGCAAGCGAGGCTGCAATGCTGACTAGTAGTGGTGTCCGGTGGGGGTAGATGAGGCGACTTGCGAGGGACGGAGCAAGCAGGCGGCGCTAGTGCAGCGCGAGAGATTAAGTGACGAGCGAGCAATGGCGACGCGTCGCTATCGTGGTGGGGGAGAAAGAGAGAGACCATGAAATCGATGCCGTGTCATCGGAGGACCTAGGGTTTTAGGTTTTTTCACTTATCTGCCAGTGCCACCGCCAATGGGCCTCCTGATGATCGATGAGCCTTGTTGGGCTGCAATGAGGACTCCTAAATCCCTAGCTGCTATTTGGTGAAAGCGTAACCGAGTCAACACGATAATTCGATTAATCATGGACCACGAGTACATATAGAGACGGTACTTCCTTATCTCTACATTTGACTTGTAGAATCAAAATTAAAAGAGAATTAGAGAAACCGACTAAGATAAGATACAAAATATATCTCTAACTATCTCTAACGGTTGGATCCCTAGGTTGCCAGTTTTCCTATGGCTAGTTTGGCTCACGAGGCTTGTTATTTGTAACACTAAACCCCTTGCTCAGTTTGTTGGCAATTCTAAAAGAGCCAAGCCAAGCGAGCTAACGAGCCATTATTTGTCTAGCTCTACTTCTGGCAACTGAACCTTCAACACCCTAAGTAGTATTGATTCTCACTCAGATTTTGGTATTATATAGTTATAAAATTAAAAAATTAAAAAGAAACTGAGAAATTCATTTTTTTAATTCTCATTAGCTGCCTATTCACGAGTTGTTTCTTGAAATCTAGAGCTCTTCAAACAAGCTGCATCTCTTTTGTAGGAGTAATAAAGTAAGAGAAGTTGCAGTGTAGCTCGGTAACATCAGCAAAGAGGAGGAAAAATATTTTTTTTAAAAAAATCCGTCTCCTACAAAAGTTGGGCATGAAAAAAGACCAGTAGATCGATATGGGCTACCGGTACAGAAGTATAAGGTTCATTTTATACAATGGGCTTGGGACAGCCTTTGAGTCCAAGTGTACAAAAGAACCCAACGACTCGATGGGCCTCATTCTTCTTGTTTGCCTTTTATGCTCCTTATTATGCAGACCTGAAATGACATACCAAGTGGGATAACACGCAGAGCATTTTGTTTTTGTTTTTAACGTGGAACGTTAGAGCAAAGCGCATTATTTTTGTAGCGATAAAAGATCAGTCTCCATGCCAATAGAAAAAAAATATCTTCTAAAATTATTTTGTATAAGTAATTGTAGCCACTAGGTGACAATTAACAACCGCACATAATGTAAGGATATGCCTATTAATCTATTATGACCTAATGTGTTGCATACCAAACTTTAGCACTGAGTGATGATACACAGTTCATGAATTAAAGAAAAACGTACAAAAATTCGCTATTTTCCATCTGTTTATCGATTGACTTAGATCTGCATAACAAAACATTTTAATCGAGGTAAAAACATAGCAACGATGATATCCTACATTACTTGGATGCGTTGTGTTGAAAGTCTCCTGTTGGTGTGGTGTCTTTGGTGGTGGTCTCCACCAGATCGGTTCGATGGTCCAGCTTAGTTACTCTCTAATATTATCTTCCATTGTGGTTTTCATCAGCAAAGATGTTAGCAAAATTCAATCGGTAAATGATCGACCGTTGTTTTTGGATATTATGTTTTCTAGTTTGAGAAAGATAAGAACTACATATTATAGATGAAGCTTATCTAAGTAGTTTTTTTAATTAAGCCATGATTTTGTAGTTCGTAGTTATTTGACCTATAATCTCTAATAATTGGTTGTAGTTTTTTAAAATTAAAGCCAGGATGAATTTTATTATAAACAATCGACTTCACATCCTAAAAATTGGTGCACATGTGCTAAAAAGAAACAGGGGGTAAAAAGTGTCATGCACTAACCCTGTTTTTAGTTAGATAAGGAAGATGAACGAGCTATGCACTAACTGACTAACATATGTAGATCTTTATCTATTTTCAGTTTTCATGGCATTGACTTGTCTTGTTAGTGTACTGCTTTGACTTCTGCCGTGCCACAGAGATATTTTTCTATAGTTGGGAGTTGACTTTGGTGTGTGAGGACAGAAGGCTGGAGTTATCCATTGCATGGGGCAGGTGACAATATGCCATGGGCCATGCATTGATGCATACTATGCAGCTTTGTATCTTCAACAAACTTTCTTGCTTCATCAACAGCGTTTCAGCAGAAATGTCTGTGTGCTCTGCGCAATCTGTTGGAAACCACTGAATCAAAAACTTGTGGCAAAGGCTTTCAGTCCTTTATAGTTTATATATATATTGATTAACGGAAGAGGGTTTTTATATTGAAAAGATAACATGAAGTAATATACTCGCTCTAGTCAAATGGAGTATATTAACTTCTCCTAACATCAGGTAAATTTGACTGGAGTAAGTACCTTTTTAATTTTGATTTGTGACACTTTTGGTATCTCGTGCTAGTTTATATTAGAGGTATCACAAATTTATAGGGGAGAAATATCTTGTCCTACGAAATACGATCAAGAGAAAATTGAGAGTTAGCTCCGTTTGGAACAATGTCTTAAGACATTTTGTTAGGAAAAAAACAATTTTGATCTGCTTACATATTTTGAGGCAAGTTTGACTTATTTTCTTCCATAGTCACGAATACACAATTTATTGGTACCTGATTTTACCTATTATCAATAATCATACTTCTGGTCAAACTTTGCATAAAGTGTGATAAGCATTAACACATATAATTGATGGATACAGTCATCTCCTTTAGAGGGAAATGCCTTTTTTCCTTTTCTTTTCTGGAAAAAGAGTGTGAGACTCATGAGGCCATACAGTGACCCCACAAAGCAGCTTAGCCACCCAATAAGCTAACTATTCAGCTAATTTAATTATTCAGCTACCTATATATTTTCATGTACATGATCAGTTTTGCTTTAGGGAGTGACTTGTCCTAATCTATGCCGCTTATTCTTGCTGTTTTTCTGTGTGTGCTTAGTGCTTTGCTTTGGCTACCCAAGCAATGGTGGCCACTGCTTTTGCAACAACTCTTTTTCATCAGGTCAGAATTTGCTCACCTAAAATTTTTATTTAGAGTCAGCTCATCAGAGGTATTTGGAATCTTTTTGAATTAAAAAGGCATCATTATATATATGATGTTTATATTTTAGTAGCATTTATCTGATAACTGTACAAAAAAGGGTATCACGAGATACTCGAAGTTATTGGGCAGGAAATTCCAGAAATTTCAGGCCGGCCGTACCTTCAATATTTGTTTGGATTGAAGATGAAATTAAGAAATGATTTTATCCCAAAAAAAAGAATTTAAGAAACGAAATGGGAATTGAAAGCAACACCGTATTGAGTTCATCCTGCTTGCTGCCATCAATCAGCTGAAACTCTGAATTGGACAAAAAAAAGGACAAATGACAGCAAAGAACAAAATGACCATGCGTGCATCAGAATTTCTTTTGCCTTTGCCTATCTTATCATTGTAACCCTGAGTACTATCAGGGTTCAATATTTTTAAAATTTCAGGTCTATCGGTGAGTGCCAATAGGATGTGCCTCCTGCCAAAAACTTCTAACAAAAATACTGTAATGTTTAGATTCAATCAAAATATTTTCAAAATACCATTTCTTTTCTTTTGAACTTCTTCTTCACCCTAAAATTACTTTTGCATTCCGGAATTGTAATCCTGATTATTACTGAATGAACAAAAGCTCTTGGTATGCCAAAAGAAAAAGGAATGTTACTTCGTGCTAAGGTTTACTATACTGACGAAAACAATTGTTTTCATGATATTCTTTTACGTATCGATGTGGTTCGAAATCAATTTCCGGGAGGGATTTCGAATGGTTTTTGATAAATTCAAATTTAAAAATAGTAATTTTGATCACAATTTGGTTGAAATTTTTCAAAATGCGGTTGAAATTTGTCGAAAACTGGGATACCACCATGGTCAATCGGAAATGTAAATCCTGCTCAGTACAAACCAAAACAGGCTTCCTTATGCCACAACGTACAGTTGTTTTTACAAGAAAACCAAAAGGAAAGCAAAAATACATGGCAAAAGCAAAACTAAAAAAAAAAAAAGAGAAAGTGACAAATAACACGGCGCCTCGCCGGCTGCCGCCGTCGTCGCCACGCAAAGTCAGGCGCGGCCGCCATGAACGACGACGACTTATTGACGAAGCCTTTCCTAGTCCCGCCGCCGCGAAGCAGAGGAGGCCGCGGACGAGGATTCCTCGGCGACGGCGGCGAGCTTCTGGAGGTTGAGCTTGACGACGGTGTCGGTGAACATCCTGGTGTCCTCCGCCGTGTTCCCGTCGGGGACGTCGACGACGTAGGACTCGACGACGACGCAGTACGGCCCCGGCTGGAACTCGGTGACGGAGGTGACGGAGCGGTAGTTGCGGAGGCGGTGCTGGCCGCCGACGACGCGGAAGCTGATGATGTGGCGGTCGTCGTCGAGCATCTCGAGGCGCTCGGTGCTGGTGGACGCCGGGAGGCCCGACACGACGGTGACCTCGCGGACGCTGCCGACGCTGGCGCCGTCGCCCGTGGCAAGCGCGCAGGTGCGGACGAAGTGCTTGTACCGCTGCGGGTTGCCGAAGCTGCGCACGATGGGCCACACCGCGCGCACCGGCGCCGCCACGCGCTGCGTCACCAGCGACGTGCACGTCACCGCCGCCGTGGTCGTGGTGGTGGTGCCGGGCGGGAACGTGTGGTGCGCCATCACCGCCGGCTCCAGTGCCGCTCTCTCCTCCTCCGTCAGGCCCTCCCGCAGCGCCCTCTCCACGTGCGCCTCCATTGATTCTGATCGATCTCTAGCTCTCGCTCTCTCTCTCTCTCTCTCTCTCTTTGCGATGTTGGGGTGAGCTAGCTATATAGGGAGGGAGACGATGCGTGGGGCGCGGTTTACGAGGAAGCCGACAAGCAGCAACTTTTCACTTGAGCATCCTTGATAATAACTTTGATTATGTTCTTTTTACTACTCCCTCCGTTTCAATATTACAAATCATTTTATTTTTTTCTTAAGTTTGATTAAGTTTATAAAAAAAATATTAATATTTTTAATACAAAACAAACATATTGTTAAAATATATTTAATGTTAAATTTAATGAAACTAATTTTATGTTATGGATGTTGCTAAATTTTTGTATAAATTTGATTAAACTTAAAAAAATTTTAACTAAAAAAAGTCAAACGACTTATAATATGAAATATGAAACGGAGAGAGCATCTGATAACTTTGATTGTTTTTTATTAGGGATAAATTATGCTCAGATATATACTACGAATTTGACTTGTGGGTACAAACAAACGCAATAATTTGTACATAGCTTGCTCTACTGCAAACTCAGTAGTTTGCATAAATCAAACCAAAATTGATGACATAATTGAATGATCTGACATGGCGCTAACATGGATGCAATGTTCACTTCCACTCTAGCATAGTTTTATCATGGTTTTTCATTTTTTTTTCTTTTTCCAGAGAATCCCATTTGTAGTTATATTCGGCGTCGAGGTTTCTGTGTTTATTGCATCCCACTTTTGTGTTTGAGACGAACGAAACAAGAGGTCGGCGAGGGCAACTTGATGCTGAAATCAGCGCCATTGTCGGGACCTAACTTTCAAATAGCTAACATATAAATATTTGTGAAAAAAATGCATCAGAAATAGGACTTATAAACTATTGAGATCACACCATTAGAACCAAAGTGCATTTCAAAACAAAATTTAGAAAACCCTAAGGCAGTAATGCAACATCTTCTCATAGAAATACCCTATTGTAATTTGAACTACAAGTTTCTCGATAAATCTCTCAATAGAAATCTCCATGCACCAATATATTCAATTGTACTAGAATGAATCAATCCTGTAAGTTAATTAGAGCCTACACACATAGAGGTCTCAGATCTGATGACATCTGATTGATCAGCAAGATTGCCATAAGATCTACACAGCAATGCGCCAAGTCCCGATATTACAGCACGAGGTCACAATTAGTTTTTTTAAGAACTCATGCATTTATTTAATACATAAGATTACATACAACATATATAAGTGACGATCACATCTCTCAAAAAAAGAGATTAGTTTGTCCACATGACAATCAGGTAGATCCCTAAAAAATGAACAAGATACATGGAGGTCCTGAAAATAAGTAAAGAAAGACTTCAAAAGAAAATAAAAAAGAAACCGACTCCCTATTTCGCTTCTTCTTCCAATACGATGAAGCCGACAACAGTGACAACGAGAACAAGGTTGACTGCAGAAGAAAGCACTTAACCCACAAACCCAAGAGGGGCCTTGAATAGACTCGATTGGAGGTTGAAGTAGACTCGATAAACATGAGAAAATCAATCTAACCTTGAAGATGTACCATCGAGGACAAAGAAAGACACCAAATTGGTAGCAACAAACTCGTCGGAGTGGTTCTGAGCGGCCGGCATCACCTCGTTGTTGTGGAGGAAGAAGGTTTCGCACCGAAGAGCAGACCCGCTGCATCTGTCGATCCAAACACCAGCGAATAACCGCATAGCAACAATCCAGGCTTGAGATGGATCGAGGAAGCTCTAGCCAATTCACCGCTTGATCCAGCCATGGAAGGCAGCAAATAGGACAAAGCAGACGGGTGTTGACATCTCCCTCAAGTTGTACATGAAAGGGGAAGAAGAAAACCTAGGACGAGAAAAACTCAATTTATAACGGAATGAACTTGACCATGGGATAAACCCGACCGCTCCCCGAACACCACCCCCCCTCGCCGGTAGGCAGTGGCCACCGGAGACGAAGCGGAAATGGAGCCCGGTGGAGAAAAGAGGAGGTCGCCTTTTTTTTTCACCCCTCAAAACTCACCGACGGAGAGAGAAAGAGAGTCCTCCGGTCACAATTAGTTTGACTCCACTTATTGATTGCTGGATTGTTTTGACCTTGGTTTACACTTAAGAAAGCTGTACGGAGCGAACAATTTGCTAGTTTGTTACACCTATTTGCATCCACTATCCGGGTTCATGCACCATAGGCACGAATTACTCACTTTCTTTTCTTGCAAGGTGGTAGACATGGGCATTTAAGGATCCTTTACGACACATAAATTTATCCGATTGATTCCTTAAAATTAGTTCAATTTGTGTGTTCTTTTTAAAAAAATTATCCATTTCAGAGAAGACGTTTGGGAAACATATTAGACGCTTGGGTTTACTCATGTAAGAAACAAAAGTGTGTCCATCCGCTTTTAGATCTCGTGCGTAGCCCTATATTATTGCTGATACAAAACATCGACAACTTGCAGTGTAACTATATTTTTTGGATTGTCTATATATCTTTTAACAGAAAATCCCATCTCATATCTTTCAAATTTTGGATCGTTAGATATGATTTAAGATTATTGCACAACACTGATCTTATCCTTTTCCTCCCCTTCCCCTTCTCCTCCCAGCCGCACGCAGCACGAGCGCTCGCCCGCTTGCTTTCTTGAGCGTCGCCACTGCCCGGCCTTGCCGGTTGGCTAAAAGGCGCGAGTGGTGCTGGTGAGCCCCCCCTCAGCTGGCTTCCTCCCCTTCCCCCCTCTCCATCTCCTGAAGTCCGCAGCGGCGAGGTGCCTCCGTCCTGTCATCTTCCCCATCTCCATCGGCTCCCCCGTCATCGGATTCGCCACCACCTCCTAACCAGTTGCTTTGTTTTGTCCCCGTCAGCTACGTCGACCCATTGTCGTCCTTTATTCTCGTGGCTCCGGAGGCGGCATAGCCGCCTCATCGCCGCCCAAGTCCACCGCCTACTGCTAGTCCTCCGCCGCTGACAATCATTCCTCTAAAGCCAGCAAACTCCCCCCTCTTCCCCCTCTCCCCACCCCCTGCCACTTTGACCCCAACCCAAGACCCTAAATGGTCGGGATCGTCGCCGTCGCTCGCTGGAGTTGAATAAGGTCATCGAAGTTGGAGGAGAAGCTCATTAGAGCATGAATTGGGAAGCAGATATGAAGAATATAAATTTGCAAGATTCTGTCCCCATTTTTCTATCGAATGTGTTTTAGTAATTTCATTTTTTTAGCTAGCCAAATTGGTTTTGTTTGTTGATTACCAACATTAAGTACCCATTTACCTTTATATATTTCCAGTTTAAGGATAAGTGCTTGGGATGCCCTTTCATAAAAGAAGAAAAATACTTGCTCTATCTCAAGGATTTCTTGAGTTTTACATTACTAGTATTTAGAAAGTAGGGATAACTTAAAAAGGAGATGGTTGTGACTTGTTTAGATGAGAAAGTAGGTAAGGGGTAATTAAATGATTTTTATGATTTATGATAAATTTTACGTGAGTATATTTTATGATAAATTTTGAATGCTGAAAGTTGCTATATATTGCAGGCTCTAACTTGGTTTGATACTTTTTAAGTATGAGTTACATTTTTCACAAATTTGCACAAAAGTATTTTAAGTCAATAGTATTGTCTGTTAAAATCCAGAGATAGTATTTTACACTACTACATAAACAATTTTCTCATATGGCCAGAACACATTTTTGCAGGAAGGCGAAGAAACTGCCTGCAAGCAAGTGACTGCAGAAATCAAGATTTTTCCAGTTGGGTGGTGCAACGCGGGCACGTTATGCCGCTCGTCTGTAAAAGAAAATTCGGTGACTTTTTTTTTTAAAAAACCCAATAATGTAGAAACCCTAGCTCTCATTCCCAACAAAACAAAGTTACCGCCGCCGCCTCTCCAAAAGCCGCCATCGTCATTGCCGCGTTGATCTGCCCGTCTAGAAGCTGTAGCCACCAGATCTCCTATCGTCGCCTGCTGACTGCTCCCATGACCGGCCGTCAAGGGATAGAGGGAGGAGAGGAGAGGGGATGAGGAAGGAGAGGACTGAGGAGAGGGAGAGAGAAGTATAGGAGAAGAGGGAGAGGAGGGCCAGACGACTAAAAGAAAAAGGAGAGGATGTGAGGCCTGCAAAAAAAATTTCGCATGCGAGTTAAAAGGTCCGTTTGCAAAAACGAATTTTCACAGACAGGTTTTTACTAGATACCTTCTAAATATTTTTATACACGGGTCTTTTTTTAAGCCCAACTGCAAAAAGAAAAGAGGGTGTCGGTAGAAATCGTTTTGTAAGCAGCGGTAGAAGGGAGGGAGGGTAGATCCTAGTGGTTCAGCTCATCAGCTGGCCCATGGGAAAGCTAGAACGAAAGCGCGCGCGTATCCACGCATGGTTGGCATGGTCGGAGGATCGATGATGCGCGCGGCATGGACGCGTATATACACAAACGCTCGTCGCCGGCCGGCAGAGCCCGATCGAGACTTTCGAATTCCGATGGATGCATGGATGGATCATGCATGCACGCAACGGCCGGGTTCTTAAATTTATGTTTTTCCTTCGTCTCGCCCGCCCGCGTTGCGTGCGTGCGTACGTGCGTGCGGGCATCAGGTTATTGGATCTTCGCGTAGCTCATCGATCAGCTCTGCTCATGATCTGTCGCCCACAGCTCACAGTCACACAGCTCTATCCTCTGATCCCTCCCTCTATATCTGGATGCCTCCATGTATACATGCGTGTGGTGGTGCGTGACCGAGCAGGGGAGAGGGTGGGGTCCAACTCCAATGGGGGACGGACAAGGGTGCGGCGCTGATCTGGTCGCCGCTGGGAACAGATAGAGATCGTCGCCGCCGCCGCCGCCGCCGACGTCTTCACCGCGCGCGCATGTGCAAGCTAGGCTTTTCAGTCGGTCGATCTGGGTGTGCGTGCCGCGCGCATGCATGAAGCCGCGCGCGCGCGGACAAATGCTGTTTGTTTCTAAGGGTTAGGAACCTTTCTCTCCAGCACGCAAAACAAAACAACATATTAGTGTATGATTAACTAAGTATTAGCTTAAAAAAACTTGAATAAATTTTATAGAACCTCACCTATTATGATTCAAGTTACACAAAACCATAAGGATATTGCAATATGATATATACCCTCAAGTATTGTGATTCTAAAGTTTAACAAAAATAGGGTTTACGTGTCACATGTCAAAATCCCTATGATTTTGCACAACTTATACCATATAATAGGTAGGGTTTTATGAAATTTACTTAAAAAAAGAAACTTTAAAAATGGATTAGGCGCGACGGCTAACGTGTTTGGCCCGTTATGGCTTGCCCGGTACATATGGGCCGGAACGGCATCGTGGCTCGCGCGAAGCCCATAAGTGCAAACGGGCTGAGATTTAAGGCCCATTATAACAAGGCCTTAGGTTGAGTCCGGCCCAGAGCAGGGTACAAGCCGACGACGTCCGCCGGCGGCGACGCCGCCGCCGGCGGAGAGATATCCTCCTCACGACACTGGTACGCCGCCCTGCTGCTCCATCTCAAATCTTTCTCCTGCTTTGATTCATCTCATCCGTGTGGGTTTTTCTAGTAGATCTCTCGAAATCACGGCGTTCCCCGTTAGTTTTTTACTTTGCTCGGATGAAATTTGCTCGTTTTTGTTGCCTGTTCTTGCGATTGTAAGTCATTAGTGGATGGGATAGTGAAATCCATGACGCGCATTGGTCGTGCAGGGAGCTGGATCTGTTCGATTCGTTGCCGATTGGATCGAGGGGGATTAGGGATTAGGGCTCAAGCGTTTCCATATTTTTTACGATTATAGTTTTTAAATTTTTGCATGATCTACATTGAATTGAGAAGCTTGTCCGATCATGTTACCAATGTCCCTAAACTGTATTTTAGCCTACCATTTCCCTGCAAGTGTGTCAACTTGCTTGTTAATTAGGACGAATGGTTTGACATGCAACTGATACTGTGGTTCCTAATTAAACTTGTTAGCTGTTCTACTTTAGCCTGCAAACTAGCCTAATTATTTGATAGTCGTCTCAAGCAGAATGTGCTTAATGGCATCCAAGTTAAGATTATATCAAACACAACATGATTATTTTACACAATGTAATTACCACAGTGATCATATTTGGTCCTAATTGAATTATCTGTCTCTCCCGCATCTGCTGAATTAACTGACGTGCAAAGAATTTGCATATTGTTGTGGCGTGCAAGGTATCAAGCACCGATCTTGGGATCAAAATTTTGTCTCGCTGATAAGAAAATGTTTTTGTTGATGTCTTTATCCCAACAATTCCACCAAGCAAAGGAGCGTGATAAGGCCCTTCTCTCCTTAGAAGCAATTCAAGAATCTGAGAAACCAATATTTTGTTTTCAAGATTGAATTGCTCATCTCCTTTATCATGCTTTGACAAAGAACGGTAGAATCATGTTGTGTTACGCTTGGAATTAGCCCAATATTCAGCCACAAGTTTAGCAAAGGCTGATTGTTTTTCTTCCAACAACTTGGCTGGTGTGTCATATTCTACAAGTTCCCCTGCATAAACAGAAGGGCCATCAGCTTGAATCATCCAAATTGTTAACTGCACATATATAACTATACTAGCTAAATGCCTGTGTATTCGGTTCGGATGAAAGTGATTCATACAGGTTCTAACATTAGTTTATATATAATCTACTGTTAGTCTGATGACTGGATCAGAGCTTTCATCAGATTGATATGCATGTGTGAAGCAGTAACTTACCATATGATAGTACCATGACTTTGTCACTGTCTGTTACAGTTGGAACCCTGTGAGCGATAGTTACCACAGTGCAACTTGAGAATTGCTGCCTGATGACCCTCTGAAGGATTGCATCTGTTGCAGAGTCGATGGATGCCGTTGCTTCATCTAACACAAGAATCTTGTTCCTCCGGAGGAGAACTCTGCCAAGACAGAAAAGCTGGCGCTGCCCAACGCTCCAGTTACTGCCATCATCACTCACTACAGTAGGCCAAAGAAAGAAATTGCCTTGAGTTCTCTCAAAATATTTGACTTACATGGTAATTCTTTTCCTCTAAAATTGATGTCACTTACCTACTGTATCAAGAAGAGCAGGTGTGCTGCGAATAGCTGTCTGTAGTTGACACTTCTCCAAGGCCTGAAATGTTCATTGTTAGTCTAATCAATTCATGAAATCATTTTGGTCTAAACATAGGTACCAGTCTGGTTAAGTTCAGGATCATGATTGAGCTCAAGTTCTTCTATTGCTTATGTTTTGAGAAGATGTTTGCAAAGTGATTCTGTTGGAAACCGTATTATTGTGTAAGATTTTTATCACATTTCGTAACTGAGTTTTGCGCACGTGTGAATTTTCTTACCTCCCATATCTCTTCATCGGAATGCAGACCAAGAGGGTCCAAGTTATTGCGCACAGTTCCTCTGAAAAGTGTAGGTTCTTGGGGGATAATACTCAGTTTTGTTCTTAGATCCTTGAGACCAATAGAGCAAATATCCAAGTTGTCAATGAGTATCCTCCCACCCGCAGGATCAACGAGACGGAACAATGAGCTGATGAGTGTTGATTTCCCGCTTCCCGTTCTCCCTACAACCCCAATTTTGTTTCCAGCAGGAAATGTGCAAGTGATTCCTTTGAGGACAAGAGGCATGTTTGGGCGGTATCTGACCTGCTCATAAGTATAAGTGTGTAAGTTACTGCAACTTTTTTTTAAATGTCCAGTGATCTTCTATTGAAAGCAACTTACTGTAGTTTTACCTTGAGATCTTGCAGGTCGATTTGTCCCTCCTGTGGCCATGAACTTGGAGGCCTATTCTCTGGTATAATGGCTGGAGGCTCTGATGGAAGGTGCATATACTGCTTTATTCTCTCAACTGAAATGATATAGTTTTCCATGTAGGAGTAGAACTTTGTCAGGAAAACCTGAACCGCTGTCAGCGACAAAGCAAAGGAGAGGCTGAGACCCGCAAATCCTGGAAAAGTTAACATTGGAAGTGTTATACATCCTTGTTGGATGTAGAGGCCAGGTTTTAATTAATCCATTATCTAAAAAAAACAATGGAATTGTTCATTGTTCAGCATATCTGAAGATACCATTGTAAGAGGTAAATGGCTTAATGTACATACCTGGTGAGACTGCCCCTGGAGGAGCCAAAACAAGAAGCAGTGCTGCTGTTAGTAGTGTCAGGCTCTGCAGTGCTTCTACTCTTATGAGGACCCACTCTTGTGCCGCAACTGTGTGGAAGAACAATGTCGCATCGGTGTCTATAAGTTGTAGGTTATTGCGGATGAACCTGTCTGTTGCCGCGAAAGCCCTGATGGTCACCGCACCAAGAATTGATTCTGCTGCGTAGTTCATGACCGGTGCCTTTGTTGTACCATTGATTCTTGCTAGATCCCTAGCTGAGGCCACGTAGTGCCTCTTCAAAGGTTTTAAACCAAATGTAAGATCTTGAGTTCAGAAGGTAACATTTGATCTATATATTTATTTACTGGTTTAACTAATGATGGTAATGCTTGCAGCAATTAGGGGACTGACCTGAACATATGCCACAGTGATTGTAACTGGGATTGCTACAATTAGAACTTGCCAAGTTACAGCCCCTGTGACCAGTATTGTTGTGACAAGCTCACTAGCGCCAACGACCACATAAGCCACGGAGTAAGGTATGTCAAAGTCCAGGATGCTTAAATCTGAAGATGCCTGCAGAGTAAAAAAAAAAGGCTACAGTCAGGTACTAACAACCACTTGACCTATAATTGTTGTTAATGGAGAATCCAAAGATTAGCTTCTTATGATCTTATTTTCAAATCCATACCCTTGTCAAGATTCTTCCAACTGGTGTTGAATCAAAGAAAGACATAGGGGCCTTGAACACAGAATCCATTAGACCGGTAAAGAATGCCTTGGAGGCCTTGAGCCCCAACTTAGCTGCATAAAGGGTTCTGATGTAGGCAAAGCAGCAGCTCAAGATGGACAACCCTGAATATGCCCCTACCAGGAGAGCACTACTGACGTTCATCTGGACAGCCACTGCCAGCCAGAATGTGGCCATCATCTGGAAGGATGTGAAGAGCACCTGATTAACACCCATCACACAGAGATGCAAGATCCCCTTGGACACATTGATGTAGTCTCTATATGGCTTCCATCCAAGGTCTCCGATCTCCTTTTCTTCCTCTTCTGTGAGCTGAGTTGCAGAAGGTTGTCCTTTTGCAGAGACTTCAATATCACTTGCCTGTCGTGACGTATTTTCATCAGACACATTTTGCTCCTGGACTTGGCTTTGCTGGCTGGAATCATCCAATGCTGTCATTGAGGACTTGTGAGCTGAGACAAGCTTCTCAAATGCTGTCCCGGGTTCCATTAGCTCTGCATAAACCCCTTGTTGTCTGACATAGCCATCTTCCATTACCTGTTGAAGCAATGACAGATCATTCATCTGAAGGATCTTTGATACCGTTTGATATGGTTAAATTGATAGTCTGAGGATCAACTTACCAGAATCCTATCAGTCTCGGTGAGAAATTCAACCTGGTGAGTCACAAGAACTACAGTCTTCTCTGAAAGTGCTGTCTTTACACAATCCTGCAAGAACATTGCCACTGATTAGATTTTTTTTCTCATCAGGGAGCAGATTGTGTGCATCCATGGATCCGATGCAGGTCAAGGAGCAGTCCTTACGTAGAACAGAACCGCAGCGGTGTGCGCATCTACCGCGCTGAAAGGATCATCTAGGAGGTACACATCTGCATCGCTGTACACGGCTCTGGCCAGCTGAATCCTCTGCTTCTGACCACCACTCATGTTGATTCCTCTCTGGCCGATCTCTGTCAGGTCTCCATGGTCGAAGTTCTCGATGTCCTTGTCCAGAGCACAAGCTCTGATCGCCCTGTCATACCGTTCCTTGATGAAGGGCTTCCCAAAGAGAATGTTGTCGCGAACAGTGCCACTCTGTATCCATGAGTTCTGGGAAACATATGCCACTGTGCCATACAACTCCACCTGAAAATTGATTATAGTTTTGTCATGTTTATTTTTTAGAAAACATAGATTTGTCCTTGTCATGTTTTTTTATATGAACATGACAAGACAATCTTGTGTTATTCCTTTCATGGTCAAATGAAAAGAAAAGAGATGAATATATGGTGGAAGATAATCTTGTGTTTTTCTGGGGAGAAGAAAGTTATTAATGATCATGCCCTATTTTTTTTCATGCAATCTAAGTAATTGTAAGAAATTATGAACAAAATTAACAAAATAGATTATAATGTCATTTGTCACTCCACTAAAATGTAAAGTCAAACTTAATTTTGAAAAAGGAAAACAATTTTTTTTCTATATGTGAAGATCGAATTTGATTTTGTGTGTTTATGAAAGGGAAGATGGCACCATCATTTTTCTCTAAATTTGCTATAATTCATACTCCAATATAAAAAACATAACAACATTTCCAAACAAACATATTATTAACATATATTCAATGTTAGATTTAATGATACTAATTTTGTGTTGTAGATGTTATTATAGTTTTCTATAAACATTCAAACTTTTAAAAAAAATTACAACGTCTTGTCTTGTAATATGAAACGGAGGAAGTGTCATTTTTCCTTTGTGACTTACCATTCCTGATGTTCTAGGTATCTCCCCAAGCAATGCACAGAGGAGTGAAGACTTCCCTGAGCCAACAGGGCCACAAACTGCCACTTTCTCCCCTCTGCAAATGCTAAGGTGAACATTCTTCAGCGTCAGCTCAGCTTCACTCCCACTCCAGCTGAAGCTTCCATCTTGGACATGGATGATTCTTGCATCCGAATTCGTCGTCGTCCTCGTCACGTCGTCTTCTTTGATCTCCTCTTCGGCGAGGAATTTCCCGATGCGTTCCAGCGACACCTTGTATTGGATCATCATCGTCATGGCCTCCGGCAGCATCCTCACCGGCTCCGACATGACCCTGAGCGTGGCGAGCACGGTGAACACCGTGCCGGCATCGAGCGGCGCGCTGCCGGCGATGGCCGTGGAGGCGAACATGACGGCGGAGACGACGGTGGGCGCCACCCAGTAGAGCACGGCGCCGTAGGCCTTCTTCAGCTGCGTCTCCCTCAGCCACGTGAACTCGCCGTCGCGGAGCGACTCGACGGCTCGCCGGAACATGTCCTCCCATGCCTGGAGCTTGATGATCTTCATGCCGTCGAGGATCTCCGAAGTCGACCGGAGCCGGCCGTCCTGCGCCGCCATGAACCTGGATTGGTAGCCTTGGAGGATCTTGGCGAATGGCACGTTGAGGAAGCCGAAGACGACGAGCGGGACGAGGCCCGGGAGCGCACCGAGGCGGAGCGCCCAGAAGAGCGTGGCGACGGCGAGGGCCAGCTGCAGCGGCGAGCTCCACGACACGTGGAGCCAGTTGACGGCGTCGCCGAGGCGGTAGGCGTCGACGGCGATGTAGTTGACGATCTCGCCGGTGGAGTGGCGCCGCCGCGCCTGGACCGACAGCCGGAGCTGCTTCCGGAACACGGCCGCCATCAGCGCCGACCGGATGCGCATCCCCGTCCGCCGCGAGCCGAAGAACCAGTGCCGCTGCGACAGCGACTCGGCGAGCTTGATCGCCAGCAGCGAGCTGATCAGCGCCGCCGCCGCGGCGCCGGCGGCCGCGAGGTCCCGGCGCTCCTCCTCCGCCTTATGGCTGCTGTACCGGACGAACGCGAAGAGCAGCACGGGCGACACGGCGATGGCCAGCGTCTTCACGAGCGCGTAGAAGCCGGTGAGCATGATCTCCCCGAGGAAACACCTGAACAGCACGCCGACGAGGCCACCGCCGGCGCCGCCATCCTTGCCATGGCCGTGGCGGCTCCAGGCCTCGGCGAACCTCTCCGACGCGCGTGCCGCGCCGTCCTCGGAGGCGATGAGCGGGATGTCGGCGAGGTCGAGCGCCTTGGAGCGGCCGAGGCGGAGCAGCGGGTTCAGCCACGAGAAGGCCAGCCGGCTGAGCACGCCGGCGCCGTACATCTCCGAGTACCGGCGAGGCGCCTCCTTGTCGAGCAGAGGCTCCGACAGGTCTCCGGCGCCGCCGTTGTCGCCGCTCCGGCCGGCCATTGCCGCTCGCTGGCAGAGCCAGTTGTTGCCAAGGACGCGCGCGAAGTGGCGGCGCGCGGTTTTATGGCGGCATTTGCTTGGCTGGGACGAGCTTGATGAAAGCTCAGAGAATTGCTCTCCATCGCTTTCAGCTCAGATTTTGGGTCGGATCATACATAAACTGGTAGGCCAGGCTAATGTGAAATATTGTAACTGGTTGAAAAGTATCAAAATTAATTTGAATTTAAATTCATAGCCATCTAGCCATAAACCCTGCACGAGCAGGTCAGGCTGAGGAGCGAAGCTCGTTCCCCGCGTTTCTTCTCAGCCCTGTCTCGGAGGTGATTTTTGCACCCGGTGTGCAGTCAACCAAACAACCCGCTCGCTGCACGCGAGACATGAGGGCTCATGTGAGCTACCAAACATGCCCTAGCTGGTTACGGGTTCTACACCGATTTAACATTTTGGCTTTATAAAATAGGCTTTCATTATCTAATATGATGACATATATGTCTTTATCACGGAGTAACAATATAATAAAAGAGGTGATCAACATAATCAAAGTTTTCTTAGTATGGTTCTATCAACTTGGTATAATCGTCTAAGATTAATAAAAGCTTAATTTCTTTATCTAAATAAAAATCGAAGTGGCAATCTCTGTAGCGTCAAATCTTCATTTTTTTCCTCTAGTAATAGTTATCGCAAGTAGTTTTTAGCCTTGTGTACAAAAACTGAGGTTGTTTGATTTTACTTGGAGGTTGGGTTTTTATTTTAGATTTTTTGGGTTGCGTGGATTTGGTTTGGTGTTCATTTGATTTTCTATTTTTCTTTAGAGCATATATAATGAAGGACTTACGTTTAATTTCACGGCTATGAACCTATGATTTTGCTAATGGAAAATAGCAATGCTGATAAGTTAGAGAGGCGAATCGCAAAAAATATAAAGTTGGAGAGGGTGCGGGTGCACGCACTGGCAACATTTATGCCAACAGTTGGCCCTTTCATATTTTACACTCCCTGTGAAATTAATACGTTAGAGAAAGACAAGTAATTTTTTATCATAATTATTATTTAGTTATTTTGTACTCCATAATGTTTCCTGTGGATATATGAAAATGATATAGCCAAGTTTGTCGTGGCAAAATCTTTATAATATTATGGGCCTATTCGGCAGGTGGGCAACTGCTGCTGAGGCAGCGCAGCTACTGCGTGTGTGCGGTATTGTTAGTGTCGGTTGCGGCGCAGCCACAGACCTAGCAGCCGAATAGGCCCTATGCATGTTTATATTTTTTTTCCACGCAAAAGAATTAAGTAGTTAATGTTTTCTTTTGACAAAAGGAGATTTTCATCAATAATTATTTTATGTTGAATGACTGAACTGATGAATGATTTGTGATATTTATTCAAGAGTACAAATGAATAAATTAACTATTATAAAGTTGAAAACCGGATTCAAAATAGTACAATCAGAAATTTATATAGAATGTTCTTTTAAAAAATAAACTGTTTATGAGTTCAGAAAACGTGTGCATCCATCCATCCATCCATCCATTCGTTCATTCGTCTCTATCAACTCTATTGCAAGTGAAATTTCCTGAGCAAACCAGAAACCTGATGTCGTTCCGGAGCGAACAGCGCACGCTATAGACCTATAGAGCATGTCAAATTACATTCCTATCTCAGCAATCACATCTTTTTTGCTTGTTCACCAGATGTGTCAATCGCGATCTATCATTTCCTCAGGAGACAACACCGTTTGAACCACCTGGACACCATTTGTTTCAATTACTCAAAGTCTTGCCTTATTAACTTTGAAAAGACCAAATAAAATGACGTCGTTTGTGACACCCTCGACTGATCAATTCGATCCACACCATTAGGCACTAACTGAGATGATTTTGAATCTGATGTTCAGAAATCATACACGATGCAATCATTTGAGCAATGGTAGATTGGTAGAAATTCAGAGAATAGCATTGTATGCAGTTCCAGATTTCCAGTCAAGGGCTTCGTTGTCTCAATATAAGTATGTCACCGTTACAGCTGTTGTTGCCATGAAAGCGTCATGGCTACTGCCATCGTTGCTTTTCTTCTGCTGTCCAAATATCTTCAAAGCTACTCCCTCCATTTCAGAAAAAATAAATAGCTATACGAATCTAGATACACGGTACGAATTTAGATATAGAAGTTGATTTTTTTTTAGAGATGGAGGGAGAGTACTCTATTTCTTTGTTTCTGGTTGCTTTCTGTGGTCTGCATATATAGATTGATCATGTGATCATGTCAGCGTTTCTATGCTTGCTGTTTCTTCTTGTCACGTTTGCTTTCTATCCGACAAGTTGGCTTTCTCCTTGCAGGAACGCCAAAGAATTTTTGTTTTTGCTTCAGCGACATTATACATACAGATGATTTGATAAGATAGATGCTGGGTACGACGAAGCAGAGCACTTGCCGTCCATCTGTCCAGCAAGTTCTGGCCCCACACAACAGAAAAACATTAACTCTAATCCGATCATCACAGGTTGATCAAAACATAGTTAACATATATAACCTTATATAGACTATGTGTATCTTAGTTATACAAAAGGATAAAAACTATCTCAGAATTGTCTGAGTTCAATTACAACTTTCTTTATTTAAAAAAAAACTAAATAGTTCATTGGAAGTGTTGGTGTATGTACGTGTGTATGTGTGTGTATGTTTCATGTATTCGGAAAAAAAATGTTAGAAGTGTCATAGAAACAACACCAAATCTTTTTATGTCCTATTTTGGTATCTTATAGCAGCCACAACTTCTCCTAAAAATTTTTAGCTCTCAAACAAATATAGATTGTCACCTAGGTTTTAAGAATAGAATAATAAAATCTAGAAAATAAATCAAAAGGCAGAAGCTGGAAACACAATCTTTACATTCTTGAAACAGGGCCAGCCCCGGCCTTGATGGATAAGTGCAAGGGAAAGCTTTTACCTTGATTTCCCTTTTACCTTGAATTTATTGGACAATATATCTGGATAACAAGTGTACCCATCGATCAGATCAAGATCTTACAGACACATTGACAAGGCAAATGATTCAGAGCTCCAGACAAACTGCACCATATATGGCATGCATGCATACTCTGCTGCATTGACAATCTAATGGGGGTGGTTGCTATACTAATCACCACGAGTTCCATGCGTTTCCATATTTTATCAAAGCTGACCAAGAGTTGTACACTCGATCTGATCAGTATAAATTAAACCAAAATTCATTATTTTTCAAGCTTGAACTGTGGAGATTATAGGTATCATATATCCACACAGCTGGTTTATTCGATTGATATAGGGGATAGATTGTATGCAATGATTATGTAATGATTAAGGACTTGGGTATTACGTTTTCTTGTGTATTAAGGAACGGTTTATAGTCCTAAGTTGTTAATATTGTAGATAAGATTTAGAAGACTTATGTCGTATATGGTTAAGTCTTTATCTTGTAATTCTGTCCTCTTAAACTATATAAAGAGGACAGGGATCCCCTTGGGGGCAGAACTTCTTCGATAACCATAACTTAATCGTTAGATCAATACAACACTCGGCGGATTCAATCCTCGAAACAGGAATAGGGTATTACTTCTTTCTCGAAGGCTTGAACCTGTATAACCTTTGTCTCATAACCCATCCACTTTAGACCTTGTGCGCTACCTCCTTTTTTTATTGTCGAAATCAAGTTTCGACAGTTGGCGCGCTAGGTAGAGGTTGCGTCAAGTTTTTCGCCGACGAGTACGATGAGATCTACTTTAGGTATCGTTTTTCGCCGACGAGTGTGATGGGATCTACTTTAGGCATTGATGACTTCGCCTTCCCTCCAGGGTAGGCGTACCGCTTCGGCAGCCTCGACTTCATCATCGACAACTTCGGCAAGATCACTCTCCTCATCTCGGATTCGAACCAATCGGGATGAGACAACCACTCGGCGCCATTAGGGTTACCAAACGCTGCCGAGACCTACTTCGATCTTCTTACCTCTAAGTTGGCTTCAAACCGCTCGGGGGAATCTTCAACACCAACTCCTGCACGTGACTTCCTCAACAAAACACAGGCGTACCCACCGATCGTCATGCAACTTCCTCCAACACCCGCGGAGACATTCATATCTAGATCCGCCTCTTTCCAACCTAAGTCAGCTTCAAAGGCAGCCATATCAGGTTCCAGAGAGGTCGGTGTCATGCTTCAACCCCTCGGTTCTTGTTCATCTACTGAGATCGTCGACTACGTCAGCTCTTCTAAAGATTACGACGACATCACCATCGAGTACGTCGACAGCTCCGAGTTCGACGATGACTACACCCCACTTTTCTTCTACGTGTTCATGGCGGATGTTGGAGAAACTGACTCGGCCATTGCCCGAAGGGTTGCAGAGGAGGAGCGAGCCAAGTTTGAGGAGGAACACAGGCGCAAGGAGGATAAACACAAACGCAAGGAGGAGGAAGATAGAAGGAAACAAGATTTGGCTACGGCCGGGCGTGCAGCCCGCGATGCCATACTTCAGACTCGTGTCAACAACACTAACATTTTTCTCACGCCACACCAAAACGCGGGCATGGCAGTCACCCTTATTGATACCATCATCGATGCGGCTCCACCCAACGTGACTCCAATCTTAAACAAAGTGAAGACCATGGTTGCAGTTTCTGTACCACAGGGCGCAGGAACCAGTCGTGAAGTTGATGAATCCACTGCAGAAACACCTGCTAGCATTCACCTACCGCCGCTACGATCCAGAGATTATCGGAAGCCTGAGCGCAGCAAGACCCATGCCAAGTCAAATGAGCATCATCATCAAGAAGATAGGAGACGTCAAGACCAATCGGCTGACTCTCATGATAGACACCGTAACTGACTACCGATTCATGATCGGATTCATCATGGCAACTCCAGTTATCAGGACAGTTCTCGGATGCATGCACCTAACGACCTGAGGGATGTGCTTGACCAGCATCATCGCGAGCACAACAATGCCCACCGTGAAGAACGAAGACATTTACCCGACAACGGTGACGAAGGAGTACCCGCTTTTACTCGAGATCTGCGTCAAGTGAATTGGCCAAGTGGTTTTAAACCCACTGGGATCGAGAAGTATGACGACAAGACCAACCCTGAGTCATGACTCACCGTCTACACCCTCACAATTCACGCAGCACGAGGAGATAGCAAGGCCATGGCTAATTATTTACCAGTGGCACTTGCCGACTCAGCCAGGAGTTGGCTCGCCAGCTTACCAAGGGGTTCAATCGACTCTTGGAGCGAACTTCGCGACCACTTTATCGCTAATTTCTAGGGCACCTTTGAGAGGCCCGGAACTCACTTTGATTTATAGAACGTGATCCAGAAACCCGATGAATCCTTAAAGGATTATATCCGACGTTTTTTGGAGAAGTGCAACAAGATTCCGGATATCACTGACCACGTCATCATAGCAGCTTTTCAGAAGGGCATTCGCAACGAGCTGCTCATCGGCAAATTTTGGGCAAACCTCCAAGAATGGTCAAGAAGTTGTTCTTGACGGCTAATTCTTATGCTAAGTCGGACGACGCCGTCAAAGCATCACATCAGGAGAAGCAGTCGGGAAGCAGCTGGCAACCCAAGAAGGATAATGGCAATAACAGCGGCAACAGAGGCCAAAAAGATCGCAAGCGTAAACCCTAGGATCTGGTGGCCACGACCTCCAACTACCAGCAGCATCGTCCACGCGTCAGCACCTATGACAAGATTATGAATGCCCAATACACACATCATCCAAATCACAAACACGCAGCCAAGGATTGTTTCATCTACAAGCAATTCGCGAGTAGTATGCAGCCCAGCTTAAGAAGTCGTCTGACGGCGAAGGATCTTCAGGGCACAAAAAGGACGATGGCGATGGCGGATCAGGACCTTTTCAAGATCCTAGGACCGAGTTAAACCATATTTTTGGAGGACCACTCGCTTACGAGTCCAAAAGGAAGTAGAAGCTAACCGACAGAGAAATCAATGCAATTCAGCCCGAAGTACCATAATATTTACGATGGTCCGAAGTTGCTATCATGTTCGACCGCTCGGATCACCCTGACCGAGTGGTTCACCCAGGGCGGTATCCCCTGGTACTACACCCAGTTGTTTGCAATGTCAAGTTGAAATGTGTCCTCATCGATGGTGGTAGCGCTCTCAACATCCTCTTCGCCAAGACACTGGACGAGATGCAAATCCCAAGATCCGAGTTGAAACCAAGTTCTGCTCCTTTTCATGGAGTTATTCCAGGATTGTCATCAACACCACTCGAGCAAATCACTCTTTCGATCACCTTCGACACTCGGGAGAACTTCCGGACAGAAAATATTTGTTTTGAAGTCGCAGACTTTGAGGTAGCTTACCACGCCATCTTAGGAAGGCCAGCTCTCGCCAAGTTCATGGTAGTACCACATTATACCTATCTGATAATGAAGATGCCAGGTCCACGAGAAGTTATTTCCCTTCGTAGCGATGTCAAGCAAGCTTTTACCTACGACAAAGAAAGTCGTGACATGGCCCAATCTCATGAGAGGTTGCTTGGCTGTCAGGAGGTCCGACTGGCTATGTCTACATCTGAAGAAGGAGAAATCCCCGCTAAAAAGTTGACCAAGTCGGGAGAAGGCGACGCCAAGGCTAAGAAGATTCCACTTGATCCTACAGATCCCTCAAAGACCGCTGTAATAGACGTCGAGTTAGATTGTAAATAGGAAAGCATGCTCATCACCTTTCTTCAAGCTAATAAAGATATATTTGCATGAAAACCTTCTGATATGCCTGGTATTCCTATAGAGATGATTGAGCACTCATTAAAAGTTAAGGAGGATGCAAAACCTATCAAACAACGACTTCACCACTTTGCATAGGATCGGAGAGATGCTATCAAGGAAGAGCTTGCCAAGCTTTTGGTGGCCAGGTTCACCAAGGAAGTTTATCATCCCGACTGGTTGGCTAATCTTGTCTTGGTTCGAAAAAAGACAGGGCAATGGCGCATGTGCGTCGACTACATAGATCTCAACAAATCTTGTCCCAAAGATCCTTTTGGTCTACCTCGCATTGACCAAGTCGTCGACTCAACTGCTGGCTGCGAGCTTCTGAGTTTTCTTGATTGTTACTCGGTATATCATCAAATCAGTTTGAAGGAGTCCAACTGCTTGAAGACTTCGTTTATCACACCGTTTAGAGCCTACTGTTATATTACAATGTTGTTCGGTCTCAAGAATGCAGGGGCTACATATCAACGCATGATTCAAAGATGTTTGCAAACACAACTCGGGTGAAATGTGGAGGCTTATGTTGATGATGTTGTTATCAAGACCAAGCCAAGAGAAGATTTGATTGCTAATTTGGAGGAAATCTTTAAAAATATTCGAGCCTTCAGAATGAAGTTAAACCTGGAAAAATTGTACCTTCAGAGTACCGTCAGGGAAGGTGCTTGGTTTCATGGTGTCTCATCGAGGCATCGAAGCCAACTCGGAGAAGATTAACGCCATATGAAATATGAAACCGCTGAGTACTAAGAAGGATGTTCAAAAACTTACTGGGAATATGGCGGCCCTGAGTCGATTTGTTTCCAAACTTGGGGAACGAGACATACCTTTCTTCAAATTGCTCAAGAAGACGAATGATTTCTAGTGGACCCCTGAAGCACAGAAAGCTTTCAAAGACTTCAAGGATTTTCTTACAACGCCGCCCGTGCTAGCTTCACCACATTCTCAAGAGCCTTTATTACTTTATGTATCAGCAACTTTTCAGGTGGTTAGTACGGTTTTGGTTGTTGAACGTGATGAGGAAGGCCGAGTCCAGAAGGTTCAGAGGCATATCTACTTCGTCAGTGAGGTGTTAGCTGGATCTAAAACATGCTATCTCCAGGTACAAAAGTTGTTATATGGAGTTTTAATTACCATCAGGAAATTAGCTCATTATTTTTGGATTCACTTGGTTACGGTGGTTACATCTTTTCCACTTGACGATGTCCTTCATAATCGTGACGCCACGGGACGTATTACAAAGTGGGCATTGGAGTTGATGGCATTAGACAATACTTTCAAGGCTCGAACGTCAGTTAAGTCTCAGATTTTGGCTGATTTTGTTGCCGAGTGAACCGAGTGCCAAGGAGATGTGCTTGCGGAGAGATTGGAATATTGGACCATCTAAGAGAGTTACTGGCACGGGGGCTGGAGTGGTTTGGATTTCCCCGACTGGAGAAAGATTGTGATATGTTCTTCAAATTTATTTTCCGGCATCACACAATGTAGCCAAGTATGAGGCTCTACTTCATGGGTTACGTCTTGCCGTGTCATTGGAAATATGGTATGATTGTACGAGGAGATTCTCAGTTGGTGGTCAATCAAGTGATGAAAGATTGGTCCTGTTTGAATGACAACATGGTTGTTTATCGCCAGGAAGTTCACAAGCTGGAGGATAAATTTGATGGTTTGGAGTTATCTCATGTTTTGAGGCATAGCAATGAAGCTGCCGATCAGTTGGCTAATTTTGGATCGAGAAGGGAGGCAGCCCCGACAGATGTTTTTGTTGAACACCTTCATAAGCCGACTGTTGCTAAGAAAGAAGCTATTGAAGATGACGTGGCGAAACAAGTATTTATGCTTGATACTGACTGGAGAATGCCTTTTATCAAATTTTTAACTCAACAAAAGTTGCCTCAAGATCGTGATGAAGCTGAACGGGTTCCACGTCATAGCCAAAGTTATGTGATGGTTGATTCTGAGTTATATAAGCGAAGCCTGTCTGGTGTTTTGTTGAGATGTGTTACTCCTGAGGAGGGCCGACAGTTATTGTAGGATATCCACTCGGGAATATATGGCAATCATGCTGCAGTATGCACCTTGGTGGGAAAAGCTTATCGACAGATATTTTTCTGGCTCATAGCTGTTACGAATGTAGATAAAGTTGTTAGTACTTGTGAAGGTTGTCAATTTTTTGCTCGGCAAATCCATGTTCTAGCTCAAGAGTTGTAAACTATTCCACTTTCATGGGCTTTTGCTGTTTGGGGTTTGGACATGGTGGGTCCTTTTAAGAAGGTGCCAGGAGGCTTCACACATCTTTTTGTTGCTATCGATAAGTTTTCCAACTGGATTGAGGCTAAGCCGGTTGCTACAACTACAACTGATAAAGCTCGCGATTTCTTCATCAACATTGTGCATCGGTTTGGTGTCCCGAATAGGATTATTATTGACAATGGGACTCAGTTCACAGGAGGAGTTTTTAAGAATTTTTGCGAAGACTTTGGGATCAAAATATGTTATGCATCGGTTGCACATCCAAAAAGTAATGGACAAGTTGAGCGCGCCAATGGTATGGTTCTTCAAGGCATCAAAGCTCGTGTTTTTGATAGATTATGCCCTTATGTCGGACGATGGGTGCAAGAATTGTCTTTAATTTTGTGGTCGTTGCGAACTACACCCAGTCGGGCTACAGGTTAGTCGCCTTTCTTTTTGGTTTATGGGGCTGAGGCTATGTTGCCGAGTGAGATGGAGTTTGAATCTTTTCGGGTTCGCAATTTCAATGAGGAGCGTTATGACCAAGATGGTTTTGAGGATTTAAACCGACTAGAAGAAGCCCGTGAAGCTGCTCTTATGCAGTCGGCAAGATATTTCCAAGGACTTCGGCATTATCATAATCGCAATGTTCGATTGCGGGCAGGAGGTATGGTTTTGAGGAAAATTCAGACGACAAAGGATAGACACAAATTATCTCCGTTATGGGAAGGGCCTTTCGTAATTGCTAAGGTCACTCGGTCAGAGGCTTATCGACTAAAGCATGAAGACGGATCAATCATGGAGAATTCTTGGAATATTGAACATCTTTGGCGATATTATACTTGAGCTATTCTTTTGTATCTTATTTCTCTCGATTGCCAATGTCAAGTAAATTGCCTTCTTGAGTTGCTAGTCGGGGGCTATCAATAACAGTAAAGTACAAAGTTTTCTTTGGTTATGACTTGTTTATATTTGGCTTATTATTGATTTCTGTTTTGATCTGAGTCGAGTGGATAAGGACTAAAATTTTTTTGAAGACTTAATCAAGTTTTAGGCTTGGTATAAGTTGGAGGAGAATTTTTAAGAAATTAAAACTGGATTCAGTACTCAAGACATAAACATAAATAAGTCGATGCATTGCAAGTCAGATTACAAATGTGCTTTTTACATTGGGATTGTATCCTTGGAAGTTTTTTAGTACATCTGCAGTTATCTTCTTGGCAGAATCTTGAGCTTCGTTTATCAGATCCATGGCCTGCTCATCGACGTGCCATCACCCATCAGCAAAGCCATCTCCTATAGTGCTTATATCCACTCGGGGATACAAGGAGTTTGTCATCGCCAGCGTTTGACTTGCACCCATGACAGCTGCTTCATTTATATTCTTCAGATACATTTCTGGAGCCCTTCTGAGTTTTTCAAAAATCTCAGGAGCATCTTCAGAGCTCGAGCCCATGTCATTTTGAAAGATGGCGTTCAAGATCGGATTTGTCGCATTGTGATATCATTCCTGATGTTTTCAGCCCTCTAGATTCGTTCAACAAATACTTAAATTGGGCTCAGGACTTCACCTTGTGTGCTGCAAGATTACAAGCAAACAAGATATATTGGAAATGCTATGAGTCAGTTTAAAGTCAGAATTAGTGAAGTTACCTTCAAGCTCTCCTAAGGCTTTGGTCCTGTTCATTTCCAGTCGGGCGTTGTCATTTTCGGCTTTCTTCAGTTGGGCCTTCAAAGATTCTATTTCTGATAAATGAGCTAAGACATAAAGACATGAAGTTAGCAACAATGATTAATTGAAGACGAATGCAAGTGAGATAAGTTATATTTACCTCCGACTGAAACACGGTATTCTAAGTTGGTTTCCCGGAGCTAGTTGATTTCTGCTCTTAAGTCTTTTTCCCTGGATATGATGGCTTCTTTTGCTTTTTTGAGTTCTTATTGGTCAGCCTCCAGGGTGTTCAAATGCGGCACCAATTTTTCCAAGGTTTCTGTCTTGCTTTGAGATTGGCGATATATTCTCTGCATACGAAAGATGATTAGCTGATATCATGTTAAGAAGCAATTGGAGAACACAGGATTTTCACTTACGTTTCATAGCCGGGTGGATTCTGATAGTCGGGTTAACAGCAGATCGCGTTCTTCGGCCTCTTTCTGTTTGTTTAGTATGATTCCATGGGCACGGCCTTTAGAATCACGCCATTGGATCTTGATAGGTGGGAGCGAGTCTTCTGCTAATTTGATACGAAGTATTTCTTCGTCCTCTCCGATTATTGGTTCTAAAAGGAGAAAAATTGCAAGCATTCAAGACAAGTGTTGAATTCAAAGATTTAAATAATTAAAAAAACTCACCTATGATTATTTCGGGGCGTTCGTACGAGGGACTCTGAACTCTTTCATCTGCGCCAGGATTTGACTTTTCTTGATCTTCTTGGGCGGTAGTATCTCCAGTTGGCTGGTCTTCATTCAGGTTTTCATCATTGCCCTTGGAGTGGTCTTCAACTGGAGGTTCCTGGTTCTTAGGGGCCAGATCTCCTTCACCCGACTGGTTTTCAATCAGGGGCTCTTGTTTGGCTGCTGGATCAGAAGAACCCGACTGGTTTCCAATCGGGGGCTCCTGATCGACAGTCGGGTTGCTTGAAGCTGACTGATCCTGGGATGTATCTTTAGCCCCAGATTCTATAGTTTCTTGGTCTTTGGATCCTGAGTCGGGAGGTGGCATCTCAGATTGGCCAGTTGGATCTATATCCTAGGGTTTTCTGCAAATTTGTAATACATGATTGAATCAAAACATAGTCAAGAATATTCTTAGAGATAAGTTTGAGGGATGCAGTGAAAATAGAACAAGGGTTATCTGTTGGATTTTCTGATCTTAGGTGCTGATCTAGCGGATGATGGCCTTGGTGAAGCGATATTGACTCTCAAAGTTTTGATTTCTTCGTCCTCTTCATTCGGGTCGTCAATAATCAGCTTTCTCTACTTGCTGGCTCGTTGGCTTGTCTCCTCTGTAGCTGTCCTCTTGTTCTTTGATTGAGGTTTCATGACTGGCCCACCAGTCGATTAATTGCTGCTCACCGAGTGCCTACGGGGAGCTTGATGACTGATCTTAAGGGGCCGGGAGATGAGAAGGGTATTTTCCTGCAAAGATGGTTTTTCAAGATATATCATTGATGAATAAGATGAAATAATTGAAGGTGGAAAAGATTTGAGAGTTAGCTTACCGGACGAGGTGGCCGATGCAGACTGAAAGGGTTGACCGACAGCTTGTGGCTGTAATCGACTACAATCCCAGAGGAGAAGATTTTGTACATACGCGAACACAAGATTTGGAAATCTAGAGATTCACGATCCTCGCGGTTTGGGTCGGTTTGCCCTTCATACTCAAAGGCTGGCTTAGATCTTTCCTTTATGGGAGCCAGTCGGCACTTGATGAAATGCTGAGTGACTTGTTCTCGCAGGAGACCTTTATTTTTTATCTCAAGGATTTTTTATAACAAAACATTGGCTTTAATAAATTCTTGTCCCTCTGGCTAGGAGTTCCAATGGGCCTGATGGACTGGTAGAAGACCGACAAAGTCGGAAAGCCTAGGAGCAGGGTTGGAAATGTAAAACCAATTGGCATGCTAACCCTTATTCAAGGCTTTGGGAAGAGAAAAGTAATCCCTTCGGAGGGTTCCGTGGAGCTGAAATCCGAGCTACCAACAACACAAGGATTTTCTTTTGTGGGATGAGCTTTATGATAGAACATGTGGCGAAAAAGATTGAAATGGGTGTGAATTCCAAGGAATGCGAATTTATGATAGAACATGTGGCGAAAAAGATTGAAATGGGTGTGAATTCCAAGGAATGCTTCGCAGACATGGATAAAAATGACAATATGAAGAATAGAGTTTGGAATCATATGATAAATCATAATTCCTTAATATTCAAAAAGGTCGCGAAAAAATTCGAAAGTCAGAAGTGCAAAGCCGGAATAGAAAAAATGGGTAAAGACCACAATTTCACCGGTGTTAGGGGTTGGAAATTCCTCACTGCATGCCGGTCGCCAGCCAATAATTTCTTTTGCTGGTAGGACGTCGTCCTTCACCATCTCCTTCAAAGTTGATTTCTTCACGTCAGAGACTGCCCATTACTCAAAGGGGATTTCTCTCTCTTCTGCCATGAGCAAAGTTTGGGATGGGATGGATGTGGTTTTTTGGATCGTGATTTTTGGAGAGGTGGAGCTAGATATGTGTGCAGCAAGATCTGATGAAGCTTGAAGCGGTTGGATGGATGGATTTGATGGATTATGAACCCTAAGTTTCGGCGACGGCAGTTGTGAACAGGAGCACGAAAAGGGGATTTTTGGAATGCAAAGCGGCGGAAAAGAAGAACAAGAGGTCTATTGAAATTTTCCAAGGGTATCGGTGAAGTCTCTATTTTGGGCTGTGGTCCATAAAGAGATTCACAGCCCATATCTTAGGTGTGGCTTGTCATATGTCTTTGGGGACTTAAGCATATTTGTCTTAGCAATATGCACGTGCTCTATTACCCAATACCTTAAAATCTTTTTATACCGCTGTTATACAACTTTTTAAAAGTTGGTACAATGCAATTTAAAAGGTGGCAGACAGTGAAGCCTTATATATAGCTGTTTTGTTAATCTTTTCATAGGTTAAAGACACTGTTTGGATTTTTTACAAAGCCATTGATTTTATATTATATCAGTGCTTTTTTGTCACATATGTGTGCATTTTTCTGATCAAGACCAATATTATGGCTTAGGAATTATATTTTGGTTATTTTATAGCCAATTGGTAAATCTGTTTATGAGTTTTATTAACTCAGATTTTATGCCACAATCGCCATATATTTTTAAGGGTGGTGAGATTGTGTGTCTTATAGGGACTTAGGCATATTTACTTTGGCAATATGTGCACAATATAAAGCCCGTAGCTTACATTCGCTATGCAACAAGCTTTGTTATTAAAGTTATTTGCTATATGATTTTCTCAAAGTGCTTTTAGCTTAAGCTGACCATGTTATTATAAAACCACTCGAAGGGTTGGATTATTGAGGGTTGGATTATTGAGTTCTTGACTATATGCTTAGTTTGCTCAACTAAACACATAGTTGGGGGCTACACCTAATTAGGTGCATCTAGTCGATGCACCTAGGTATATTTTTTATTGTGATTTTTTCAGCCATTCACAGCCTTCAGGATTGTTGATAGCACTTGAAAGACTATGGCAAAGACGATTAAAGCATTCGGCTATAGAGTAATTTGGCTTGAGATGGAATTATTTCTTCGACTCTGAAGGTCTCAGGGGCTACTGTGAAGATTATGGGTACCATATACCCACACGGCTGGTCTATTCGACTGATATAGGGGATAGAATGTATGTAATGATTATGTAATGGTTTAGGACTTGGGTATTACGTTTTCTTGTGTATTAAGAAACGACTTATAGTCCTAAGCTATTAATATTGTAGATAAGGTTTAGGAGACTTATGCCATATATGGTTAAGTCTCTATCTTATAATCCTGTTCTCTTGAACTTTATAAGAAGGACATGACGCCCCTTGGGGGGCAGAACTGTTTTGATGACTACAACTCGATCATCAGATCAATACAACACTCGACGGATTCAATCCTTGAAACAGAAGTAAGATATTATTTCTTTCTAGAAGACCTGAACCTGTATAAACCTTTGTCTCATAACCCATCCATTTTAGACCTTGTGCATTACTCCTTTTTTTATTGCCAAAATCAAGTTTCGAAGTGAACCAACTCGACCAAACATTTATTTCATCCATAAATACCACAAAATCGCCTGCCATTCATGTGCCAATGAAAGCTAGTTCCAGTTCATGGTGCCAACCAAATGCTGCTATTCGTTGTCGCTTTCATGCGTGATCCATGAGGAAGATGGTGTCATCATGGTGTAGTGCTACCTGATTGGCAGAGGAAGCCGTGTGCTGCAGGAGAAATGCTTTACTAGACTAGGCATTTTGAATTTGAGCATCTCCGAGCCATATTGCCAAGGGAATGTTCAAGGGTTAATTTGATCCACGCTATTACAAATGTAACGAATTAGAAAAATATCATTACCATTCACGATATCAGCTTAGTGTCACTGAAAATTTTTAAAATTCAATCTGTGCCATCGCCGTCACGTTTTTAATCCTTCTTCCATTTTTCTTTGACACAGTATGCCTCTCCCCTCACAAAAGCGGTCGCCGCCGGCGACGAGCAGCAGCAGCTAGTGTTTGATGAATGCTGCCGTGGTTGACGAACTCCTAGAGGACAAGCAGGGGACAGAGCTTGCGGAGACCCTAATGGTGGTAGATGAGGGACATCTTATGGGACTTGGTGGTGCTGTCTACGATGAGGGGCTTGACAATGAGGGTGAAGTGAAGGGCGGCGAGGAGGCCGGAGTTGGAGAGTGTGGCGGCGTCGTAGACGATGACTTGGGAGGGGATGCCAAATGTGTGGTGGGCGTCGAGCGGGACATCGAGCTCAGAGACGACCTGGAGCATGGAGATGCGGTTGTGGAAGAGGTCGATTGCGTGGGGTGGGTTGACGACGGGGACGGAGTGGTGGAGCGCGGAGAAGAGCCGTCGAGCTAGGCACGCCAGTCATCGCCGTAGAGCTTGTGGAGAGAGGGCCCTGGTTGGAGAGGGGGCACTCGAGGTCAATTGGGATGAGGTCGATGCTGTGGGCGGCGGCACGTGAGAGGAGCAAGGGCTAGATATGCTACTTCTTGGGCGTGAGCGGCCACGTGACACTGGGCCTGCCGCCTAGTGCTTCTCCCGCACCCTACAATTGCTGTTGTTGCGGTTGCACTTGCTTCTCCGCCAGTGGTGACGTAGCAGGCGGAGGGGGATGAGACACGGTGGCCGGAGAAGAGGAAGCAAAGGGAGGTGAAGAGATCCCTATCGGGGATGCTCGACACCGGTGGACACGGAGGAGGAAGTCGGTCCCCTAATCAGCTTTGTCCCGGGCGGCGCTTCCCCTGGCGATGCCTCCCGTTCCCATGGTTCGTCGCTGTGCTTGCTGCTAGGGGTGAAAACGGATTGGATTCGGACGGATAGTGGTCATACCATATCTTAAACCATATTTTTTAAGCGGATTCGGAGCGTGTGCGAATAGTGTGTGGATGCGGATGTGGAGCGGATTGTTTTGGATGTCAGAAATGGTGCAGAGTCGGTGCGGATCCGGTTCGAAAACAAAATAAAATTATCGGATGTTATAATCAATACAACATCAACTTAGCAATACAACGAACAACAATACAATAATCAATGAACGATGAATCATAATAACTATATGCTTAAGTGCTAAACAAAATGAATACATGATATCCATAATATAAAAACGTAGATACGCAAGTATGAGATGAGACGGTGAGAGTCGTAGTCTAATGAGTCTAGGTTAATTGATGAATTAGGCCATTTGATGAGCCAAATAATGTTGTATGCAACATATAGAGTGGTTACATATGTTGACAATTCCAGATTATCTGACAAATAGCCTACTGATAATCCGATACAAATATCAAATAATCCGCATTCACCGGATTTTAAAGATACCATATCCTCATCTGTATCCACACCACACTATCCGCATCCGCATCCATATCCATCGGATTTCTATAAACTCATACCATATTATCATTTTGAACGGATTCGGAGTGGATCAGATCGGATATTGTCCGATCCGTTTTCACCCCTACTTGCTACACTCACCACCCGAAGATGCAGCGGCGTTGCTTGAGGCCCTCTTTGTTTGCCTCCTCCACCGACCTTGCTCTGCGGCCCTGACCTCGTGGACATACCGCCCCTCTACGCTGACCGCATGCCGCCGTTGGCCCTGCCGTTCTGCCACCACGTTGCGCCTCCACGTCAACCGGGGAGAAGAAGAGGAAAGAAGGAAGAAGTGGCAGGATCACGAGGAGAACTGGACGGTGATGACAGAAAAGTAGACGATACTGACACGGATCGAATTTTAGAAAATTTCAATGGCACTTAGCCGATATCACGAATAGTAATGGTATTTTTCTAATTCGACATATTTGTGATGGCATAGATCAAATTAACCCAATGTTTATGGACTCTTATGCTGTATTCGGTATTGGGTGTTGGGAACTAATCTTCCACGCACGTAAAATGTAGTGCTTCGTTAGTGCATGATTAATTATGTATTAGCTAAAAAATAAAAAAAATATATTAATATGGTTTTTTAAAGCAACTTTTCTATAGAACTTTTTTGCAAAAAAAATATAACATTTAGCAGTTCAGGAAGCATGCGCGTGAAAAATGGGTAGAGTTAGGAAAAGAGTACTCCCGAACGCACCCTTGGGCAATACGCGTTCATTTAGATAATACTCCTTCCATCCTAAAATATGACAACCAATGATTGAATTAGATACATCATAGTTCTGTAAATCTGAATAGGGTTATCCAAATTCATACTATAGGATGCGTCAAATCTAATCCTATATAGTATATTTTGGAATGGAGAGAGTATCTCTTTACAATAGTTGATACAATAGAGGCTCTAACCATTAATCCAAAAAAATAGTTTTTTTATTACAATCATTTCATTCTTCCCACTCTCATGCAATTAAGGTTTTCATTTCATAAACACTAAGAGTCATGGTTGCTACTTGACCGTAGCAACGATGTTTGTCTCTTCTATCTTTCATATCAGTAAATATTTTTAATTAGTCAAACTAAGAGCCCCTAGTAATGACCATTGTACCTAATTTTAATGTGCCAATTTGCCGGTATGCAATTGCAAAAAAGGGGGAAATAGTACAAATTATATCGTAAATTCCTAGAATCAAAAAAATTAAGAAGAGTTCACAGATTGGAAAATTCAAAAGCATGGGCTCTAGGACAAGTGAAACAACAGAGATATGATTCTTCTGTTTGGAAAGAAAATATAACAAAATTTACATGAAGGTTCAAACAGCAGCTCATTATTATGTGATTCTAAAAAAATTAGGTCATGTCCCATATACGAAGAGCGTGAAATGCAATAAACCTCATCAATTTTATGCATACATGAAAAATGCATGCGTGTATGCGCACATACCTAAAGATGAAAACGGTTCGAAAACTAACGAAAACCACCGTTATCGTTTTCGTTTTCATATTTTTTTTCAAAATCGAAAACCCTGGATACGAAAACGAAATCGAATATGAAAACGGAACGAATACGAATCAGAGCGAATACGGTAACGGAAATTTATTAGAATATAAAAAGCCCTTAAACTGAACTTCTCAAATCAACAAAGAGATGTAGCTCAATATTCTTTTCTAAAACAATAAATCGATATTTCTAATTTTTATCAATTAATAATAACATAACTAGTTGTACACTTTACTTTTTTGGAGAAAAAGAACTATATTCATCCATAACTGTAATTTTAAGTAATTTGGCATGGCCTAATAAAAAAAGTCATTAGCAAAAAAATCTAAAGTACTGTACTAAAAAATATCTCCATTTAATTAAGCACATCAATACATAGTATAAATCTAAAACATTTAGAGTAGAGAAGGCTGAAGCTAATCAGCTGTATATGAGAAATACTTCATTTCTGATTCCGAGAAAAAAAATCTAAATTCGTTTCCGGTAAGTTTCGGAATTCGTTTCCAGAAAGTTTTCGACGGATTCTGATTTCTGATGGATAGAAGCCTTATCATACTCGTTTCCATTTCCAAGAAAAATATTCCGAATTCATTTTCGTTTGCGAAAGTTTTCAAAAAATTTCGACCGACACTTTTCGTTTCCAAAAACACATCTGGAATCCGAAATCTTTTCGAACCATTTTCATCCCAGAACATACCACTAGGGATGAAAACGGTTGAAAACTATCAAAAAAACAGCCTCAACCATTTCCATAACCATATTTTTTTTGGAAACGAAATCGAAAACTTTAAAGTCGAAAACGAAAACGATATCAAAAAACCAGAAACGGAACAATATGGATGGAAACATGTCGGTACATATCAAAAACCGGTAACAAATACGAAAACATTAAACTATAAAAACATATATTTAACTTTGCATAACTATGTAATACGCATAAATAAATTCAAGCTTATACTATATAAATTATAAATTAACTTTATTTTAGCCATGCATTCAAGTTAGGGATTTGATTCAAGAGTTAATCGGTCTCTAAACTATGAGTCAAGTAGAGGCATACCCTATAAATATCGACATATTTAGAAATACGGTAATTATCATATTATAAAAAAGATAATTTCGACTAAAATATGGTAAATACGGAAACAATCAGTATATCAGCAAAACCATTTCTATTTTGATATTTTTTATCATTTTTATTTTTATTTCAGTTGATTACCATTTTCATATGGCTCGACCGTTAGAAAGTCAAAAAAGGAACACTGAACGGCCGAGAATTTCCGTTAGTGTTTTCACCCCTACATACCACACTCATACGGTCATTTATGCCACATGCATACGGCACACGTCCGTGAGCGTACTAGTTTGTTCCGAAAGAAAACTTAAAATAATACACAACAGAAATATGGGGAAAGGATGGTTTGTCGGGAAACCGTCACCATCCTAGAATAGTTGACAAAATTTTTATTTAAAATATTATTAATAAAAATCAATCTTTATTTAAAAATATTAATGAAAATCTTATCTTCTAATAACCCACATATTATTTCTTCTTTTAGAACGAGTTGACGATCAGGGGGTGATTGTGGGCATCTTTCCAATGCTCCATTTTCATCGTTTTTTACAGTTTGAGTATGCACTTGCAAGCAATTTTTTGGCTGTTTCGGTGGGTGCCCCCGTGGAGGCCAAATAATCCACGTTTTAAAGATTTTCTTGCTCATGGATATGTAGTGTCATAAATAGATGGGGCAGGTGATTTGCACATGTATACAACTGGACAGAGGACCTCGTTAGGGAAGGTTGGTGCCGTACGCAGACACCGTCATTATCACGATTAGGATCGAGATTTTCAACGTCCTCTCCTAATTAGTATAGTGCACATGGATGCTTAGATGTGATGCATGCAATTGCTGTGATGTTATTATATACTGATGTAATTATACAATGATTGAGGCCTGCTACGCGCACACTGAATACAAATATATGAACGCAAAATGGATTTCAAAACAAAAAAAAAGCCTACCGAAAGCCCGTATCCAAAATGGCATCCATTTGGATTCGTTTCGACGTTAATAGAAAGAGACAAGGTTAGATGATAATGGCAAAAGGTCACTAGTTACACACTACACAGCAAAATTCGCGATGAGAAACGCGTACACAGGCCCTGACAAAATGAATACAATGGCATAAGTAACGACCAAGCCAAACTAAACCCTATCTCGCTAATCCAATCAATTAATCAGCATACACTGTTATGTTACACAGAAAACCCTGATTTGTGGGGTTTACACTCACACTCCAGCGAGCGACGCAGCACACAGCCATTCGTCCCAAGGCACGGATGCTGCTCTGCTCCCAAAACCGGCAAACTCTATTGCCATTGCACCACTCGCAGATCAATCGATCAATCCCAAGAAGACAACCGAAACGAGACTGATTGATTTCTTTTGCCTCCACTCCACTCCCCTCCACAGGTTCCACGGCCGTGCATGTGTGGTACAAACTCTTTTCGTACATGCGAAAAAAACACTTTACAATGTGGAGCTGTTTTAGCGTAAGCCATACTAAAAAAGTAGTAAGCCTTTTGCGTGGTGCCAAAATATGTCACGAGTCATGTGAGCCTTGGACTATCAAATTTATGCGCTTGCCGCTATCGATGCGAAGGCCATCACTTTTTAGGCCCAACTGAAAAAGGAAGAACCGATGAATTGGTTGGAAACCGATTCCCAGAGTAAAACAATCGAGAGATGAACTCAGTTGATATGAACGTGTACCTCCACCTGATTGCTATCGACAGAAAACCATCTCAAGAGAACACCGAGGTGGACCACTGCAGGGATCATTTTGAATAGAAGGGGTGTTGTTACCTGCAATGGTACACACGAGGTAAATAAACTATACATTAACATCATGACCATAACAATGTCACCAAGGTTGATCATGCTCTCATTTGAGGTGCTCCTTCAAATGTTTGCTGAGTAACATTTACAGTGAGAACAGAATATAGCTTAAAAGGAAATGGAAGCGGATAAGTGCATACCAAACTGAGAGCAGTGGTTCCGAGAAGAAGCAGATAAAGTTTGCCCTGAAGAAAACCAATTCAGCTATCAGATGAAAGTACACATAACATAAATTATCAGCACAGAACAGTTACTAATGACTACTCAAAAAGCAAGATAGAATGGAATTAGTCAGAAGCCAGCTAGAACTGAGTGTAACCATGTGAGTAAAATGGCATTGACAGGCAGGATGCTTGGAGCAACACATGATAGGAACAAATATGGAGAAATAACCTCAATCAGATGGATGCTTGAAGCACGGCTTAGAAGAACAAAAGCAAACTCTCCTATTTGTGCAAGAGACATGCCAACCTACAGGGAAAATAACATGAGGTCAGTGTGACTGCATGAGCAATAACAGATGGGATCATGGGAGCACATTTAAAGCAATAAAAAAAACTTACAAGAAGAGACGTTTTGTTGCTATAGCCAAACCCTTTAACGACAACAGCAACAATAAACGTCTTTACAGTTATCACCAAAATCACAGCTGCAAGGAGTATATCAACATGGTTCCAAAGGAAATGAACATTAATTAGCATCCCAATGCTGGCAAGGAAGAGAGCAGCAAAGAAGTTCCGAATAGGTTCAATCTGCAGAAACAACAAACCTGAAATAAGAGAACATATAATGAATTATTAACTACATGAGTCTAACTATAAATTTGACTAAAGCAGTCAAAGAAAGAATACAAAACAAAACAAAAATTGTCATTCAAATTGTCAGAACTGATGAGTGATGACTTTACCCAAAAAAAAAGTGTGTAATTTCACAGAAAGGAATTACTTGTTCAAGTGTGTGTTGTGCAAGATCAGTTGTCGATATCATTACTCCAGCTGCGAACGAACCCAACTCAAGACTCAGGCCCAACTTATCACTGCACTGCATCATAGAAGGCCACATATGAGTAAACAAAAATTTTAGGATGCCATAGAAGAGATAGAATAAAACTGTTAAAAGTATAAACAACTATATTTTCTTGCAAGAAAAGTGTGCATGAGCCACAACAGTAAAGAAAGAGTTGCTGAAAACTGCAAGAGGCAAAACTTACGAAGATTAGTGCAGAAACTTGGAACAGAAGAAATATATAGGAGGCAAAGCACTAGAATCTGAACTACACATTCAATTTGATATATGCTATAAATCAATCTAGAATAGTATAAGAAATCAAGTTTAGCAAAATTGTTACTTCCACAAGTTCTTTCTTGAATAAATTTAATGTTTAGCATCCTGTACTGGATCCAGTTAGAGCACAACTTTTGGCCAGGTTTAGTACATGTACAGTTATCTGCACTACTACAGTCATCCAGTGTTTGAAGAAAAATAGTTTTCCATTACTGGACAACATTGCATTCGATACTAACATTCGAGCAGTTAAAGAAACTCACCCAAGCAAATAACAAGCAGAATGCAACAGCGGCCAACTGGTACAGTTCATTTGTCTGCATGAAATCCAGAAATGTCAAATTGTCAATATATGATAACATGATGATCTGATCCAGAACTAAATTCAATGCTCAACAAAACCATTCATGTAGTGTCTATCAATTATATTCACCTGAGAGGAAAGACTTATCATCAGCTTAAGAAACCAAGGCACACCAGTTCGGGAGAGGATAGAAAGAATTGTAAGGAATGTTATCAGTACCACCAACCTGAGAAAGTCAGAAATTGTGACATAAGATATTAATCCAATACCTGATTATATTATAGAATAACTTGACAATAGGAAGTTCAAATATACGTAGGACAACATGATATGTCATTATCAAGAAATAAGGCCATAAGTTTTTGTGTTGTCATTATGTAAAGGCAGGAGACACAATTCTAGTGTGCAGATTATTGTGCTGGTAAAAATATATGTATTAAAGTTTTAAGCAAAACACACTAAACTTACGACTTGGCCATTGATGCAACTCCTTGAAGAAGACCAGATGCGCCACTCAAAATTGGAAGAAGTGCAAAAAGAAGACCAACAGCACAGTCCTGAGACAAAGGAATGTCAAATCACCCATACAAGGAAAGTAACGAAGCTCAGATAAAGAAAGAACCATCAGTCCACTCGTTCGATTCTTAAGAAGCAAGCAAAACATGCAACTTTATGAATTCATCTCCCCAAACAATTCAACGAATTTAGAAGATGATATCCAATTCTTCCATACCTGCAATATGAGTGTGCCAACCGTAACTTGGCCGTGAAGGGCATTGATGCTATTTCTTTCCATTAGAAATTTCAAAACCTACATACAAAATATTTTTCCAGATACGTTAAGCAAAAGGAGATGGAAATGGATTTACAACACGAGCATAACCACATCGCAAGTTATATGACATTCAGGAAACACAGTTAGCATGTGTCTATGGAAAACCATTTGGCGTCTATCGTCTATGGAAGGGTGATGGTTCCACCAGGAACCAACAATAACAGGTTGATTTACAACAAAAGCTACTTGAGAGGATGTGTAGCAAAACACTAAGGCTGTGTTCTTTAGTCTACTTTCCCAACTTCACCTCTCGTTTTTCGCGCGCACGCTTCCTAAACTAATAAACGGTGTGTTTTTTACAAAAAAAAATCTATAGAAAAGTTGCTTTAAAAATCATATTAATCCACTTTTCAAGTTTTTTTGGCTAATACTTAATTAATCATGCACTAAACCGTTGCTTCGTTTTGCGTGCAATGGGGGAAGAGTTCCCAACTCGAGCTGGCGAACACAGCCAGATAGAGTGGCATTCCACGGTGGAGTGAAATGAGGAGTTAATCAGCATTCAGCAACACAAAATGCTATACTAAGGTCATTTCCACTGCCTGCACACTAGAAAGGAGAACAGAATTGTTGTGAATAAACCACTGGAGGAACTGAACCAAGCACAGAGTTTTCCGGATTAAAACCCATAAAACTCAACGGCATAAAAAATGGAGCCGCAGGTAGACTGTGCAACGAAGTCCTTGATTGTGGCAGAGTTGGCAAGAGAGGCAAGACTAATAGATAAGAAACCACCGCCTTTGCCCAATGGCTGCTGTTGCCATAATCAAGAAGGGATGCCTCCACCCATGGTCATCACCGACACAATCAGAGCCCTCGCACAGATATGAAAGGCAATTGAATGCACAGATATGCAAGTTCAAAGATTTAGAAATTACCACAGCCGTCGAAGACATAGAAAGAAGAACACCAACAAAAACACCTTCTTTTGTTTTGCCTCCACACAGCTGCAATGCGATATTAAATATAAGCAAAAATTAAAATAACTGTAAGATGTGTTTTTTTAATCCTAATTCAAAATCCAAAGCAACATATCACAGAGCGTACAGTATTTACGCTTGAAAATGAAAACATCACAGCATGGTTATTTAAATTGCAATAACGAAACATACCGTAGCAGAAATACCACAAAGCAACATGAACAGTATGATTTGGAGCAATCCTCCAAGAACAGCAACCGCACGAACAACTCGAAGCTGAGACAAAAACAACTCATGTTGTTATTATGTCAAGTCCATGCTTGCATAAGTGCAAATATATAGAAAATCAAAGATGTATACTTTTGCTGTAGAAAATTCAAGTCCCAGAGCAAACAGCAGAAATATCACACCAAACTGGGCTACTGTTTCAACCTGTATGGAAAAGCATGTCATAAACACACAAATTATATACAAGTAGATATATGCATTACACTCGTTTTTTTCACATGTAGATTTATTGATTGCATTGCAAGTCCTGCAGTGTAGCAAAGCTAAAATAAACAGGTATGCATATACCAGTAAACAAGACAACATTGGCAAGTTGGCAGGACAGAAATGGTCCAAGACAAAATAATGAGCAACAATCGAGATATGTACACTAAAAAAAATAAATGTGCACAAATAAATAAATAAATATCTGCAATGTTACGAGAAGCATGATATTTTTTTAGTCAAATGCCAGAGGGAATTTCTCAAGCATACAGCTCAAAAATCAATTCAAGTAAACTTAAGGCATTTAAGCTAGAACCTTGATCTTTTACATGGATTGAATTTGGCTTCTTTGATAACTCAAAAGTTAATAGCCTCACTGTTATTTATGTGAACTTCACTATACATGTACACATACAGTTACGATCTCAGACAATGCAAAATATATCTCATTATATGGCTTCATCATTAACCACAAAACAATTCCAGGTTACCATGCCATTTTCCAGCAATTAGATGAAGCGAATTTTAATTTTCATGTACAGCTCTATCTAACAACTGATAGTGAAAGAAACAGTGTTCCCATGGACTTGTAGGGTGTGAAAATAGAAATGCATAAGCACATAAGCAGTATATATTTCTCTCCATGTGCACAAAGCGCATCCATATTTCGATAAAAGCAACCAACAAAGGAAAAAGCACCTTACTTGCACCATTTCACTGACAAAGCTAAAACCACCTGGTCCAATTATAGATCCTGCAAGTAAATAACCTGTAATCACCTGCAATATATTTTAGAGTTGTAGCCTTAGGTGGCTTAATATAAAACCACAACATTCAAATAGCCACAAGAATATATGCCTTGTACAGGTAAATGAGAGGAGAAAAGTTAGTATAGTACTCACAGGTTGCCCAAGGCAAGCAAAGGCAATTCCACCAAATGTAGCAGACACAATAACAACAACAAGGTCCGATATCAATCTACAATAGTTCACATTCAACAAATAAGTTAATACTTGAGGAAGATATTTTATGTATATTCAACATCAGAATTGGATAACATACCTAAGGTCCAGTTGCAGCACAGGGTATTTTGACTTCGGATTTGATATAATAAAAACATTATCCTGGATTTGCAATTGTGTCAATACAGGACGGTAAATCAGAGGATAACAACTGGCACGTTATGCACAAGTGGTAGCTTTAAAGTCAAAGAAATCCTTGAACCAATTGCAGTGCTTGTACCTTCCGATCAATCAATGTGGGAACATCCTCTTGCTCTGGCCGATCCAAGAAAACTTCCTTAAATGGGAATGACCTAGGGGGTTGAGATCATAGATTTGGGAGGTTTAATAAAGAGTAAGATAATAAATAATATAGGATAACATCACTAAAACAAGGAATATCAGAAAGTCAGATTTAGAACAATAACGTACTTATTGTCTTTGGTCTCATTCTTCTTTGTTACTCTTCTGGCCACAGTTTCAAGGACTCCCTGGTAGAATAAAGAACAAGATGAGCACTTCTACAGAGACACATGTGTGATGCATACAGTATAACCAACAATATTTCACAGAAAGTAACAACGACATGGAAACTTCAATTTATCTATGCATAATCATTGATATGGAGTACATGTAGATCAATTTTAACAGTTATCCAGACAAAAAAAACTCATTGTATAGTCTGATGAAATAAGTGTTCCACGTTTCTCTTTGTAAGCATCATCCCAATCATATGATTGATTAATACAAGGAACTTCAGAAGAGGGATAGAACTAGTCTAAGTGTAGCAATTTTTTTCAGGAAAGTTAAATGGTACACCATAAAATAATATTAATTGTGTTTGAAAGTTTCTTAGTTCCACCATAAATAAATGTTAATTATTATCTAGCCTAGTACAATAACAAGCTACAAACATCATCCAAGGTATTGTCGTCAGCATTAGGGAAATGTCAACTTAACTTCACCAGGTCAAAAGGCCATATACTGGGTCAAAAGGCACAAAAACTACATAGCAACATATGGAAGCACCATGGGGCTCATGGAGTTTACAGCGGTAGCAAAGCTAGTAGAGCATTATCAATTTACCATGATCAGAGCCAGAATTAACAGTTGAATCCTCAGTTTAAACGCCAACTCCATCGAATTTAAGCATGCCAAGTAAGAAATTTCTTCAGAGCACACACCCATATCGAACCAATTCTTACTCAAATTTAAGGCACAGATAACGATTTGAACCTCCAAAACTGAAGTCGGCAGGATCCAGATATCCCACCCATTTTCACACGCAGCATGATACTAAGAAAATTAACCAGATTCTGCCCTCAAATGGAAACGAATGGCTGCAAGTAAGCAAGCAAACACAAGTGTGGAAATGAAATCACCTGCTTCTCAGCCACCGTGTTGTTGAAGCTGCCGGGATCCTTCTCTGCAAAAAAAAAGCCAGAGCAGCCGAGACAAGTAAGCACAAGGTGGCAGTCCCAAATAATCCCCAAACCCCCCTAAATCCCCCACCGCCGCAGCCACGGAGGCCGAGATCCGGCACACCGACACACGCGACTACCCACCCAGCGCCGCGGACTGGGGCAACCAGATCCCCGCGCCCGCGAACGCGCCCCCAGGCGGATCACGGGGCACCCCGAGGTCACCAGATCCAACGCACCTCCGCCGCCCTGCTCGCCCTCGGACTCCGGGAACTCCTTCTCCAGCGCGCGGTCGATCATCTCCGCGAGGCTCCCCTCCTTCCCCGTCGCATTGGCCGCCGCCCCCGCCCCCTCCACCGCCGCATCGGCCACCACCTCCCCTCCCGCCACCGCCGCCACCGCGTCCCCTTCCCCGCGCGCCACCGCCGCCGCCGCCTCGCCCACCCTCACCTCCTCCTCCTCCACTACCCCTACCCCCTCCCCAGCCCCCGCCCCCGCCGCCGCCGGGGGGCAGAATGCGACCACCGCCGCGAAGACGACGACGACGAGGAGGAGGGGCCAGGCGAGGGTCCCGCGCGGCGACGCGGCAGCATCGCCGGAGAGGAGAGAGGGTTTAGATTGTGGAGGCGGGTGTGACGATGCGGTGTGCGCGTGCTCGTGTCGGGGGGAAGAAGAAGAAGAAGAAGAAGAAAGCGAGAGAAAAGCGAAACACACGGGGAGAGAGCGTGTGTGTGAATTGAGATGCTTCGTTACGTGCAGGTGCAGCGGGATTGCGGCAATATGTAGGAGGGTGCGGTGTTGTGTGTATCTGGGATCTGTTGCTAATGGGATTGGCGACCTAACAATTTCGTTTCGTTTCGTTTCGTTTCTTCACCATTTTTTTTTCTGTGTGTGTGGGGGGTGGTCGAGGGCCCATTTGTTGGGTTTCACGGTAGCAATGCTATAAGGATTTTTATCGATTTGCATTTAGAAACGCGGTATAGAGATTCACTTGTTCAGTGAACATTGTTTTCACTTGAAACAGTTCAATTTCCGAAGAAAATATCAGGGTAAAGCAGTGTATTGGAAAAAAAATCATTGATGTTTGCCTTAGGGTGTTCTCAGTGAACAACAGTCGGAAGTTTTTTTTTTCTGCAAAACCAATCGCTCCGTCTCAAACTATAGCTACAAATCTAGACAATTATATATATTCATAGCTACATTTTAAGATAAGAGAGTATGTTTTTAGTTTGTCATAAAAAAATATACTCCCTTCGTTCCAAAATATACGAGATTTTTGGTTGTATAAAACACATTGTAATACTCCCTTCGTTCCAAAATATACGAGATTTTTGGTTGTATAAAACACATTGTAATACTACGAACCTGAAAGAAAGTCTGTCCAGATTTAACAAGAGTAAGAAAAAGGTAAAACGAAACAAAAAAAAGTAGTATTACACATAAGTTAACAGAAGTGAAATTACTCAGAGTTGAGAGTTATCATCAATATAAATATAAATATAAATATATATATATATATATATATATCGTGATTATTTAAAACATTCACGATTATACTTTTTTAGTACAATACAATGGCCCAAAAAACTTTCTACTACTATTCAAAGTAAAATCGATACATCTCTCGATGGTGGTGATTTTTCCTTTTGTAGATCCTCCGTCCATTCTATGCTGTTGCAGGTTTGTACGGAAGATCGTTTGCATCTTACGTTAACGAGCTGTATGCAAATGCAATGTACGTACTTGAATGCATTTTAGTACTGCTGGTCATTCAACGTACCAGCTGCTATAGGATCGTTGTGTGATGCAATGCTATACCACCGTACAGTGACTTGTACGACACCATGATAGAAGACTTTTTCTAAATGTATCATATATGTACTCCTTTTAGAGAAGGCCCCACCTCCCTCTGCCTTTGCATTTCTTTTTATCAACTGCTCCTTAAAGTCCTTCAAGATTAATATTAGCACTTCTATAGATTGCATTTGTATTGGTATATAAAATACACATACAGTCTTTGAAAACATCCGATCGGATAAAATATGGATGTATTAAAACTACAAAGATACCAAATTTGCATGTATAGGGTCATAAGTGTCAAAACTATACTGTCATAAGTGTGGTACATAACAAAACCAATATAGGGTCGTATAACCAGGGTTTCTTTACCGGTGGTGCATGTATGAGTTTTTACCAGCACCCCACAGTAAAACGGTTACCATGATAACCATGCAAAAATTCAACTTCAATTTATTTTTAAATCAATAATTTCAAACCCAGGTAACGATACAGAACAGGGGAGTACTACTTATTGGAAAATTTTTAATTTATTTTTCCAAATTTAGATTTATAGAAATTTCATCAAACCCTATAAATGGTTTGTGCGTATTGTCAACTTATAAAGAGAAGTTATACATATTGCCTAACTTTCCATAGTTTTCAAGTTTCTAGCTTTTCATTTATCTGGTGGTGCACTCGTGGATGCATGAATGTACGTGGGACGGTCTCGGCAAGTACTTCTTACACAGCAGCACCTGCTCTCTCTCAAAGAAAAACTCCATATATAATTTCTCCAAAAGTAACTATATATATCCTTCCGTGTGAAATCCCATGGCCCCATGCATGTATGGTCTGCAGCGACGTTACGGCGTGTACCGCAGTAGTACCACCGGCTGGCCTCTGGGTGCATTGCCTTCACACACACCACAATCCCCTGCAGGAGTCCACTCCCACTGGCAGGCAGTTGCAAAAGCACTCTACTAATACAATAATCATCATCATCCTCTATGCATATGAGCATATCAGTCTCATCGTTTGACATATTGAAAGAAAAAACGACACGGTATATTTGTAAGTAAAAAATAATTTATGAATAAAGCTTTTATATACGTGTTCTTAACGATTTAAAGCAAAGACTGAAAAATAAACTACAATGAAAAAATCTCAAAATTAACTTTAAATTTAAGATTAAAAATTCAAATTTTGACTGATAAACATAAGTATAAGCGAAAAGATAAGGCCGTATGACTATGACTCTACCAGAGTATCTACGCACTACAAAATCGTCCTCGGAATGCAACGATCTCCAAACCCCTATTATTGGCCGCATAGGTATATTACTGAATCACTTCATAATCTGGTCACACTAGCATTAGCAGTAGCTCTGTTTGGTCATGTTTGAAAGAGCTTCTATCTGACTATAGTTTTTTTTTAAGAATCTTTAGCTCCATCAAACGGTATAGGTTTTCACCCAGAATATAATTTAAGAACTTGTAATTGCATAATTCAAAGAATAAAGTTAAAAATTAAAAGTTGGGAAACATTTTCATATTCCAATTAAGTGGCTACTTATGAGCTGCTTCTTTGAATTTCGAGCTTTGTATACATAACCTCATTTGGTGCTCCTCGATCGGTACTAGTTGGTGAGAGCGGCCGAGAGAGGGGGACGACCAAACACACAATCCAGCTTTTGGGGAGGGAGAGAGATGACTGGATGAGATTTGGCTGTAGATGCAGGAAAAGGAGGTAGACCCTTTTTGTTGGCACTGTCGGCTCTAATGCAAACCTTTGCATCAAGAATTATTTTTTAAGGAAATCATGTCCTCATGTGACCCCTAACTAACTTAACCTTTTCGTAAAGAAGCGTGTGAAGAGTGTACGTAGAAATAGCAGCTGATACAGATGAAATCATACATCAAACCCAAGTTTTTAAAACCTCGATAAAGAAAACCTCGATAAAGAGAACATATAAGAAAACAAAAAATTGGTTCAGTTTATAAGAAAAATCAAACTTGGAAACAATACACCTGCACGATTAATTAAAATTGTGATAGTCAAGATAAGACATACCTTCTATACAGGTTAATGAAATACGGTAAAACCATATACCCGATAGTATACGACAAAGTATTTTTTTACTCAAAGAAATATGGTGAAAAGAAAAATAAATTATCTTCCCAAAATTGAAGGTGTCAGAGCCCTAGTCAGGAAAGATAGAGTTTTCTTGAGCCGTATTCCATCCTATTTCTTCAAGTTCTATTTGGAGGAGGAGGTGACCTCTGCTATATAAACAAGGCTCCCATGGTCGAGGAGAGATAATAAGTTACAAACCACACCAAAATCTACGCTCAGAACCAATCCAGAGAAAGTCTTTGCCATATTCGCCAAATAGATTTTGCCGGGCCATTCTCGGCAGCTTCTAGTCGACGAAATCAGTCAGCTGTTCTATCCCTTATTGTATTCTGAGTGTTTTTCTGATAATAATCCATATAAACTGAAGTAGAGTTATTACTCATCTTGAGGACCCAAACTAGTATAAATTTCTATCTTTTGTTTGTTTGATCGACTCTCGCAAATACCCTGGTTCCAACGATCTCCATACTTTACAAATACCTTGATCAACGTACAATTCATTGACAAAAATGCAACTAAGGAAACTCATACAACCGAACCAAATCCACATCAAAACCAAGTTATACGTAAAGTTTCAGTCATAAAATTACGCATTACTAAATCTAAAAGTACAATATTACGCAAATACATAATTCTAAAGGAGGGTGCTAGTCTAGAACACATGAATTTCACATGTGTTTCGTTCAAGAGTAAATTCTCTGTATACCCTTGAAAATTGACCCAATCTCTTCTATATCTCTAAAATTTACCCGATTTCTTTAATACCTCTGAAATTTTAAGTTGATCCTTTCCATGTCCCTCCCATCAATTGACCGTTAGTTGACCGTCTAATTTCTATAAAAATAACCATTTTACCCTTACACATGGATGAACATAGAAATTTATAAATTATATTGTTGAAAATGTAAATGTTTGTCGCATGAGACTATTATAGTTATGAGTTTGCTGAGCAACACATTATTTATGACAAAATTTATTTTTAGATAATGAAAAAACAATATGTATTTATTTATTTACTAAAATGTCATAAAAAATGAGGAGCATACAAAGATGGGGCTACTAACGCTCACAATATTTTTTTATGGATACTCCTCACTTTTGGATGAATGCTCCCGATAAAAAAAATTCATTGTCATATTAAAATTTCAATTTATTATATTTGTTTTATTCTTAAAATTTATGTTAAAATTTTCTGCACTGATTATTTAGTCTCATTAGTTTCATAAAATACACATATAGAGATGGCAATGGGGCCCGTGACCCGAAACCTGTTGGATTTTTACTCTATTAGGAGGTAGATACGTTCCAAATATCATACCCATGGGTACGTTAACGGGCAAATCCTTCATCCATCGGGTATCACGGGTGTGGGTACATTCTCCTATCACCCAAACCCGTTTACCCATGGGTTAAAAATACCCGTAGGTATAGCCCAATACCATGATGGCCCAAGGCCCACAACCATAAAAACCCTAGGTATAAAAAGTCCCCATAGTGCTAAACCCTATCCGGTTATTCCCCTTCTCATCCTCTCCTCTTCCTCTTCTGTTTTTTCGCCACTCCCAACCCCAGCCCGCACCGCTGAATCTCGCACAAGCAGCACGAGCGCGTGGCGAGCGTGGAGCAGGAGCGCAAGCACAGCCTCCATCTTCCCAACTCCCAAGTTGCTCTCGCTCGCGCCGTCGTGCGGGAGCGTGGAGCAGGGATGCCGTTGTGCGAGGGCGCGACAGGCAGAGGCACAGGGGTACCGCCGCATGGGGGCGGGATAGGCAGGGGCGCCACCGAGCTGGTGCTGCTGCAGCCTCCTCCTCCTGTGAGTGTCACCGCCGCTGGATCTGTGCGCATCCACCGCCGCCGCCGCCGCAGCGACCTCCTCCTCTCGCGACCTGCGTCCCTGTGTTGTAATGGGTATGGGTACCCGACGGGTACCCATCACCCACGCGGGTACAGGTATGGGGGAATTTCTCACCCGTGAGCGGGTATGGGTATTGAAACGGGCAAGTTTATTCTGAACGGGTGTGGGTACGGGGTAAAAGAACCCGACGGGTACACACCTGTTGCCATCTCTATGCACATACTGTGCACCCAAACAAAATTTTCAATCGTTTTTCAAGCTTATATTCAAACATACATCGTCAAAGGGCATAAAAGAAATTTGCATCAAACTTAATAGTGAAATGAAGAAAAATGTAACGGTAGGGGCATAGAAGGGATCGAGTTGAAATTTTGGGGTATAGAAAGGATCGGGTAAATTTCATGGGTACAAGAGAAATTGAATGAGTTTTCAAGGGTATACAAAGAATTTACTCTTGGTTCAAAAGGATGGATACGACGGGTTGGGTCGAACCCATTTTTAGAGTGTTTAGTTTGGGAATAGGTGGGATGAGATGATCTCTAAAATAAAATATTCTCATAAGATCTGAATTGACATTGTCCTTTCAAAACTAGCGAACCAATTCAACTCATCTTTTCTTTCTATTTGACATGCTGGTCATTCCTTAAAAAATACTCCCTCCATCTCAAATTATAGGGCACCCTTATTTTTTAAAAAATCAAACTCGTAAATTTGATTAATAATCATATTAACCATATATATACTAAGTATTATATATGTTATATCATTATATTCATATTTCAAAATATTTTTATGTGATGTTAATTTTATATTCGTTGAAAATATAACATAAAATAAATTAATGATCAAATTATGTCATTGGAGACCGTTTAAAAAAAATATAGGCCTTATAATTTAAAACGAAAAGAGTAAGATCATCTCATCTTTCAGAATAAACGGATAAATATAACCATCTAATCCTTAAAAAATATAGATGACTCCAACCTACCATATTTCGTCTCCAAACTAAACACATATGCTTGTGCTTTTGGCTATAAAAAATGCTGATGCGCGATGCAACTTGGCCAATAGCATCGTGTGCTCCTCCAGCCTTGGTGGGATTGGAGCGAGCCGATCTCTGAGTCTCACCACCACCACCACTCCAGTCCAGCAGGTTGTGTGGTTCGGCCGCGGTCCACTTCGCTCGTGGCCGCCGTACGTCAAATTCAACCCCCAAAAAACATAACCAAAGAAAACGCCGAATCAATCGCGACCCGCAAAAACGCACGAAAAGGGGGCGTTTTCAGACGTGGTGTTTCCACTTTCAACGGATGATTGCATCGCAAGGGAAAATAGAGGACTCGTACAAAAAACACGCACACGCACACGGCCTTTTTGATTGGGTTGTGGCCAACCTTTCTCTCCCTTTCTCTGCCTCTTGTTGCCCTGAAAAGTTGGTCAGTTGATCTCGCGCCGTACTTTAATTTTGGACGTATAGATGCTGCTTTGCTTTGCTTCTCCCTGGTGCACGGTAACAACCAAAGGCTGCAGGATGGAGTACTGTTTACTCGGTCGTCTCGTCTCGTCCTAGCCATTGAACGAGCGGCGGTCCAAGCGTAGGGCACAAGTATACACAGTTGCGAACGTAGAAAAAAAATTTCGAGTTTTTCTTGGCAAACTTAAAGTGATGTTTTTTTTAATAAAGATGAAGATGAAGTTAGATTACGTAACATTAGAAAGCCATTAACATATTTATAATTGAGTTTTAATTATTGTAAACTTAAAAATTGGATTTACTTGATATTTTAAAACAATTTCTATATAAACAGTTTTCGTATGAAATACACCGTTTAGTAGTTTAAAAAATGTGTTAATAGAAATCGAGGTAAAATCTATATCTTAATAAGAAAAAGACCATTAGACTAATTTTCAAGTAATATAATGATTAATATGGCATAAAATAGCTATAAATACTAACATAATTATTAATATGACTTAAAATAGCTAGAAATAGATAAGCTACTCGGGCCACCAGATAGTTGCATTTGCATGTAGAAACGGCTTATAGTATACACACTTCTGTATGCTATCTTGGTTTTATTCTCCATCATCCTCAAAGTGCCGTACAAATGAAATGGATTTTCTCTTTTAACATAAAATCCCTTGGATCCACCATTATTATGGACACGATTTGAATAGAAACTTAAAGATGTGTTTGCCTTTATCCTACGTTTTACGTATCATGTATGTGTTAGGCCTATATTTATGTGACTTTCATATCTAAGGTGTCAGCTAGGAGATTCCCCTCCACGCGCGTTTGCACGTCCACAGAGACACACATGCCCCAGCTGCAATTGAGACATACGATGTAGTCACCCTCCCCTTCCCTCCAACTTAACCCAACCGCGGTGGGAAAAAAGGACCTACCGGCAATGACGACAGCCGTTGCAGGGCACTCCCATCGCCTAAGCTCAATCCGCCGCCGCTAGAAAAAAGAGGTTTGGGAGTGGGCAAAGAGAGGTGAGAAGGCAACGAGGAGAGGATGAAGGCCAACACTAGAGGAGATATAGAAGGGAGAAGGCCACAAGGAGACCAATGGAGAAGGAAGGAGGCGACGAGAGAGACGGAAATGGAGATCGATCTACTAGGGAGAGGATTAGAGGAGAGAGAGAGGGGACGACGATAAGGGAGAAAAAAACAAGATAGGATGACTGATAGTGGGTCAGTCGATAGATTAGGGGTATGTATGTACTTTCTTTTAGAGTTTGAATTATAAAAGTTTTAGTTAATTTGTGTAAATAAAAAATATGAGAAAGACAGGCATAGAAGAAATCAAGGGCTGAAATAAAAAGAAAAGTACCGAGAATACCCTTCATTGTAGAGCTATAATATTCTTATAGCAACCTCGTCCTACTTGACATGTTGTGACACAATTATGAGTATCCTACGCTGGAAATGGCCATACTGGCGAGTGTCTGCCGGTGGGGTGGATCAAGAAAAAAAACAATGAACTTCTTTTATTTTATATTATAAATCGTTTGATTTTTTTGTCAAAGTTTTTTAGGTTTGATTAAATTTATAAAAAAATATACTAACATTTTTAATATAAAACAAATATATTATTAAAATATATTTAATGTTAGATTTAATAAAACTAATTTGGTGTTGTAGGTGTTGGAGTACTACACTGCTACGGTTACATCTGCAATGATTTACGATATGGGAACGTGAAAGGCCGTTTTTTTGGGCCGTGTTCAACTTGCAACGTGTCAGTCCCATTCCAAAAAGAGCTGTCAACTTGCCAATTGAAAGCATCAACACATCTCAGCCCATCTTTAATTTAGGCCCATTTCCTCACACCCCAAAAGGCCCATCCAGATAGTAGTGGTTCAGTTCATCTCATCTTTCCTCGTACACAGTGATAGATCCACGAAAAAATAGCCGAAGAGTCTTAAAAAACCTAGACAAAGCTATAGATCCTCCTCCGATCTACGTATAACAAAAAATTTTGTGAGGATTTTGTGAGGACTTTCATGATCTTCACGTCAGTAATGAAGGCTTGAGCCCCTGTCGCTCTCATGTTGAATCCTGCTTGTACACAAGAAAAATCTGCACGCCTCTTTGCAAATTTCACCCTTTTTTTCCGAATGCAATTTCATGTTCAGATCCTACATACGAAAGCTCATTTACAAAGAACAATCACCGGCAACTTTTATTCCACGTAAAATTAGAAAGCCATTAACGCATTTATAATTGAGTTTTAATTATTGTAAACTTAAAAATTGGATTTACTTGATATTTTAAAACAACTTCTATATAAACAATTTTCACATGAAATACACCGTTTAGCAGTTTGAAAAACTTACTAATAGAAATCGATGTAAAATCTATATCTTAATAAGAAAAAGAACACTAGACTAATTTTCAAGTAACATAATGGTTAATATGGCATAAAATAGCTATAGATAGTAACATATATTAATATGAGTTAAAATAGCTAGAAATAGATAAGCTACCCGTGTTCGGGGCCACCAGATAGTTGCACGTAGAAATGGCTTGCAGTATACGCAACTTCTGTAGGCACTCTTGTTTTTATTCTCCATCATCCTCAAAGTGCTATACAACTGCAATGGATTTTCTCTTTTAACATAAAATCCTTTGTATCCACCATTATTATGGACACGATTTGAATAGAAACTTAGAGATGTGTTTATCTTTGTCCTACGTTTTACGTATCATGTATGTGCTAGGCCTGTATTCATGTGACTTTCATATCTAAGGTGCTAGCTAGGAGATTCCCCTTCACACGTGTTTGCACGTCCACAGAGGCACACATGCCCCGACTGCAATTGAGACATATGATGTGGTCACCCTTCCCTTTCCTCCAACTCAACCCAAATGCGGTGAAAAAAAAGGGGACCTACTGGCAATGACGATAACCGTTGCAGGGCACTCCCATCGCCTAAACTCGATCCGCCGTCGCTAGAAAAAAGAGGCTTGGGAGTGGGTAAAGAGAGATGAGAAGGCAACGAAGAGGAGGTAAAGGCCGGCACTAGAGGAGATATAGAGGGAAGAAGGCAACAAGGAGACCAATGGAGAAGGGAGGAGGCGACGAGAGAGGCGGAAATGGAGATCGATCTAGTGGGGAGAGGATTAGAGGAGAGAGAGGGGACAACGATGAGGAAGAAAAAACAAGGTAGGATGACTGCTAGTGGGTCAGCCGATAGATTAGGGGTATGTATGTACTTTTTTTTAGACTTTGAATTATAAAAGTTTTAGTTAATTTGTGTAAAAAAAATATGAGAAGAACAGGCATAAAAGAAATCAAGGGCTGAAATAAAAAGAAAAGTACCGAGAATACCCTTCATTGTAGAGCTACAATGTTAGCAACCTCGTCCTACTTGACATGGTGTGACACAGTAATGAGTATCCTACGTTGGAAACGCTGGAAATGGCCATACCGGCGAGTGTGTGCTGGTAGGGTGGATCGAGAAAAAAAAACTCCCTTTATTTTATATTATAAATCGTTTGATTTTTTTAAAAGTTTTTTAGGTTTGATTAAGTTTGTAAAAAATATACTAATATTTTCAATACAAAACAAACATATTATTAAATATATTTAATGTTAGATTTAATAAAATTAATTTGGTGTTGTAGACATAAATGTTAGGTGTTGGAGTACTACACTGCTACGGTTACATCTGCAATGATTTACGATACGGGAACGTGAAAGGCCGTTTTTTTTGGGCCGTTTTCAACTTGCAGCGTGCCAGTCCCATTCCAAAAAGAGCTGTCAACTTGCCAATTGAAAGCATCAACATAACTCAGCCCATCTTTATTTAGGCCCATTTCCTCACACCCCAAAAGGCCCATCCAGATAGTAGTGGTTCAGTTCATCTCATCTTTCCTCGTACACAATCCACGAAGAAATAGTAGAAGGGTAAAAAAAAACTAGACAAATTACAGATTCTTTTTCTATCTACGTATAACAAAAAAAATTTAGTAAGAATTTTGTGAGGGCTCTCATGATCCTCATGTCAGTAGTGAAGGCTTGAGCCCCTGCCGCTCTCATGTTGGATCCGTCTCTGCTCGTACACAAGAAAAATCTGCACACCTCTTTACAAATTTCACCCATTTTTTTCCGACTGCAATTTCATGTTCAGATCCTACATACGAAAGCTCATTTACAAAGAACAATCACCGGCAACTTTTATTCCACGTGCATGGCTCCCAACAAATTCTGCTCTTTCACATACAAAATGTGTACACGTACTACTACATACTTGTACAGCCAACTGAACTCCTGCAATTACATCATATTACAGGATAATTTCGATCAATTTTTTTTGGTGTACTCTCCCTCTTCTTCACCATCTCAACTTAGCCGGGAAATACTGCGAGTGAATTCAGAGAAAAAAATGTCATTTCTTCAGGTTTCAGGACAAAAAGATGGTTTGTTTCAGGCTTAGGAATTCGCTGCAAAATCGATCATACCTTTTCGATGAGTGACATGTAGTAGGGCTTCACCTTCTCAACGTCTATCCTGACATTGCTCTTGCTGTACAGGTCGTACTTGCTGCAGAAGAAAACCATTCATGTTCAGTACATTTTCATAGTATTTACATTTAGATGCAGGGTGATCAATCTGGTGGCTTACTTGAAGACATGCAGCCATTTGAGGTTCTCCTTGTCCTCATCGTTCATCAGATGCATGTAGGCTCCATGCTTGTGCAGAGCTGAATCATAGACAAAAATCGCAAATTTTGACTAAACCTTACTTAGAACTTGTAAGTTTTGTCAAAATGAAAAGAAATGAAGATTGCCGCGCGCACTTACGGTAGAATGAATGGTATCTGATGATGAACAGGCCTGCAGAGGGAAGAGTGGTCTTGTTCTCCTTGGCAACCTGAGATGAACAAGAACAAGAAACACACCAACATTTCAGAAAAAACTACAACCTCAGCACTAGAGCTGAAGAATTTTCTGCTCCATGTTATGCAATCGCCGACGAATCGACACGGCCAAGATGATGAACCGGGTGTTTTACCAGGTACATGTAGTCGTCATGGCCCCAGGACATGAGCACATTGTCAAGGCCACATCCCTCGGAGTAGGCCCCAAACTTGGTGTTGAGCTTTGGGTTCAGGTAGTCAGGGTTCTCCTTGAAGTACTGCACATTTTCAGACAAAAAGTTTTTCAGTCTCAGCCTTAGATCATTAGCTAACTGCTTGATCCATCTACTCTTTTGATCTGTCTTGAACGGCTTGCTAGATGGTTAATTGGTTACCCTGAAGTGGACGTTGCATTCGTCGAATGCGCAGCCGACGGGGAAGGTGTCACCTGAAAGTTCAGAGAGATTATTCAGATTCAGAGATGGATGGATGTTCAGCAATTGTTTGTTCCTATCTGAATCTCTGAAGAAGTTTCAGTGAGATGACAAGGGTTGCTTTTGCTTGTGTTGTTTGTTGCTTACCGACGACTGCCCACTGTGGAAGCTCCCCAAAGCTGGGGTGCAGCAGCACCTTGCCCAGATCTGTAAAAAAAAGAAGAGAACATGTTACACGTCACAAGTGTGCCCCACAATATTGCCAATTTCATTCCTCTCTTCCTTTAGGCGAGTAATTCCAAAGAGGTCGTTACTGTATCACTTCATCTTATCTAATTTTTCATCTTCATTTATCGTAGGGTCTACCTGTCAGTGGCGTGACGACTTCTAAATACTTCCTTCAGTCATAAGGTCTATACTTTTTTACATATTATTGAATAACATACTTTGACCATTATTTTATTTTATATTATATTATAACAATTATAAAATTAATATCACATACAAGTATTTCAAAATATAAATATAGTAATATAACATGCATAAAACTTAATATAGATATTGCTAATGTAATTATTAATCAAAAACTATCAAGTTTGATTTTCCTGGAAACAAGAACTATCAAGTTTGGAACGAAGGAAGTATCTTACACGAACATATTCTATCTCGTGTATCGTGTGAGGTCTACATGTCAATAACTGTTCGTAGCGGCGACCCCGTGGATATGCAATTATAGTAACGGTTGTAAAATGATACTTCCTCCATTTCAAAATGTATGACGCCGTTGATTTTTCACGTAACATTTGACCATTCGTTTTATTCAAAAAAAATTTATATAAATGTCATTTATTTTGTTGCGACTTGTTTTATCATCAAATAAAATATAATCTTAACTTATAATTTTATATATTTATACTAAATTTTTAAATAAAACGAATGATCAAACATTATATTGAAAAAAAGTTAACGGAGTCATACATTTTAAAAAAAGAAAAAAAGGAGACAGTATAATTTACCATGGATGAGGCCGGTGAGGTGGAGCCAGTCCTCGTCGGGGAAGTCCTTGCGGATGGCCTCGGCGGTCTGGAGGAGGTGCTCGATCTGCGGCATGTCGAGGTCCGGGTCGCTGTCGTCGATGAACTCGTTCAGTAGCTCGATGCACTCCCAGATCCCCATCTCCGTCTTGTCCAGCCTACCGTACTCCTCCCGCATCCGCCTCACCTGCACAAGCACAACCAACGCACCAAAAAACAATGGCTCTCAGCGTGCATGTCTTGACCTTTTTTTTTTCCTTCTCGTCTTTCTTGATTAACTTTGGTAAATCTCATATGTGAAAGCTCCCGTTCTTTTTTACTCCCTCCGGTTCTTTTTTAGTTGAAGTTTTGAACAGGATTGCAAATACCCATGAGTAAATTAATTTGCATCCAAAGGTATATTGGTATAGACTATAGAGTGGCATCTGAAAAGCCAAAACGTCAATCATTCGCATTCAAAAGCTCTTAGCCTCCAACATCAATTAAAAGATATAACAGGAGGAGTACTTTTTCTTTTAGAATTATTAGAAACAAAAAAATTGCACTTACGAAATCGTAGGTCTGGTTGATGTGGTTGACGCGGTAGAACTCCTCCACCGTCTCCTTCCTCTCCGACTCGGCGTCATAATTCCTGGAGATTAAAAACATCACATATTATTCCGGTTCATTCCTTTTTTTGAATAAATAAAAAATCTTACTACCGCTATGTAAAAAACTTCATTTCTAGAGATTATGTTTGATTCGTTCCCATGTGGGACTTTTTAGAGAATCATCAAATTGAAGTACAGAATTCTTGAAGAAGCGAAAACGATAACACGCAAAAAAGGAACAAGTAGATGGGCATGTTAATGCAGCCAAAGAAGTACCACGTGGGACCTTCACTTTGCATAGACACGCAGAAACCTTTGAAACCGTACAAAAAAAAAGCTTTATTTTATTTTATTTGACCAGTAGCTTGTCACTTTGCTCAGCAAAATTGAGTTTACGTTTAAAAATTGTGGAGAGACTACCTTGAAGTCATGAGACAACACATGTTTTGTGGCTTACTACGAAAAATATCTTGGCTGTCCTGTTACAATAAACTTTAGTACCAACCTCTGTTTTTGCCACATGAAAAACGTATGATTATTTTCACATATCCACTTGAAAGAAAAATTAAACTTGCTGCCACTCTGTTTTTTGCAACTAGGAGTAGAAACAATAGCATTTGGAATATTAAAGAAAATACTATATGATTAATTGCATATATTCAATTGAATATTAAAGAAAAAAAAACTTGCCGCCACTTTCTTTTGCTCTGCTTTTGTATGATGGACTGTTTTTTTTTCTTACGTAGCTGATGAGAAGTTCAGAACATTGGGATGAAAAAAATAAAATGGAGGGAAGGCAGACCTGAAGGCGTTGCCGAAGGCGTTGGAGTCCGGCACGACGAAGCCGCCGTCGAGCACGAGCTCCGCCGCGTTGTCGCCGCCGCCGGCGACCTTCCGGTCGGCGATAGCATCTGCAAGCGAACACGCCCGGCTGCCGTGTCAGAACCTTAGTGCAACGACCATGACTGAGCCCATGATCCATCCATCAAGGAACATTTCTGAATCTGTTCTTCCTCATGGACTCAAATCAACCACAAGAAGGACCAACAAGAAAAAGAAGAGAAAAGAAAACTCAGAGAGGAAATGAAAAAAAGAAAGATCATGAGCTCACCGAGGCGAGGCTGCTCAATGGTGATGGTCATCTTGATTGATCAATCAAATCTGAGACAGATGATAACACAAGGGTGCTAATTAACGTCAAGAACAACAGGTCGAGGAGCACGGCAATGGCGTCGTTTGCTGATGCTCCCTGAGGCGAGGAGGAAGCTGTATTTAAAGCCGGGGAGGCTGGAGGTGGGGCCGGGGCGTCAGCGAGTGGAAGAGATAATCAACGGCGTTATCCTAGGCGAGTGACTCAGCCATGGCGTGGAGCTATGGCTGTGGATGACAAGGACACCTCACGCCCGCAGCGGTGGGTGCTCTGCTCCATCCATGATAATTATTCGAGAGTAGAACGAATGATAAATATTGTAAAGTTAAAAAATGAATTTAGAATAGTTTCGAAGAGATTCATATATAGATAATTGTTTTTTTATAATAAGAATGGGCTTTGTTTTAGTTTCCTTTCTTCTTGTAGGTTTCTGTTTTGAGAGAGGTTTTTTTTAACTATAGTTTTGGGAGAGGTTTGGCTGTCTATAGATATAGAAATGAAGTTGTTGGAGAACAAAAAGTTGTTTCTTTACCTTCTGCATTTGTTTAAGACTATGGGTTTTCTTATTTAGACCGTCGGTGTTATCTTGTATTCCCTTAGCTGGTGTGTATATACTGATATGCTCTTGTTCGGAATGGTATATCTAAAAAGCAAAATTTGCTATAGGACATTTGCTGAAGAACACTGCAAAATCATGTCACTGCTGAGGGACACAAAAAAATAATGTAATTGGCTGTAAGACACCGGAGACATTATTTTATAATATTTGGGAAAAGCGTGGAGAGAGAAATTTAAAAAGGAAAATTTTGTCCCTGCCTGCTCTTTCTCCACCCGATCCTCATCAAAAACCGGCAGCGACGAGATGGGACGTTGTGGTCAGCCTCGTGCTTCGTCAGGACCAGCAGCTTCGGGGACAGGTCGTGGATGGTGCGGAGGAGCGCGTCCGCCTTCGTCGCCGTCGTCATCATATGCTGGCGCGACCCGGATTGCTCCGCTGCCAGCCTCCTGCTGACCCGTCGTCGTCGGGGAAGGCGAGGAGGCGGTGGATCTGAAGGGTGGCGACGACGGCGAGGGCTTGGCCGACGATGACGTCGAGGTGGGCCGCTCCGATGCCGGAGAGCGCCTCGATGTTGGATTGAACTGGGTGGAACTACAAGTTGATGTCAAGGCGCTGGGCCTTCGTGGCGGCGGCGGAGAGGAAGTCCTTTGCCTCGTTCATGATAGTCAGGCAGAGCAGGTGGGGTAGGCCATCGGGTCGCGCGGTGAGGAGGCGGACGAGCTCCACCCACTAGTTGGCGTCGGTGCCGCCGCTGAGGTCGACAACGTGGACGACGCCTCGCTTGGTCTGCATCACCTCGGTGATGGACAAGTTGGCCGCGGTGGCGGCGAGCCGGACGAAGGGGCACATCGCACGGAACCCCTAGCGCATGGCGGAGACAGCCGGTGGCGGCGGGGCCTGTGTGAGATGGAGGGAGCGGCATATGCTGTCGCATGGCAGGATGAAGCGTAGCGCGAGCGCCTCGGCGAAGGTAGACGCCAACCGCTGCATCGACCTGCCGCCACTTTGTCCCCTACCCCGACTCCCAAACCCATCCCCTTTGCTGCTCGGTATCGAGCTGAAGCAGGAAGGAAGAAGAATAGTGTCCAGGGGTACATTTGTACTTTTCACGATTTTTCTCTCTCCATTTGCATCAAATATAATAAAATAATGCCTTCGATGTTCTACAGACAATTACACCATTTTTGTGAGACGATTTTACGGTGTCCTTCAGTCAATTACACAAATTTTGGATGTCCAATATGCATACTTTGCATTTTGTTATAGACAATTTCTGAATTGAATAAATATATATGAGGAAATGCCCATCTCTAATTTAAATCGTTAAGAAAGAGATAAAAGGAAGACTATTTTTATCCGTTGTAACACTTCCTCCAAGATGTACCACTCCATTTCGATATTCTCCTCCGAAATTAATCGACTAGTAGCATTTTAAATTGCCCTCCGCCTATAACTTTATCTATAACATTTTAGTATCTTTTGAAATATAACTGAGTTCTCTTGCTGATTTATTTTTTTAAAAAAAACTTTTGAGCATGATAAATCTTCCACACGGCTGTGATTCTTGCTAACAGCGACAATTGGCAGGCCAGGCCGTGTGCTGCAGGCTGCAGCTAGGAGCTACGCCTTGTGTCCTCATCTGGTTGAATTGAAACCGATACCAATTCCAGCATGCGTGGAGCCGTACGCTGCGGATTCGCTTCTGGATGTTTTGATGGTTGGTTGACGTGTGGTGCGGTGGCCGGTGGGAGGATCGCAGGGGGATTTCGTGGTCACCTCCCGGTGTTGAGCCGCACTTGGCGCAGCCGCGAAGGGTCAGTCTCAGTATTGCGGTTGCAATCAGCCGCTTTGGCTCGCCGCAGAAAACATTAGCAAGTAGAACAGGTCGTCTCTGTTCAGATTCAAGTAGAACAGGTCGTTTCTGTTCAGATTTATAATGCTAGATGATGATGTCTCTATTATGATTAATTAAATATTAATTATTATGAATTAAAAAAATAGATTTATTAATTATGTATTATAATGTTTTCATGCTAGTAAAAAGTCATGGCGTGGTAAGGATTTTATCATGCCAATTCAACTGGTGTGACAAACAAATATTACCATGCAACTGCTCATGACGTGACAATGTTGTTCTGTCACATCAATCTAATTAACTAGCGTGAAAAAAATAGATTTGGAAATTATAAGTTTTAGGGGTCTATTTTTGAAAAATAAGGGTGAAAATAATAAAAATTCTCGAGCATTCAACGTGCTAGCATGTATCGTGATCCTGCCATATCGTCCCCTGCCAGGCACACCCATGATCGTTTGCGACATGGACGGGTATCCCATATGCGTCCGTGAAATTATCTTTCATCAGTCCATGTCATCAGCATAAGATACCAAAACCACAAGCTTGTACTCCTATAATAAGAGGCCATAATACCATGCAGACAAAATACACGGCTGCAAGTTGGGGGGTACTTGAGAGCTATTGTCAACCTGACAATGACGAGGAATTATATATCTTTTAATTTCTGGCCGCCTACATCAGTGTATAATCGTGTATTTTACCACATGAATGCGGGTTAAATTACTGTAAAGTTACCACATGAATGTTGTATTATGGTATACATACTAACGAATTTTCCTGCGCAATATTGCTCGGAGCTAGATTTTAAATGAATTTAATTCGATTATGACTCTTGAACAATTGCATTTCGTATGCAACAGATTTGAAAAATACGGTAGGATTCGATATACAAATCTTAATTAATTTGCTACTGTTTTCATCGATGCAATTGTTATAGTAGAGCCAACAGACAAGAATACAAAAGGATGATCATATAGTAAGCCAAATCTTATGAGTCCAAGTTGGCAACTAATTAACTTGGGGGTACAGGCGTACAGCTAATAAAACAGCTGCGTTTGCTGATCACTTCAGCAAGCCTGTCTTTCTTTCAGGGATGGATGGATGCGTAGGCGTGTTGGAAAACAGAAGTCATGCTTTTGTCGTGTGCTAACAGGGTCAGAATTGGACGATTTGTACATGGTGTGTGTATTGACTCAAAGAATTAACAAAAAATAATATGTGGTTTGTTGCTCGAGATGAGAAGTGTTGATCTTTCAAATGAAAAATGAAAACCGCTTTACTAGTTTAGGTTCGTTTTGGAAATGGGTACTATGTATTGGAAGTGCAATATATAATGCAAAATATATACAGTAATGTTTATTACTCCCTCCGTTTCATATTATAAATCATTTTGATTTTTTTTCTGGTCAAACTTATTTAGAATTGATCAAATTTATAGGAAAAATTAGCAACATCTATAATAACAAATTAGTTTCATTAAATATAACATTGAATATATTTTGATAATGTGTTTGTTAGAAATGTTGCTATATTTTTTTCACAAACTTGATCAAACTTTAAAAAGTTTGATTAAAAAAAAATCAAAACAACTAATAATATGAAACGGAAGAAGTAATAGATATCCACCATCCCATTAGGAAACAATTGATCGAATTGTTGGGTTCTAGTAGCAGCATAGGTTAGGAGATTTGTAGTTAGAAATAACTATATTTTAGGACGGAGAGAGTAATAGGTGGTTGGTTGGGAAGTAGCACACTAGAAGACTTGTATTTTAAGACAAATTTTACAACCCGGAAATTCATATATTTTAAAATGGAGGAGTAATTTTGCCCATAGATATAAGCAATATAGATATATCAAAATAATCAATATCCTTATTTTTTAAAAGTATTATAATAAGAATACATTTTTACAAAGATCCTTCGTCCATAAGGTAAGGAACTCAAGATCCTTGATTGTAGCCTATAGGCACATATGTATACCCACTTGTCAAAATTCATACTCTCTTTATTTTAAAATATAAAATTTTTTGGTATAATATGTTCATATTCGTAGTAGTAAGATGTGTCACATTCAACTAAAATTTTTTATATTTTGGAACGGAGGGAGTATATGTTAAATGTCATCAGAGACTATATACATTTTTTAGACAGTTGTTACTATCACAATTACAATTATTCATAACTCCAAAATATCTAGCTGCTCCACTGGAAGCATTCATGCAGGACAATTAGCCAAAGAGCAAGCAAACAACCGAAGGTACAAAATAAGTGACAAGTTGAGGATCAGCCAGCACCAACAGGGTCCCGGGATGGATTCTACCCCAACAACTCGATCCGGTGCATATGACTGGACCAGGACAAAGATGAGTACGTTCAGGACACGAACACTGCACGTGTTTTATTGCGTCAGGATATGTTGGATCTGAGTTCTTAGTACGCATTTTCTCAGTATATTATAAGTCGTTTTAACTTTTTTTAATCAAATTTTTTAAGTTTAATTAAATTTGTAGAAAAATATAACAACATTTTCAACACAAAACAAACATATTATTAAAATATATTCAATGTTACGTTTAATAAAACTAATTAGGTGTTGTAAATATTACTAAATTTTTCTATAAATTTAGTCAATCCTTAAAAAAAATTAACTCTAAAAAGATCAAAACGAATTACGGAGGGAGTAGTAATACACTGATGCATGATGTGATATGTCAAAATTATATTGTACTACATGGATCTGTCTATCTACTACTGTACTAGCTTCATCTCGAAATATACAATTTGGGATGCTGGGAGTACTGACCGGCTAACTCGGTCCATATAGATGATAATGTGATGTCGATTATTCTTTTGCTCCCTTTGAATTTTTGCAACCTGAACATCCTACATGTAATGTGGTGCATGCATGTGCTAGGTGAGGAGTCAAGGTGATAGCATTTTTTGTTTGTCTGGAGTAAGTAATTTGTTTGACAATGTAGATGGATTCCAAGAGAGCTATCATAGTAAATGCTATTATCAACTGAGTTCGGGAAAGGGACTAGCAAAAAATGGCATGGAGACAAGTGGCTGTACATGTTGGGGAGTCCAAGTTCTCACACGCATGTTTTCTAAACAATTAAACGGTGTGCTTTTTTAAAAAAATTTTATAGAAAAGTTGCTTTCAAAAATCATATTAATTTATTTTTCAAAAAAGTTAGCTAATACTTAATTAATTATATGTTAATGAGTCGTTTCGTTTTGAGTGCATGAGAGATTAGTTTCCAACTCAAATTACCGAATACAAGTAGTTCTTTGATTCCTCTAGAACTGCTGTGCAGTCCCTTTCATTAACTTGTGTTAATAGGGAAAAATTTAGCCCTTTGGTTCATGGAGAGATATTATGCGAAAATGAGCCAGTTGTTGGATATTTAAAATATTCCTTTAGAGAACAATGATAGATGTTAAAAGTAAAAAAAGAAACTTATAAAACTGAGACCTATAGCTGGGGTCATGTTTATTTACCTTGGTGAAAAACTCTACTGAGAAATTAATCCCATCGCAACGTAACAAAAGGCAATTTTTAGGTGCAATAGTAAATGAAGACAAAAAAACAAACTTTTGACACAGTTATCCATCTACCTATACGCATATTAATTGGATACTTTGTAGAAATTTTCTCGTTAACATCCGGTCATTGATTTGATTGATTGTATTATCATGACTGTAGATCGTGTTGAGGACCCATGTTAAATAGATCATGCCACACTTAACGCCAAAAAAGATCATGCCATTGGAAATGACATGGACTCTAATTTAATAAATCATCAGAAATTTATAATTAATAAATATGATAGCATATATACCAATCTTGGACTCTCAGTTTAGTATTTTATTAATCTATTTTTAGAATTCGAAATTAATAATTAGCTAGTTATAACTGATGTGAACTCTCTTTTAATACAAGCAACTACACTATTTTCCAACACGTTAAACATAATATTATAACTTCAATATCTATAGTATCAGTAATTATTAGCCCGTAAAACACATGGTTAACGACTGCACCTTCAATTAGTTTTGTTGTACCTCACAAACAATATTGAATTATTCCATTGAAGAGGGAAAACCTCACCTAAAGTTATGTTTTCTTTAAAAAAACGTTTTGAAAACTTTTTCCTATTTTATTTGAGGTCTTTTACTATGCTTGAGAGGTACCTCAAGTACCTCCCTCTCGGGTAAACACGCACCATTGAATCAATAGGGATAGTTTAGGAATAAAAATATTATAAACATAGATAAACTTCCTACCAACGTTTCAATCCCTAATCCGCATCTGCGGCTTCTGTGCTTCCGAGACATGTTCATGGGACTGATCCAATTTCTAGATCAATCATTTATTCCCATTTTGTTGTGACTTAGGCACATACTCTCTCTGTTTCATATTATAAATCATTTTAATTTTTTTAGTCAAAATTATTTAAAATTGATCAAATTTATAGAAAAACATAGTAACATTTTCAACACAAAACAAATATATTATCAAAATATATTCAATATTATATTTAATTAAATTAATTTGATGTTTTAGATGCTACTAAATTTTAAACTTGATCAAATTTAACAAAATTTAACTTATAAAAAAAGTCTATAGTAGAAACGGAGGGAGTATAACAGTATAAGAATCTTTTTTCTTTTTGTTGAGATACTATGAGGATATGACCGTATAGATTAAAGGAAAATAGGAAAATATGTACACGATTATCAATCAATTTCTCAGTTTTATCATTAACTACACAATTACTAATCGCGAGGTTAGTGGCGCATGACACCCCGCCGATCACGCCACGTCGTGATTTAATTACCCTCTCTCAGTCTTATCGCTGTAAAAACAAAATAATTACCTATATAACCTTCCACCTAATCTACGGATTAAGTACCTTGGCCCACTTTTTACTACCTTACGGAAGATACCTTTCTCTGTGGACCATTATATTTTAGTTGATTAACGAACCATATAACTTCCAAGCACCGGAGAACCTCTCATTTTATTAATTTAAGAAGTGGACTTAGGCCTTGAGCCACCTAGGTCATGGCCCGTGACCTTGATGCTAAAGTCCAAAGCTTTTGTAATTTCACCATGCATTGAACATATGGATTGACAAACACCATGGGTTGGCTCGAGGCCTGCCAAATGCCGGATCTGTCCTCGTGCCTAACCAAGGAAGTACCAAACTTAAGAAGTGGTGAAACAATTATGTCTTCACACGTTATCCGTTGAACCTCTCAAAAGAAAGAAAGAAAGAAATTGAAGGATATATGGAAAATGAAGGACACCTTTATATATTTATATTACCTCGAGTTGTTGTTTTTGTTACAATGTGTTTCAGATGTTAGGGCACCAACATTGTATCTTATCCACATCGGTAATAGCGTGGGTCCCACGATCAGGGCAATGGTAGTTTGTGCCAGCTCCATAATATGTTATGGATAGGGTGGTAAACAAGGTGGGGCCGATTGAAAAAAAATCCTCCAACTTCAGTCTCTTTAGTGAGTAGAAACATTATACAAATAATATACTTTATTTGCTTGTTGCTAGCAATAGCACAAAGACCAGTTTTTCGTCATTATCTCTTCCCACAATGCTTGTTAGTACCTGATAGCAAGGGTGTTTTTTGCTTGTTACCGGGTTTTTTACTACTCCGTAGATTGTAATTGTCCATAGATAGATAGGCCCTGCACACAATCCTAGCTATTTCACGCTGTTAACTGAAATGCAGTGCTCCAGCCGCTTGGTCTTGATGAAACAAACAAGGACAGTAGTAAATGAACCCAGAAGATCGAATTCATTAGAAGACAGAAATAAAAGGACCACCCATCATTTATACGACCCAGCAGATTTGTCGGATTTTGCATCATCTTGCAAGTTGCAATTCGATCACTAACCGACCAAAACAAGCAGAGTTCATCCAAACAATTTGGGCACATTTTGACATCAAACCCGACCTCGTTCCCCATCTCATATATAGCCAAACATTAACCTTACCAAATATACAACCAAAGATCTTGAGAAAAACTGTAGCCAAAACTGAACATGTTGCCAATGAACAAACGCAAAATCAAATGTGTCGTGCAGTAAGTTCATAACTAACCCACTATGGCTGAGTTCTTTATCTCATCTTTCCAACTCATCACCTTTTTTTTTCGCGCGCACGTTTTTCAAACTACTAAACGGTGTATTTTTTACAAAAAAAATTTCTATACAAAAGTTGCTTAAAAAATCAAATTAATCTATTTTTCAAAAAAATAGCTAATACTTAATTAATCACGCGCTAATGGACCGTGGCGTTTTCCGTGGAACACATGAAGACGAACACACAGCCATAACTTCAGATAACCAGCGCATTATTGCCTAATCAACCTTAATTACTCAAAAGCTCTAATTGGATCATTATATCTTGCCACCCAAACATAATAATTACTGACATGTTAATGACGATAGTTTTACCATCAACAAGCTAGTAGTACGAGAAACCTATATATACATGGGATACTTGGCAAAAAGTGCATAGTCAATGCCAGTGGCCACACTGCCAAGTTACTGCTAGATGGCACTAGAGCTAATTATCCATTTCTCAATTACTAGTACTACTAATTAAGTACGACTTAATTACAATTAGAGATGATTAATTTCCACTGCTACAGCATTGCCAGCTTCCTAACATTGATAGGGTAGGCTTCGTCCGGCGAGTTGGAGCCGTACGCCTTGCGTGCCAGCCTGGCATTCACCACGTCTGTCGGGTGGAGCCCATCGAAGAACGCGTACTTTGTCCTGTCACTGCAGATGGGCCCCTCCTTCTGACAGAGCACGCCTCCCCTCGACACCTCACAGCAAGCTCGACTGGTTTTCCTAATGCCTGAGCAATTAAAACCATCAAGCAAATTAGGCCTGTTGCTTACACGAGTGGTAAGGCCTGTTTGGATTGATGGACAAAACACATGAATAATAAAATTATAGGAAAAGAAAATATAGAAATATATGAATAATTAAAAAAAACACTAGGACGTGGTTTTGGAACATGAATTTTAGACTTGCTTAAACTAAACAAGGTATAATAGATTCCTTTTTAGGTTAAGTCCATCTCCTTTTGTGTTGCTTTCTCTTTCAAGGAATTTTTTCCTTAGATTTGAGGTCATTTTTCTTTTCCTTTGATTTGCACTAGAATAATAATAGAATAGAGAAAGTTAGGAAAGTTTTTCAAGATTCTTGATCCATTCCTCCATTCCAAACAGTTCTATAGCAAAAATACTATAATTTTAAATTCCTTTGATTTTTCTTTAAAATTCCTTCGTACCAAATAGGCCCTACACATATATCACAAGAAAATAGTAGTGGTAAGAAAGGAAAAGGGAAGGTTGCATCACTTCACCCATAAACAATTTCTTTTGAGTTTAAGAAATATATGATCGCCTAATTATTACCATATTTTGCCGGGTGGTGTATCATATCGCTAATGATCTTGTAAGAATTGACATAGACAAAGCTCGCGCCAGGCATGTGTGACCGCATGCCACCATTGCGATTTTTAACGATAGACCTTAGCCTGGAGTTGAAGAGGAGCGCCGCATGGTTTATCGGCTCAATGCAAGCCTCACCGGTGACGTTGAGGAAGGTCCTCACCACAGGGGTGCAACCCAGGGGCTGGATGGAGAATAGCACAAACTTCCTTGCCCCTAGATCATACAATCTCTGATAAAAATAAAAATAAGAGTCATAATTTAAATAAAACGTGTATAGAAAATTTTTATTGTACGTGTTGATTGTTATAATCGAGTCTCGAAGAATATAAAAGAAAAGATCTAAAGAAAAGATGCCAATCAATCATATTCTACTATCCATCCAACTACTATGTACTTTTACAATATTATGTCATGTACCCTTGCACATTCATTACATCTCTGAGTTTAAGGTCCACATATATAGCTGCTTGCACATTTTCTCTCCAGATCCTTCTCTTTATTTCACATGTACCAGGAACCATACCTCCATATCCAGTAGCTATAATTAATTAACATGTCATATCTGTGGCTTTAATAGCAAATCCATATATTATGGGTACACAAGATATAGTTAAGGTGAGCAATAAATTAAGGTGGTACTACCTGCAGGTGGTTTGAGAGCTTGGTGAGGAGTGAGCTTGTGAACTCTGACAAGAGGGCCCTTGTGGGTCCACTCCTGGGGTTGAAGTAGTTGAGTAAGTAGTCATTGCCACCTGTCCCAATGACAAACAGGCTCTTGGGCAGGTAACACTGGTCAAAGAAATCCTGGCCCTTCATCTTGTGGCCGGTGGTGGTGGTGGCTGTGGTTGCTCCCTGCAGATGGGCCCGCAGGTCAGGGAGCGTCACTGCCTCGAAGTTGGTGATCTGCTGCTTTAGGCTCAAGACATCACCCTAATAAGATTAGTTACGAACACTAATTAGTAATTAAGCTGGTTAATTTTAAAGCTTAATCTTTTTGTAACACAAGAGCCATACACTTTATTTCGTTAAGAGAAAATGTACAACAGATCAGTTCATAAATAAAAAAGGAACCCTCTAAAAACACCATAGCAAAAGCAACACGTATAAAAAACACTCCTAGCTAACCATCCAAGGGAAGCAACCTATTTTGAAGCTTAGTTTTTAAGTTGTTTTGAGGTTTCTTTACGACATTTTGTTTCTAGTCGTGGCTTTCAAACTTTTAAGAATGGAGATACGGGGATGTTTGGATTGGTCCCAATTTATGTCCTACCGACGTTTTGGTACCTTCGAATAGTATTTTGTTGGTATTTGGATTAAGACCAATTTTTTACTTAGCTAGTAACAAATCTGTCCTATAAAATTTAACAGTATCAAAACTTATCTAGATTTTGACACTATCACCATTTTAATAGGGCTTGAAACAAATCGGCTTATAATAATTTTACCAAAAGTATGTTTTATAATTAGTTTATTTTTTTAATGACTTATCAGCTCACCCTGAAATAAACATAAGCATCAGTACACGGAATAAAGCACTATACTTCATCCATCTCAAAATATATATGACGTCGTTAACTTTCTAATGTTTGATTATTTATCTTATTTAAAAATTTAGTATAAATATGTAAAAGTATAAGTTAAGGTAATAGTTTCATTTATAATAAAATAAATCATAATAAAATAAATAATATATATATATATATATATATTTTAAAATAAAATAAATGGTCAAACGTTAAGATAAAAAATTAATAATCTCTTACATCTTGGAATGGAATGGAGGGAATATATACTGGCCCAAGTAATGCTGACCGTGTTCTTGCCGGTGAGGTCGAGGATGCCGGAGCCGCCGGAGGCGAAGTTGACGCCGTGGAGGGCGGCGCGGCCCCGGGTGGAGGGGTCGGCAAAAGGCGGGAGGAGGCCGGCGGCGGGGAGGCGGAGGAGCTCGCCGAGGGCGTCGATGACGTTGCGGCCGTTGGAGAAGCGGCCGGTGGCGCCGAGCGGGAAGTCGACGCCGTAGGGCGCGTAGTCGGCGCGCACGCCTGAGCCGTTGAGGTAGTTGTTGTTGCCGTTGTCCACCAGCGAGCTCCCGAACACGAACATGGCCCTCACCGTCGCCGCCGCCGCCGCCTTTGTAGCTCTGTCGCCGCTGCCATGGACGAAGCTCGTAGGAGCAGGAGCAGCAGCTTTGCATTGATGCAAATGGAGATGCAGCAGGAGGAAGAGGTAGAGGTAGAGTGTTGCTCCGACGAGCTTGGCCATGGCCGTCGATCGCCCGGCAAGCTGATGAGCTAGCTACCTAGCTAACGGAGATTGCTTAATCTGGCTGCACAAGATAGCATCTGCTACTTGTAGCAGAAAGAGAATTGAATGCTACTCCGTAGCTACTAGCCGGTAGGTTTGTGCACTTCACGTCGTGGTTAGTAATTACAGTTAGGAGAGAAAGAGAGAGAGAGAGAAGTTACTGCATGCTGGTTTAGTACAGCAGCAATTTATGCGGGTGCAAGGTGCAATGCATGGCGTTAATCTGTACAGTGTTTTTCCCGCGAAGGAAGGATCTGGTGCACAACGGCACAGGACATTTGCACAACTGTACTGTTGCTAGATTTTCTCTGCTACTTCTTCTCACTATGCCGGTCCAAGTCATCACTGACAAACCTATACCGTCATCTCTAACGGGTAAAGTTCTTGTCAGAGATGAATGATCAGTGATAACTCCACCTCATCTCTAACGGGTGAAGGCTCGTCAATGATGACAACACCTGTGATAGTAAAATACACCCCCGACAATAGTGATATCATCTGTGAAGGATATCTACTTAGGATATCTACTTTTAACCCGCCACTGCTACCATTCACCTCTGATGAGTTCTAATAGTTACCCGTCAAAGATGTGGAAAATGAGGAAAAAAATCACGATCCAAGAATGTTGTTCCCTACCCATCACAATCAAGTTCGTCCCAGGATTCATTAAAAAATCATCCACACCACAAAAACCAACCAACCAACCACAGGAATCTCATCACAATCAAACCAAATCACAGGGATGCCATCACAATCAAACCAAATCACGGGGATCTAAATCATCACATCAGCAACAACTGAACTTGCATGAAGGGACTAGAGCTCATCGTCATCACGGTGATTGTACTCGAGGAGGCGGCCGGTGCTTGAGGATGGAGGAGATGGCAGCTGATGGTCAGAGGGGCGGAGGAGCGGCGGTTGGCGGTTGGATCCAAATCCCAAGGTCAGCAGTCGAGGGACGGAGGAGGCGACGACTAGATCCACCTCCCCCATGGAGGTTGGATCCGGCGGTCGGATCTGCGCCCATGGCCAGTGGTTGGGGGAGAGGCCGGCGATCGGTGGTCGAGGGGATGGAGGAGGTAGTGGCCGGATCCGCATCCCTCGACCTCATGGAGGCTGCATTCGGCGGCCGACGGTCAGGGGGCGGTGGCCGGAGGTCGGATTCGTGTCCCTCGACCTCATGGAGGTCGAAACTGACGGCCGATGGTCCGGGAACGGAGGACGCGGCAGCTGGCGGTCAAAGGATGGCATGGGGAAGACGACGCCCGGTGGTCGACGACGGTGGTGGTGGCGGATGGTCGGAGGGGAGAAGGTTCGGGAGAAGGAGGGAAGGGAGTGAGGAGAAAAAAAGAGAGGGGTGGGTGGAGTTGGTACGTCGGGGGAAGGGAGGTGGATTTTTTTTAGAACACACTTTATAGGTCGAGGGACAGGTGTAAACTTAACATCCGTTACAGATAGTATGTCATTTATGATGGGCCTATATATGGGCAAAGATGTTGAGTGTCGGGTCCTCATATAGATTCGTCACAGATGAGTTTTTACCTGTGACGGGTTGTTCCCTTGAGTCTCATCTATAATGTGATTTAGTTTAGCCTATCAGAGGTAATGTCATCTGTGACGAGGTACTTTGTCCCATCACAGATGGACTGATCTGGCGTAGTGTCTATCCTCTTCTCCCATTTCACAGCATCCTGTCTATACGCAAAAAGAAACCACCAATCCAATCTTTTATCCTCAATCATATTTATAGTTTATTTCTAATTATATAGTTCTGATCCGTTACAAGTTTTTTTTTAAAAGAATCACAGTGATATGTTCTAGGGCACATCTATATTGTATAAACAACATGCGCTCAAGGACGGAATAAAGAAATGTTCAAGCTAGACAGGCTGTAATTGCATATACACTTTGTATCTTAATTTTTTATAATTTTTTCATAGATATCTAATAGAAATTAAGAAGACAAATTTAGGGATCTGGACTTAAACCCTAGTTGTTCTGTCTTATCTCGGCCATTGTGCAATTTGACCATTGAATGTATCGAATCCATGTGTAAGATCTTTGGTGGTGTTCGTTTTTCTAACGAATGAAGTTAAGGTATGCAAAACAAAAAAACCGTTAACATATAATTAATTAAATTTTAATTATATAAATTAAAAAATATATTTATTTGATATTTAAAGCGAATTTTATATAAAAAAAGTTTTGTACGAAACACATCATTATACAGTTTAGAAAACGTGTTAATGAAAATTAAGATAGAATTCATATCTTAATCTTAAGAAAAATATGAACACAGAAATCTAGATCGATCCGTACTCTGCAGTTAGCATAGCACTGCGGCTGCTATTGTGTTTCTGGCTTTCTGTATGTGTGTGGCCAACTGGTCATCGCGCATTTGCACTACTGTACTGAGCTGACAGTGCATGCATCTGCACTAGATCGATCCGTACTCTGCAGTCTGCACCTGGATAACATTTAGGTGGTATTTGAATCTGTCGAAGATGAATATTAAGATGAGGTTAAAATATTTCACGTAAAACGAGGTGATATTAACGTGCGATTAATTAAGTTTTAATTATTACAAACTTGAAAAATGGATTTATCTGATATTTTAGAACAACTTTCATATAGAAAATTTTTACACGAAACACACCGTTTAGCAGTTTGAAAAGCGTGTCACGATAATCTTTTATCTTTATCGCTACTTTATTTGAGATGCGAACGCAGCCTACTATCATGACTCATGAGTGGATATATAATCTAGTAGTTACGGTGACCTGAATAGTACCTTAAGTACCTTAAGGTTTTGAGTTTAAATTTTTATAGGAGCGGATTTTTGATTATGTTGTTTGAGAAGTTAAGTTCTCAATTCAAAAAGGTTATATGTATACGATTGGATATAAAGATTGGGTAAAAAAATATCTCTCTACAAAAAATCACTCATGCGTGGGGTAAATTAATTAGGGTTACTGGCCGCTAGCTGCTGCTGGGCCAACGTTAGCGAGTTACTCTGTTCCATAAAAGAAAAACTCAGCTCAATCTGTTTTATAGAAAAAACTTAATTTTAAAGATAAATCTAAACATAATTTAGAATTGGATACTTTTGACAGAGAGAAGTATAGTAACCGGGAGGAGCTGGTAGCTAGGTAGGTGACAGATGGTTAATTCGCACATTGAATGAGCAAGTACGTACTTGACCCAGAACAACGACGAAGGAATAGAAACGCTTGGTCCGCAGGTGTTCTCCCTTGATTTAAGTGTTTGTCTATGTGAAATCCCCTTCTCCTGGTCATAAGTTTTTAGTGCACACGTGATACAGTGCAATGATGCTCTTTGCGCGTCTCATATATATATCTAGCATTTATTTTACTGATATTGATAGAAGAGAATAAAGATAAATAAATATGCACAGTCTCTTTGTGGGGTGGGTCTACTGCGCAAGCGTTTGCGGCCCACGAATGCTCGGACAGCCCAGCCACAAATGCTCCAGCACAGCTCATATATCCTTTTATTATCTCTCTCCACCTTATCTCTTCGTTCTTTTTCTCCATTCATTCACGCGATTGATGTGAGCGAGTTAGGGACGACTACTTCGACGGCCTCCCTCCGGCGATGACGACAGCTTACTCCGACGAGCCTCCTCCTCCCTACAGTGTGTCCCCTTCTCCTCCCTCCGGTGAGCCCCCTACTCCTCCCTCTGGAGAGCTTCACCATGAACTCATCTTTTCTGTACCACCGCCCCCACCGTGCCACAGCTCGGCCTCGTCGGCGCCAAAAGGTGTCAACGTGCCGGCGCGGCCTCGCCTAGCTGACCTCCTCCTCCTCCCCTTCGCCTCGCTTTGCCCCCGTTACCAACACTGGCCCACCGCCCACTGCCAACCCCGCGGCTCCGACGGTGTCACCGCCGCCTCACTGCCCGCCCTTGTCCGCCGCCCACCGCTGGTCTGCCGCCTCCCAGACCATCCCTCTAAGCCCCTATCCCCCACTTTACCCTCCCAAGCATCACCCNCCTCCCCCCACCCCCGAAACCCTAACCCTAACCCTAACCCTACCCTGGCGTGTGTCGCTATGCGGTCGGGAGACCGTTTGTGAGATGGCTAGTTCACGCACATTCACGAACTAGCCATTCCTCTCTTTGTGGGCTCTTGGAGCAGTAGAGCTCACATTCAGCTATAAGCTCATATTAAAATCAAAGGTTAGGGTTTGTTTGGTAGTGCTTCAACTCCTAAATTTAACTTCAGGAGTTGGATCTGGAGTGAAGTTGTGGAGCAGCCTAAACCCAGCTCCACCTCTCTAGTTTATTTTGTTAGAACGCTCCACTCAACTCCACTCCCATTTTAGGTGGAGCTGAAACTATCTGGCTGGGCTCCAGCTCCAGGAGAGGTGGAGCTGGAGCTGGAGCCAAACAGGCCCTTAATTGGATCCATGTCACTACAAATATGTTGATTTAGAAAAATACCACTACTATTCATGATATCTGCTACGTGTCCCTGGAATTTTGTAAAATTGAAATCATGCTATCGCTGTGACGTTTTCTGTCATCGCCTCGTTAGATTCATCAACCACCTTGGCTTCTTCGTCTCCGACATCGACGCCCCACCACCACCACCACCAGCAACAGCGGCAGCACCCCATCAATCGGACCTCACCGCCACGCCACCCCTCCAAGCCGATCGTGCATCGCCGCTGCCCCAACCATCCCGCCAATGGCACCGCTACGTCGGACAGGCCGCTGCATCATGCAGGCACGCATCATGCCGTCTCCCTCATTGGCCTGCTTCCATGTGTGATGCCATTGGTGAGCTCGCATGAGGGCTACTACCCTGAGGATATAGCTTCTGCAGCCTTTGCCTTCCTCATTGATGAGGTCACCGCTGTCGCAGATGGGTTCGAAGATGGAGGCGATGGATTCCGCATCGGCGGAGGGGCTCACGGCGAGGGTGGCACGCACCACATGGTTGCGGGTGTGGGGCAAGCATGGGCATGGCCGGTGGAGGAGGAGGACGACGACGTGAGCGACGATAGGGAGGCCGTCGTGGCCAGCGACTATGTAAGGTCAGCGCGTGTTAACACCAAAATTTGGTACAGTTCTTTAGTAGATACGGTTGAGGAAAGTTTATCCAGATCAAGCCGAGTTCAAGGTGGAATCATGAAGACCACGATAAGACAATTTCATATTTTTAGTATATCTCTTAAATAGGCAGGTTTAGTTATTTTTCTTTTCTTGTTAGGAAATCTTGTATTGTGTCCGATCAAAACTTGTATCAACCTAGGGTATAAATATGTACACCCGTGGTCTTTGTAAGACATCTTCACATATCAATACAATTACTTTCGGCGCATCGTCACCTTTTATTTCAGCGAATTCTTAGTTTCGAGTTGAGTTACATCAGTTTTGATCTCCGGTGAGGAAGTAAGTCACGTATGTAGCTCGGGGGGCAACCACATCAGTATCAACATGAAGAACCACAACAATATCGGCCAAAAAAACCTCATCAGTATAGGCATGATGAAGAGTGTCAATATCAACACCAAAAGAATCAGTATATGCAAGGAACAATTCACATCAATATAATATGGACAATGCAAGGAATAATGAGTGGGCCAGTAGAGTTAGTGAGATGATAAGGAAACAGTTTGGAATTAAACCTAAGGAGTAGACCTATATGTATCGGTGCCCATATCCTGAGTGGTTTGACAAGGTTCTAATGCCTCATCGATATAGGGTTCCAGATTTTTCTAAATTTTTAGGGCAAGATAATATATCAACAGTTGAGCATATCAACCGATTTTTAGCTCAGTACGGAAAAGCATTGGCCGAGGAAACTTTAAAAGTTAGATTTTTTTTCCATTATCATTATCTAGATCGGCTTTCACATGGTTTTCATCATTATCTTCAAATTCTATCAAATGATGGGCCGATCTAGAAAGACAGTTTCATAAGAATTTCTTTGCTGAAATCAATGAGATGAAACTCACAAATTTGAGATCTGTTAAGCAACGAGTAGGTGAATCGGTTCTAGAATATATTTAAAGATTTTGTGATGTTTGCAGCCGATGCTATAGTTTGAGCTTAAGTGATGGGCAATTAGCATAATTGGCCTTCCAAGGATTGTCAACACCTGTCAAAGAAATGTTTTTCTTCCAAGAGTTCAAAAGTTTGGCTCATCTGATGCAGAAGGTATGGGCTTATGAAAGCCGATTGCAAGAGGCAAAGGACAATGAAATTTTGGAGTCAAAAAGGTTAGGAGGAATATAATTTTGAAGCATGAGTTCTCATACTCTAAAAATGGGTGGCATGTGTTAACACCAAAATTTGGTGTGATTATTTAGTGGATTCGGTTAAGCAAAGAAGCTGATTGGTGGATGAAAGTTTATGCAGATAAAGCTGAATTCAAAGAGGAATTGTGAAGAACACGACAAAGGCAGCTTCATATTTTTAGTATATCTCTTAAATAGGCAGGATTAGTTATTTTCCTTTTGTTGTTAGGAGTCTTATTTTGTGTTCGATTAGGACTTGTATCAACCCGAGGGTAGAAATATGTACACTCAGGGTCTTTGTAAGACATCTCCATAAATCAATACAATTACTTTTGGCGTATCATCACCTTTTATTTCGGTGATTCTTAGTTTCAAGTTGGGTTGCATCAGTTTTGATCTTCGGCGAGCAAGTTAGTTCCGTCAACTTCACTTTTATCGGCGTGGCTATAACTTTTTCGGTTAGGTCCGATATTCTATTCAAGTTGATGCAAGTGTTGCTTATCAGATATATTGATTCTATCCTTAATTGCTTCATTGTTTAGAGTCGTATCAGCTTAGTTAGGATTTTCTCGGTTAGGTTCGATATTCTAACTAAGTTGATATTTCTATAATTGTATTGCTGTTTTAGACAGATTTGTTATATCCATCATGTTTGTATAGATCTATCGGCTAAATAGGTTTTTCTTATTATCTTTAATCGTATACTGTCTCGGTTCGGTCCGATCTATTAGGTTGCTGCTAATAAGTTTAATTCTAGTAGCCGATAGGTTTTTATGCAACGTTCATCGGAGTTTTGGCTGATGAGGTATGATTATTGTGGGCTTCAGTTACCAGATGTATTGGCTGGTTAGTCGATATACATTTTAATTTACTTACATCGGATCTCAAGCCGATGTATACTTTAACCATCAGATCTTGATCTATCACACTATATCAGTTTTGGTTGATTGGTTCACATTATATTATCGCGTTAAATTTTGAGTTATATCGGGTTACAATCAAAACTTGTATAATTACTAGTTAAATCACTCTTTATCAACTTCAATCTTATACTGTCTCGGTTTGGTCCGATCTATCAAGATTGTCTTTGATTAAATAACGGTTTATTGATGATTATGTATAGTGTAGTTTTAGCCGATGATAGCATATATCTCATTGTTTATCTGATAATTTGTTGATGAGAAAATACGCCGGTTTGGGAGTTCTGTTTAGCTCCAGTGCAGGTCCAAATCTTGCTGGTTCAAGGCGTGCTAGTTGGTTTTATCCTGCAACCAACAATATATACAAGAAAGCAATGTTAGTGAACGATAGCCGATCGGCTGGTGGGCCGATGACATCGTAGAGACCTAGCCGATGCAAACAAGTCGAATCGGCTGTAAGGTAGAAGATGCTACTCACAAACTAGATTTAGGTTAAATATAATTGTAAACAAGTTTTTCTTAACAGAATCAATCCTATAGGTCGAACCCAATCGATGCAGTATGAGATTGAAATCTTTTAAAGTCGATTGTCATTCAATTATATGGCCTAAAAGAAAAAAGTAGCCGATTGGTAGATATTGTAGATTAGACCTAAAACAATCATGATCGGTTGTAGAGAGAAATAACAGGTAATTACTAATTTAATCCTTTTCTTATATGCAAGTAATTATGATAGATCGAACCTAACCGAGACAGTATTAATTACTTATAACTAAGATAAGATAAATCAATAATTACATGAACTTATATCATATCCGATGAGATATTTTAGGATATTTCAGATAATATATCAACTAGAACTCTGATACAGCCTTATATAAGAATATCAATCTTGATCAAATATACTAAACGGGTTTCAATCTCAACGGATCGAACCTAACCGATGGCAGCGTGATGTTAGAAACGAGCTTAGTATATTTAAAGGATTGATATACTTATATAAGATGAAAGATATAACACATTAAGCAAAATAAAGTGTGTAAACTTAAATGCAAAACAGTTATATCAGGTAAGATCAGCTGAAACCCCGATTCTACCCTTCTTGGCAATCAATAAGCAAGTTAGTTTTTAATGATTCTAAACACGACTTAGTAGGTCAAACCCAATTGATGCAGCACTAAGTATGAAAAGAAGCATAAAGTCTAAACAATCAAGCTCTTGACTGATTTTCAGGGTGATAGATATCTTAGCTAATCTAAACTGGCAAATCGATTTAGCCGATACCGACAAAACCCTAGAAAAGGACTAACCGATCCAAGTAAATTGAGCCATCAAGTTAGATTAGCTAAGATATATAATAGCCAGCAGTTGCACGAGATAGATTAGAACATCTAAAATGATACTCTAATCTGCCAATACAAGCCGCTGTGACAAGCCATACCTCTTGTTGGAGATCGAAGCCGATACAACCCAACTTGAAATAAGAACTCGTTGAGAAGTAAAAGTAAAAGGGTGGCGATGCGTCGAGAGTGTGTATTGAACTTTGTTGTTTCTACAAGACCCTGGGCATATATTTATACCTGAACATACAAACCTTGTCCATATCGGACACAACTCAAACTTGCCTAAGTACAAAATAAACAAACAAGTCCCTCGGCGGACTCTTACCACGAATTTTCTGAAGGAAACAACTAACTTTTATTCCTAATTAATAGATACAATTGCCTCTTTCGGACTCAATCCTTGTTTAGCAATATCTTCAAATCTTCTCTCCGAGTCTGATATGAACTCACACTGTATGTATCGGCTAACCGAGTCTGATTCTGTATCGACTGATACAGCTTCCAGCCAATGCGCTGTTTTGTTTTTGGAAACAACCCCATCTCCTTTGAATCCGCTTTGAATCTATCTTTATCCTCGTGTATCCTTGCCAAATTTCATTGTTAACATTATTTGAATCTACATCGAGTCTATAGCCGATTGATCAAAACCCTAGCGATATCGATCGACATCGCTACATCACATCGGTCTAATTGGCCGATCGGCTCCTTGATCATATACGGTCAATCAATTTATTTTGTTAGTTGTAAGATGGAACTAACTGGCATGCCCTGAATCTGATTGATAGGACCTGCACTAGAACTAAGAAGATCTCACAGGCCTTCGTGTGAACGATGAATTTCACGTCAACAGCGCTGTTGATGCAAAACACGGCGGCCTGGGAGATTTGCTTCACTCCAGTGCGGGTCCAAATCTTAGACAAACGGGTTTAAGGTGTGCCAGTTGGTTTGATCCTGCAACCAACAAGATATACAATAAAACAGTTAGATATACGATAGTCGATCGACCGATAAGCCGATGACATACCGTATGGACCTAGCCGATGCGATCTGATCGAATCGGCTGTAAGGTGTAAGGTAAACAAAATAAAGCAAACTCTAATCACGCTCCATCAGCTGTGAATATATAATCTATAGACAGAGATTAGATACTAGCCGATGAAATCATAACTAGGTTAAAATAGATAATGTATCGGCTAATACTCCTATACAGCCTTATACAAGAATATCAGTCTAGATAAATATATCGAGGCAAGCTTGATATATTTAACTAAAGTGAGATCCTTGTATAAGGGGCAGATATAACATGAAAAGTATGATTAAAGGAATTTAAACAAAGCTAGACAGTCATATCAGATAAGATTGACTGAAACTCTAATGCTACCCCTATTATAAGCAAGAAACAGGCTAGAGATCATGGTTCTACTTAGGACTAAGGCTGATGCAGCATAAAGTGTAAAAAGATGCATGATATCTAGACAATCAAGCCTTTGCATGTTTTCAGGGTGGTAGATACCTTATGCCAATCTAGGCTAATAAAGTGATTTAGCCAATACCGACAAAACCTTATGCAAGGTTCGGCCGATACGGCTAAATTAGCCATCGACTTAGATTGGCTAAGTTATGTGATAAATTAACAAGCCATACCACTAGCTGACAAACTCGAAGCACGAACTCGTTGAGAAAACGAAAAAGAAATTATGGCAATGCGCCGAAAGTGTTGTATTGAACTGTTGTTTTTTACATAGACCTCGGGCTTATATTTATACCCGTACATACAGACCTTGTTCTTGCCGCACACTATTTACAACTTGCCTAAGCAAACAAGTCCTAGGTGGATTCTTACCACACTATTACAAAATGGAAACTAACTCTTATTCTTAATTAATAGATACAATTGTCTTATCCGGACTCAATTCCTAGTTGGCAATATCTTCAAGTCCTTCTCCGAAGTCAACACGAACCCAGGCTACCCGTATTGGCTCAACCAAGTCCAATTCAGAACACCCGTATTGGCTGCCGAGTCCGATCCCATATCGGCTGATACGGCTTCAACCGATGCGCTGTCTGCTTTGGAAAACTCCTTTATTCCTTCAAATCCGACTCAGATCCAATCTCGATTGTTGGCATATCTGTACTAAATTTTGCTATTAACAAGCGCGTCTGGCGGCGGCGAAGGCCGGCACGAGCGACGGCAGGGAGGCCGTCGTGGTGAGTTCGGCGGCGGCAGAGGCTGGCGCGGCCGACAACCCCTTCACGTTTGACGCCAAGAGGCAGTAGGCTTTGGCCAACTATGCCGTCGGCAAGGGTGTTGGCAAGCTGTGGGAGGCAGCGTGGCCGTGCGGAAGACATGGTCTGGGCTGACCGGCGGTGGGGTGCTGGTGTGGAGGTTTGAGTTGGCAGAGGTTGTGTAGTTGGCGGAGCTTGGGGTAGCGGCGACAGGTGTGGGTGGGGAGGATTCCAGACAAAACCCTAGCTTGATACTTCCGGAGCCAGCAACAACGACATCTTTGGATGTTGTGTCCCCCCTTTGGGGCGTTGTCGAGTGGCCACCCTCCCCCTCTGATAAGACCCTCCAGGTGAAAACCGAGGCCAGTTGAATGGGCAAATGGTGACATCTTAGACACCTTGGCCTTCCTGAAGGCGTTTCCTAGGAGGTCTTCGTTCCTTGCCTTCGCCGCCTTCTCCCTTTTGGTCACTGGCAGTTTTTGGTTGTCTTCACCAGGTTGGGGTGAGCGACGAGTGGATCTCCTTCTCTCTCGCCCTCCCCCTCTTCTCGACCCCTCAACGTGAGGATAACCGGAAGCCTTTTGACGTCCTTCTGTGTAGAGTCAGTGTTTGGCCGGGCATTTGCAACCCCCTAATTTGCCTAGTGGTGTCCGATCACGCTTAGCGACAATCAGCTTGGTGCTAGGGTCTTCTCCAGGGTGTTGTGCGAGGAGCTACCAGCTCTCGATGGCAATGTGTTTGTTTTTCTTTTTGATTTTTTTTGGTTATGACCTTTCAGGGTTGTAATCTTGTAAGTTTTTCCTGCGATATCAATATGAACTTTGCCTTGTCTGGTACGAGTCATTCAAAAAAATATAAAGTGCTTTTACTTTTTTTCTCCTCTCTGTTTCTCTTACATATGCATTTAATGTATTTATCTTCGAGTATGTGTAAAATTAGCTCTTGTATAAGAGCAGTGGAGAAGCCAGGATCTAAGTATGAGAGGACCAACTTGATAAGTGAAAAAAAACATACACTAAAAAATAGATGCGAAAATATAGGCATATATCTATACTGCATATATTTATAAATTTTAATTTAGCCTTATGAGTAGACAGATCATAAGCAGTGAAAATAGTCATAAAAGTCTAGATAAAAAGAAAAAGACACAAAGCTAGATTATAGCAAAATGAGTGACAAACTATCTATCTTTTGTAAGTGTTAACTACTCTCTCATCCTCAAAATGTAAGACGCAACCATAACTAACATAAACACCAAAAATGATTATTATTATCAACTTTTCGTTTCGATCACCCTAACAAACAAAATGTATGCACCTAATAGAATTAGAGATCTTGAGAGTTGACAATTATAAAAAAACGAAATTAGGAGAGGAAAGATGCTAATTAATTATACGCGTACGTGCATGTGTTGTATTATGAAGCATTCAAAAAGAAAAATAGTTGTGACCAATATTTTGAAATAGACAGAACAGTATTTTAAAATTTTAAAATTTAAATGTTAGTCACACGAAAATAATACACATGATTATTATTAGATATTACTCGGTATCTAAAACGAGAAAATATGAGTATTATGGCTACGATAAAGACTAGTGCTTTTGATCAGGATTGATTGGTGTATTCTTGCTAAACAAATGTATATATGTCCTG